>OX402068.1:4966444-5588944 GCA_947859365.1 Archips crataeganus
CCACTGACATTATAAGCGTTAAAGTTTGTACGGATGGATGTATGTGTGGATATTTGTTAGGTAATCTTTCACGCTAAAATGTTTTCACGGATTCTGATGAAATTTGGCACACAGTTTATAACCTGGATTAACATTATAGGATATTTAACTACCAAATGCAGGTTGGGTTATATGTTGAGGAATGATACTGTTTGGTAGTTAATACTATTTAATGGCACACTGTGGAATTACAGTTTACATAATGTTCAGAAGGATGGGGCTAACCAGGCGGTAGTCGGGGCGCGTTGGTAGTTGTGGGCCGACTATACTCCTTTCACTGTAGCATGGTGCGGGTGGCAGGTGTCCAAACCCACAGACTAGAGAAGTGAAAGCTATAAAACAAAAATCGATAAAACTATAAATTTATAACTTTAATTGGGTATATTGTGTAATTAATAATATAAATTTACGATTACTTCATGAAATTAAGTAAAGCAAACTAAGTACCGGAGTTTTTTATAATGCAAAAAAAAGTCGAGGTCGTACAAATTTTTAGGTATATCGAAAATAGGCCGTAACATAAAGCAAAACTATAATAAACAAAACTAAAGCAGTAACTATAATAATCCAGTGTTAGCAGAGCCCTGCTTCGAAGTAAAATTTACCTACGCATTCGGGTATCATTTTATATTGGTCAGTCGGGACCCCCTTAATGTTTAATTTGATTATATTTTTATCATTTGTTGTTGTAGCGGCCATAATTAACATAATTGGTGAAGATTTCAAGAATCTAGTTAATACCATTATAAAGATCGAGTAAAAACGCTGACAAATGATAAATCTTCTTCTCGTGGTAGATTGTGTCCCATCATTAAATGTTCTGTTACACGCATATTACGTTTCTTGACTTAATCGTATTTTTTTTTTTATTGATAATAAAAAATAATTAGGTTAAATTTCTTTCGCGCACGATAGTGTTTTCGAAGTTTAAATGTTTAACTCCAGAAAAATTCAGACTGGAATTTAAATAAATCGCTATTAAATACACCGCAGCAATTTTGTCAAGTGTCACCTGCACCATGCTACAGTGAAAAGAGTATAAAGACCGTTGGCCGCGAGTCCCGCGTCCGCGTGGCTAGCTAAAAAACTGAGTAAGTATACAGTATGTGGCAGGGGTGTCGCCACATCACTCCCTCCACCAATTTTGAAAATTTTACGTACATTACAAACAATAAAAATAACTAATATTACACTCGTGACCTTTTTTTCAGTCAGACTATACAGTCATACAATGTTTATTTATGCTAACGTCAATGCAAATCACTGATTCTGCGAATCGCGCGTCGCCGCGCTCGTGTGCTGCTCCACTGCTGCGCAACGTTACTATGTGGAATGCGGCGATTATAGATCCCGCTTGTCCATGCTCCGACGAAAAAATCTTCATGCCATACGCCTTTGCGGCTGTAATGGCATCAGCAATGACCTCTGCGTCTGGTGGCATGACTCCTTGCGACGATCTTGACGGTGTATAGAAAATTCTCTGATCACACGCTTTGTCGGCTGTAATGGCTTGAAGACGGATTTCAAATGACACGACGTCTGGCGGCAATGTTTTGATTTACGAGGTGTATGTCCAACTTAGGTGCTTTCCTCCGGAACGGTGCTGTCTTGCTTGTGACGCTATCAGATAGAAGTTCGGCGGTAGGCTGGATACTGACTGCTCGACTGTCGGGGCTTCTACTCCTGAGGTCACGGTGTGGTTTCACTGAATTTAACCGTTCCGGCAAATTGCATAGTTCCCGCGGGATAGCGATAAACGAATTCTTCGCAGACGGAGTCGCGGGCAACAGCTAGTAGTATAGGGGAGAGGTGACATGAAAGGGACTCTTATTGAAAAAGTCAATTCAAATTTAGAAAGCTTCCTATAGAAGTGTTTATTATTTAAACTATTGAAATGAAGCGTACTTCTTTAAAGAATGTATATTTTCTCTTTCATAAATGGACTTTTATTTTGAATTGTCCCTTTCAATGCGTGTCCCTTTCATGCCACCTCTCCCCTAGTAAAACAATAAACGGAAAACCTACTTTGATCATTTTCGCGTAACATAAATTAATAATATGTATAATGAACTGATAGCACAAGACCATCATAAAACAACAGATTTTCATTAACAGGAGGCGGATAGAACCGATAACACAGTTTGCCTTATCTCTACCGACGCTGAACTTGTTCAGATACGAACACTGCATTGCGATAATATGGTAGGTACCGATACAATGACCTACCCAAAGACATCAGTAATTGGGGAAGTCTATTTTTTTGCAATGTATAGTAAATCGAAAACCATTTCGAGATAAATGGTTTTTAACTCGTTTTCTGTAGTTATTTAATTATAATATTATATAATGAATTTATTACATAACAAATAAGCAATGACCGGTCCAATTCGTACTTTATTGTGTGGTTAGAATTCTTCACAAATTTACGCGTGGATTATAACTACGGAGTTTGATTTGGACCCACTGCCTGACATCTAGCACTTTGACAGCGCCAGTAAAGTGACACTAGTTACAGTGTACCACCAGGCAAAAAATAATTAAAGGGGTTGCCTTATCGTACGCATTTAGATAGATTTAGAAATTTGGCAGTGTTGGGAGCCCTCAATTATAATCTGACGTCATCAACCAAAATAGTTTCAATAATTAATTTTGAAAAAAGTAGTGAACTAAGTGACAAAATATTGAAATTAGTTTCTTATAATTGACTTTTCTATACAAAAAAAATATAAAAACCACTGGTATTTTTTTTTAGACATTCCCAATTAGGTCATTAATATTGTAAACTACCAACGAGGAGTGAGTGGCCGGGCCGGATCCGATAAGTCTACCGAATGTTTTGTAGGAATTTAGGATTTCAGGGCAATTTCACTGAGTCGATCCCCGCACGCAACAAGGTCGATATGACTGGTTAGAGCAATAAACCAAAATCGTAATTTCCTTGTAGCTAAATTTCCGTTCGCAGATTTTCTAAATGCTTTTTTCTCATCATAGTTTTTTACTGAAGCTTATTTTCACAATCGCGTTTTTTCCCAACTTTAATCGACATAGAAACATACACTCACGAGCAGAATAATTGCATCGCTTTGCTTTTTCATGTGCACCCAATAACCGGCTTTCCTTGGCTTTCTGAAATTATTTTTATGTGATGCTGTTCCTTGAATTTTAAGCTCTATGAAATTTTAAAATTTTACAAAGTTATTATAAAGGTTCACAAAGTTATTAGGTGTTACATGTATGCAAAGTGATGCAATTATTCTGCTCGTGAGTATAGGTAGGTTTAGGTTATGTTAAGTTTGCATCGGCCCAAAGGGCCAAAAGCACACAGAAGAAGGAACTCCGCGTGAGCGGAGCTCCGTCGACACTATTTCTGTGTCAATTCAAATTGGGAAAATAAGCTTCAGTAAAAAAACTATGGTGACAAAAAAAGCATTTAGGAAAATCTGCGAACGGAAATTTTGCTGCAAGGAAATTACGATTTTGGAGGAATGATCTAACCAGTCGCGTTCTTTTGGCATCTGTTTTCTTTTGGCATCGTTGTAGCATGATGATGTTGTGACTCGAGTAGAGAAATCAATGTTAAGTTGGTCTGGGCATGTGAAGAGGATGGATGAAGGTATAGTTACGAAGGGGATATAGAAGGCGAGTGCAGATGGAAATGTTGGAAGGAGGACACCAAGAAGGCCATTCTATGATCAGATTGGGGATGGCTTGAATAAAGGTCAGGTCAAGAGTACCCAAAACCGGCGAGCATGTTTGAAAAGACTAATGAGTGTTGTGGAAGCGAAAGATGTATGTCAGGGTCGTAGCAGGTGGAAACAAATAGTCTCTGCCTATCCCTTTGCTGGGAAAGAGGTGTGATTGTATGTCTGTATTGTATGCATGTATATTGCGGTTTATGTGGACGAATTCATCTCATGGCCTAATATAAACAAAGTATCATTATACTTACTACTTACATACTACTTTCATAGGTTAATTTCATTAAATTAACCTATGAAAGTAGTAACCTATGAAAAAATAAGTAGTCAAAGAATTTAATTGAACGCTGTAGTTAGCTTACTGATAAGTTTATTTTTATTAAATTAAAGTTAGTAGCCATGATCGAAAGGTCTTTGTTAAGTTTCTGATATTTTATGTGGCAGATATATTTGTAATGCCGTCGTGACTAATCGAAAAACATGAGCAGATGCAGATACAGCATCATAGATGTCTGTCAAATAAGATAAAAGGAACTTAACAGAGAGTAAGTAGTAAATCTTCAGCAATTCGCAAATTGCAATATAATATAACACACGCGATCATTGAAAAGTAAGTATGTATTTAAAACCTTCTATGTATTTTAGTAGATACATTAAAACTACATGCCCATATATTTTAAATAAGGAATAACCTACTTGAATAGGAAAAAACAAAACAATCATTGTAAACTGACACTTTTGTATGATCCCTTTTGATTGCAATGTCTTTATAAAATTATTTTCAGTTATTTTTCAGATTAGGTTTTAGTTTTATGTTATTTTTTTATACATACAGTGTTATTTAACTACGTTTAAGTATTTAAAACCAAATCATGCCTGAGTAAGTACTTTGAAAATGTATAACGCGTTTGAAAGTATGAAAGACTGGGTTTATTTCTCTTCTACCTATACCAATGCCCTTCCAAATGAACCACAACATGTTTACGTTGCGGTGGCTTGATCTATCACCTCTCAAGCAGAGGGTCGTGGGTTCGAGTCTTAGCTCACATCTCTGAGATTTCCACAACTTATGTGCAAAATAATATTTGAAATTTACCAAGAGCTTAGCGGTGAGACATCGTGAGAAAACTTGCACACATCTGCGAAGAAATTCAATGGTATGTGTGATGTTCTCAGTCCGTACTGGGCCTGCGTGGGAAATACTGCCCAAGCCCTCTTATCCTGAGAGGAGGCCTTTGCCCTGCAGTGGGACGAATAGAGGATATGGACTAGCGGATATGGACTAGCAGAAAGTAACACCTGAATTAATCAACCTTCGAAATTCTATAAATCTGGTATTAATAGGTAGGTAGGTATTTTTTAACTTAACACTTTCACAGTCCAGTGCCCCATATAAGGTACACAGCGACATAGGTCCACAGAACTGTACCCACATATGGGGCACTAAGAAACAACCAGACTTGAATGCAGATTATTATAATATCTCGTATACTTACACACTGAGCGGATGGCACAATGATTAAATTACATAATTTGCTGGACTTACCAGGAACTTGAAATTTGTATGGGACTGTGAACGTGTTAAACCATAAAATTTAAGTGTTGTTGTCATTTCCTAACATAATTCAATACGAAGCTCTTGAAACATAATAATGCAGTGACTTACACTTCTTCGTTCAAATGCGTTCACCGAACTTATAAATAGGGATTTATTTCCACTGTAGAAAGTTTTTAGAGTTGAACGTTGGCCATATATTAGTAACTTTGGCGTGAGCTTTTTCGTTACCTCTCACGGGTGAGGTGACTGGCGACCAAGAGGTAAACTGAACAACTGTCCACAGATGCGTACCCTGCCCCGCAATGGACCCGTGCGCGCCCAGTGCGGGCATAAAGAGCGGCCTCCGCGACGGGAAGCCCATAGACGGGAAGCAGGAGCACCCCTGCCCGTGCCGGACTTGCTGTTGCGGGAAACCACCGGTCGTCACGCCGGTAGGTAACCCAGCTCAGGCCGACTTCGTCCAGTCCCATTTCTTCATGACTATACATCGGCGACTCGTGGCATTTAGGTAGCACTTGGCGTTTCTGACAGACTGGTGAAGTGACTATAATTTCTCTGTACGACTCGAGCAAAAGGAACCAATTAGACAAAATCTTTTCAACCATTTAATATTTGACTTTCGTGATAGACATAAAATATTTGTTATTTTTAGGAGCTATTTCTTCTATTTGAGAAAAACCACTTGGTGTAAGAAAATGATATTTCGACTGATGTGATGGTTAAAAAAATCATTCTTGCGTATTTTTGTTGGTGTTCTCTTTGATTAAGTACAACTTCTTTATTTTGTAATAAGCTATAAAAAATATTATTGTAAGATATCCTGGATTTTTGATAGTGCTATTTTTAGCTTTTGATAAACAAGTTTACCTTTTGGATGCAGTCTCGGTAATAAATGTGACCTTTAAATTTTAAAGACTTATTTTATCTTAACTGAAAAGACACTTGAAAAACGTGTCTCATCACTAGTGCCAGTACCTAATTGCCACGAGTCCCCGATGTCTGTTCATGACTTATCCGTAGTCACACCAATTTGCTACACTGGTGTGACTATGGTTCATTTTATTTATCCGTAGTCACACCAATATAGACAAACTCACCCTTGACTAAATATAAATATTTAATTTGAACCAACTCGACGGGGCCCCGCGGGGGCTCCTATTTCTGGGAGACCACTAGACTAAGAATCTAAATCACACAGTATTCTAAGTCACATCGCTCGTAGAAGTGATGGCCGATGGGGCAAAAAGGTTCTCGAGTGGCGTCCACGGACCGGAAGACGCAGCGTAGGTAAGCCTCCAACAAGATGGAGCGACGACCTGGTTAAGATTGCGGGATCGCGTTGGATGCGGATGGCACGGGACCGATCTGTTTGGCGAGCCTTCGGGGAGGCCTATGTTCAGCAGTGGACGTCTTCAGCTGAAATGATGATGATTATTCTAAGTCTTAAAGTGTTCGTAGTCCTTGAGGATAAGTAATTTTTAGGGTTCCGTAGTCAACTAGGAACCCTTATAGTTTCGCCATGTCTGTCCGTCTGTCTGTCTGTCTGTCCGTCCGCGGCTAAGCTCAGAGACTGTTAGTACTAGAAAGCTGTAATTTTGCATGAATATATGTATCAGTCACGCCGACAAAGTGATTAAATAAAAAAAACTAAAATAAATTTTTTTAGGGTACCTCCCATAGACGTAAAAGTGGGGGTGATTTTTTTTTCTCGACTAACCCTATAGTGTGGGGTATCGTTGGATAGGTCTTTTAAAACCATTGTGGAATTGCTAACATGATTTTTCTATTCAGTGATCTGTTTGCGAAATATTCAGCTTTAAAGTGAAAATTTTCATTAAAATCGACCGCCCCCCCGCCCTCTAAAATCTAAACTGTTGGGTGGAAAAATTTGAAAAAATTCAGAATGGTAGTAAATATATTATATTTACAAGGAAAATTATAGCGGCTAAAATTGCTTGGGAATTATTGAGTAAATAAACCTAAGCCTAAGGTATAAAACATACCTAAACTTGGAAGATTCCGTACCTACACATACGAAATCCTTTAAAAAATATTACTTGATTTTTTCGTAATGGCTACGGAACCCTATCTTGGGCGTGTCCGACACGCTCTTGGCCGGTTTTTATAATGAGTTTTGAGTTTCATCCCCAGTGCTACAAGCAACCCCGCATCCCCGAATCGTACGCCCCGCGCCGTTGCTACATGAAGCCGTCAGCTCCTGTGGAGAACTGTACGACCTACAAGATGTCTTACTTACCCGTGGACGACTGCAAAAATTTGAGGGGTCAGGCGCGAAAACCCGTGCCGAATCTGGTGGCGAGCTGTGAACCGATGGAAGGGTGTACTGTGCAGAAGGTAACCTTCCTACCTTCCTTCTCCCTACTACCTACCTACCTTCCACCTGCCTTCCATCTACCTTATTCTACCTTCGTTTTGACCCTTTCGAGTAAGTAGGTCCGTACTCGAAAGGGTCAAAACGCGAAGACCTATTACTCTCGTTCCTCTATGGCAGTTTTTCACAAGGCTGTACGTTATGAGCCGTAATAGTCATTCAGATATAGCTAATGCCATTCACGAATACGCGTGAATTTTTCAAAATTAGACATTAATGACATTGCAATAAGAGCCACGCCACGCGTCATCATGAATGCCTCGATCTATACAGAACTCAATATTTTCGCAGATTTTCTATGGCCGCTTTATCAAATAACAAAAATTAAAAATACCGGCAAAAATTTGGCCCAAATGAGGAAGATGCATTTTTGTTTTCCCTGAATTTTTGTTATTTTCATAAATCCTTCATCATAAATCTTCAGTCCAGTAATTTAAAGTTTATCCTATGCTAATAATTGCTTCTTAAAACCAAGGATGACATAGACTGGATTGGCAGTCGCCATAGTAGGTACGGATCGGCCACGGTTTTTGTAGTTCGATTATTAAATCTAGATGGCGCTGAAATATAGCCAGAGGCTTTGAAGGCAAAACAATAAGACTACAGATATTTCATATCACTGCAAATGTATTAATATGCAATATTTTTGAAAAATAATACATTGAAACATCTGTCGTCTTATTGTTTTGCCTTCAAAGCCTCTGGCTTTATTTCAGCGCCATCTAGATTTAATAATCGAACTACAAAAACCGCGGCCGATCCGTACTATGGCGACTGCCAATCCACTCTATATCATCCTTATTAAAACTTAAGACTATTGATAACTATTGCTTAGTGCTTACCTATAGAAAAAAAAATCAGCGTTCCAATTCAAGCCAATTTTTTTTGCCGGTGAGAAGGTAGTTCAGAATTAAAAGGGGTCCCCAAACAGGAAATCTTTAACGCCATTTTTACCTTTACACCAACTTTACGGTAAACTCTCGCTAGGCCGGTTTAATAGTTAATATTTAGGTTTAATATTTAGCATCAAGCGATTCCATATGTGCTGGAACATAGAAGGAAAAAATTTCTTAAGATGGTGGTTTAGTCTCTCGCTGGTTCTTGTCAGCTATGGGTCAAATCAGTTATTACAAAGTTCTAATACACAAGCAACGTATAGATATAGTAGGTAAACTAATAAAAGCAACGGTTTCAATGGTTTCAAAAAAGTGCAAGCGTATTTATATTCTGCACTGGACCATTCGTCTATAGATTGGCTTCCTTCTACACACCTGATAATCCTTATCTTGTCTTCGGGCGCCCGCAACTTCGTTCTTCAACTCTTTCTTTTCCAGCTCTCGTTCCTCCCGAACCCCGTGTGCGTGACGCAGTCGATCCGTCCGTGCCACCACGACATGTGGGGCCAGGGGCCCATGCAGAACATCACCACCCAACGACACGACTACGTGCCCAAACCCTCGGTTCTGCGGGAGAGCTGCAAGCCGCCTGCCAAGTTCCACAGCGTCGAGCAGCCTTTTGAAAGTGAGACAAGTTGCTATTGTCCTATGCGCTTCACGGCATAGGTCGGTTACAGTCGAGGAAACTGAATTGCGTACCTGGGTGGAACCTTTTTGTTGCAAATTTCTTGTTGATATTCCCTACATCTGCCAAAGGAATTATCCGGAAACTGTGAAGCAGTTCCACCCTGGTACGCGTTTCCTTGGCTGTACGTACATCGCTTGAGGGCATAATGCAACCAGTAGGAACATCTACAATAGATACGCAAAATGCACGCACACAACGCATATTGTGAAACACGCGGAACGTAGGTACAAAAGAAAAAAATACATTCACAAAATGCACAAATCAGAAAATTTATTTATTTATTAATTATCCGATTTGTGCATTTTGTGAAAGTAGGTACTTTTTGCACATTACGCGTGTTTCACAATATGCGTTGTGTACATTTTGCGTATTGCAGACTTGACATTGGTTACATTTTGCGATTTGTGCTCCGAAGCGGGTTACGTGGTTGGCTACATCCAGGCGAATTTCCTTGGTTGACTTGGAACTGATAGCTAAAATATAACGAGTATTGTGAACACCAATTTTCATTAAGAGCTGGTACAGATTTAAAAAAGCGCGCTTTGGAAACGCGCGTTTTAGGAATCAAGAACTCCCAAATAGTTGAACACGAGAAAAGTGCGCGCCAAAATATGTAGGTTGTCCAAATTCAGATGTCTCAATTCGTAAAATGTGCATAATCAAAGCGTGCTTGAAACGACTAATGTGTATCAGGTCTATACGGTCGGCGAGCACGACACGCGGCACATATTAGGTTGCTTTTTCCATCCAACCATGACACCCTACGGAAAAATGTTCCAACCATACTATAGCTACCTCATAATAAAACATTGTTAAGTACCTGCAAGGATGATATAGACTGGATTAGCAATCGCCATAGTACAGATTGGCCGCGGAAAAATAGTTCGATTATTAAATCTAGATGGTGCTGACATATAGCCCGAGGGTTTGAAAGCTAAAATAATAAGACTACAGATATTTCATATTACTGCAAATGTATTATTATGCAATATTTTTGAAACATAATACATTTGTAGTAATATGAAACATCTGTTGTCTTATTGTTGTGCTTTCAAAGCCTCGGGCTATATTTCAGCGCCATCTAGATTTAATAATCGAACTATTTTTCTGCGGACGATGGCGATTTCTATGGCGATTGCTAATCCAGTCTATATCATCCTTGGTACCTGGAAAGACCATGCATAGATCCCATTAGCTAGGTTAGGTCCCCTTCGACAAGGCGATAAGCTTTTCCAAGGAGGCATTTAGTAACAGGTATAGTCGACCCAATGCTTTACCATTTTATATGACGGTTTTTACTTCAGAATAAAAACAATAAGGCTGATTGTGACATTGACTCGTAAGTGTAAATAGCCTTTGATATTTTATGTCGTAAAACTGATGATATAGGTATGACCTTAAAGTGGTAAAGATGTTTTGTTCAACTAAACATTTTGTTCATTAGCGCTTCTTGCCTAAATCAGACTTTTCTGTTTGAAATTAAATAAGTACCTACACTATGCATGTCTTCATCGGGTTTATCGGGATATCGGGTTTTATATTGTCCAAGTTCCGTAGGATATTTTGAGTCGATTTAGTGTCAAATTTACGATTGTCCTACTAAGTATATATTATTATACAAAATTGTAATAAATATGTTTGCACAATATAGGACTTTTATTGTTATTGCTTACATTAGAACAAACGGCTTACAATATCCAAAAAGGTTTCATGTAATATTAGATGCCGGGAACGCATGCCTTTTCTTAGCTGTCGCCTAGTGCCGCGGTCATAATTTTGTTGCCATTTCAACGCACATGTGCGTTTGTGACCCTTGATAAATTCTTGAGTTTGGCAAGCAGCAGCGAATGCGGAATATGACATGGCCATTCCAAGTATTTAGTTGCATTCGTGTTTTGTACTTTGACTCACCCTTAAATGCGCGACCTTTAAGCAGACTTTAGTCGTTATTTTAACTTCGCAATAATTCATTATACGACATTGAATCAACCAATTTTTTTGGTACTTTTTTAATAGTTTGTAACAGAACAACACAAACGGACTTATGAATTTTTTGACTAGACTATGTAGACCTTGTCCGCCACTAAGTGGCAGAAAAATTATTATACAAAGATGGTTAAGGCATTCATTGCCGGGAACGCATACATGCGTTCTCGTGACTTGACCGCTGTCATAGTTTACCAGTAATTTGAACGCACATGTGCGTTTGTGGCACTTGAAGAAGTCTCAAGTTTGACAGCGCCGGCAGCAAAAGCGTTAAGTCAATGCTTGCCATGAGTTTTTATTGGTCCGGCCCTTAGCATAGATTACATAATAATTACAGCTTTGACGCTTGCGTTTGACAGCCTCCACATACATATATTACCTACCAGCCGGCTCATCGGCAATGGTGTTAGAAGCAGTCATAGAATATATTTTAGAGTGACGACTGCTAAAGGCGATAGAATTACTAATTGTAAATACAGGGCCCAGACTCGTGGTCACACCAGGTTGCCACACCACTATAGAGACTTTCGCTTTCGTCGGAAATTCGTCGGAAATCATTTTTATTCCACAAAAGTTGGTAGGTTAGGTTCGTTAGGTATCTATAAATACCCAAAAGGCAAAAAGGCCAGAAATAGTCCGTCGAATAGCAATGGTGTGACAACCTGGTGTAACCACGAGTCTGGGCCCGTAAGGTACTTCTGAGGTGGTCCCATTGGCACCAAGTTAAGATCTAATCATGGGATCCTAGAGAAATCGAGGGCAACCTTCAAATTTTACAGGCAAACCTATAGTGATTTTAGCATTTTTAGTATCAAGTGAAGTATCATTTGGTAAACTGGACCTGATGAAGAAGACCGTAGATGGCCAACGGAACTCCTCAACGGGTTAAATATTGCAAGTTAAATTTGACCCACTTCCCGGTTTCCAATTGAGCTGAAATTTTGCAGACATGCGTGAATTGGATGACAATGCAAAATAATTATGACATGGAGCTGATCTGATGATGGAGCTGAAAGATGGCCATAGAAACTCTGTAATAAAACAATACGACCGCATTGAGTTTGAGCTCATTTGATTTGTCTTGACGAGTACTTTGATCCTAGATGGTAACTAGGGTCTGAAGATGGAGTTGGAAGGTGACCATAAGAACTCCGTAATAAAACGACATAACCCCATCGAGTTTGGGCTCGTTTGATTCGTCTTGACGAGTACTTTGGTAACCAGGATCAAAAAGTACAGTCAGCAAAGAGTGCCTGTTGTATCGCATAATGTTGATCATTCTAAAATTTTCTGGCGAAGAATGTTTGGCATACTGTTGAAAGTCCTAAAGCATATTTGTTCGTCCTTATATTGATAACAAGAACATCGAATTACATAAGTTACGTTTTATTACTAATATTAATTCGCCAAAGCAGTCCTAAGAATTGTGTTAGTTATTCACCTAAACTGTAGTAAGTAGGTATGGCAATAAAAAATACCTACAAACCACCTCTCGCTTAACCTTATTAGGTTCGTTAGTTATCTTGCGTCCCGTAGAGTGGGAATGAAAGTTCAGTTAGCGGAGGGGGGCTCGGGGGGCGAAGCCCCCGCAATAAAAAAAAAGTTTCAAACCATCCCCCGTTTAACCTGGTTAGGTTCGTTTGTTACCTTGCGCTCCTCAAAGTGATAATAAAGGGGGGGGGGCTCGGGGGGCAAAGCCCCCCGCAATACAAAAAATACTTTGAAACCATTCCCCGCTTAACCTGTTTAGGTTCGTTAGTTACCTTGCGCTCTTCAAAGTGATATTAGAGGGGGGCTTGGGGGGCAGAGCCCCCCGAAATAAAAAACCTGTCAAACCGCCTCCCGTTTAACTTACCAGATTCGTTAGTTATCTTGCGTCCCTCAGAGTGGAAAATGAAGCCTTGGTACTGGAAGGGGGGCTCGGGGGGCGGAGCCCCCCGTAATAAAAAACACCTTCAAACCACCCTCTGTTTAAAACCAAAACTGTTTTAAACCCTGTTAGGGGCGGGGCGGAGCTGGTTAGGTTCATTAGTTATCTTACGTCCCTCAGAGTGGAAATAGAAGCCTCGCTGTTGGAGGGGGGCTCGGGGGGCGGAGCCTCCCGCTATAAAAATACTCTTAAACCACCTCCCGTGTAACCTGGTTAGATTCGTCAGTTATCTTGCGTCCCTCAGCGTGGAAATAGAAGCATCGCTACCGGAAAGGGGACTCGTTGGGCGGAGCCCCCGCAATAAAAAATACTTTCAAACCATCCCCCGTTCAACCTGGTTAGGTTCGTTAGTTAACTTGCGCTCCTCAAAGTGATACTAGGCGGGAGGGGGGGCTCGGGGGGCGGAGCCCCCCGCAATAAAAAAACTATCAAACCGCGTCCCGTTTACCTTACCAGATTCGTTAGTTATCTTGCGTCCCTCAGAGTGGAAAATGAAGCCTTGGTACTGGAAGGGGGGCTCGCTCCGCCCCCCGTAGTAAAAAACACCTTCATACCACCCCTTGTTTAACCTAGTTAGGTTCGTTAGTTATCTTACGTCCCTCAGAGTTGAAATAGAAGCCCCGCTGTTGGAGGGAGGCTCGGGGGCGCGGAGCTCCCCGCAGTAAAAGTACTCTTAAACCACCTCCCGTTTAACCTGGTTTGATTCGTCAGTTATCTTGCGTCCCTCAGAGTGGAAATAGAAACGTCGTTACCGGTAGAGGGGCATGGGGGGCGGAGCTCCCGTAATAAAAAATACCTTCAAATCACTTCCCGTTTAACCTGGTTAGGTAAGTTAGCTGTCTTGCGTCCCTCAGGGTGAAAATAAAAGCCCCGCTCTTGGAGGGGAGGGGGGCTCGGGAGGCAGAGCCCCCCGCAATAAAAAAATCTGTTAAACTATCTACCGTTTCACTTGGTTAAATTCGTCAGTTTATCTAGCGTCCCTCAGAGTAGTAATAGAAGCCTCGCTACTGGAACGGGGGGCTCGGGGGGCAGAGCTTCCCGCATTAAAAAAATACCTTCAAACTACCCCCGTTTAACCTGGTTAAGTTCGTTAGTTACCTTGCGATCCTCAGAGCGTAAACAGAAGCGGGGCTTCGTTTACTGGCTACGCCTACGCATCTTTTTTATACCAATACAACTAAAAAGCCAAAAATAAAAAATTTTAAATAAAAAATAGAACCGCCTTCAAAAACGCCCAAAAAAATAAAAATTTAACCGACTATAATGAGCATTATAATATCTTTCTACTAATCTGTTTGAAGTCGGGCCTCAGCTCGAGCCAGCAGGAGTGGACCTAGTAATTAAATTAATAAATAAATATCCCGTGACAATTCACACCAATCGACCTAGTCTCAAAGTAAGCAAAGCTTGTGTTATGGGTACTAGGCAACGGATAAATATACTTATATAGATGATACATACTTAAATACATATTAAACACCCAAGACCCGAGATCAAACATTCGTGTTTTTCATACAAATATCTGCCCCGACGCGGGAACCGAACCTGGGACCTCAAACTTTATAGTAGTAATTTATCTTACCTACCTATTATCCCTATTATACCTACTATCTCCTACACTCCTGCTATCTCGTGCTGAGGCCCGACTTCAAACAGATTAGTAGAAAGATATTATAATGCTCATTATAGTCGGTTAAATTTTTATTTTTTTGGGCGTTTTTGAAGGCGGTTCTATTTTTTATTTAAAATTTTTTTCCTATTGGAACCTATCACACCCTCCCTGTCCGCGTGCCTCCAATGTGGGGTCATGAACCTTTTTTTAGGAGTCCGTGCTTCCACTATAGGTTCACAACTTCAAAGTGGAAGCACACTTGGACGTGTGACTTTGTCAATCATTTTGTACGGTGATAGTGAACGTAATGAGGAAAATACGCCGTAGGTAAAAACGCTGAACATTGACCCGATTTTAAAATATTTTTGTTTGGTATTCGTACAGATCGTACGGTGAACAAGCTGTCGTATTTGCCGCCGGAGCGGCAGGCGCCGGTCAAGTCGTACGCGCCGGAACGCTGCTACGAGAAGCCAGCCGCCAAGATGGAGGGAAGCACCACGCATAAGATGAGCTATATGCCCAACCAGGTTAATAATTGAAGGGATGTTTACAAAAGCAACATAACTGACTAGACTGGTTGACACCTGTTGTCAGTAAAATTGGTTCTCTACAAGTGTCAACCAGTCTAGTCAGGTAGTTTTTGTAAACATCCCGTCAATTGATTGAAGAAGTAACTGATTTTCATATTTAACACGTTCCCTGTCCTGTGTTTTGTTTGTATCCACTTGGACACTAAAACTGTAATGAACTGAAACAATTAATTTGCTCACCCGTGACAAAGTACGTAAGTACCTAATTGTTTCCGTTCATTAATATGGACCTTCGCAAAGTAACGCCTGATTCAATAAATTACAAAAACTGTGTTACCACTAGTCCATGTATCCATAATGATACGTAATCCTAAAAAATACAATAAATATTGAGGTGGACTTTACCGATAATAAATAGTGGACTTGAGAAGCAAATGTTACCCTTTGTATGGGGGACAGGGAACGTTTTAAATTTGCGTCATAATATTAGTACATTCGGAAAAAGTTTTTAAGGGATTTATCTCAAATAGAAGCAACACAAGGCCGATATGGTATTATAATTTTGCGTCGTATTTTGCAGCTGATGCCCAAAGAGCCTGTGCCGTGGGCCTGCAAGGGACAGTACCAGAAGCCTTGTCAGAAGTTGGATTCCAACACAACTTACACAATGAGGTACAGAATTAACTTTAACCTAGAATATAAAAAAAAACGGCCAAGAATGTGTCGGACACGCCCAGGATTGGGTTCCGAAGCCATTACGGAAAATTCCTTGCATACTTACCTATATGTAGGTATTGCGTTGCGTAGTAATCGCCTTCACCAAGCGCCGCACACTCCAATGTGTTATTTGAATGTTAACTTGGTTTATGATTGCTACTATTTTATATTCCCATAATTTTACTATTAGGTAACTGAACATTTCTCAAAAAAAATGCCACTCTTATTTTTTTTTTATATTCCCATTCCTGTAGCAGAGAAAAAATGTCTTGAAAATATCATACATTTTTTATGGTCTTCCTTTTCGTTACGCCATAAGAAGTGTATGGAATAGTAACAAAATAGGCAAAAAACCTAGGGACATTTTTTTCTCATATTAAGATTGAATGAGCTCGTAATTCTGAGTACGGATAACATAAAATTATTAGAATATAAAATAAAATAGAGACCAGGTGGCATTTTTTTTAGAAATGTTCAATTATACTATTCGCATTTAACAAGGTAAGTATGTACTTAATATTTTTCTAAGGATTTTGTACGGAATTTTCCAAGTAAGAGGTATATTTTTTAACTTAATCTGCTATTTACTTTTAAACTACTAATAATTTAAATTTACAAGTACCTAAATATGTAGGTAAGTGTCTAATGTAATTAATAGTGAATCAACGTAAACTGTTGTAGGTAATTGGTTCGTGCAAATGGGACACAAAATATACTTAACTAAAATTACTGTCAATGCAACTTGCGTGGATGACTGTACGCAATGATTCGCAAAAATGCATAGTACAGCACACGTCGCCTACCGTGCACATATCACGACATTTACAGCTACTCTGATTGGTCGAGACTCTCGGGAGAAGGGTGCGCACCACCGTCCGGCATTCGCCTTCTACCTTACCGCGCCGATGCGCATATTTTATTTTTGCATAATTAATTTTTCGTATTCTAATTAAATCACCATTTTGCTGAAGAAATCGTTTAAAATTATTTGCTGCTGTCCCGCCTGTAAGCCGAACCTTAAATCCAGTTCTACGCCGCAACAATTACTATTAAAACGAATGGCTTTGAAAGTAATTTAAACGATAAGATAAAGTGAAACAATGTTAAGTACAGTAAATGGGTCAATCAATTTTTTTTTGTAAATTTCTATTTACTCCTTTACAAGTAACTCTGTAATGTCTGGTTAGTGAAACCATGATTTTGCAGTAATTAGATAAACTGTTTATCATAGTGCGTATGTGAAAACCAAAAAAAATAAGTATTTCTATGAAAAAAACCGGTCACCCAGGGGAAATACCACTATTTTCATACAAATTTCGGAGACAACATTGTCCCTGGGTCACCCACGAAATAGAAGCTAGAAACAAAATAAAATAAATATGGTAATTACACCATTATTGACTACAAAAATCTAGGGTTTTGAAAAGTATACTTTAAATAAGGAAAAATATTCAGTTTTTTAATTATTTCGGTTTTCTTAGAAAGTAGCAGAAAATCGTTTACAAAAAAAAGTTGATTGACCCAAATAACCTGAAGAAAAACTCTCTTAAACGTAAACAGCACATAGGACGGCAGGCGGGTTGGGAGTGCGGCAGGCCTATATCATCATCATCATCATCATCCCAGCCTATATATATACGTCTCACTGCAGGGCACACGCCACCTCTCAGAATGCGAGGGCTTGGGCCGCGCGGGCCCAGTGCGGATTGGGAACATAGATATGTCATTTTTACGTGTAATTGGTTTTGGCGGTTAGTTTTGTTCAATAGTGGACGTGTTCCTACTGATGATGGGTTAGGTAGGTACTGATAAAGCGTTAACTTTGTTATTTTGCTTGTTTAGCTACCTGACAGCCGACGCCGACTGTCGGCGGTGTGCAATCATTCCCGACTCCTGCACCAACCCAGTCACAGCTTCCAAACGCTTCGAGACTCAGACCATCTACAAGAACAGGTATGGAACGGACAGAGACAGCAGCAGGTGTGACCATGGCGCCACCTAGTGATATACCTACAACTGGTGAAGTTTTTTAGGGTTCCGTAATTTAACCTTTTCAACGCCAACGACGAATATTATGCGTCACAAAATACGTCTAATCTTCACGGAATGACAAGGTTCAAAGTAGCTTTACCATTAACTAGGCTTAACGCTAAAAAGATTTACTTAATGGCAAAAACGGAATCCGCTTTCACATGGAAAGAGGGAGGAGGCCTACCCACTAAAAATCTACCAGTATTCCCTCTTTGCCGTTTGCGGATGCCATGGGAGCATGAAGTGACACCACTGCATCCACTGGCCAGCCTATGCCGAGCTCCCTCGCTAAGAGAGGGGGACCGGGAATACCTAATTGGAATACAGACCTGTGGGCCATGACAAGGGCCGGAAAAACACCCGTCTTTATACTTTTGTAGTGCCCTCTCCAAACGGAGGTCGGCGATCATTAGAGCTATCTTTACTTTAGAGACTGCCGCCCGAAAGAGGGATCTGGTACTCATCCCGAACCAGTCTCTAAGGTTTCTTAACCAGGAGGTACGTCTTCTGCCAGGTGGTCTGCGGCCTTGTATCTTCCCCTGGATAATAAGCTGAAGCAGACCATACTTATCGTTACGCATTATATGCCCCAAATACAACAGTTTCCTCTGTTTTATAATACGTATTACTTCCAAGTTTTTATTCATTCAATATTATAAAGAAGTCTATTGTATGATACAGGGTAAAGTTTATAAAATAAATGGGCAATTTTCCGTCCCTTAGCCATGTCGGCCGGCAGGAGATCCAAAGGTTTAAGCATTTGGGGATAGTTGCAATAGAGAGATCTCTCTCCAGGCAGATGTTATGCCTGGGGACCAAAGTCCAATGGATGAAAGTTGGAAGTTGTATTTATGCAGCCGAGTTGAGAAACTTCGATAGCGTGATGTAGGATTGTAGTAATTAGTTCCTTATGTGATGACTAGATGGCGCTAGTAGTCACTACATCAGCCCCCCTTTTAGACCGGAGGTCGATACGAATTGCAGTGGAGTGCAGTCTGTGCGTCATGTGGGCGCTTGCAAGGGCCAGTCGCTCAGAGCCTCGTCGGCGAGCATTGTTGTTCCTCTGCTACTTGTAGATGCATGCCTGTTGCGTGATTGCTCACAGCCATGTTGGCGAGCGTTGGTTGATTGATTGGCAAGTGGAAGTAGTGGGAGGAGGATTTGCGAACTGTAGACACCAGGTAGATAATAGATACATGCTAATGGTGCGGTGAGTATGGCTTGCTGTGAGACTGCGTCATCGTCTTGTGTGTCTGAAGGCTGCGATTTTGTCCAATGTCGTGGGTCACCAATTTGGAGGTGGTTACAATAGAGAGATCTCTCTCCAGGCAGATGTTATGCCTGGGGACCGAAGTCTAATGGATGAAAGTTCGAAGTTGTATTTATGCAGCCGAGTTGAGAAACTTCGATAGCGTGATGTAGGATTGTAGTAATTAGTTCCTTATGTAATGACTAGATGGCGCTAGTAGTCGCTACAAGCACATGCCATGAAAAACCACTCATCGTTTTTCATTGTGGTCAATCAAGTCCAAACGTGTCTGCTGACAGCTCTGCTATCTTGCTTGCAGCTATCTACCGGCGACGGCACCCATTCCGCGGCCCGTGAAGCCAGTGTCGAACATCGTACCTTCAACCGCCATGATGGATGGTGACACCGTGCAAAAGGTAACAGTTTTACTATCCAGCCGGATCCCGGATTATACGGAACTAGTTTTGAAGAGTCTCTAATTGCGCAAAGTCAGGCATTTTAACCTTTTCAATGCCACGCCTCGACAAAACGTGAACCTGCTTTGAATCTTATGTCATTGTGTCAAGATCACTTTGACACTGTACTTTGTGACACCTATATATGTGTCGTTGGCGTTGAAAAGGTTAAAGTCCATCTGTCTATTATAGGGCACCTTCTAAGGCCGGCTGCTAAAACAACAAGTAATAAAAAATAATGAATGTTTTGCTAAAGATAGTTAATTATTGAGGTGAAACTTCTAATGCGACTCCCAACAAGGTTGCGTGAAACGTTTAACGCTACCATGGAGGGGGTATGAAAGCATTAGTATATGTACTGCCGAAGCAAGTACACTTGGTACACATCTCGCACTGTATATATACTAACGCATGTTAAAAACTTCGATAGTGCGATGCAGAACTCGTACTGTCTGTGCAAATGTGTGAGACTTGATAAAAGCGCCATCTACATCTAGTGAGTAATTTAAACACATAGATGCATAAGTAAATTTAGTTCTTTAAGTTATTGCAATAAGGTTCATATTGATGTATAAGTGCCTTTTTCATTTCCACATTACGAAGTTTCACTTCTTCCGCGCGGAGGAATTGCACGCAACATGTTTTTTTTAGTTTTAACTAGGTAACTACCTGTGACCAGTTTTTTTTTGCTGACTGTACGTATTCATAATAACCAGGCAGTGTGTTAAATAATGAAGTTTAGATAATCAGAACCCGAATTTCAATTGAAAAAGATCGCGGACGGACAAACGGACAGACAGACATGGCGAAGCTATAAGGGTTCCGTTTTTGCCATTTTGGCTACGGAACCCTAACCACATTTGGGAAATGAAACAGTTGGTGTGACGACGAATGTACAAAATATATTAAAAAATTTGCATATCAAAACTGTGTCACCATCTGGGGCCTGTTGCATAACAAAGTGCTGAACTCTCGCTTCAGTTATATTAACTAGAAAGGGAGTTCCGCTTGTAATATAAGTTGTACTTTGTTATGCAACAGGCCCCTGGCCACCAATAAAATACTTAAACAGGCAATACGGAAAGGAATCAAATGAATATCCGAGTCCTGTCTAGCCCTCGTCCGCGCTGCGTGTTAATTTTGCGTTATTTTTAAATATTAATTTATTTTCACTATTTCGCACCCCAAATATCAATTTTACAGTCTACAGTTGGGAAAAATATTTTCGGTTAAAAAGCGGGATCGCAGATTTAACTCTTTATTAGAGTTAAATCTGCGATTATGCCAAAAGCGAAAACGCCGAAAATATTTTTTATGGATGGCATCATCCACCGCTTTATTCCCACATTTTTTTTTATAAAAAAAATAGGTTAACATTTGACCTCAATCTCGCTTGATGGAAGGCGAAGATGAGGCCTAAGATGGTCACGCTTGCCTAGAAGGTGTCTGTTCACTTTGACCTTAAAGATATACAGATTATAGCGTTCCGGAAAAACTGACCTCGGCAGAATCACCTCCTAAAGAGTGCAAGCGTGTTTATATTCTGCACTGGACCATTCGTCTATAGATTGGCTTCCTTCTACACATCTGATAATCCTTATCTTGTCTTCGGGCGCCCGCAACTTCGTTCTTCAATTCTTTCTTTTCCAGCTCTCGTTCCTCCCGAACCCCGTGTGCGTGACGCAGGCGATCCGTCCGTGCCACCACGACATGTGGGGCCAGGGGCCCATGCAGAACATCACCACCCAACGACACGACTACGTGCCTAAACCGTCTGCTCTCCGGGAGTCCTTCAAGCCGCCGGCAAAGTTCCATTGCGTCGAGCAACCGTTTGAGAGTAAGTATTGTCAGGAGAGGCTATTAGCCGTGGCATTGTAGCCTAGTATAACTCCCACCCTATATACATCGCACTGCAGGGCACAGGCCTCCTCTCAGAATGAGAGGGCTTGGGCCGTAGTTCCCACGCGGGCCCAGTGTGGATTGGGAACTTCACACACCATTGAATTTCTACGCAGGTGTATGCAAGTTTCCTCACGATGTTTTCCTTCACCGTAAGGCTCATGGTAAATTTCAAATGTAATTTCGCACATCAATTCCGAAAAATTCAAAGGTGCGATACGGGATTTGAACCCACGACCAGACCCCATAGGTCAAACCGCTAGGCCAGCACGGCTTTTTAGCCTAGTGATTTGACCTAAAGCAGAAGGCTGGAGGTTTATGTATGACATGTGTGTATGTATGTAAAACTCTTTATTGTACCTACACAAAAACATGAAATGAATAAATTATTCAAGCGTTTCAACTGCCTCATTTATCTGGTCAAATTTTTTCAAGAAATGACTGTATAGTTTGATAGGGCTTTCGGTTACATTACCTATTAGAGTCCTATACGTCTACCATATAACAGGAAACTGTTTCAGAATCTTCTGCCATTTCTAACAGCTGCGGAAACAAGCGCTTGTGCCTAAAATACCACGTTCCCAAAATATCAGATTTTTCAAAATACTACTTACATTACCTATTTATTACATTTCCATTAAATCAGATGTCCAAAATAAGACATTACAGTAGGTACACCAAAAAAATCACTTCCTTCCTTGAGTAACCTTCGATTTCGTGATGTGGAGCAACAAGAATCTGGTAAGGTAGAAATGTGGTAAATAGGTATGTAATGTAGTATTTTCAACCGACGAAAACAAAAGGAGGAGGTTCTCAAGTCGACGTGTATATTTGTTTTTTTTTTTTATGTATGACCACGCATAACTTTTTACAGGGTAGTCCGATTTTAATGATTCTCTTTTTATTGGAAAGCGTATACCCCGAGGGTAGTCCCATTTAAATTTGGAAATAATATTCCTACCCTAAGGGTAGGAAAACAGGGGACGATTGACTAACTTTTTACACAGTAGTCTGATTTTCATAATTCTTTTTTATTGGATAGGGTATACCTTGAAGTTGGTATTATATAAATTTGAAAAAAAAATTACCCCAAGGATGGGAAAAAAGTAGAAAATAAAAACTTTTTAACAAAAAAATTAAACCGCCGAAAAAACTGAAAAGCAAAGCATAATACCTTTTTTGTTTGACCTTAATCTAGGTACCAGTTTGAAGTCGGTGCCTCAGCACTAGCCAGGAGAAGTGGACCTATAATCTTCTACCTGATTGGCTTCTATCACTCCTCCTGGCTCGTGCTGAGGCACCGACTTCAAACTGGTACCTAGATTAAGGTCAAACAAAAAAGGTATTATTTTTTGCTTTTCAGTTTTTTCGGCGGTTTAATTTTTTTGTTAAAAAGTTTTTTGATTAATATTTTGGGAACGTGGTATTTTAGGCACGAGCGGAAACAAGTGCGGCGACCGCATTAGGCGAGTAGTGTAACTAATTGCCGCATAACTGTGAACACTGGCTTCGTATAAACTTGGCTTTACTCTATAATATCATAATAACTAGATGTTGACACATCACATTATTGTTGCAGACCGTACTGTGAACAGGCTGTCGTTCTTGGACCCGGGACGTGCGCCGCCGCTGCAGTCGTATGCGCCCAACAGGTGCTATGAGAAACCTACAGGTTTGTGATACAATTTTTTTTAATACAATATAGGCTTTGCTTGTGACCACAATCACGCCTGATGGAAAGCGAAGATGAGGCCTACGATGGAGCACGCTTGCCTAGTAAATGCTCATTCACCCTAGACTTGATTTAGGGGAATAAGCAGGAAGAAGGCAGTAGAGCGCGGTGTTGCGCGCGCCCCCAAGCAGTGCAAACCGTATCGCAACAGGGTAACTACGGGGCACGGTAACCGGTACGCGTAGGTACGCTGCACAACTATTCAGACCATTCCTGCTGAATGAATGAGCTGTCAAAACGTGATGGTTACCTTAGTAAATTTTGAACGGCGATGGAGAGTCACAACTCACAACGACGTCACAACGGCACTTATTTGCCAAATGAATCGTCAATGTATTATTACTGTTTTAAAATCAACTAAAAATGAAATTTACCCACAGTTGATTGAAGATTAACAAGTGGTTTTATGAGCTTTTCAACTGATGTTTCTTGTTTGGGCATTTCCAATAATCAGATAGCCTGGAAAAATAGAACGTATATACAGTCAGCAAAAAGTCCACAGTACCTAAACAAAAAGTCCACAGTCAACTTAAACGTACAGCCAACAATCAACAAAAATTATAGTTATCAATAAACACACTCAACAATAAGGACAGTCAACAATAAACACAATCAACAATAAACACAGTTAACAATAAACACAGCCAACAAAACACAGGCAACAAAAAGTACACTCAACAAAAAGCACAGTCAGCAGAAAGCTTGTATTAAGTTGCGGTTAATGTTGTTAACTACAATCGATAGTCACCACTATATTGACCACTGTCCCTGTTACAGCTAAGATGGAGAGCGCCACGACGCAGAAGATGTCGTACCAGCCTGTGTGCGTGCCGTCGCCGCAGCGCCCGCCCTGGGCCTGCAAGGGACAGTACCAGAAGCCCTGCCAGAAGGTACGGTCAGCAGCAGACGGATAAGCAGTGTTGCCAACCTTTACGATAATTATGAGCCTATGAGGGCGTATGATGATATTGATAATCTAGCTCTCGGCACGATAGAGGTGGGTGACTCAACTTTTTCTTGCCACCCGTTTGCTCTATAAACACACAAAATTTGTCTCCTGGACAACTTAAGCATTTATCTTTTTTTTTTTTATCTATGAAACAGTATGAAGATGTCACTTGGACAACAGGGGACTGAGTAAACAACACGATAAAGTTGATTCACCCAGCTAAAGTTGGCAACAAACTACACAAGACTATTTCCAATGTGATAAGAGATTGTGGAAATCATTTAGAGCACCAAAAACGCTCATCCACTTTGAAAACGCCTTTAAAATCTGAAGGCATTTCGTAAAAAATGAGACTACGAATATGAGGCGGTTGAAACGCTCTAATCACCCGTTTATTCTTATTAGAAAATTCAACAAGTGTTACAGTAAAATTACATAAAGTTTACCACTGACAGATGGTTTGCCTTCATTTCATATTCAACTTTAGCGACATACAAATAAAGCCAATTTTAGAATACTGTTACCCACGTTTGCAGATTTTGTAATAGCTACTTTATTTGTATGGTGTTAAAGTTGGAAATGAAATGAAGGCAAGCCATCTGTCAGTGGTAAACTAAAAGTAAACGTATTGTACTTTTTAACAATGTCTGTTTCATATTTTATAGGTGGAGGGAACGACGGTGTACCGTTCATCGTTCCTGCCGCCCGGAGAAGACTGCTCGCAGGTCATGGACCCCTGCGCGTACGGCGATTGCAAACGTAAGCATTAAGACTAGTCTCTATTACTAGGGTAAATCACACTATTTTTTCTTAATTATTAATATTGTTGTTGTTGTTATTGTACTCAATTTAATCTGCAGGCAGGGCAGGGCTCTCGTGTCCTTATTGTTAACCTTTTAGCCGCCGTAGTTTGTTATAGAAGACACAAAATTTCCAGCTCACTTCGCCGCAGTCTGGATAAACAAGACCAAGTTTGGTTTATTTTTTAAAGGATATTCATCCTCATAATCATCATCAGCCTATGCTCGTCCACTGCTGGACATAGGCCTCTTGACTTATACACGATTATAATTCCGTGTCGGTGGCGACATGACATGAGCATGCACGACGAAAAGTTCTAAGCGGTTCACGATAAGCGGTAAACGATTCACTGCCGGGAACGTTTATGCGTTTTCGTGACTTTAGGCTAGTGCCGCTGTCATAGTTTCTCATTTGAACGCACAAGTGCGTTTCTGGCACCTGAAGAAATCTCGATCTGACAACCGGCAGCGAATTGAACTGGCCTTGTTTGGTTCCAGCTTGCGAATGCACCTGCCCTGCGGAATGCATCGCGACGGACCCGTGCGCCTGCGACTTCCCGCGCGCGGCGTGCTGCGGCTAACGGCGCCATCTTGCCCGTCAAAATTGAAGCGTGAACAAAATGGCGCCCGACGGAATGGCGCCAAACGTGACGATTCGGTTTTCAAATTATCGACTAATAGTGAAGGGATTTTGAAGAGTATTTTTTTATCAGCTTTATTGAACTTTATTTTTTTCTGTGATGGAAATCGACAGTTAAGTTATTGCACTTGATGCCTAGTTTAGAAAAATCTTGGAGTAATTAGGATTAGTGTTAGCCTAGTTACTGGTTTGGATGTAAATTTTTATTTAATGTTATTGAAATAAAAAACTGTTTCGGTATTTTGGTTTCGGTTTATTTTATAAAATGTACCTATTAAGGCCAAATGCAAATCATTCTTACACAGTAGGATAAAAATCGCCTATAGTACAAATTATTTTCGTGCGGATATAAATTCTACGATAAACTAGTTTTGACCGGTTCTTATTTCGCTTCATTCAGAATGTCCCTTTCAAACGCTGTATAAAAATACTTTTATAAGCTATTCCAGATTTGGTGAACAAATGGACAGCCGAAGTGGCGTGTCCGAGATAAAATTGCGACGGGTAAGCTTTACAATAAATTAGCGTAGGTATTTTACATCAGTACTTTAAAATTAAAACGACTAAAGGGTTAGAAAATGATGGGTCTAGAGCTGCGTTTACCGGCAACGCAACATTTGAAATTAATCAAATCAAATTGCAGCCTAATTAACCATAAATAATATTTCGCTGCGTGTCTCTGGTACATGCAGCTTTAGTTTTACTTCTCTACAACACTAGGTTCACAGGGATCATCATAGTAACTAAACGACTAACACCATTGCCATTTCCTCGCTTGTCACTCGTCGCATCTTTCTTTTGCGCCGTAGTTTCATATGCACCATCGACTAGCACCATCAATGATGCAAACGAAATTGCTATGTATAGTCGGGGTAAGAAAAGGTTCGTTACTTTTCGACCTTAACTCGTTGACATGTCGGGGTAAGAAAAGGTTCGTCACTTTTCGACCTTAACTCGTTGACATAGAGTCGAAAAGTGACGAACCTTTTCTTACCCCGACTATACCGTAATGGTGCTAGTCAATGGTGCATGGCATCTGAAACTACGGCTCTTTTGCAATAGGAAAGAGTGCACAAAACGATAAATTCTTCACAGTAGAAAAGTTGCAGCGAAAGACACGCTCGAAATAATAACGTCGTCAAATCTACACGTGCTACTTTCTCATATAGGATAAAACACCCAGTGCTCAGTCTAAAGCTTCTTATTTTTCGCCCAGTAGACGGCTTCTGCCTATCTTCCGTACGAGTGGGAAGAACAGTCATACACAGCCGACTAGCGGTGCCTGGCTGACTACCGGGTATTTTACCCTACCACTCGGTGCCTGATTTACGAAGCCGGCTATATACACCAAAAGTGCCTAGGGATCACTTTAAGTAGGTACGTCAACTGAGCTCAGGAATTTCCCCTACTCAACCGCTACTCCAACATCGATAACAAACTGGGGAACGATTTAATCAAAGTTGTAGTCGACGGCTCATGTTCTGACTTAAAGCCTGTAAACTCTGGTGTCCCGCAAGGTTGCGTTTTAAGCGAAACTTCTTTCCTCGCACGACAAAGATCTGGAATCAGCTTTTTGCGGCAGCATTCCCGGAGCGTTAAAACTTAGGGATCTTTAAAAAACGAGCCTACCAATTCCTAAAAGGGTCGGCAACGCACCTGTGATGCCTCCCGTGTTACGGGTGTCCATGGGCGACGGTGATCGCTTTCCATCAGGTGACCCGTCTGCTCGTTTGCCACCTCTTATATATAAAAAAAAATGCAGCAAATGCTTTAAGCAGAGGCCCTATTGTCTAACGCTTCTGACGCTTGCCTTCGCTTTCACCGTCTCTTTCTGTCATCATCTTATACCGTTTGACAGAAAGAAATAGTGATTGCGAAGGCAAGCGTCAGAAACGTTAGAGTTAGATAATATGGCCTCTGCTTAACGCATTTCTTGAGAATTTCCATCGCTAAAGCTCCTAGCGACACGCGAGAAAACGGCACAGCGGAACGGTTAGCGCGAATAGTTACTCTTGTCCATCCATGACCCAACTAAGATAACGTCTACTTGAGCCGCTGCAGCAGCGTCGAGTTGAGCAGGTTTGCTTGCGCGACGGTCACGGCCTCGTCTGACAGCTCCGCGCTGGGGAAAGAAGTCAGAAGGGCGAAGGGCCGGGGGCCGGGGTGGGCGCGACGCACGAACGCGCGCAAGTCCGCGACAGTGTGCGCGTGGTTGAAACGGCCGGCCACGCGGCTCCCGTCGGCCAGGCGGAACTGCGGATGAGACGATAGGGTTAACACATCTAGTGCCAGTGACGTCTTTTTCCCTTCGGAGCATTATGTACAAAACGCAAAATGTACAAACACGCAAAACGAACAAAATGAAAAATGTACCACGTTCACAAGGGTTTTTTTGATGCTTTTGTATTTTTCAATTCAAATACAAATTAGACTGCCTGACTCACCTTCACCCTCTTCAAAAAAATATATAATAATAAAAACGATTTCTGAAGAATTTGCGACGAAAGCGAAAGGATAAGTCTCTATAGTGGTGTGACAGACAACCTGGTGTAACCACGAGTCTGGCCCTGAGAAACTGGTGTTACGGTTAGGAAATAATTATACTATCCACCACACTAGTGGAAAGGATAAAAATACGGTTTCCTCAACTTAACACAGTTTGGATTCAAGTGTGGCCCTGTTGCACATTTTGCGATTTGTACATTTTGCATTTTGTACATTATGTTCCGAAGGGGTATTTTTATATATAGCCTATAATATGTCCCACTGCTGGGCAAAAGCCTCCCTTTTCCTCCGTCATTCTTTCCTATCCTGGGCATGCACCTGCCAATCGAACTGGAAAGCGCTCAGGTCGTCTCGCCATCTGCCTCTGCTTTTATGGTCATCTCTTGACACAACGTCTGTGATCAATAAATGCTTACTCCTATGCTAGTGACACGCATACGTGTCAACAGAATTCGTAAATCGTACTCGTATGTTGCTGTCATGGGCGAACCAATAGAAAGGGTAGACGTAGCAAGAAATCTTGAGCTAACTATGGACGGCGAGTTACGCTTCGAGAGCCATATAACTCAGTTAGTTAGCAGCTGCTTCTATCGCCTTCGGATTCTTTACACGTCTTTTTATACGTAAAGTTGACTTTTGTTCGAGAGTGATCCTTCTGTACGTTAGTACTATTACTTGTTCTGCGCCTACAGTCATACCAGGCCTCATGCATGCCATGTACTTACGCGCGATATTTACCTACCGCGGGGACGATCTGCTAAGATCGAAATTTCAGTAGGTTGACACAAGCGCGCGCCGACGCACGTTCATTCGTGTTCCACGGAAATTTGGAAGTTCGTATCGTGCTGTCCCTCTTACTCTTCTATAAAAAGCTATACGCGTGAGCGGGATGGCACGATGCGAAGTTCGAAAGTTGACCGTCGTATCTAGTATAACGTTAGGGTACTGTGAGCATGGCAATGTGTTCTGCGCATTACAATAAATATCCTTTTTTGTTAGGTTTCCAGAGCTAAAATGGCAAAAACGGAACCTTTATAGTTTCGCCATGACCGTCTGTCCCTTTGTCCGTCCGTGGCTTAGCTTAGGGAATATTAGTGCTACAAAGTTTGCATGAATATAATATATAGCAATTATCCCGACAAAATGGTAAAACAACATGTAGAGAAAAAAAAATTAATCCAAACTGCCAGCCCTCGTCACTGTCGGCACGCACACATTCTTAAGGAGACGGAGTAGTATAATCTGTGGCTACAATCGCGATAAGTACCAATAGTCCAGTCATTATTGACATTCAAAATCGAAAATTTAATTATAATTCCAAAAGTTTTCAAACTTTGGTCAAGTGAATGGTACATTGGGACGACAATAAATCTCATTTTGCAACCTTGTCCGCAGTCCGGAACATTGTTAAAATTGCAATTAAATTAATTTTTGCTGTATGGTCGTGAAAAAAATTCCAAAAGTTCTGCAAACTTGGGGAAGTTTTCGATATAATATTTCATATCACGTATTAAATTTGCAACCAATCTCAGTGTACGGAACATTTTTTGTTATTGAAAACTAATGTTTTTTTTTATTAAACTGAATGTAAACGTTCCAAAAGTTCTGCAAACTTGACACATATATCGGAAAAATATACCGAACGGTTGTATAAATTTGCAACCTTTTTCGTTGACCGGAACATGTTTATTTTTAATTCTTTTCAATTCGTGGTCATTTTTTCGAGTAAGGTGGTCTCGGAATAATTACAAAAGTTTTGAAACTTGGTTGCAAACTTCGAAAACATCTATTCTGATGCATTTACAAATTTGCAACCTCATACGCGATCCGGAACTTTATGCAATTTGCCAAAATGTAATTTTTTTATTTTTACATTTTTGCAAATTGCATAAAGATCCGGATCGCGTATGAGGTTGCAAATTTGTAAATGCATCAGAATAGATGTTTTCGAAGTTTGCAACCAAGTTTCAAAACTTTTGTAATTATTCCGAGACCACCTTACTCGAAAAAATGACCACGAATTAAAAATAATTATAAATAAACATGTTCCGGTCAACGTAAAAGGTTGCAAATTTATACAATCGTTCGGTATATTTTTCCGATATATCTGTCAAATTTGCAGAACTTTTGGAACGTTTTCTTTCAGTTTAATAAAGAAAAACATTAATTTTTAATAACAAAAAATGTTCCGTACACTTAAATTGGTTGCAAATTTGACACGTGATGTAAAATAATATATTTAACACCACTCCAACTTTGCAGAACTTTTGGAATTTTGGTGTCAAGAACTGAGCAAATTATCATTTATTGCATTTTTAACAATGTTCCGGACCGCAGAACAGGTTGCAAAATTTTATAGTTTGTTTTAATACCATTCCCGACCTTACATCAAAATTTGAAAACTTTTGGAATTATAATGAATTAATTGTCTTGACTGACTGGACTACAAGATTTTGTACGGGATGCAGTATCTATTACGAAGTAACTATTAAGTAATCTGTGGTCATACCTGTATGGTGGTGACGGGCTGTGCGTCGTCCAGCTCGACGGCTTCCTGCGCGGCGGCGGTGTTGGCCTCGCGGTCCGGCACGGCGGCCGCCGGGGCAGCCGGGGCAGCCGGGGCAGCCGGGGCCGCGGCCGGCGCCGACGCGCCCACCACCGCCGGCGTCGGGCTGTAACGGAACAAGTGCTCTCAATGCTGGACATAGGAAAATTTACTGATATAACAAACATACCCTTGTTTTTATAAAGAGAAAAGCTTTCAAAGATTGTTTAAAACGCGACTCGACGCGGTTCGAAATGGATAAAATATAAAAGTAGCCTACTATACTACTACATAAGAACTATTATTGTATATGTTCGGGTTGATATAGAATCAAGGGAAATGATAAAGTTAACTTGATATGAAATTAATATATTTTTCACTACAACTTGATAAAACTATAGTAAAATAAGAACGCGTGCTTTCCTTGATCGCTAGTCGCGAACTAACTGATCGAGTGCAATTATAATGAGGTCGAAGAATTAATTTGATGAATTAGCTATAATAATGAACGTGCGTAGCCCGTACAGTATAAAACTACTGGCTTGTGAGTACAAAACTTTAAATTCAAAACAGTTGTTCGAAGTGACGTCCTTGTTGTCTTTATTTACTAAAAAATAAATAGCCCCGACAACGCACGCTGCAGGTGTCTATGGACAGTGGTGATCATTTAACATCAGGTGACTCACTAGTTCGTTTGTATGGCTTCTCTAACATAAAAAAAATATTGATTTCAATCACTTAAAAGATAGTTTTATTACTTTGTCAGGTTAATAACAGTTTTCGTTAAATACCAGTAAGCTTATAAAATAACTTTTTAAAATAAGGAAACTAAAACCTTTCCGCTAATCTCATACCAAATGTCTGGGCGTTTCTCGTTTTATTCATAAAAGTTATTAATGTGACTTAAGAGGTTACGATGCGCACCATTTCTCCATACAAACGTAATCCCCTGTTTCCTCCCTGGATAATGGCTTTAGAGTCAATTTTTTTTTACTGTGTAGTCTGTATCTACCACAGCTATGCCCCTATGTTTCGTTTTTTTCCATATTTCAATAAAGATAAGAAATATGAGCTTTCAAAAACTGAAAAAATTTCCCAATTTCAACGTCATTTTCAGACACTCATCAGAAAAGAATCCCTGATATAAACAAAAAAAAAGAAAACTTAGGGGCATAGCTAAATCTGTCCTCTAATTATTTTTGAAAAAAATAATTTTATTGGTCCAGTTTTCGAGAAGAAAACAGGGGATTACGAAATGCTGTTTTGATCAATTTTACGCGCCTATTAACGGTCTGAGCTGCAGTTGTCCCGCTCTCGCTGTACTGACACGGAGGGGTTCGAGCGAGACAGCGACGTTTCATTAAAATACCTATTTCTCAAAAGTCTCTCAGCCATCGTACCCTCTTAACTCATTGAGTAACGTCTGTATAGCCCGTTTTCTGATATCTGTTATATTTACGGCATAAACGCCTGGCTACACTTGACGATTACACCCTGTACAGGCTGAGATGGTTAGTGTACCTGCCGAGCATGTGTCCCTTCCCCGCGAAGGCCTGCGAAGCGGCGGCGGCGCGCGGCGCGGGCTCGTGCCGGCGATCCTCCAGGCTCACGCGCACCTCGCCCGCCCCGGACAGCTCCGGCGGGATCTCACTGCACACATCACACAACCACACTAACGACCAGGGCCCTATTTCACCAACGTGACAATAGGGATGATGACACCATTAAAAAAAACCGGCCAAGAGCGTGTCGGACACGCCCAAGATAGGGTTCCGTAGCAGGTACGAAAAAATCTTTGCATACTTTACAAATGTGGCTGTTTTGGTCCCAACGTCGGCGGTACAGCGCCATCTATCGGCGAATTGGGTAACTAATATGCAGTCTACTAGAACTAGTATGTATGTTGATTGTTTTTCAGATGTAATATTTTTTTTTATTTGAAAGAAGATTCTGTTAGCGTGATCTTATAGGTACTTAAAGTAAAAAAATGCTTGCAATGGCGGTTAAATTGCAATCTTAGTTTAGAAATATTTTTTTATAAAAACTTAAAAACTGCTCAACTGATTAAGTTGAAAATAATTTTCCTAGAAAGTTTTTATTAAGTTGACGTGATTTTTTTCATATTTTTTAGACGTGCTGTTCAAAAGTTAGAGGGGGGGGAGGAAACATTATTTTGAATTTTCGGAGTGAATATCTCCGAAAATATGAACTTTATCTAAAAATGGTTTTAGCAAACCCCTATTTATTTTTGAATACCTATCCAATGATAACCCACACTATAGGGTTAGTCGAGAACAAAAAATCACCCCCACTTTACGTCTATGGGAGGTACCCTAAAAAAATTTTTTAGTTTTTTTTTATTGAACCACTTTGTCGGCGTGACTGATATATATATTCTTGCCAAATTACAGCTTTCTAGTACTAACAGTCTCTGAGCTTAGCCGCGGACAGACAGACGGACAGACATGGCGAAACTATAAGGGTTCCTAGTTGACTACGGAACCCTAAAAAGAATTAGAAGACACGACTCCAGTAAAAAAACGCTTTATTTCAGCCCTGAAAGCCAGATTAATTTTCGATTAAATGCAAAATTAGATTTTTTGTTGCTTTAAAACAAATAAATAGTTAGTTGATTGAGTATGCGAACAATGACGTCATATGTCGCTATTGTCATTCAAACTCTATGGGAGATTGTGTTTTGACAGCTCATAAAAAGAACGTCAGTTGATTGGCGCACCTATTAATACACATTATTACATGCAAATTGACAACATTTCATATTTCTAAGACTATAATTTGATTCGTTCTCCATATTCTGTTTGGAAAGAGAAAGACGCTGATCGTTTTAAATTTTCACTGGGATTATTAATTAATATATTACAATTTTTTTTAAGATGTGCTTATTCTAAAAGGGCATAACTCCAAAACTACCACACAATAGATTAGATTTAGTCTATCTCTATTAAAAAAAAAAGTGATTACGTAAATCTGACGTTAACGTTGTGTGTGGTTTGCTTGGGCGGTTTGGTTCTTTCTTGCTTTTCGATCACAACTGCGGGCTCCTTTAAAATCTTATTTAAATCAATAACATGTCGTTCGTGCATTAACATTAATAAAAATAGATCATTTATGTATCTGTCAAGTCTCAATGTTAATGTCAAATGTAAAATTATGACAGCTCTTCTTTTCTGGTGAAAAAGGCAAATGAAACATATCTATTATGTGGTAGCATAATTGTAAAAACGGATATATATTTTTTTGTATTTTTTTAAATATGGAGAAATAAATTATAATAAATATTTTTCCGTGTTTAGGAGGCAAAACTCTTTCGATTCCTGTTGTAATTTTCAGGTGTCAAAAAATGAAATCTCGTCAAATGGCTATTAATACACATTATTACATGCATATTATATTAAAATATACGCGTATGTTGACCACGAAATACTACAATTGTAACGGAAGACTGACACAGCTTTGATCTGATGTCAAGATTTACCGACAAATTTACAAATATTTATTTCCTTATTGCGTTTCACAACAAATATGTCGAGTACAAAAAAGTATTCTCGTTTCACAACATAATAGTTCGCCGACAAGTGGGAACCAGCTCTTAGATAGTGACAGAAAGAGACGACGAAAGCGATGGCAAGCGCCCGCGCTTCATGCAAATAAGCGCACAGAGAACAAGAAAATAGTACATTACCACAGAAACCGGGAAGTAAGGGATTGCCGGCATGATACGAGGCCAGCAACCCCTATTCCGGCCGAGGTTTGTATAGTGCTTTTCTCAAACATACAATGAAATAAATAAAAACTTCAAGAAATTAAAATTGCAAAGAAAGCAACTATTGCTTATGTTTTTTTTTTAGGGCTGAATGCCATGATGCCATAGACATATAAACTTCATGATGCTGTGTCCCATGAAACAATAGACGATCGCTTTCCCGGCCTAGGCCTGCAATTCTGTATGAAAATCCATTACATAGCACTCGTCTAACCGCACCCGCAACGTGATACGTCCCGGCCTATTATTTGGAACGTAAGGTTAACATTTCATTGCATCTTTGAGAAAATTAAGTAAACCTTATTAAGGGGGTTTATACCTGCTGAGCTGGCAACGTTGCATTTTTGTTAGTTTTTCTCGATTATTCTATAAAAATTGAATGAAAATTAAAAATGTTTTGTATACAAATTGTTCTAATATATAAGTTAATGTGTCTACTGCAATAATAATTCGTGATAGACTTTTATTTTCTTTAAAAACGAACAAATTATTACCTAACGGTCAATAAAAGTAAATAAAAGTCTTATCACGAATTATTATTGCAGTAGACACATTAACGTATATATTAGAACAATTTGTATACAAAACATTTTAAATTTTCATTAAATTTTTATGGAATAATCGAGATTAACTAACAAAAATGCGACGTTGCCAGCTCAGCAGGTATAAACCCTCTTAAATGTAATGAGTGCGCGACTCACCCGCGGCGTATGCAGTTGAGGAACTCCGCGTGCTCGGGGTCGGTGTAAGGCCGCACGGCGCCCGCGTCCACCGTGTACCCCTCGCGGTACAGCCGCAGCCGCACTGCGCGCGCGCCGCTCTGACGACAACATACAATACGTTTACTTTTAGTTTACCACTGACAGATGGCTTGCCTTCATTTCATTTTCAACTTTAAGAGGGTTTATACCTGCTGAGCTGGCAACGTTGCATTTTTGTTAGTTTTTCTCGATTATTCCATAAAAATTGAATGAAAATTAAAAATGTTTTGTATAGAAATTGTTCTAATATATGTATAAGTTAATGTGTCTACTGCAATAATAATTCGTGATAGACTTTTATTTTCTTTAAAAACGAACAAATTATTACCTTACGGTTTTTAAAGAAAATAAAAGTCTTATCACGAATTATTATTGCAGTAGACACATTAACTTATATATTAGAACAATTTCTATACAAAACATTTTTAATTTTCATTCAATTTTTATGGAATAATCGAGAAAAACTAACAAAAATGCAACGTTGCCAGCTCAGCAGGTATAAACCCTCTTAACACCATACAAATAAAGTAGCTATTACAAAATCTGCAAACGTGGGTAACAGTATTCTAAAATTGGCTTTATTTATAGGTTAAAGTTGAATATGAAATGGAGGCAAACCATCTGTCAGTGGTAAACTTTATGTAATTTTACTGTACAATAACTTTAATTTCAATCATCATCATCATCACCCCAGCCTATATACGTCCCACTGCAGGGCACAGGCCTCCTCTCCGAATGAGAGGGCTTGGGCCGTAGTTCCCACGCGGGCCCAGTGCGGGTTGGGAACTTCACACACACCATTGAATTTCTTCGCAGATGTATACAGGTTTCCTCACGATGTTTTCCTTCACCGTAAAGCTCATGGTAAATTACAAATGTAATTTCGCACATAAATTTCGAAAAAACTTAAGGTGCGACCAGGGATTTGAACCCACAACCCTCTGCTTGAGAGGCCATAGGTAGATAGATAGACCATAGATGAAAAAAACCGCCTGTATAATTGGGGATGTCTATTTTTTTGCAATGTATAGTAAATCGAAAACCATTTCGAGATAAATGCTTTCTAACTCGTTTTCTGTAGTTATTATTTTTTTATATAACGTAATGAATTTATTAAATAAGAAATAAGCAATGACTTTCATTTGACATTGGTGTATTTTGCGTGTCCGGTCGTACTTTATTGTGTGTGGTTAGATTCTTCACAATTTACGCGTGGATTTACTACGGAGTTTGATTTGGACCCGCTGTCTGACATCTAGCACTTTGACAGTGCCAGTAAAGTGACACAGTGTATAGTGTACCACTACGCAAAAAATAATTAAAGGGGTTGCCTTATCGTACGCATTTAGATAGATTTAGAAATTTGGCATTGTGGGAGCCCTCAATTATAATGTGACGTCATCAACTAAAATAGTTTCAATAATTAATTTTGAAAAAAGTAGACAACTAAATGACAAAATATTGAAATTAGTTTCTTATAATTGACTTTTCTATACAAAAAAAATATAAAAACCACTGGTAATTTTTTTTAGACATTCCCAATTCCCAAGATTGGTATTTTGGAGTCTTTTTGTATTTTTGCTATTTTACAACTTTGTCTTTTCTGGGTTTGTCTGTGCTGTATTTACTATACAGTACAAAAAATAGTCAACCCAAATTCTGAAATCAACAAATTTGACATGTTTTAGGCCTCATTGACCGCTGTTACTTTAAAACTCCTCCTGTGCTTAAGTTATCGTTAAGTTTTGAGATAACCTGTAAAACTTTCAGCAAATTATTTAGTAATCCTAAACTAAATAAATAATTTCAATAAAGTCAACAGAAGCTCACCTGTGCCTGGGTGCCGGTCTGAGCAACAGGCTCATGATCGTCTGCCGTTTGCCCTGGAACACAAACCACCATTAACATTTTTCAGGGGGGTTCGGTATACCAGTTTGCTGATGACACGTGCATTGTTGCGTCGGGCGCCGACTTGCACGAAGCGCAGAAAGAACTTCAACATAACTTTGATCAGCTGTGCAAATGGGCGCACGACGTAGGTCTTGTAATAAACGCAAAAAAAACAAAATTAATGTATATACGTTCTCCGTACACTAAGTGGGTGCGGAACCCTGTTGTCGTGGCGCACGAGCATCAGTGCCTACACGGAGCGGGCGCGGCGAGCGGCGTGTGCGCCTGTCCCCCGCTCGAGCTCGTGTCACACCATACTTACCTGGGTCTTGTTATAGACGATAGCTTTAATTGGAAACCACACATTGACTACATATTGTTACGAGCCGTAGGGTTCGTTAGATAGATAATACGCCTTTAACGTAAAACTAATTTAATTGAACAAAAGGGAATCACTTGCAACACTAAACTTATTCGCTTAAATCACTTAGTAATCACTTTGATCTCTCTTCGATGTTTATCTCTCGGTATCGTATCCAAAACTGACTGTGTCGGAACCTTGTCCGCCTTTATATAGGTCCAGTGAAACGGTCCACAAAGTTCGAGAACATTCCAGCTAGAACTCTCTGGCCCATACGTCTAGAATATTCCGGAAACAGGATTATCTGTCTGTCTCTTTCACGAGTACGCTATGCTATCTCGCTCACACATTTTCTAGAATGTTCCGGAAACAAGATCGTCTGTCTCTCTCACACATATAGGCTATCCTTGTCACACACCTTCTAGAATGTTCCGGAAACAAGATCGTCTGTCTCTCTCACACATATAGGCTATCCTTGTCACACACCTTCTAGAATGTTCCAGAGACAGGTGGACTGTAACTTGGCCTGAAACGGCCTGAAAACGGGTTTTCAGGAAATGGTGCCATGTGACAGTTAGTGTCCTGAAACGGCCTGAAAACATGTTTCAGCCTGCTGAAAATAATGCTAACTTGGGATAATTTTTGATTTACCGTTATGTGTTAGGACTTCTTCCAGAACGGCCTGAAATCAGATTTCAGCCTGCTGAAAACGACTGCAAGTGCTACTAATTTCATAAAAATGTTTTTGCGGGTTTCTCGTGGACCCATCTCCGTAACACTGCCCCCTCCTTAGACATGCTCGTCCCGAGCATCATTAGATCCATTGAAACGTGCCAAACGATTCACATGCACAATCTTGGGCAGGTTCCTGGCATTACCCGTTTTCTTTATGCGATAAGTTACATCATTAATCTTCGTAATTATTGTATAAGGACCGTCCCAATCAGCTTGCAGTTTGGGAGATTTTCCTTTACGTCTTACAGGATTATGAAGCCAGACGAGTGAGCCTTCTTCGAAGTTCACGTGATGCATCTTCCTGTCATATCGAGTTTTTGTCTTTTCACTCATTTTGTTTTCTGACATCCTGACATGTTCATGGATTTCGTACAGTTTTTCTCGTAAATCCGCGGCATAGTCTGTTATACTCACCGGTGGATCTGGGACTCTTCCGGTGATTATATCCGCTGGCAATCGAAGCTGCCTACCATACATGGCAAGAGCTGGAGTCACATTCGAGCTTTCATGTACCGCAGATCGATATGACAGTAAAAATAACGGAATATACTTGTCCCAATCCTTCTGATGGCTATCAACTATCTTGGCCAGGTGTCTTTCCAACGTTTGATTAAACCGTTCGACCATTCCATCTGACTGTGGGTGGTAAGGCGTAGTTCTTGTTTTGTGAATTCCCATTATTCGGCACATTTCTTGAAAGAGTTGGGACTCGAAATTTCTTCCTTGATCACTGTGTATCTCTAAGGGTACCCCAACTCTACAGAAAACCTCGTTCACTAGTACTTCGGCTACGGTCGTTGCTTCCTGGTTGGGAATGGTGAACACTTCAGGCCACTTCGTAAAATAGTCCATCACCACCATTATGTACTTGTTTCCTTTTTCAGATACCGGGAAAGGTCCAGCTATGTCAATTGCAATCCTTTCCCAAGGAGCACCTACGTTGTATTGCTTCATCCCAGCTCTACTTCTGGTCTGTGGTCCCTTTACAGCTGCACAAGCTGTACATTTCCGGCACCAGTCTTCTACGTCCTCGCGGCAGTGTATCCAATAGAACCTTTCTTTTATTTTCATCAGGGTCCTTTTTATCCCTAAATGTCCACCCGATGAACCATCATGAAACATTTCTAAGATATCACGGATCTTGGATCTTGGTACAACTAGCTGTAAATGAGATGCATCACCACTAGCATTTTCCCATTTTCGGCATAACACATCGTTGTGCAAAACCAGACTGCCCCATTGAGCCCAATAACTCTTAGTTGTGGTGCTGGTGTGGGCGATTTCATTCCACCGTGGCTTAGTATCGGAAGATTTCATCCAATCCAATATTGGCTTAATGTCGCTATCTTCTTGTTGCGCCTTTCGGATTGCCTCCCCACACCAATCCGGACTAATGGTGTCTGTCCTGAGTAGCCTCACGTGAGCGAGTTCTTTTCCCTCGTGCCTCACGCAATATTTGCAGTCAACATCACATGGCCTTCTGGACAGAGCATCTGCATTTCCGTGAGATTTGCCCTTGCGATGCTCAATCGTAAAATCATACTCTTGCAGTTGTTCAATCCATCGAGCCACTTGTCCTTCCGGGTTCTTGAATTGTAGTAGCCATTTCAGTGCAGCGTGATCAGTTCTCAGATGGAACTTACGTCCAAGCAGATATTTGCTAAAATGTTGTAGCGTCTTTACAACAGCAAGTAGCTCCCTCCGGGTGACACAGTAGTTCCGTTCTGGTTTCGATAATGCCTTACTGAAGTAGGCTATAACTTCTTCTCGTTCGCCCTTAATTTGGGATAGTACTCCTCCAATGCCAGTCCCACTGGCATCTGTGTCCACTATGAATTTGTGCTCTTGATCAGGATAGCCAAGGATCGGAGTCTCACACAGGCGATTCTTCAGCTTTTCAAATGCTGCTTCACAATCTGCGTCCCACATAAACTGTCTTTTCTCTTCGGTCAGTCTGTGCAAAGGTTTCGCAATATCAGCGAAGTTTTTCACAAATCTGCGGTAATAGGAGCACAATCCTAAGAAGGCGCGCACTTCGGTTTTATCTTTAGGAACTCGCCACTCTTTTACGGCAACTATCTTCTCCGGGTCAGTTCGAACTCCATTTTCAGATATAAGGTGACCCAAGTAACTAACTTCCTTTTTAAAGAACGAGCATTTCTTTGGGCTTAGTTTTAGATTAGCTGTGTGCAATCTGGTAAGTACTCGTTGCAGGTTCCGGATATGATCATCAAAATCCTTTCCAATAATGACCACATCATCCAAATACACTAGACATGCTTCTCCAATTAGTCCTGATAGCACTCTTTCCATTAATCGTTCGAAAGTGGCAGGCGCATTACAAAGACCAAATGGCATAACTTTAAACTGCCACAGTCCTTTGCCCGTGGAGAATGCCGTCTTCTCTTTATGACTCGGATCTATTTCCACCTGCCAGTAGCCACTTTTCAAATCTAACGTGGTAAACCATTTTGCCCCGCTAAGTGTGTCCAAAGTGTCATCAATCCTTGGCAGTGGGTAACTGTCCTTCTTTGTGATATCGTTCAAACGGCGATAGTCGACACAGAACCTCAGACTGCCATCCTTCTTTTTTACCAAAACCACCGGAGAGCACCAAGGGCTGGATGACGGCTCAATTACCTTGTTTTGCTCCATGTCAGTTACCATTTTCTGTATTTCACTTTCGTACGCGACAGGAACTCTGCGTGGTCGGAGCCTTATGGGTGATTCCGTTCCAGTCTCAATTCTATGTTTGACTATGCCAGTCCTTCCTAAATCTCCATCATTAATTGCAAAAATATCGGAAAATTGCCGTATCAGATTCCTTGCTTTTACCATTTCTTTCTTTGACAAGGTCTCTCTGCACGTCTCAAGTATAGCAACCAGTCGTTGTTCGCTACTGTCATGGCCTTGTGAGCTTCCTGAAGCAATCGTTCTTTGAGAATCGTAGACACCTTTCGACATTGCACCTTTTAGGACGATTTCCTCTAAGCCACATTTAAAGATGCCGCTCTCTAAGTCAATTTTGCAGCTATGCTTCTTCATAAAATCTAAACCAATGATGCAGTCATCGACTATGTCTGCGATCACAACTTTGTGTCGGTAGAAGTTTCGACCAATTTTGAAAGTAGCGACACTCTCTCCTCGAACGGTTATGTGCTGGCCAGTAGCTGTCAGGAGTTGAATATTGCCACGTGAGGTTGGGTATCTCTCGCCAAAAGGCTTCAGAAGCTGGTACCTGATTACCGTGCGCGAGGCTCCGGTATCTAAAGTTAACTCGCATTTAGTCCCATTGACTTCGCCTTCGATGACTAAAGTGTTCCCATCTTGAGTCTGAGAGATCATGATTTTTGGGGCCGTCCTCACATTACCGGCCAGCACCTGCCCCGCGGTCCTGGCGTTTATTCGTTTTTCCTGCCGCGTTTCTGCGGCAGCGCCGGTTACCACATCTGCAGCTCTAAAATCACTGTGATGGGTTTCTACATCACGTCTGGGGTCTTTTTTAGGGCATGAAAATCTCATATGCCCTACCTCCCCGCACGCATAACACGTAGGCCCGCTTCGCGGTTTCGCTTTGTCCGTCACACCTCGGACGCGATAAGACCGATAATCCCTGCGAACTGCCTCTACTTCTAATGCGTGAGTGAGTGCATCTTTTAAGGTCTTGTGATGACCGAGACTCACAGTTGTCTTCACTTCACGGTCTCTAATGCCATCTATAAATGCCTGCACTAGCATGCTGTCCACTAGAGACGGTGAAGACCGGTACGCCTTTCTAACCAACTTCTCGATTTCCAGGCACCATTGCTGCAGGCTCTCATTACCTAGCTGCATTCTGTCCTTCAACTGTGCTCGGTAAACGTGTTCCAGGTGGGAGTCACCATAACGCGACTCTAGGGCATCCTTCAGGCGTTCTAAAGTCACTTCTCCAGTCATAGTGTCTAATACTGTCAAGGCTTGATCCCGCAACCCTAACATAAGGGCGGTTACCGCTTGTTTATCGGTCCAACCGTTCGAATCGGCTACGGTCTCAAACTGGAGCTTGTAGGCCCCCCAAGAAGAAGTACCGTCGAATGGGGGCGCTTTTAGTTTGCCTGCAGGCGCACCAGAGGTCACAACTCCGTTAGACTTTAAACATTTTAGCTCCTTTTCCATACTTAAAATTTGCTTGTCGTGCTTTAAAAGTCTGTCGTCGTGCTCTTCTACCTCTGTTTTTAACTTCTCTATTTTCTCCTTGAATTGCACGCCGATTGCCTTCAAGTGCTCTTCTAAGAAAGCCCGAGTGTTCTTCTCTTGACGGTTAGCCTGCTCTTCTTGACGTCGAGCCTGCTCCTCCTGACGTCGAGTCTGTTCCTCCATTAAGCTACGAGTTTCCTCTTTTTGACGGCGAGCTTGCTCCTCCATCATGCGTTGCATGGCCAGTAGCAGACTGGACTGGTCTGTATTTTCGCTTATGGCGCGGTTGTTGTCAAAACTTTGACGACGAGCGGCGTCACGTGCTGCTTGTGCCCGTGTCTGCATCGCTGGCGCTTCTCCGCCGGACTCCTCCTGTTCGTCCCTCGGTGTTATAGGCATTTCTCTATCCCACTTCTGACACCAAATGTTACGAGCCGTAGGGTTCGTTAGATAGATAATACGCCTTTAACGTAAAACTAATTTAATTGAACAAAAGGGAATCACTTGCAACACTAAACTTATTCGCTTAAATCACTTAGTAATCACTTTGATCTCTCTTCGATGTTTATCTCTCGGTATCGTATCCAAAACTGACTGTGTCGGAACCTTGTCCGCCTTTATATAGGTCCAGTGAAACGGTCCACAAAGTTCGAGAACATTCCAGCTAGAACTCTCTGGCCCATACGTCTAGAATATTCCGGAAACAGGATTATCTGTCTGTCTCTTTCACGAGTACGCTATGCTATCTCGCTCACACATTTTCTAGAATGTTCCGGAAACAAGATCGTCTGTCTCTCTCACACATATAGGCTATCCTTGTCACACACCTTCTAGAATGTTCCGGAAACAAGATCGTCTGTCTCTCTCACACATATAGGCTATCCTTGTCACACACCTTCTAGAATGTTCCAGAGACAGGTGGACTGTAACTTGGCCTGAAACGGCCTGAAAACGGGTTTTCAGGAAATGGTGCCATGTGACAGTTAGTGTCCTGAAACGGCCTGAAAACATGTTTCAGCCTGCTGAAAATAATGCTAACTTGGGATAATTTTTGATTTACCGTTATGTGTTAGGACTTCTTCCAGAACGGCCTGAAATCAGATTTCAGCCTGCTGAAAACGACTGCAAGTGCTACTAATTTCATAAAAATGTTTTTGCGGGTTTCTCGTGGACCCATCTCCGTAACAATATGTTCGAAGCTCCGCTCTATAATGGCTAACCTCTCTATAATAAAATATAAGGTACCATATAACATTTTAAGAATGCTTTATGTTTCGCTGGCTGACTCAGTAATATGTTACGGAATAAGCAGTTACGGACGAACATACAGAACCTATTTGGAACGCATATACAAACTACAACTAGCATTACTTAAAATAATTGTTCCAAACAAAACTAAACTTGCATATCGCGAGGACTACTCCGGACTATTTAAACATTGTAAAACAGTGGACGTCTACAATAGGTTCTGTTTGTCGATTGTAACCGAACAATGCGGCTGTATTGAACAGTTACAGCAAAAACTCGTCCGGAACAGCTGCGCCGTTTGAATTACCTATCTAAATATCTACTACCAAAAACCACTAACGTATATGGTAAGAGAACTGATAAATATGTACTGCCATCTATTTTGAATACCTTGCCAGAGGAAGTCTTATACAAAATGTCAGATTGTAAATACGAAAGAGTCAAATGTAAAAAACTAATTAAGAGCTATTTTATAGGGTGCGGCGGGGTCGCGGATCTTTCCTAGCTGCGGGTAGGCCGGGCGGGGCTGGCCTGCGGCGCCGGCGCACCCTACATTTGTACATTTATACTTAATTTTAACATTTAATATTATTGTAAGCGCGGACCGAACCGCGCGATCTCGCCAACTGTTACATAAACCAGTTATGGTTTTTAACAGTGGCTAATAATGTGAAAAATGTAGAAATCTATTATATGAGTAAATAAACGAAAAAAAAAAAAGTGTCACGGAGGCAGCCAGAGGGGGAAGTATGTACCTCCAACCCCCTTCCCCCGAGATGTTCAAAATGTTACATTAATCATCATTCCAGCTTATATACGTCCCAGTGCAGCACAGGCCTCCTCACAGGATGAGAGGGCATGGACCGTAGTTTAGAGGATTAGGAACTTCACACTCACCATTGAATTTATGCACAATTGTATCCAGGTTTCCTCACGCTGTTTGCCGCCACCATAAAGCTCATGGTAAATTTCAAATATAATTTCACACATAAATTCCGAATAACAAGTGCAAGCCCGGATTCAAACCCACGACCCTCTGCTTAAGAGGCAATACGGCTACTCCAAACCCCATCTTAGTACACTCAAAATATAATTTTAGAGCGGTGCCTATCGACAGAACCTTTTTAAGCTTAAAAGGAGGTCCAGGACACTAAAAATGTTAATTGTTATGCACTAACAACTAGCCGCGTACTGACTGGCGAGCAGCCTCGGGCGTTTGCCTCGCCCCGTTTGCCGCGGCGAGGCAGCCTCGCGTAGTAAAAAGAAGTATAACATTTGCCGCGCGAGGAAAGGCCGAGCCAGTTTTGCTCAAGATCGCCATGAGGCCGCACGTTCGGAAAGATATCGCCATCACTGCCTTTCTTATAATAATTGTAAAAAAAAGAAAATAGAAACCTAAACGTTTTTGAATAAAACTGTTAAATTATAATGTTATATTAATTTAACGCTGACACGCGACGAATAAGCGAGGCAAAACACAATCGTCTTGAGTGAGCGAAGCACCGAGGCGCCTTTGAGCATGGATTAAAACCTACATCGCTCGGCTCGAGCCGAGGCCGAGCATGCGTTTACCTCGCGCGAGACACGTCCTGACTGCCCGAGCATTTGCTTCGCGAGGCTGCCTCGCCGAGGCTGCTCGCCCAGTCAGTACGAGGGGCGTTCAATATAAAGTGAGAATGAGATGCAAACTCTGTTAATATTACGAACGTAAATACTGGCCGGTAAAGCTAATCTATCTAGCTGATTGCTATGAAAAAAAAAACTAACTGTCTTTTGTTTAAAAAAATATACGGTAATTTCTTTGCAATGCTATTGAGTACGTTAGCGAAAATGGAGAAAATTGAACTGCGCGCCGTTATCAAATACTTGTATTTGAAAAATTTTTCTACGGACCAAGTCAATTTGGATTTGCGGGACACTTTAGGGTCTAATGCTCCTCCGTATTCGACAGTCGCACGTTGGTGCGCCGAATTTAGACGTGGAAGAACATCGACAATGGACGACCCCCGCTCCGGACGCCCTACTACAGCAGTAACTGAAGAAATTGTGAAAAAAGTCAAAAACTCAGTTTTGGCGGATCGTCGTGTCACAGTTCGTTTTATTGCTGAAAATGTAAAGATTTCAACGGGGAGCGTGCATAATATTTTACATGAACGCTTGGGTATGAAAAAGGTATCTGCGCGTTGGGTACCAAGAATGCTTACTGACACGCAGAAACAAACTAGACTAGAGATTTGTCAAGAAGCTTTGAACCTGATGCAGCAAGACCGGGAACTTTTTTTGGCGCGATTTATAACAATGGACGAAACATGGCTCCATCATTACGACCCTGAAACGAAACTGCAGTCTATGACATGGAAAAGGCCATCATCTCCAACTCCGAAGAAATTCAAGGTGAGCCCATCTGCCGGTAAGGTCATGGGCTCTGTTTTTTGGGACGGTAAAGGGGTATTAATGATTGAGTATCTCGAGCATGGAGCCACTATTACGGGCACTTTATACGCCAAACAAATAGCAACATTGCGCAATGAGATCCGCGAAAAACGGCGAGGTAAACTCTCGAAAGTTGTGCTGTTCCACCAGGACAATGCCCCGGCACACAAGTCCGTTGATGCTGGGTTCGATATCCTTAAGCATCCTCCGTATTCACCAGATCTCGCTCCCAGTGATTTCTACCTATTTCCGAGATTGAAACAATACCTGAGAGGCCAGAAATTTGAAGACGACGACGCGGTAGTCGCTGCAGTACAAGATTTTTTAAGTACTCAAGATGAGACCTTTTTTAAAAATGGAATTTTAAGTTTAGAAAAAAGATATATATATATATATATAAGTGTATTATGCTAAAAGGTGACTATGTCGAAAAATAAAATGACATTTAGTAAAAGTTGTTTATAACATACTCATTCTCACTTTTTATTGAACGCCCCTAGTACGTGGCTAATGAAATGACGGGCGTTTGTCTGACCCCTTATCATACGACCCCCTTATCAGCGTACGACGTTTGACAACGTGCTTAAACAACAGCGAGTGACAGTGACAGTGACGTTTGTTTCGAGTTTGAAGTTTGAAAGCTTGATTCCTCACTCATCGTCATCAAGGATGGCGGCCGACGTACGCAACGAGAAGGGAGCTGCGTGGCAAATAGGCCTCCGCCTTCGAATCTTGAGGCATCTTAACTTTATATGGCCTAATGGCTGACTTTTTATAGTGGAACAACCTCAAAGGTAGAGAGTATTTCATTCCTGAAGTTAATTCAGTGTTTTTCTGGAATTTTCGATGGTAACAATAGTTTACTCTTTCAGGATAATGGAACCTTAAATTTTGTGTCGCCTGGAACCCTATTTTGTTCAGCCGTCAACACTACACTGGTGAGTATCATGAAGACTGGCAGATTCAGTCAAAATTTCTGTAAAGTTGATATTAAATGTTGACGTTTTGTTTCAGGAATTTTGCCCTAATAAAGCACTAGATCTAAGGGTGGGAGAAGGCTAAGACCAGTCCTTCGAGGTGAATATTGGTTATGCCTTTCCATATAGTCTGTAACCCGTAGATGTGTTGATGACGGTTGTAACAAATAATGTTTTGTCTCAGGGTGGAGAGAGTGTTTTTGTGCTTTGAGTTTTCCTTTTATATTTTATCACTTTCCTGGGTGAAGCACTTCTTTACTGCTGTGCTCTTCAGGCTATATATTGCTACATTGCTACATCTGTCTTGGTCTTCAATATCGGGTGGAAGCTGAGAGTGCGGAGTGAAAGCACGGGATAACCCCACGGTAGAAGCATGGAGTGAGTGTGATCCGTCAGGTTAGAAAGGAGCCCTCCTGTAAGTCCAGCTTCAATCTTTCAGCAATCCTTGATACGGTAGTTTTTCAAATAAGATAGGAAGCAACAATTTATTCAAACAACGCGAACTGTTAACGCAACCCTGTTTCTCTTCTGTCTTGGGAGTCTGACCTTATATTTTAGCTAAACCATGTTAACCATGTAAGAACCAGTGTTTAACACCACCTTCACTGATATTAAACGACTTCCACTCCAGAAGAGTATTTTTTTTATTTGTCTCAGTCTCACACCGACAAACATCAACACCAACTTCTGCAATACCACTTTTTAATTGTCATAGAGCAGGAACAAGTTGACAATCATCATCATCAGCACTGGTGGTTGGTAAATCTACTCACCCAGCCTGTACCCGGTGCCGCTGAAGGCGCCCCGGCCGCGGCTCGCCGTCGTCGGCTCGTCCTCGAAAACCACGGCTCCGCGTCTGCAGTTCAAAACAGTTCCATTTTGAACAAGTAGTTTTGAAAATGGGGAAACAAAATGTCCGAGTGTTTGCTTGTATTTGATATCTATTGGAGAATAAGGCATCCATGATGAAAAACATTGTATGTTTCATGGGCTGTGTCCGTGCAGCCACAGCTTTTATCACAGCAACACAGTTTTTATCATTATCTATGATAGACGACTCGAAAAAGTGACAATCTGTATTGGTGGGTAGCCATTATTTTATTTTATTGTTTTCTTAGTGTCTTTCTTTTCCCGAGATGTGCAGTGTTTAGACACAAAATATTTTTTCATCTCTCATACTCGGAAAGTGAGGCAAATCATATCTGACATACGGGAGGATATGTATTATTTTCTTCCCAAGGGTAGAAATGAATTAAAAAAAATAAAGGCATTGGCTGTCAATGGAACACATACGCATTCAGCCAAGCATTACGGCATGGAATAATTAAGTATTGAGTTTTTTTTTTCTTAATTAGTCATATTACAAATTTTATAATGCCAGTGAAATATTATTAAATTAAATTATTAATCTCTTATTTAGTGACTTAAACCAGAAAAGTTAGAAAATGTTAAGAAAAAAACACGGTAAATGACAATGTTATTGTCCACACAGCCTAGCCTATACAGCTTAACTCCTTGGTCCAAATTGGTTACTTACAAATTTTATAAATAAATTTACTAAAATACCTACCTACTTTATCTACTGTTTTCATTAATTATTATATTGAACATTCTAAATTTTGTTAAATTAATTATTCCTTAACAATAAACTCCATTGAAATATTTTACAATGATCATATTGACCAGTTTAGACATTTTTATTTATTTATACTTATATTTTCTTACTTTCCTTGTAGTCGAAATGAAAAGCAGAGTGTTTAACTCGGGAAAGGGTCTATAATGACTCCCATAAAATTTTAAGTCATAATGTATCATTAGTCATAATCAACGTTAGTCATGCAGTGATTTATTTCTGAAACAATTTATTTTTCGGAATTGTTATAAAACAAACCTAACCTAACCTACTGCATTCTATAAGATGGCATTTAAAAAAGTCCTGAAAAAAATACCGTTTCAGAAATAAATCACTGTAGGACTAACGTTGATTATGACTTACACATTGATTATACATTATGACTTAAAATTTTATGGGAGAAAAGGGGCACCGACTTTGCTTTGCTCTCTAATCCTGCTGCCAAGCATTAACAGGGCCATTAAGGCAGCTGGTCTGGTAAAGCTATTGGCTCATACCCCTAAGGGTTGGCAACACATCATAATTATCTGGTTTTATGAGTGACCATTACGACATTAATGAAAAATAAATAAAGAACTCACTCCCTGACACTCTTGAACATTTCAGTGACAATGTCTTTTCGGTTCTTTCCGGGGCCAATGATCTGTTGACCGGACCTCTCAGAGCCTCCAGCATAGAATGCTTGACCTGAAACAAGGTAAACACTATGTTAAAGTAGCAATAAAAACATTTTAATATGGCTTAAGTGCAACATATGTGGCTATACCAACCACCTGGGGAGAAACAGATCATTTTCCTTGGAGTTAATACAAAACTTTATCTGATATAAATTTTCCTTCAAATAGTCCCTCCTACGAGCATATAACCCCTAGAGACGTAGTGAAAGGCGACATTAATCTGTCGACTAGTCAGTGATTTATCAATGATGTATTTCCCGACTCCTTGGTTTAACGTCAATTTCAACCATAAAGTATGACCGATGAGACAGCTGACATTTACGACGTAAAACAGCTTCAATATAGGGCATCATGTCTTGTTGTGCAGTTAAATGGTGCGGAAACAACAGTAAAAAATGTAATGAAACAAAAAACAATGTTACTTTTCATCGGCAAGTCCATTTGTTTATTTTATCAAAATATTTACGAAAATTTGATTAGTTGCAGCGCGGGTCAAGTTGGATTGGACTGGTCCGTCCCCCATCTTTTTCTTTCTCACTGCAATCGTGTATATCTATCTCTTATTATCGTAATTAGTCTCGTGTCGCCAATGACTAGTGTGGTGCGATGCATTTATTTTGTATTGTCGATAATTATCCACTAAATGATTATTGTATCTATTGATATCGGATTTTTTTTTCGTGGTTTATTACTATTAGACTTCGTGATATTAATTATAATTCTTATTTTCGTGTACGGTCGAACAAATTGAATCATGACACAGGATAGAACCTTTTAATAATCAATTTCACTATGATTTCCATGACAAAAGTATGAGATGTCAACATAACATTAGTAGCACAAAGGTCCACCCTGGGTCATGATTCAATTTGTTCGACTGTACCTGTATTGGATATGTATAACGTAATTTTATTTGAACTATACCTATTATGATAATATTTTAGTACTTACTTAAGTTCAATAAACCATTAAAAGTACTTTTCAACTTGTTTAGTTTAAGCTTAAAATAAATTCAAAGTTGGCATTTAAATTTTACCAGAGTGTACTGCTTGAAAATCCTTTTTGCACAACCTTTTATCGATATCGATAGAAAGCATAGTCATTACGATGCACGCCCTAGCGATCGGGTTCGGAATACTTCGGAACACTTCGAACCGATCGCAACTCCCCCCGCACCTCAGCTAGTTGACAGAATCGTTTCCTTATAAATTCGCAGGCATTCCGTCTCCAGGGGTTATATGCTCGTAGAGTCCCTCAGACAAGAGCCAGATATAAAATAGATACTGTGTTTTTTTATTTTATTTATTAACTAGCGACCTGCCCCGGCTTCGCACGGGTGCAATTATGCATGTATTATACATATAAACCTTCCTCTTGAATCACTCTATCTATTAAAAAAAAACCGCATCAAAATCCGTTGCGTAGTTTTAAAGATCTAAGCATACATAGGGACAGACAGCAGGAAGCAACTTTGTTTTATACTATGTAGTGATTTCACCCATGCTTTTTTAGTAATGTGTATTTTGCCAATGACATAGTCATAAGTACACGTATACACGTATATAACACACATGACATGGTTTAGTTAATGAAATTTTGATTTTGGGAATGGACAGGAGACCTAAAACAAAAATGGTTTTTTTTTTTTTTTTTTTTTTTTTTTATCTTGGCTTTCACCCTTGCTATTTTAGCAAGGCGTATTTTGCCAATGTCGAAGTAGAGACATAACACACATGAGGAGACTGTTTGGTTTAAGAAATTTTGATTTTGGGGAAGGAATAGACAGGAGACCTAAAACAAATAACACATGTTATGGACGGTACACAGACAACATAAGACGTTTTTACATTACAAGTTTTTTTTTTTTTTTTTTTAGTTGGAGGGAAATTACTGGTAGTAAAGCAATGGTTGTTAAACTTTTTATTATCTGCTTGACAACCTTTTAGAAATGGTTAACCTTTTCCACACCAGCAACAGATCATATCATTGTTATTATTTGAAATAATATACTAGCAGCTCATTGAGCTGGTACGTGTATATCACTGCACTTGTGTTTTCATATAAATATATGTATCAATGCAATGTCAAAGTGATCTTCACACAATGACATTAGGTTCAAGGTAGCTTTATGTTTGGCTAGGCTTGGCATTGAAAAGGTTAAAATGGCATATTTTCTTCCATGTTCTTTTGCTGCTGAACACATTATATTAAGCATTGGAGTGCAGTGGATCAATTTCTGGGTTGGCACCAGCTCCAGCTTCGTAGTTCCTACTCTGGAATCGACCCACAGCAAGCCATTGTTGATGATAAGTCAACAATCAAACTAAAATAGGTTATACTCTATCTAAACCTATGTAATTTTTATGACTTCAGATTATCAAATAGAATGTATTTAAGTATACACAATTACAATAATGTATTTTCACCTAGGATACTCTCTCAAACTTTCACACTGTGCATTAAGCATAGGTTACTGGTATTTTTCTATATAGTACAAATATTTTTCATCCACACACCTGTATCATTCACTCTGTCTCTCTCTTTCAGTCTCGCTATCTCTTCTCTCAACAATTTGTTTTCACGCTCATATCTAGCTATCTCACTTCTCAACTGTTTGATTTCCTCTTCACATGGAAACGTCTTCACCTGGTCACCGTTCATACAAAAATCCATAAAAGCAGCATCCTTGCTAGTGGACGGTGTGCAAAGTCTTGCTTGGTCTCTTGCTGTGATCCAACCCGTTTTTGACGCTGACATTAAAATTACTATTTCAATTTCTAAGTACAAGTTTCAAGTCTACTAAGGGCCACTTGCACAGTTCAGGGTTAAAAAATTAAATCGGTAACCCTGGGTTAAGAATGACAGTTCCATACATTTTGACACTTGTTAACACTGGGTTAGCAGTTAACTCGGAGTTAATTAGCTAACCCAGGTCCGCGCAAGCCGGCCTAAGGAATGTAATTTGGATGATCTAACAATACAAACAAATGGTAATAGGTAAAAACGGGCTAGTTTCCGCAACTCGACGTCTTCTACGCGCCTATTTTGCGTAACTGGCTGTAGGCACAGTTCATGCCAGCCCAATACAAACAAATGACTCTCACTGTGAATAATAACAAACAATAATGACTTGGCATAACGTGTGAAGTGGTATTTGATATTTAGAGCAAGGGCTGCAATCAAGACCCAAACATTTCCATGAATAATAGTCTAAGAGGTCACATTAGAGAAATATACCCTTATACACAGTGAAATTTTAGTGGTTGTTTTCCCGAAACGAGGTGATTTAGTATCGATTGTACAATCGATTTATAATTACTATTTTGACTAGAGTCAAAAATCCAATTGTGAAAAACGAAAGTCGAAAATGACCGCAAACCAATAGTAATGCTTCGTTGGTACAAGTTGCGTACGATCATACGATAGGTTAGGTACCAACGATGCGTTACTATCGGTTTGTGGTCATTTTCGGTTTTCGTTTTTCACAATTGAATTTTTGACTCTAGTCAAAATAGTAATTATAAATCGATTGTACAATCGATACTAAATCACCTCGTTTCGGGAAAACAACCACTAAAATTTCACGGTGTATACTTCTAATAGATCTATGTTTTGAGCGCTCAAGGGGGTGAAGGGATTTTATATTCAGAGCCAGCTACTGTCATAGCTGAGACCGGAACTGTACCAAAACAACATCAGTTTCTGTTCTTATTTATAACACAATATCTTACCTTCATCCTCATCACTTGAACTTTCTTGTTGGAGTGAGTCTAATGTCGCAAAGTTGCTGCTGGCTGGTTTTTTCTTTTCCTTCTTCTGCCGCAGAGGTGATCCCGGAGGCGACTCCATGTCACTGTCTGACAAAACTGGCATAGATGCCGGAGTAGCAGTGGGAATAGGTGCCTCGTCTACGCTGCCTCCGTGCTCGTAAAAACTAGACAATGCTACCTAAAATTTGAAAACAGACGAATAATTCGATGTTAATATTAATATCCAACAAGAATTTACACAGATATGGGGTTGTTTACATGAAACAAATCGTAAAAATGAACAACAAAAATTTAAGCGACTCACGTCAAGCTGCCAATTGGAAGATTCCAAAAAGAAACGACTGCGGCCCTCGTCAGCGCCAGTCACGTCACAGAACTGTCGCAATGTGTCCTCTTTATTAGTGGACATGTTTACAATTATTTAAATTTATTGTTTAACAAAACGGAATACATAAAAATACCGACTCGTTGCGATAGATGACGGTTCAGAATTTTGACATTTCATTTCACTTCTTTCGGAGCTAGCTAGGAAAAGACAAAGGGGAAGCAGTACAATCAAGCAATTTGATTAAAAACGCTGCTAAATTCAATTTATTTGAACTTTTAAAAATGTGAACGAAACAGCTCAATTTTTAACAAAATGTCAAAATGGACATACGTCAACGTCAAAAACAACACACTCCTTGTCTTGCCTTGACTCCTCTCATCTATGGAAAACCCGCAGAGTGCAGACTGATTGCATTATGTGATGTATTCATCAAAAATAAATCAAACTGGTTTTATCGTCTGAGTCGTCATCAATTTTCAAAGCGAACAAAAACACGTAAGTAAAGATACATTCAGTATCTGCCTTTTAATTTTATTTTGTACTTGACACTTCATCGATTGTTGCAGATGTCGTCAAGTAAATGAAGACTCCGAGAAAAGTGTCAGGAAACATCATGAGGAAATACTACCAGCTGATACTTGTCATAGTATGTTTCGTTAGTATCGTAACACTACTCATATACCGGCACGAGTATTACCGACTGCGATATGTGCTCGAAGTGCTCAACTTTTTTGGGAAACCCGGTCTATCCGAGATCGAGTTTTGCGGGCCCGGATTCAATGCTACCATGCTCACAGAAATACTACGCAACTCGTCAATGGAGGTTCGAGAGACACCTCCACTATTCCAACAGATAGACGACAATTTCTACGCGTATTCATCTTTCTTACGCTCGTATCAGAAGTACGAAAAATTAACTCAAACTCACGCTCACAATATCGATACCATTGTCATCGGAAGAGCCAATGCTCGGCCGAATTTCCGCTGCAATGTGTGGCTCGAGAACAGTTCCAAACACAAAGTGGGCATGTTCAGTTTCAAAACGATCTCCGAACCTGTAAATGAATTTCGTTTGTTTATTTTCCAATGCTCCTTAAATCAAAACTTGGGCAAACTTAAAGGAATTAGTTTCTATTCCAACGATTATAAAATTAGCCCTATCCATGCTCCAATAAGCAGGTTGATTGAAGTGAACACAAAACGTAGATCGGCAAGGCCCATGAGTAGCATTCAATTTGTTAATAATGTTGTACCTGCTATGTGCATTATCCCGAACCAAGTACCTATAGTATCTAGAGATGCTCTTATAGAGTCCTTGGTTTTCCATCATATGATGGGTGTTAATTCTTTTACAATTTACGACAGCTTGATCTCTGAAGACATAGTGAGGAGATTAAACTTAGTACCAAGTGATATAACTCAATGGGAGATCCAATTCTTCCCTTTAAACTTTCCGTTCAACTTTGCCAAGAGTTATGACATTGTTAAGCAAGCTATTGAGTTAGACTGTTTGTTTAGACACTACAGATTAGACAAAGATGATGCAAATAGGGCAAGTCACGCTATGGTGATATCATGGGATGAATTCCTAGTACCCAGAGTCCACAACAACATGAAAGCTGTCCTCGCAGATTTCGATCCAACACATAAACAAAAAACCATTATCATAGAACCTCTACTGTTCTGTCTGAATCAGAATGATGATGACAACTCGGAAGCCGGCTATCCGGACATAATGAAAAAAACGCATTATTATCATTTACCACAGGAAAAGAAAAGGCCTGTGTATGTAAGGAATTTAGATGCCATGTCGACATTTGAGGATATATTCAATATCACAACTGCTGGAGAATTAATGCCATTGAATTTGTTAGCGGTACACAAGTATACAGAATGCCGGGATCCAAAAAGCTACCACCCAAGAGGTGTAGGATACAACGAAACTCAGATGGAAGTTTTCAGAAACAAATATGAAGCAGCTATGACAAAATTTGGTCCGAGTTTGGTTAGTGATAAGATATACAGGTTGTACACTTCAGGACAAATTTGGGAGAAGGCTGAAAATGAAGTCAGGGAAATGCTGTGAATTTGAATATTAACTGTAAATGGAATGGAATAGCAATAACTTGCTTATAGATGTGCTCTGTTGTATTGGGGTTTTTAAGCTACGGTTTTCAAAGAGGAATCACGGACATTTGAGATTTTCCTTAATTTTATCCCTGTCTTGCGTGGTACATTAATAAACCGTGATTAGTCAACTTGCAGTGTCCAGTGACTAATTGACAATTCTAATCATTTCAAAGTAGTGTTTAAAGTGTTCAAACAAAACTTTTGTGACAAACTTTTATTGAATAACCAAATGCTCATTTTCTTTATATTTACGAATAGTGTAGGTCTTGTCGTATTACACTTATTGTTACTTGTTTATTTAATTGAACTGTAGCCAGTTGGGAAAAAAATAAGTAGGGCAGCTAATAGTAGGACAAACTACATAATTTGAGTTTGTACCATACCATGGTGCAGTACAAATACGCTCAATTTTTAGTAGCTGATCTGCTATAAATTACATACTAAAAAGTTTACCCTAGTTGTGAAATATCCAAAAACTTTACATATTTGCGATTACTATTATTTGGAGGTTGACTTAATTGTCAACAATTATTCTGGGCTTGGCACCTTTTCCATTGATACCGGTATATAGCAGCTTTAATACATGTAATTTTCGGCACTAATGCTTGAAATTAGATCAATAATAAAAGTATTAATCTGGTATACACCAGTATTTTTGGTTCCAGAGACCATATTGTCTAACGGACTCGGGATCACAGTCGGTTTCGTCGCTTCTTTCTATCACACGGTATAGGATGAGTGTAGAAAGAGATGATGAATGCTGTCACTAGCGGCCGCGCATTTCAATACGGCTGGTTTCAATCCCTAATTACACTAATTACTTGTTTTGATTTGTTTACTTTTGATAGCCTAGTTTAAACAAGGATGATTAAATCAAGAATACTATCAATGAATGTCTACAACATCACATTATTTTAAAATAATAAAACTGCTGCTGCGGTAAGCTTATATACTCCTGGTATGATGTGTTACCTGAGGAAGTTCCGCGGCCTATCAACTTTCTGTCACTTCTTTCTCTCTTAGACTCCATTGGTAAAAGTTTTAATTAAATTCGTACAGTGCCAAAACATTAAGTTTTAGTAACTGCTGCATGTTGTATTATATATATTTTTATTTTTATTTTGCTTCCAATTTTTTTTATTTCCGTGTTAGCATGGTTAACTACCCCATCATTTCCAAAAAAGCACTTTAACGTAGCTAGTTTTGCTATAGAGATGTCTCTGTACCATTCATTTCGTATGGCATATCGACCTATGCTACCTCTTGACCGACAAAAAACAAACAAAGTGATGTGCTCTGTACGCGACGGAACAAACAGTCTAGTCAATAAAAACTTTTTAACAAAAAATTAAACCGCCGAAAAAACTGAAAAGCAAAAAATAATACCTTTTTTGTTTGACCTTAATCTAGGTACCAGTTTGAAGTTGGTGCCTCAGCACTTAGCCAGGAGGAGTGGACCTATAATCGTCTACCTGATTGGCTTCTATCACTCCTCCTGGCTCGTGCTGAGGCACCGACTTCAAACTGGTACCTAGATTAAGGTCAAACAAAAAAGGTATTATTTTTTGCTTTTCACTTTTTTCGGCGGTTTAATTTTTTGTTAAAAAGTTTTTATTTTGTACTTTTTTTCCATCCTTGAGGTAATTTTTTTTCCAAATTTATAATACCAACTTCAAGGTATACCCTACCCTATCTATCCAATAAAAAAGAATTATGAAAATCAGACTACTCTGTAAAAAGTTAGTCAATCATCCCCTGTTTTCCTACCCTTAGGGTACGAATATTGTTTCCAAATTTAAATGGGACCACCCTCGGGGTATACGCTTTCCAATAAAAAAAGAATCATCAAAATCGGACTACTCTGTAAAAAGTTATGCGTGATCATACATAAAAAAACAAAAAAAATATATATACACGTCGAATTGAGAACCTCCTCCTTTTGTTTTCGTCGGTTGATAATAAGGATTCATTTCCATTGTATAAGGTTTTTTCGAGTTGAATGTTGGTCATGTATTGATGACGTTGGCGTGTGAGCCTTTTCGCTGGCTGTCATGACTGGATGACTATGGCGGTCAAGAGGTTATCAGAATAGCGCCATCTAGAAGCTCAATGAAGAAACTAAATAGAGATCCCGCTATTCTGTTAAGCAGAGGTCGAAATGCCATACAAAATGAATGGTACAGAGACCTCTCTATAACACAACTAGGTACAGTCAGCGTCAAATAGTTTGTGACACCCAAAGTGGTCAAATAGTTCGCAACACGTCTTTATTACAGTTGGAATAAGGCCGTGTTGCTAACTTTTTGGCCACTATTTGACGCTGACTGTACAGCAGCCTTAATAGGTATTTTAAAGAAACGCGACATTAGCATTTAATCGTCCTTGGTTTATGTAAAAATAATACTGTTATTATATGAAGTAGAGAAGTTGATGTGTACAATTTCACCTACAGTTAATATAGACCTTAGATCATAATGTACTCTTTTTGCGCGGTATTAGATTAAAAATCAAAACCGCACATTATATGCCTTAATCACAGAGTGCCATGAAATCGTAGTTAAGCATTAATTACCAATCACTTCCAATGTGTATACTTTGTGGGGTTCTGGAGCAATTTAGATTCTTATGTCCAGGCAGCATAGTTACATTTTGTATTTCTTTAAATAGCTTTGAGATTGATTCATCACTTGACCTCTTCTGTAGAGCATTTATTATATAATAAGAATAAGCGTTAAAGTTTACATGTCCCACTCAGTGAATTAAAATCAACTTCTTTGAGTGGGCCATTTAATGTTTTTTTTCTCTCTAATTCTATTTTATTTTCTTTATAATTGTAATTCTCCCTAAGCTGGCTTATCTAGTAACAGATCGTATTGAATTTAACCTTTGATAGAAAAGGGATGGACATACAAAGCGAGTTACCAATCTTTTTCTGCCAACAGGTAACATGATATCAAAAGTAGTGCCTTGCAAGTATGAGGTTATGGGTATGATTATTGTTATAAAATAATTTAATTGTAATGATAAGACTGCTTGTTTGTATTCATAAGATGTTCAGTTAGATTTTTAAACGTTTTAAATGTGATGAAACAAAACAATGATTCAAAGACGCATTTTATCAAAAACACTTTCTTTTAGCCCTGAAAACCAAAATAATTTTCAAATAAGATCAAAGGCATGGACATACATAGAAGGGACTTCATAATCATAACTATAGTCCGGTCAAAATCATCTGAGCTCTGGGGCCATAAAACCCTTTTTCGCACATCTCGCTCGCTCTTGGGAAGTTATCGGATCTCTCGCTCACACGATCCGATAACTTCCCAAGAGCGAGCGAGATATGCTAAAAAGGGTTTTATGGCCCCAGAGCTCAGATGATTTTGACCGCACTATAGCAATTGCCATACAAAATCTATGGAAGAATCGTGTTTTGACAGCTCATTTATTAAAAAGTACTTCAGTGGTGGCTTCAAGGTGGTGTCATGTCACGGTGAGTTTCCACCTAGTTGCCAAGGACTATTAGGCCTTAATAAGGCCCCATTTACCGGAGCATACTATCACAGAATCAAAAGCAGCTATCGAATATACCTGACAAAGGATATTTTTAAAGCTAGTAGTATTTTCAATAATTACAATGGTTACAATGGTTCCTAGAGATTTTCATGGCACGAACGATGCATCGCTAGTAACTTCCTTCTGATAATTAGCTTATCAATACTTAACGACCGCTTTAGCCTAGTTGGTAGTGACCCTGCCTACGAAGCAAGAGGTCCTGGGTTCGAATCCCGGTAAGGGCATTTATTTGTGTGATGAGCACAAATATATGTTCCTGAGTTATGGATATTTTCTATGTATTTAAGTATTTATTTATCTATATAAGTACTAGCTGACCCCGCAATCGTTGTTTTGCCATATCACCTAGGGGTATAAAAAATAGCCTACGACGACTACTACGATTTTTATATGTTAGATGTTTATCGTCGTCTAGTACCCATAGTACAAGCTTTGCTTAGTTTGGGACTAGGTCGATTTGTGTAAGATTGTCCCCTAATATTTTTTTTATTTTTTTATTTTACATCTTATAAGTGGCATTATATCAATGTGATACGTTTGAGAACATATGAACAATAATACCAATACATCGATTCATGTTATTATTACATTATGTCAAACACTAACCACACGTCGTTCGGGCCAGAAAAATCTCTAGGTAAATAGGTACTTACTTATTACTAAAACAATAAGGTTGAATTTCCAAGTCAATGCATGTGGTCGCTAAATCGCCTCTACCTTATTAAGGTTTAAATCAAAAGGACTGTCAATCTCTATGCAATGTCGCGTTCCTTAAAAATAAGCCTGCTATACCTAGTTTTAATATAGAGAGGTCTCTGTACCATTCATTTTGTATTTTACTTAGACCTCTGCTTAACACAATAGCGCCATCTATGAACTTAACGAAGAAACATAGGGATAGTGCTGCTGCAGGCCTCATGCATGCCATGTACTTACGCGCGATATTTACCTACCGCGGGGACGATCTGCTAAGATCGAAATTTCAGTAGGTTCTCACAAGCGCGCGCCGACGCACGTTCATTCGTGTTCCACGGAAAAAATATGCCGCCTGGACTTTTATAAGTGAAAATGGTGAAACAGGGGCAAACTTTAATATGACTATGCTAGAATTAATAGATAATATAACAATTTGGAAGTTCGTATCGTGCTGTCCCTCTTACTCTTCTATAAAAAGCTATAAGCGTGAGCGGGATGGCACGATGCGAAGTTCAAAAGTTGACCGTCGTATCTAGTATAACGTTAGGGTACTGTGAGCATGGCAATGTGTTCTGCGTATTACAATAAATATCCTTTTTTGTTAGGATTCCAGAGCTAAAATGGCAAAAACGGAACCTTTATAGTTTCGCCATGACCGTCTGTCCCTTTGTCCGTCCGTGGCTTAGCTTAGGGAATATTAGTGCTAGAAAGTTTGCATGGATATAATATATAGCAATTATCCCGACAAAATGGTAAAACAACATGTAGAGAAAAAAATTTTAATCCAAACTGCCAGCCCTTGTCACTGTCGGCACGCACACATTCTTAAGGAGACGGAGTAGTATAATCTGTGGCTACAATCGCGGTAAGTACCTACCAAGATTTTGTACGGGATGCAGTATCTGTTACGAAGTAACTATTAAGTAATCTGTGGCTGCTGTGTTAAGCACGAGGGCGCGTCGTCTCTTCTGTCTGCTTTGGGTGCAAGCCACACAGAAAAGACGTGGGACGGTGGCGCGTCGTAGTCGCGGCGCCCCTTGAATCAAATTTCATACTAAATTTATAGGAGCGTAGCGATCCAAAGCGAAGAGACGAGGCCAGGTATCCGCCTCTCGCGACGCTTCTATACATTTAGTATGAAAACTGGTTCAAGGGGCGCCGCGACTGCGACGCGTCCCCGTCCCACGTCTCTTCTGCGTGGCTTGCGCCTAACATACCTACATAGTGAATGGTACGGAGACGTCTCTGTAGCTAAACTACTTGGCTTCAGCAGGCTTATTATTGGAAAGGAACGCGACATTGTGTAGGCAGACAATCATCTTGATTTGGACCCTTAAAAAAGGTAGAGGCAATTGACCGGCCACATGCAGTGCATTGGAAATTCAACCGTATTGCTTTTAAAATACGTCACAATATTCATTTTAATTATTGAAAATACGACTAGCTTTAAAAACATACTTTATCAGGTATGCATTCGATAGCTGCTTTTGATTCTGTGGTAGTGTGCTCCAATAAATAGAGCCTTATTAAGGGTCACATGTCCTTGCTATACGTAATAATTGTTAGACAGAGTACTAGAAGCACATGCGCAGGTAGCTATGGCTGTTTCGGTGAATCGTCCAAATGAAAGATGAACCATTTATTGAGCACGTATATTACACAGAATACAGTTCACAATTATTTTTATATGTTTTATTACACGAAATAAACTCGGATTAATTATAACACGTAACATCGGCAGTAGGCCATGACGGTAAGAGAAAGAGGAAGCGGAAAACATCCACAGACAACACAGAGACAAATTAGTGTTGCCTATAGATGACATACCATAGATAATATCTTCAACAATAATAACCAATGCCCAAACTGCAACTGTGTGTATGTGTTACATACAGTTATAGTAAATTGGTGGAATTCACTGTTAAACTTTTTTAAAGAGTAATACCTCGCGTATAGACCATTATAATCATAATCACTTCACACTAATTTTTATACTCTGATAAAAATAATTGTATAATAATGTTGATTATTTACTGCCTAAGTTGGTAGGTACTCCTCGCTTAGGATATTTAATCATTTGTTTTTTTATAAGCAATAATAAAGTATTATCTACAACTTACCATGTCATATTATTTTTAATTAAATCCATTCTAATTAAAGTTTACGGGTACACTTTGCGTTTGGTTCGCCACCGTCATCTTACTGACTAATACTGTCGCTAAGCAGCTTTGCTTGCACTGCTGTGTTCCGGAGTACAATAAGAGCTGGTGAAATTACTGGCATATACAACGTGTCTCTACTCTCTGGACAAAGACTGGAATCCCGAGTAGATACTCCTCAGGAACATTCGACTTTTATTAAATTACTAGCCTTCCGTCCGCAGCTTCGCCCGCGATAAATTAATTTTCCCGTAGGAAAAGGTATTTTCCCGCGGTAAAAAGTAGCCTATGTCATTCAGTGACAATGTAGCTTTCTAACTGCAAAAGACCCCATCGGCCGTCAGTTCTGCGAGCGATGTGCCCTGCCCACTGCCACTTGTGTCTGGCGATTCTTCGAGCTATGTCGATCGGTGACTTTAGTTCTTGCGCGGATATCATGTGCTAGTAAATAAATAAAACTCTGAATGATTCTAAGTAAATGTTTATTCATTCATCTATTCTAAATACAAAGCGGACATGGTCCGCATATCGTCACAGTTACAGTTGACAAAATATACTAAATCACTTGCAATTTATAAAGTGAACAAATCATTCATACACTTAATATCAATAAAATACTAGAGACCACCAAATAAATGAGCATAATATTGAGCAATACACAAATGTATTGTCGAAGATTAACAAAACTTGGAGGGAATCAATGATGGTTAAAGTAATTAAAAAATATTAATTTAAAGCTTACATTCATGAAATATTGCCACGAAAACTTACAGCGAGGGCTACATTAAATCTAAATGAAGTCTCACTAAAGTAACCTTCGTAAATAAATAATAGGTGAACCCTATCACTTAATTAATAAGAGTGACGCAGCTATAAGTCAGAGTGAGATACACAATGCTCTCACTGTAAATATAAATAAACTGCGTCTACCTCCATTGAAAGTAAACGGATCGGGTTTTTGATTTTGTAAATTAGAATAAGTACGGCGCGGTTCACGATTGCTAAGCCATTTGGAAAAACGCGTGAATGTTAAGTACGTTGATGGCCGCTTAGCTAAAACAACGGGATTTAAATACATAAAAATGTGAAACGAAAAAGCAGTCGTGCTTTTCGGACTAAAATAGTTACACGTGATTCCATATAACAGTAAGTAGAACAAATGGAGTATAGAGACAGACATGGTTAGTAACTTCTATTTTGGTCGCATTTAAGGAGGTATATTATTCAAATCTTCAAGAGTACTAGCGTTCGAGAAATTTTCTAATGTTATATAGAATCAAGTGTAGAAAAGGAAGTATGCTCCCCAACGCGTTAAACCCAACTTTACTTTTAGAAGGCACGGATGCTCTGGTCCCGTTCAAAAACGGGATTTGCATTATATTTATATTTTGTGTTTGTGATGGATTTTCAATACCATTACTGTGGGATTGTTCAGGGTACATTTTAGGGTGTGATTTTCATAATCAAGTCAAATCTAGTTATTTATATATTTTTTTTAAATTGTTTCACTATCACACTCGGAAAATTTACTTTCCGATTTTGTTTTTATTATTTTCGCGAAAAATCCAGTACCTTTTTTTAAATAATCTATATCGAAACAAAAGTCGAAAACAGTAGCCGAGCAGTTTGATCTATGGCTTCTCAGAGAGTCGTGGGTTCGGGCTCAGGCTTGCACCTGTTTTTCAAAATTCATGAGCGACATTACATTTGAAATGTACAATGCGCTTTACGGTGAAGGCAAACATGCTTTATCCTTAGGAAACCTGGACACACCTGCGAAGCAATTTAATGGTGTGTGTGATGCCCTCACATTCTTTCTGTCGAACGGTGGAAGATGAGAGTAGAAAGATATGGTAAATGTGATCGCGAGCAACGCACGCGTTAGACATACGGTTGAAATTGAAAACCACACCCTAATCCACCCTTTTTCGGTATCACTACATCTGATATATGAAAATATTTCTATATTTGCTTGTGTAAGACCCTATAAGGAGCCCAATAAGTTAAATGCAATATTATGCTTAGATTAATAGCAAAAATACCCAATGAATAAAACTTTACATCCTACAAGGAACAATAATAACATTAAATGCATTATCTGGCCATTGCTCGAAATATTGCGTTAAAGAAATACTGGTGCTATTTTCTTAACTTTAACTAAGAACTATTAAATCAAGATGGTCTAATGTTGCGTCTTTTAAAATAATAAGCCTGCTGTATCTTCTTTCGCTATAGAGTTCTCTGTACCATTCATTTTGCATGTTACTTAGACCTTCGCTGAACACAATAGCGGCATCTCTATTTAGTTTCTTTAGTGATCTCATAGATGGCGCGCTATTCTGTTAAGCTGAGGTCTAAATGCCATACAAAATGAATGGTACTCTGGTAATGGCAGGTCTCTACCTCTCTACAGCAAAAGTAGCCACAGCAGGTTTATTATTTTTGAGGAACGCGATGTATAGACAGTGACAGTCCTCTCGATTTAACCGTCCTTGCTTAAATTAAATAAAAACGGCAACACTCATAACTGAACTGTGAATCTTATTACAAAGTGGCAAAGACCGTAACGGGTTGAGCATTGCCGAGTACATGTTAAATCCCACGTCTATAAGACGCGTACATCAATTTGCGATTTTTTTTATTCAAATGATTTGTAAAGGAATTAGCTACATCATATTTGACAATTTAAAAAAACTTTTTTTTTAGTCCAAGAACTCGTTTATAACTTTTTATAGTAGACGTGGGATTTAACATCACGGTGCATTATAATATAAATGACAATGGCCCAAATTATATAGTTTAATATTATCGTAGAGTGCCAAATATATTTTATTAAAGATTTTTACATTCTAACATGAGATGGAAATTGCATCGAACGCTCAGAAAAATAGAACATTATATATTATTGTCATGATGTTTTGAAGTAGTCGTCGACGCGAACCAAACGATCTCACCTCGAACATTCGAATATTATAGACTAATCCAAAGATTGCCATGATTCCATTAGAATATATAATTTAAACTTGAATCAATCAATGCATTTTATTGCAATATTAAAACCGCTTTCACATTAGAAACCTAATTCATTCATTCAGTATAATTTATAATATATCTTACATTTATGTTCAAACGTCAACGTCAATTATATACATAATACACAGTATGAAAAAGGTATCCTAAACAAGAAAAATAGTTTTTTTTTAAATATCACCATTTCTAAAGACTAAATAGTAAAAAGGATTACAGTAAATGCACGAAAAATAGTTACATAGTCTTATGAGTTTTTGTAACAATAGTACTAAGCCAAACAACAAGCCTTCTACCTACCGTCCATATTACTATCTCTCTCGCTCAAAGCTATGCCATCTAGTGCGTGAGAGAGACAGTATTATGGTACGCGGTAGAAGTCCCATTGGTCAAACGTGATTCGAACAATGGGTGTGTAACGTGTCAAAGTGTTTTTACCGTTGAACTTTACTTTCAAATTTACTTCTGAAAGCATTTGCAACAATAAAACGAGATATACATTCTTTATCTTTACCATGTTTACTTTTAAGTTACCGTACCATTATGATGCATCTTTAATCTCCTATACGTATTCCACTTAATTAAGAATTAAATTGTTGCAATGGCGAACACAAGTACTTGGGACTGCTTTTCATTAGAGCAACACGCACGACATATAAATTGTTGTGGCACATAGCAATCCCTCCGGGATAGGAAAGTTAACCTGGTTTTATAAGAACGTATGATGTAATAAATAAATAAATAAATATTAGGGGACAATCTTACACAAATCGACCTAGTCCCAAACTAAGCAAAGCTTGTACTATGGGTACTAGACGACGATAAACATACTTATATATAGATAAATAAATACTTAAATACATAGAAAACATCCATAACTCAGGAACAAATATTCGTGCTCATCACACAAATAAATGCCCTTACCGGGATTTGAGCCCAGGACCTCTTGCTTCGTAGGCAGGGTCACTACCAACTAGGCTAAGGCGGTCGTTATATTTTTTAAGGAATACAATATACTAGTCAACGAGTACAATATAATAGTCATAATATGTACGCTCACTTTGTATAATGTTCACTGGATATTATTAACGAAAGATATAATTTCATGAGAATCGGTCGGTACATTTTATCACACCCCATGCGAATTATTGTGATATTGAGATCGCATGTTTTGAAGAGACTGACTACAATACAATTGATGTCCTTATAGCCTATTTTATTAGATAAACACTATCCTCCCTCTTAGTGAAAATAAACGGATCACTCACGTCTTAAAACGAGTTTAACTCGACATGTTTCGGACTAATCCGTAGCCCTTCCTCTCGGAGTCGCACGTCACGGCGGCTGCCAACGAGTGCACGTTTGGCAGCCGCCGTGACGTGCGACTCCGAGGGGAAGGGCTACGGATTAGCCCGAAACATGTCGAATTAAACTCGTTTTAAGACGTGAGTGATCCCTTTATTTTCACTATGAGTGAGTCTCACGGTAGTTTCATGTTTAAAATCCTCCCTCTTATGTAGAATTTTATCTACGACAAATCGACAAATTTGTCGACTGCGAAAAAACTGTAACACAGATTTCTACTCCATTACTACTGTTCTGTTGTCACGTCATTTGCACTAAATCGTCCGATCTTTAATCATACATAATCGTTGTCACCACTTCCTTCTGTCACACGGTATAGTATGAGGGTAGAGAGAGATGGTGAAATGCGACCGCGAGAGCCCGCGCGTTAAGACAATACAGCCTCAGTTTTGATTTAATATAACACGCATGTTGCTCTAAATGATAAGCACTTTAAGTTGAACAAAATGAATGCATTCCTAAAACGTATCGCAACGAACTTGTCGAACTACAACACAAGACCAGTAATTGTATGTCGACGGCACATCACTTACAACCCATCCATTATATTTATCACTTTTACATACATATAATTACCATTCTTATACACACATTAAGTTACATGACGATCACTATAACACATTAGCCTAAACGTTCAACATATGTACACCGAAAGTACACAATGTTATTTAATAAGCTTCAACACGAAGTGTACATTTAAAAAACAGTAGTTAAATTTCAACAATTTAAAAATATAAGTAGTTTTTTTGGAACAGCGTGCGTTTTTATATTAAAAAATGTGTTATGATGTCAACTCGTAGTTAAAAAATTTAACAGTTATGTACTTATTTGTCCAGATATTAAAAGTTAAGAATTATAATAATGGCCCGTTGCGGGTGTGAATACTATATAATATACAGTATAACTACAACGAACTATGTCGAGTAACGAGTGTCTTAGTCGGGAATCTTATAAAAATGTGTCATAACAACAGTTTACGCTACCAATATAACGTAGTCTGGACGCCGCGGGACCCATTATTGCACCTGTCTACGTGCCATCTTACATATCGAATTTAATATCAATAATAGAGTCTGCCATTACTGGACAAAAATTAGAAGGGCGTGAAATAGCGCTCGTTTTCGGGTAAATAAATTGACTGCATTTTCGCTTGGTTTATATAAATTGAACTAGCAGCTCGCCCCGGCTTTCTTTTATACAAACCTTCTCTCAATATTTTCCAACATAACAAAAAAAAATAAACAAATAGATGCAGCCGTTCTGATGATATACACGTATACCTATAGATTACACTGTACACATTTTTATGTGTGATTCAGTATCGTTTGTAGAATACGAATAAAAAAATACATATGTATTTATTGTTCTGTGAGATTTATACGTAACTAGCTTTTGCCCGCGGCTTCGCTCGCATGTACTATGAGTATTACAAAGAACCAAGATATCAAGCAAGCAAGCATACAGGCAAGCAAGCAAGCAGGTCCACAACTGACCGAGAAATCGGTGAACATACCTACATAAAAAAAAACCTCCTCCTTTTTTAGAAGTCGGTTAAAGAGCCCTTTGCGGCCTACTTACAGTATAAACTTATGAATTTTGAAATTTTAGCTTTCTACAACCAGTAAAACGCAAAATCCCGTTTTTTCCCGTTCCCGTAAGAATTTCGGGAAATGTTTTCTTAATGCTCCCCTACACTCCCCAAGGAACCCACTTGCCAAATTTCAGCTTTCTATGACCAGTAAAACGAAAAATCCCGTTTTTCCCGTTCCCGTGGGAATTTTGGAAAGTCCTCTCTCAATGCTCCTCTAAACTCCCCAAACAACCTACATGCCGAATTTCAGCTTTCTACGACCAGTAAAACGAAAAATCCCGTTTTTTCCCGTTCCCGTGGGAATTTGGGAAAGTCCTCTCTCAATGCTCCTTTACACTCTCCAAGCAACCTACATGCCGAATTTCAGCTTTCTATGACTAGTAAAACGAAAAATCCCGTTTTTCCCGTTCCCGTGGGAATTTTGGAAAGTCCTCTCTCAATGCTCCTCTACACTCCCCAAACAACCTACATGCCGAATTTCAGCTTTCTACGACCAGTAAAACGAAAAATCCCGTTTTTTCCCGTTCCTGTGAGAATTTGGGAAAGTCCTCTCTCAATGCTCCTCTACACTCCCCAAGCAACCTACATGCCGAATTTCAGCTTTCTACGACCAGTAAAACGAAAAATCCCGTTATTTCCTTATCCCGTGGGAATTTCCGAAAATACTTAAAACTGTTTTTTACTATTATAATTACCTACTTCTATGCCAAATTTGAAGAGCCTAGTAATTATAGTTCATAGGATCCCGTTGAACTGAATATGTAAATCCCGTTTTTTCCTTATCCCGTGGGAATTGTGAAAAATCCTGAAATTAATGTTTTAACTAATGTAATACCTACTTGTATATCAAATTTGAAGTCTAGTTATTATAGTTACTGAGATAGGGTCACTCGGAATCGAATATATAAATCCCGTTTTTTCCCGTTCCCGAGGGAATTCCCAAAAATCCTTCCTTAGTGGATGCCTACATTGTATAAGGTATCTATGTGCAAAATTTCAAGTCTCTAGGTCCAGTGGTTTGGGCTGTGCGTTGATGTATCAACGGTCATTTAGTTTATTTAGACATTTCAACCCCATCGCACCCCATCCAGGGAGATGGTATTTTACGTCTGCCACGTCGGATTTTAAAACCGTTGTTGTTTTCATAACCAGCGACCCGATAAACCATAGAAACAACACCCATGTTGATATTCAGACTTTGTTACCCCTTTCCCCCCTTTTAGGGGTTGAATTCTCAAAAAACCTGAAACACGTGTTTACTCATTTATCATTAGGAGTACTTCTGTGAAGTTTCGAATAAAATAGTCGAACTAATCTTGTTTCCCCATACAAACTTTGGACCCCCGTTTCACCCCCTTAGGGTGTGAATTTTGAAAAATCCTTTCTTAGTGCACCCCTAGACCTTATAGGGAACCTACGTGCCAAATTTTGAATCTCTAGGCCCAGTGGTTTGGGCTGTGCGTTGATATGTCAGTCAGTCAGTCAGTCAGTTTCTTCTTTTATATATTAAGATATCTAGTAAGGATTCTTGGTTTCAAATATTAAAAATAATACTCGAACGCTTCCTTTTAAATATTAAAACATACTGAATCACATCAAATTTTGTGCACAATCTAAAATTTCCGTCTACATCGATAAAAAGTTTTTTTTTAAGTCTCAATTCGTTCCTTCTAAATCCAAAATGGTTTTTAAACAATTTTTACTTTTCAAGTTGTACTCCTAGCGTTCATTTTAAGGGATACTATTAGACTTTTTTAACTTTAATTCCCACTTATACCCCATTATATTATTTTTCCCCACTGGTACCTTTGTGGTACAACTTGGTACAAATTCAGAAAGTCTTTCCGAAAGCTCAGACAGACTAAAAAAAAAGTAAAAGAGCTACGCCAGGCCTATTTTCAAAATGAACTTTAGATATAGAATAGCCCATGAAGTGCCTGAATTGGTCCCATGGCGTCCAGACTGTGAGAATGATGTGAATCTCAAACATCTAATCTACGTCAAATGTTAAAATATCTCAACAACAAGATTTCAAGTTTTCCAAAACATCTAGTATAACAACTTTACTTATAGACCGTTTCGACTTGGTCATTTGGCTACGAGGATAAAATTCATTAGGGTTTTAACGCCGCACTCAGAAACGCCAATTAACTGCTCATAATTTAAATTTTCGAATGGAAATTCGTCCCTAATGTATGACAAGTGTTTTCTGAGAGCGTAGGTTAGTTATATGTAGTTGCTCGCTTAGCTATTGCATATGTATAATGACTCTTATTGTATAATGACGACAAGTCACTTATTGTAAATAGCTGCGTTAAACTTACTACATGTAGTGTAAAGTCATTGTGAAGCTCGTGAATTATATTTACTTGAAAATTATTGAAATATAATTTTTAAACACATTATTTTTTCGGCTGTTTTAAATGACAAAAATGACGACAAATGAAGTGTTGATGTTCTTACTAATGTCTGTATCATCCAGTGGCGGGGCGTGAAAAAGTTTGGAAGTATAGCCGGATCAAAAAAAAAAACCTGAAAACATAGACCTACCTTACCCACTGTGTAGCAACACATGCTGAGTGGAAGAGACCCTTTTTCGGTGACAATTGGTGTCACTACCATAACAAACTTGTTTATTAGGTGTATTAATGTTGTTTTCTTCTGTTTGGTGGTGGTACTCTTGTAACCTTGAATAAAATATTTTTCTTTCTTTATTTCTTTCTTTTACCTATTTATCCTCTTCCTGAAAAACAGTGCAGTAACGGAAGAGAAGCGTTTGGTTACTTCGAAAGTTTAGTCAACCCGGGGGGAATCGGGTTGTTAGTACCCTTCGCCACTGGTATCATCGGCAATATAGATAACACATTCAATCTAATGAATTTGTTTGATGTCAAAAACTCATTAGCGTTGTAAACTCTGCGATAAAGAATAAAATTAAATCAAAAGTTATAGAAAAATAATCGGTTTGAGTAAACATCATGCTTTTCGGTACTGTTCTGTGTAAAGACATAAAAAAATACCTAATTTAAGTCCAATCCGAGTATTGAAAGTTAGCGTAAATCTACTGACAATACTTGTTCACGTGTTAAACTCATTATGTAGGCACAAATAAAAAATACATTTTAATGGACTCAATTTACAGATTGTAACAATTGTAAACATAGTATAGTTTACCACTGCATTAAAGAACTTAACACTTCTTTTGCCTCCAACTGTCTTATTTCATACAAAAAAAATAAGTTTGGTAAGTAATACGAAATATAAGAACGTCTGATATAATAGTCATAATATATACGCTTACTTTGTATAACGTTCACTGGATATAATGAACGAAAGATATAATTTCAAAATATCTAATTTTGTAAGGTATAACGTAATTATATATTTTGTTGCTACATCTCGTGAGACGGAATCATTTTTTTTGTGTAGGGGTTGCAGTTCTAACCAGTTTATATAGCCATTATTATATTATAGCAATCGTTATATCTTATGAACGTTATTAATATGAAATTGTTTGTTTCGTTATTATATCTCGTGCGACGCTCCCAAATAAGTTAGTACATTAAAACTCAACAATAATTGAGATTATTAGCTGCCTTTTAAATACTGATATAAGTACGAAGGAATAAAATAGAGATCATTTAAGTAATAGTATGGAATGTTCAATTTCGATTTTGTACTTTGATCGACATTGTTTTTAAAATTATTTGATATCGGAAATTTCATAAGGCTTGATTTCCTCCTACGCTGACATCGGTCGCTGACGTCGGTCGCGCGTACGAATAAACACAATACTCTATGGGCCACCGCACAGCGACGCTGACGTCCGCGGCGGATTTATTGCTACGCGCCGCTGATGGCGCGCGTCGGTCTCGCTCGTCAGCGCGCGCGCGTCGGTGCGCTGACGCGCTATACGCCACCATCGCGCGCTCAGTGCGAAGCTCACCGACACGGTCGCTGACGTCGGTCGAGCGTACGAATAAACACAATACCTACTCTATGGGCCACCGTACAGCGACGCTGATGGCCGCGCATTGGTCATACGCGACCGACGGTACGCTCGACCGACGTCAGCGACCGTCGTCAGCGTAGGAGGAAATCAAGCCTTAGATATTTCAATATAAATAATCATAATGGCCCCTTTACGTATGTAACGGTGTATTTTACTTATAGATAGTATAAAAATAGTTTAGGAGTTAAAAATAAATTCATTTGGAAATTATAGTGATTTTCGTCAATCATTTTTTCTGTCCTGTCTTAAAGTAATATAATGTATACTTAGTCGACCAAGTAATTTCTTTACCACTCTCAATTTCAATGTCAGTCGTATGGCTCAAAATAACATAGGCTATTTTCACTAATAAGGGCCACTTGCACGGTCCAGGGTTAAAAAAATTATTCGTTAACCCTGGGTTAAAGATGACAGTTCCATACATTTTGACACTTCTTAGCCCTGGGTTAGCACTTAACTCGGAGTTATAAAGTTAACTCGGGTCTGTGCAAGCCGGCCTTTGTCAATGTATCAATCAGCCATATTGTTTTTATTCTGATGTAGGAACTGTCATTCATTAAAAATGGTAAAGCATTTACTTGGTCTATAAAGTCTATATGTAAAAAAAATTGTCCCATTTATTTATATTTTGAATTCTAGAGCCTTATCACCACTTTTTTTTTGCTGACCCGTGTTAAATGATTTTGAGTCATAATTAACTTCTGATACGGTTTAAAATGGGAGCGTGTCAATATACATAAATTCAGAAAGCATAATTGTTTGAAATAAATAATGATTCATTCTATAAAGCAATTTTGGTTAAAAAATATTAAGTAAACTAACTTTTTTTTATCGTGTAACTAGACATGATTCTTACGTAGCTTGTAGTGACAGGATAGTCTGTATTGGTGCTAACTTAAAGTGACATAAACCAACATAAGGGTGAACCAACTTTTTCGCGTCACCCGTTGCTATGGTTACACAAATTTTGTCCCTTAGACAACCTACGCATTTTTCTATGAAACAGTACGAAGATGTCACTTGGACAACCGGAGACAGAGTAATCAACACAAAAAAGTTGATTCACCCATAATCAGTCTGAATTGACGTGTGACCAATATAAAGTCGCATGAACTCTTACATAGCTTGTAGTGACAGGATAGTGTCTGTATTGGAGTGACTAACTTAATGTGACATAAACTGACATAATCATCTCTGAAATGACATGTGACCAATATTTAAGGGTAGTTCTACTAGCGTTTCAACCGCTATCACTCTCCTGTCGCATATATTAAGTAAAAGAGCGACACCTAGCGGAAGGTTTTTATATAACGATACAGCGTGCTTGTGGTATAATTTCAATTTGTTGAAATTTCACTCTAGCTGTAGCTTATTTCTTACGTATATGCGACAGGAGAGTGATAGCGGTTGAAACGCTAGTAGAACTACCCGTAAAGTGGCATGATCTCTTCCATAGCTTGTAGTGACAGGATAGTCTGTAGTAGTGTGGCTAACTTAAAGCGACTTAAACTGACATAATCATCTCTGAAATGACATGTGACCAATATAAAGTGGCATGATCTCTTCCATAGCTTGTAGTGACAGGATAGTCTGTATAAGTGTGACATAAACTGACATAATCATCTCTGAAATGACATGTGACCAATATAAAGTGGCATGATCTCTTCCATAGCTTGTAGTGACAGGATAGTCTGTATAAGTGTGACATAAACTGACATAATCATCTCTGAAATGACATGCGACTAATATAAAGTGGCATGATCTGTTACGTAGTTTTTAGTGACAGGATAGTGTCTATATTGGTGTGACTAACTTAAAGTGACATAATCACCTCTGAAATGACACGTTAAGTGGTATGATCTCTCGTGGTTTATAGTGACAGGTGTGTTGTGGCGGCTAGGCCAGCCGGCAGCCTCAGGAGCGGTCGGTCTCAGGGCGGGGCGGGCGGCGCGGGGGCCGCGGGGGTCAGAAGTAGATGACCTCCTCCTCGGGGGCCGCCGGCGCGGGCGGCGTCGCCGGGCTCTCGGGGCTCCGCACTCGGAACTTGTCGGGCAACTTCGGGTACGTGTTCGTTCTGCGTTAATAGAACGATGGGATTAAACGCCTGATATGAAAGGAAACTGTCTAGGGAAACTAATGAGTGGCGTAATTTATGGATGGGCCCTTACAAGTGTATGGCACTCTAAAAAAAATGTTACACAGGTTGGCCTTACAAAACCTCACTTGGCGGCATTACAATCCTCACTTGGCGACTTTATAATTGTCACTTCGCAGCTTTCTAATCCTCACTAGGCGGTTTTATAATATTCACTTGGAGGTTTTACAATTCTCACTTAGAAGCTTAATAAACCTGACTAGGCGGCTTTATAATCTTCACTTAGAGTTTAATAATCCTCACTTAGAGACTTTACAATCCTCACTTGGCGACTTTATAATTGTCACTTCGCAGCTTTCTAATCCTCACTAGGCGGTTTTATAATATTCACTTGGAGGTTTTACAATTCTCACTTAGAAGCTTAATAAACCTGACTAGGCGGCTTTATAATCTTCACTTAGAGTTTAATAATCCTCACTTAGAGACTTTACAATCCTCACTTGGCGACTTTATAATTGTCACTTCGCAGCTTTCTAATCCTCACTAGGCGGTTTTATAATATTCACTTAGAGGTTTTACAATGCTCACTTAGAAGCTTAATAAACCTGACTAGGCGGCTTTATAATCTTCACTTAGAAGTTTAGTAATCCTCACTTAGAGACTTTACAATCCTCACTTAACGGCTTTATAATCCTCACTTGAAGACTTTATAATCTAAACTAGGCGGCTTTATAATCCTCACTAGGCGGATTTGTAATCCTCACTTGACGGCTTCATAAACCTCACCTGGTGGCTTTGTTGTTGTTCTGCGGCTGCGAGGGCAGTGGCGCCGGCGAGCTGCCGGTGCGCGTGTGGTGGACTACTAAGCCAGCATGCTGCAACATTAAACAACGTCAACGACTGACGCAACGACTTAATTGCATAGACCAAGTTGATTGATTGATGAATTGTGCGATGGTTCGTGTCAATGAACTAGACAACCCGTCTGTACGCCACACTCCCTCCACTTCCATAGAAATCAACAAAAATTTTTTTGTAATTCAATATAGGCTTGCATTGACCACACTGTGGCTCTAGTGAAAAAGGGTTTAGTCTGCAGAAATTAAACAGCTGTTTTCTATTTTATGTGTAAAGGGGGTTACGTCGAAATCAGCTGTTCAACTCTACAGAATTAACCCCTTTTTCACTAGCGCCACATGCCTGAAGGAAAGCGAAGATGAGGTCTACCGCTTGCCTAGTAAATGCTCATTCACTCTAGACTTGAAAACGGCCAGATTGTAGTGATCTCAAACATCACACAAGATGACAACTCGCGCAGTTTGAAACGATCTTTGATAATGAATTCGGACAGAATTTGAAACGCGTTAGCGTCTTGTACGGTATTTAGGGTATGGTTTGTTCTGTGTGACATATGTTAATTTATGTGGAAGTGGAGGAAGGTTGGTTTGCACGAAAACATAGACGTGTAGACGTGTAGTCATTATAGCCGTAAATGTCACCTATAAAATAAGGCCTACTTGTAACGTTCTTTTATATGTTTAACTTCGCCTTTGTTTGAAATAACAGTCAGTTGATTAAAATCAAAACTTGTTAATTAAACTAAATTTAAAAAAGCTCGTAACTCAAAATTCATAATCTTCTTGAGTGAACTTTACACGGCTAAGTTTAGGAATCACTTTAGTTTGCACGTCGATTTTATATAGGAGCTTTTTCAAAGCAAGTGGAAAATATCGTCACATTTTCCATTCAATGGATCGTTTTAAAAAAAATGTACATAGTTAAGGGCTTAATAACAAAATCACAATCGCTTCCTTTGTGTAACGAAAGTAATTCATACGAACTATTTGAGTAACCTTAGTTACACAGAGGAATCAATTAGATTTAGTTTTAATTAAATCCCTTGTGTATTTTTTTTAATTACGAACGCCCTTAGCTAGGCTTTAATATCCACAGGTACTTTAGTACCAAAAATACCGGTACTAGAGACCGTACCGAGATTTTTTGTACCAGTTTGGTGTTCTCGTTTGTACATTGTTTTTCGTAACAACAGAGACGCTGTGCTTCTAGAAGTAACTATGACATTAAAAGCTGAACAGACAAAATGGTTGTAAAACTACGTGAGAAAGTGAAGAGAAGCAGGCCCGTATTAACAGTTGTTTGGGTAACCACGAACACAGATACATAAAGTTTGCGATAAACCACACATAATATCTACAAATAAGGCAAAAAAAATATATATTTACGCAGATGTAGGGTCTGTGTGTATGTATATTATACGCGTATGGAAATGCTGTCACTGAAATATCGTTACAAGGAGATGAGGATAGTTCACAACAAAAAATAACTGAAATAATTTTTATGAATAAGAGTCGACTTCCCGTAGATTCTGTATGGTAACAGTACATGGAAACGTCGCATGTTAATCGAATCAAATGACTATTTATTTATTTCAAATTATTCTATAAATCTAATTTTACTGTTAACTTTGCGGAGGTTCATATCAACTTTGCTCACCCGCGACCCAATGAATGAATTGTTTCTGTTCATTGATATGGACCTCCGTGATCGCAGGTGAGCTAGTAATTGTTTGAGTTCAATAATAGCAATGAAATCAAATTTTAATTATATATTTAAATCATTGGGTCCCATTGCAGTATTTTTTTCTATTTAATATAATTTTTATCTTGCACTCTATTACTGCCACCAAGAAAAATTGGCTCAGGCTCGTTCGGTCCGTTTCCTAACATGTCTGCTTCTCAAACTGGTATTCTTCCAAGAAATGTCTCTTTCCTATAATGTCAGCAAATGGTTTCCTATCATGCCACTGTCCTAGAATGATCGTTCCCTATTATGTCCGTTTCGAAAATTGATCTGCTTCCTATAATGTCCGTTCCTTATGATGTTCTATTCCTACGATGTATGCTTCCTATAATGCCCACTATTTGTGTTCTAAAGCCCGTTTCCTACAATGTCTGCTTTTCAAAATGTTTTCTTTTTTGTCCCTGAATTCAACAAGTAGTTTCCGGAAGTACTTGAAATAAGCATGCCTGGGATACTTCGGGGCATCTATACGAAAGTGATGTAGCAAAATATTATCGACAAAAAATATATCGCTTCCGGTACATTAGCACCTAAGCTCAAATTACCCTAATACTCAGTACAACCCAATGTCAAAAACTCATATTGTCACATAAACATAAATTTAAAAAAAAAAATACACGTCGAATTGAGAACCTCCTCCTTTTGTTTTCGTCGGTTGAAAAATAGCCTAATCTCTAAACACCAGGGTCCCAAAAAACACCAGAAACAAACTGATCGTTAATTTAACCAATGGAGATTTTATTCTTATTCTTATTTTATTTTGTTTTATTTATTTTTGTTTATTTTTGTTTGTTACTTTATTAAGTGATTGTTGTTATTAAATAAATATTGTAGAGTTGTAGTATAAATAAATTTAGGGTATTTTGAGAATCAGACATTTTGAGTAGACAACATAGGAAACTGACACCGTGGGAAGAAGACAATTTTAGGAAACGGACCGAACGAGCCTGAGCCGCGACAATGTGGGAAGAAGGTTATTTTGAGAAGCAGACATTTTAGGAAACAGACATTTTCAAAAGTAGACATCATAGGAAACGGTCAATGTGGGAAGAAGGCCACTTTAGGTAGCAGACATGTTAGGAAACGGACCGAACGAGCCTGAGCCGAAAAATTCTGCCCTGTAGATCCCAAAACGCAGTAAGTGCAAAAAAGCGATTAGACCATTATGTTCCTTTCGCTTTGCTTTTTATAATTCAATATACAACAAATGTAAAAACACCCTCTTACTGTTTTTTTAGAGTCTGCAGGGCAGAATTTTAAGTCTTGGTCAAAGTAATGTTTCAAGTCTAGAGTCAACTTTAAATACGGACCTTATAAGTTGTACTTAACGCAGCTTAGAACAGCCAATCGCAGTGCAGAGATTAAAGCCAATCGATATTCGTTGTTTTCGTCATATATTCAATGAACCCGAATAAATTGCTTACATTCAAAAACCCTTCTGATACACTAACAAATTGTTACGCCAAAGAAAAATATATATTTTAAAATAACAATTGAAGCGGCAATTATTGATAAAATTAGAAACTTTAATAAAAACATTGTAAAGCGCTGTCTATCATTTGCGTTTGATTAGCTACCCATCTTGAACTATGAAGTAATCACAGCACCATTTGAGCATTTCTAAAAAAGTTTGCTAACTTACACCGACCGCCTACCAAAATGTCCTGATTAATTTGTATCGAAATTTCCTGTTTTGTTGCCTACCACGAACCCGGTGTGGCCATGGTAACAAAAAAGGAAAATTCCATACAAATTAATCAGGACATTTTGGCAGGCGGTGTAAGTTAAGCTCAGTTGCATTCACACTACTTACCTGTAAATTTCTATACAATTCGGAGTCCAAAACTAAATGTACAATTTTTTTTACAAATGCTGATTAAGGGGGTGTTTCACCACCTTATTGTCAAACTGCTAGTTACGTAACCAATAAATAAACTAAGTACTGGACAAATCTGTCAGCTAGTGTTTTTTCAGTTTCACCACTCCGGTCCTGTGCAAACTACGAGGGGCGTTCAATATAAAGTGAGAATGAGATGCAAACTCTTTTAATATTACGAAATTAAATACTGGCCGGTAAAGCTAATCTATCTAGCTGATTGCTATGAAAAAAAAAACTAACTGTCTTTTGTTTAAAAAAATATACGGTAATTTCTTTGCAATGCTATTGAGTACGTTAGCGAAAATGGAGAAAATTGAACTGCGCGCCGTTATCAAATACTTGTATTTGAAAAATTTTTCTACGGACCAAGTCAATTTGGATTTGCGGGACACTTTAGGGTCTAATGCTCTTCCGTATTCGACAGTCGCACGTTGGTGCGCCGAATTTAGACGTGGAAGAACATCGACAATGGACGACCCCCGCTCCGGACGCCCTACTACAGCAGTAACTGAAGAAATTGTGAAAAAAGTCGAAAACTCAGTTTTGGCGGATCGTCGTGTCACAGTTCGTTTTATTGCTGAAAATGTAAAGATTTCAACGGGAAGCGTGCATAATATTTTACATGAACGCTTGGGTATGAAAAAGGTATCTGCGCGTTGGGTACCAAGAATGCTTACTGACACGCAAAAACAAACTAGACTAGAGATTTGTCAAGAAGCTTTGAACCTGATGCAGCAAGACCGGGAACTTTTTTTGGCGCGATTTATAACAATGGACGAAACATGGCTCCATCATTACGACCCTGAAACGAAACTGCAGTCTATGACATGGAAAAGGCCATCATCTCCAACTCCGAAGAAATTCAAGGTGAGCCCATCTGCCGGTAAGGTCATGGGCTCTGTTTTTTGGGATGGTAAAGGGGTATTAATGATTGAGTATCTCGAGCATGGAGCCACTATTACGGGCACTTTATACGCCAAACAAATAGCAACATTGCGAAATTAGATCCGCGAAAAACGGCGAGGTAAACTCTCGAAAGTTGTGCTGTTCCACCAGGACAATGCCCCGGCACACAAGTCCGCCGTTGCAATGGCTGCAATTCGTGATGCTGGGTTCGATATCCTTAAGCATCCTCCGTATTCACCAGATCTCGCTCCCAGTGATTTCTACCTATTTCCGAGATTGAAACAATACCTGAGAGGCCAGAAATTTGAAGACGACGACGCGGTAGTCGCTGCAGTACAAGATTTTTTAAGTACTCAAGATGAGACCTTTTTTAAAAATGGAATTTTAAGTTTAGAAAAAAGATATACTAAGTGTATTATGCTAAAAGGTGACTATGTCGAAAAATATAATGACATTTAGTAAAAGTTGTTTATAACATACTCATTCTCACTTTTTATTGAACGCCCCTAGTAAGTACCACTTAACTAATCGTGGGTTTAACAAAAAGTCGGAATGGCAACGTCGCATTTCACGTCCACACGTTCCTGTTCGCACACTTTCGTTCAAAGAGTCACTCATTATTAAAGCAAAAGAAATGGTTAACTATATAATTTTTGAATACATCTATTTTTTTTGCATAAACAAATATGTAACATTATAATTGATCCAAAAACGGTATTTATTTACGATACTTTGTTAACAATAACAAAGAAAAATAAAATCACGTAAAACGAATCGAAAAGTGGCGCCAAACCATTTGACAGATAAACTTTTTTTTAATGGCGACATACAAGTTCAGGTAGAACAAACGATTGAGCCGCTGAAAAAAAGTTTGTTATTAAAAAATATTACGAAATTTTGGATTTATTTTTACATACTAAAAGTGTACCTACATTTTTTTATTCAAATCTTGATATTTAAATTATTTTATGCAATTTAGCATGACCTCTTTCTTTAAAAAATAAAAAATACTTTGATTTATTTTTCTGAAACCGGCTGAAGGGCTCTCCAACCATGGCCACAAAAAAATAAACTAACTTTATGTGACGGATAAAAATGCTAAATGCCACCTGATCTGATGGTCAAATTAAGAAACAGTTTGTCCGTCACTTAGCGCTAATCGAGACTGGTGAAACAGAAATTTTAATTCCATCTGTCAAATAAGGTTATGATTAAGCTAATCCGAACTTTAAGAAAAGTGGTGAAACAGCCCCTTAGTAAATGCTAATCAAACTTAAATGATAAACAGTTAGCAGTTAGCAGTTAGTGGCGGTGTACCGTGGTGGCGGTGACGGTGACGGTTGTAATATTGTAACTTGTATGAACGGTTGTGCGTTACCGTACCGCGAACTCGTTCATTACAACCGTCACCACCACCGCACCGCCACGCCTCCGCTGTCTGTGCGTTTGGAGCTTTAGGTCGTCAATCGCTGGTGCACGGGTAAAGAACTGGTTAGATTACCCTTCTATCATTCAATATCATTATCGCTTCAACTGTAACAACTTTAGGGGGCGATGACCAGGATATTATATTTTTAATAAAACTACAATTATTCGGGCTTAACTCGACAAGGGTAAAATTTTACAGCGGTGATTTCGGAAAATACAGCTACTTTTTACTGGACACCAATTACGTACTTACACAATGTTAACAAATTTTGATGTTAAAATACGTTTGGGTACTCGATATCCTGAAAAACCAACCATTTGATCTGTTTCGGAGCGATATAGTCTTATACCTTAAAAAGTAACGCTACTGAATGACATACTGACAGACAATGCATTAGGCTTGAGTCGGTCATGAACTGAGAACTAAAAGGAATGAATTCCCATCACGGATCGAAAGGAACTAGGTTCCTTGTAAAGGCCACCACAAACCGCAGCGCCGCACTGCCAGTGTGTGTCAGCGTAAAGCCCGACCAGCAAAATAAAAACCATCGCCATATTGCGGAAAACTAATGGAACTAATTTCTTCAACTGGCAACAGTAACTTTGAAGACGTCATTAATGTCATCTGCCAATTGCTGTCTAAGTGTCGTGCGTTTCTTGGATATCGTGGATTATTTTTGTGCGTTAAAATGCCGAAAACTATTAAACGACATTTACAAAAAATTATATTCAATATGACGAAGCATTTGTCGGAGAGAAAGTCTGAAGGATTGGAATCTATTCCTCTAAATAACATCACCGACCTTGTTGTCAACATGACTGGTAGGTACCTGGTACAGTGTTGCTATAATTATTGCTAATTTAACGCCCCCAGAGCAGGGTTGTTATTTTCCTGGTCGGGCTTTATATGATTCAATGTTATACAGCGCGCTGGGCACGCTCCGTCGGCGCCCCGCGCTTCGACATGTGGTGGTCTTAACCTTTTGAACGCCAGCGTCGGCTATAGACGACAGTACGTTAATACAAAATTAAACCTACCTGCATCCGCATAAGAATCAATTTTGTTCCTAACAAAAACGATGCGTGGCGTTCAAAAGGTACGATCTTAATCGGTCTCGGTCTCGGTCCCCGCTCCTTTAGCTCCGCAGCAATCGGTCGGTGAACGTATGAACGAAACAGAGTGAACGAGGGAACGAATAAAGAGTGGAGCGGACGAGACAAATTATACTATTTCAAAGCGTGTTGTATTCAAGTGCGAGTAGGACGCATAATTGTGCTGAGAGGCACTCGTTCCCAGATTTCAATCTTTGTTTATGTCGGAGCTAAAGGAACTAAAAGACCGAACTAGTTCATTTGACCGATTGACCGAGGTCGGAGCGCTGCCAATAAAAACCCAGGGGGCTCAACTCTACAACGCACGGCCTAAACCACTGGAGTTAGCGACTTGAAATTTGGTAGACGTTCTTTGGCAACACAGAGGCGCGCACACTCGCACACACACAACTGCTAATCACACTACACACATCATCATTGATACACGTATACGTATGGCCCGTGTTAATTATATTTTGAGGATACACACGTATGAAGTAAACTAATAGCATAAGTAAAGGAGCCAGCTAGACTAGCCGATTAAACGATTCCAAATAAAAAATGTTTACTTTTATATGATAAATATGATAATACCTTAACGGTTTGATATTAAAGTTCATTTTTGCTGCAATTCTGACCCTCTGAAATTTATTCAACTCTCTGGCCCCCTATGAAGAAGGAAGAAGGAAAAAGTAACATTTACCTCGCTCGGCGATTCGTGCAGGCGATGGTAGCCGGGCGGTGGCTGCTGGGACTTGCCGCTCGCCAGCTTCAGCGGGAGTTGCTGCTTTATTACCATTTGCTGGAAGACATAAAGTCCTTTGACACTTCTTTTTAACGGATTCGTTCACCTAGGGCCAATTCCTTGGACGGCCACTGTGTAAATTCCTACATCGGCCACTTCGCCGAAAGACCACTGCGCAAATTCCTACTTCGGCCATTTCCCAGAGTGGCATCTACATGAGTTTCTCGCTGCGTAAACTTAATGCACCTAGAGTTATATCACCCAGGATTTGTTGATCCGTAATTCATTTAAAGCCTACAAATTCGAAGCGGGGCTCCTATTTCTAGGCGGTTTGCCCTTCGGGCAGGAGAAGCTACCTAGCTAACCTAACCTACCTATTTTCTGAACTGAAGTGGTCGTTCAAGGGAAGTGGCCGTTAGGAGAATAGGCCATCAAAGGGAAAAGGCCGTTTAACCCGTGGAACGTCCCGCGCGCCGCTCTGGCGCGTAACTTTTTCGGGCCGGTAGCGTCCCGCGCGCCGCAGTGGCGCATAACGAATTGTTCGTGATTGGCCAATTTATTTTATTAGTTTCGTTTAACTTTCAGGCTATTGACTATATTTTTATGAGTCTGATGTCATTTTTGCCTCAAAATAATTTTTATTGGTCAAAATTCAAGCATCCGTTGATTTTTGGTGAATTAATAAAAATGTAACGGCGAACAAATTTTGCACCAGTCGATACAATCTGTGACGGGTGCGATTTGTGCGGATTTGTTTTTGTGGAGTGAAAAGTATTAATATGGTAAACTAATGCGTGTAATCGATTCTTAAACTAATTATGTTCAAAATAGTTTAATGGAAATGTGGAATGTGTCAGTAAATTTAGCTATGTGGCAAAATGTTTTGAGGTTAGAGTGAACATATTTGAAACAAAACAATAATACATTATTTTCGTTACTATCAGGTGAGTTAGAAATAACAATGATATTTTAGAAACCTAGTGTTAATGTGTTGAATTACATTCAGTATATAATTATCGTATAAAAGCACATTTTAGTTTTTTCTAGCATGTAGTACGTAAACAGAATGAACCAAAAATCATTGGTCGTAGTGCATTTTGCGTGAACGGTGGCCGATCGCGCGACGGGTTAAGGAATGTGGCCCTAGGTGAACTAATCCTTTTTAACGTCTCCAAATAAGGGGTAAGTACGCCTTATAAACGTTCTCTATCGTTTGCCCAAATTTCACATGAACAGAGCTCGAACTTTCAGTGCCGATGACGTTGAACCAAACACGGGATAAAAAAAAAAAAAAAAAATATCACGGGACAATTCACACCAATTGACCCAGTCCCAAAGTCAGCTAGGAAAGCTTGTGTTATGGGTACTAGGCAACGGATAAACATACTTATATAGATAGATACGTACTTAAATACATACTAAACACCCAAGACCCGAGAACAAACATTCGTATTTTTCATACAAATATCTGCCCCGACACGGGAATCGAACCCGGGACCTCAAGCTTCATAGTCAGGTTCTCTAACCACTGGGCCATCTGGTCGTCAAATAGATGATGGATGATTTCAAATAGTCTTTTGGTAAACAAATGCCACTCATCAACCTCTTCCATTAAACAATATGGCCACTTGAAATGAGCAGTGCAGTCGGCCAAAAATATGATGTATAATCGACGAAGTAAGTGGTTTACCATTTTTTGTGACAGTTCCTACATCAGAATAAAAACAATAAGACTGATTGTCACATTGACTTGTTAGTGAAAATAGCCTTTGACGTCTTAAGTCATACAACTGACATTGAACTTTAGGGTGGCAAAGGAGTTTCTTGGTCGACTATACCACCCTACAGTGGAAGTTAATTTGCACGCCATGATACAACGAGGTCGATTTTCCCTTACTATAGTTATGATGAGATGACAGTGACTAATGACTTCACTCAGAAAAGTCAACCTTAGCGATAATTAGATCTCACAGAAACTTTTGTCAAAAGAGGGTATACCACTTTCTTGGGCGACCGAACCATAATGTCTTAAATTGACATTATTTCGTCATTCCGATGAACAATTAATTTGTCGTTGTGCTTTACCTATAGTAGCAAGTGTTGTATCACACCATTGAATTTCTTCTCAGGTGTGTGCAGGTTTCCTCGCGATGTTATTCTTCACCGTAGAGCTCGTGGTAAATTTCAAATATAAATTCCGAAAAACTCAGAGATGCGAGCGCGGATTCGAATCCACGACACTCTGCTTGAGAGGCAATAGGTCAAACCACTAGGCCATAGACATGTAGAGATAAACTACGATAACATGGCCCGCCCCTCCACATTACTATTACAATGTGTTTAATCACATATTTACGAAAGAATTTTTATGTAGTAGTATCTGCTTTTGTTTGACGGCTGTCTCAACACGCACACATGCGTTGAAAGTTTTGGTGTGCTTTATAAATACTTTCACAATACATTGAATACTTCTTGAACTGTGGAGGGGCGGGCCATGTTATCGTAGATTATCTCTGTGTGTATTAGTGACGTAACGAATGTCATATTTTGGACATTCGCGGATGCGAATATCTGCTGCCAACATTCGCGAATACGAATATTCATTTTTTTTTATGGCTTGGTGACCTTGGTGGCAGTCATGTTCGAACGAAGTGCGTTCCGTTTGTTTTTTGTTCCGAGAATAGCCGAGTTGATACGAACGCATCCGACTGAAGTGTCATTCCGCTCAGTTTTGCCAGATGGGGCTATTTAGCGCCAATGGGGCTATCTCCCTTACCGGGCGGCGATAATATATTATCCGTTGGCTACAGGTTAGGCTATCTCGGAGCTACACGCGCGCTCCAGCCAGGCGATTCGAGAAAAAAATAAAATATTTTTATATTAGCAAAACATTCGCAGTAATTTCGCGAATGCGAATACGCAAAAATATGCGAATATCCGCGAATGCGAATGCGCATGCGAATATTCGTTACATCACTAGTGTGTATGTAAGGGGCCATCCATAAATTAAGTCACACATTTAGGGGGAGGGGGGGGGGGTCAAGCGATCTGTGACACTAGAACAAAATAATGGCGATTTTCATAGTAATAAGTGTGACAAGGAGGGAGGGGAGGGGTCCAAATTGATCGAAATTGGTGTGACGTAATTTATGGACGGCCCCTAATGTATGTATGTCCGACTGACCGTGACGGCGGCGGTGGCCCGGCTCTCGTTCTGCGCCGACAGCAGCTGGGGCGGGGGCACGGCGCGCGCGCCGCCGCCGCTCGCCGAACACTCTGACCCCGTGGACCCGCGGTTACCTGCGGATGCCGCGCGGTGCTGGATCAATGTATACTGGTCGGCGATCGCTTTACACTATTATTGTTATTATACCTTGACGAGCTCGTGCGCGGCGCTCGGCGGAACCCTGTCGCAGGGAGCCTCTGCTAATAATAAGTAGTAATTTTAATAAGTGCGGCAAACGCTGACTGCGACAGAGTTCCGCGGAGGGTCGCGCGCGAGCTTGTCGGACTATAAAACAAAAATCTCGTAAGGAAACTGTACGAAAATAAAACCGTTCAAGTGCGAATCGGACTTTGCGGTGGAGACAACTGGTTGTTGGGGTTCCGAGGCAAAGGTTTTTTTTAAAGAAGTGGGGCGCCGTCTGCTTGAGAGATGTCTTGACCCTCGCTCTGGGTCGGGTGTCCCTTGTTTTTAAAGAAGTGGGGCGCCGTCTGCTTGAGAGATGTCTTGACCCTCGCTCTGGGTCGGGTGTCCCTTGTTTTTAAAGAAGTGGGGCGCCGTCTGCTTGAGAGATGTCTTGACCCTCGCTCTGGGTCGGGTGTCCCTTGTTTTTAAAGAAGTGGGGCGCCGTCTGCTTGAGAGATGTCTTGACCCTCGCTCTGGGTCGGGTGTCCCTTGTTTTTAAAGAAGTGGGGCGCCGTCTGCTTGAGAGATGTCTTGACCCTCGCTCTGGGTCGGGTGTCCCTTGTTTTTAAAGAAGTGGGGCGCCGTCTGCTTGAGAGATGTCTTGACCCTCGCTCTGGGTCGGGTGTCCCTTGTTTTTAAAGAAGTGGGGCGCCGTCTGCTTGAGAGATGTCTTGACCCTCGCTCTGGGTCGGGTGTCCCTTGTTTTTAAAGAAGTGGGGCGCCGTCTGCTTGAGAGATGTCTTGACCCTCGCTCTGGGTCGGGTGTCCCTTGTTTTTAAAGAAGTGGGGCGCCGTCTGCTTGAGAGATGTCTTGACCCTCGCTCTGGGTCGGGTGTCCCTTGTTTTACCGACTAACTTTACATCGAATATTATTTCATCGAAGACGTTTCATGGAAAATTTAGTTCTAGTAATATCGTTTAGTGTAATTTTGTTTCGTTACCAGTTCATTCCAATTTTTATTATTTCATAGAAAAACTGTTCTTCGGAATATTATTTGGCAGATGATTCGTTTTGCAGTAATTTTAAATGACAGAATTACAAAACAACGATGGTCATTTCCTCGCAGTTTTATTATTATTACAACACATTGTAAAATAATCGACAACACGCATAGTCGAGGAAACTGAAACATGTACCAGGATGGAACCTTTTCATAATCAATTTTAGGGAGCTATTAGCGAGCGAGCAAGACGGGTCGGATCGGAAGCGACTCGGATAGGTTAGGTTCAAAGGCTAATGCGGGAGCGTAGCGTAGCGGCGTAGTGGTAGCGTAGCTCGGTTGCTCGAAGCCCTCAGTGGCCGGGTTTATACTCACTCCGCCATTTTGGTTCTTTCCGCCGCGTAGTATCGCTCACGCTCGAGTCCGGGGACAGAGTGCCAACGCTCGCGACCTCTTCCTGCGAGCCTCCTGCAAAGCAAACACAGTTAACACTAAGTGGTTGAAGCAGGCCCTACTAAGGTAAACGTACCAATGCTCGACACCTCAACGCCCAGTTGATGACACCCATCTGTCACCTCTTGCTATGACATAAGATTGAAGGTGCCATGTACTGGGTCAGTGTCGAACACAGGGACGTTTATCTTATATCAGTACGGGACCCGGCTGCAAGATTGCATCGTTCATCGAGTATTTAATAAAAATATTTTTTTATAAACAATCATAAAAGGGGCAAAATGTTTCGGCCGGTCTGCCTATTAAAATTTGCCCGCTAGTATTTTTAATTAAATTAATCATCATCCCAGCTTATATACGTCCCACTGCAGGGCCTAAACCTCCTCCTGGAACGAGAGGGCTTGGGCCGTGATTCCCGCGCGGGTCCAGTGCGGATTGGGGAGTGATTCCCATCTTCCAACCTAGCTATCCATATCCATCCCAGGTTGGATATTGGAAACTCACAGTGCCATCTTCCAACCTGTACAGTCACTACACTGTAAGTACAGTCACTAGCAAAAAAACCAAAAACTGCTTACAGATATAATATTTATTGCTTTAAAATGTTCCATTACTAACATGTTTTTTAATTAGATCTAGATATTCATCATCAGTAGGAGGAAACATTTCCAATGGAATTGTTCAAGGCAAAAACTGAGAAAGTAAAATTTCAATAACTTTGACTAAGACTATTGTCATTCGAATGAATTGGCTAAGTAAAGTTTTTTGAAGAGGTGCTAATTATATTTTTTTTCGACAGTCGGCGTTCTGGAGATCGAGAAACTGCAGCTGTTTTATTTTTATCTCCTATTGTTTACTGGAAATATTTTTTTGAGTGTTCGAGATGACATTTGTGAGATTTTATGGTTGACAAGCCGTTCGTGCTCAGAACTTAGTAGAAACAGAAAAAAAAACCGAAGTGAACTGTCACTGCTGTCAATGTCAAATCGTTTGCGTTTCGTTTGCTTTGCGTTTTGGTGTGCTCAGTGTGATTTTTTGACTATTTTTATCGACCTTCACATAAAATCCGGACTTTCAATTTTACCGTATTTCTCCACGACCTATGCACGATAATTGGATCACGATTGAATACTTTCGATCACTATTTTGGAACTGCTTCGGTTTACTAATGTTTCGCAAATTACGTTTCCCAAACTGATTCACTTGGCAAATGTTTCATTTCCCAAATGTTTTTTTTTCTGAAACTGTAAACATTTCAGGATTGTTATAAAACAAACCTAACCTAACCTAACCTAACCTACAAAATAGTCCTGAAATATATCCTGAATAGTTTACAGTTTCAGAAAAAATAAACATTTGGGAAATGAAACATTTGCCAAATGAATCAGTTTGGAAAACGTAATTTGCCAAACGGAAGTACACCGTTTTGGTTGTATTTAAGTATGTATCTATCTATATAAATATGTTTATCCGTTGCCTAGTACCCATAACACATGCTTTCCTAGCTTACTTTGGAACTAGGTCAATTGGTGTGAATTGTCCCGTGATATTTATTTATTTATTATCCAACCTGAGGCAGGTTGCAAGATGGCACTGTGAGTTCCCAATATCCAACCTGGATTGGATTGGATTGGAAGATGGGAATCACTCAACTTGGGAACTTCACACACACCATTGAACTTGTTCGCAGGTGGATGCTGATGCGAATATTAAATTTATAGTCCGACAAGCTCGTGCGCGGCTCTCCGCGGAACCCTGTCGCAGTCAGCATTTGCTGCACTTATTAAAAACAATCTCGTTAAGGACAGCAGAGGCTCCCTGCGACAGGGTTCCGCCGAGCGCCGCGCACGAGCTTGTCAAGGTATAATGTGGACGTTCCGCTGTTGCGGATGCGGATATCTGCAACAGGGTCTCATTCTAAATACCTAACATCGTTTGTCCTAACACTTTTTACTCGGAAACCGTGAATTTTTCAGGAACTTTTTTGTGATTATCCTCTAGAACTCTATAGGTTAGGTTAGGTTTGTTTTATAAAAATCCAGAACAATTAATAGATTTTAAATAAAAAAGAGTTAAGGAAAACGATCATTAGGACAAACAATCATTAGGGATTTAGATATAGAGCCCTGCAACACCCCTGCTGTGTATGAAACATGACGTACCGTGCTGCTGCAGTCTCTCCAGCCGTCGGTAGAGGCGCTCGCGCTGCTGTTCCACGTCCTTCTGCTGCTCCGCCAATTCCTCGCGCGCCGCTTGGAGTTGCCGCTTCTCTGTTGGGCATCATCAACATCATCCTCAAACGTGTTTCACATTAGTATAATGCCTCAAAGTACAGGCAACCGTTAAAGGTGATATCAGAAGACGGTTCACTGAAATGTATATTCACTTGAGTGAATGCTTAATTTTTGTTTCATTTCATATTCACACGGTTTAGTTGAAATGACGTAGAAATGGACATTCAGCCGTGCTTCTAGATATTGGCATGTACAGTCGAGGAAACTGAATCAAGTGCCAGGGTGAACCGTTTTCATTACAAATGTCACGTTGACAATCCATATAATCTGCCAAACAAACCATCGTGAAATTGAGGGTTGGGTTCGTAAGGACTAGATTACATAACGACTCTATAAGCAAAACGTCTTAGTTACATAAGGTCTTGGTAGCTAAATGTCTAATTGTACAAACGTCTTAATAGTAGAATGCCCGGGTTTAAGATTGGACTTAGTTCTATTACGTATTGTTTGTATAACGCCCTAATATCAAAATGTTGTAATAGCAAAAGGACTAGGTAGGCATATCGTCAAACATTAATAACGTCTAAATGGCATAACGACTAGTTTCTGCCGGCGACTTCGTCCGAGACCTAGACAATAACTAGTCGTCCCTACAGAGCCTAGCCGGTATGCAATCATGACGTTTTGCTACCAAGACCATATGCTATCCAGACACTTTTCCTTATGCGTCGTTTTACAATCAAGACTTATTAATAACTTGGACGTAAACTCTATTAGTCATTTTGCAACTTCGGGCGTTATGCTATAGTTGTCGATCGAACAACTAAGACATTCTACTCACTAGGGCATTCTGCAAAAAAGACATTGTGCTTACCAAGACGTTATGCAACTAAGACGTTTTGCTTATAGTCGTTATGCAATCTAGTCCTTACGAACCCAACCCGAAATAGGGATATTGACACCATTAAAAAAGAATTTGAAGACACGACTCCAGTAAAAAAACGCTTTATTTCAGCCCTGAAAGTCAGATTAATTTTCGATTAAATGCAAAATTAGATAAATAGTTAGCTGATTGAGCATTGCGAACAATGACGTCATATGTCGCTATTGTCATTCAAACTCTATGGGAGATTGTGTTTTGACAGCTCATAAAAAGAACGTCAGTTGATTGGTGGTGTCAACATCCCCATTGACTGTGGAAAGGATCCATCCTGGTAGGCGATTCAGTTTTCTTCATTGTGCATAGTTACCGTCGGCGATGGCGGCGTGGTCGCGCGCCCGGCTGTGCTCCCAGGCGGCGCGGTCGGCCGTCAGCCGCGCCTGGAGATGCCTCAGCTCCTCTAGCTGCGCCTCGTGCCCTCTCGCCGCGCCGCCCGGCGCCGCTCGCCACGCCATCACTTGCGCTTCTAGACTGAAATACATTAAAAAAATATTACATTAACTGGTAGTGTGATGATGACGATAACTATGAATAATGTATAACTTAGTGCAAGTTTTGCATGCCATATTGTAGCGGAACATTCATGTAACTTTACTACTGACGTGACAATTGTACCAACTTTGTGTATGTTTTAGCAAAATAAATTATTTGATTTGATTTTTGATAATGATGATGATGGTGGTCGTGGTGGTGATGACGATGATGATAATGACAATAACGATGATGATGATGGTGGTGGTGGTGATGATGACAATTCTGTAGTAGTAAGTCAAAATAAAACTTGGGTTTGTTGAAGCCACCATTAAAAAGTGACGGCATTGCAGGTATCTGTCTCGTATGTATGTACATAAAATAACAGAAAATCAACAGAGTGTGGTGACACAGACACGTTTCATCTAACAATATTACCATATTTATGGTTGATACAGTTAACGTTAGATCATGAGATCTCTTCCATTATGTGCAATAAAGTATTGAGTACCTACATTGAGAAAATTCGCTGGCATACTTTTTTGTTCACACTCCAATCACATACTAAATAACTAAGGTTATTAAAACTCTTGAAATTTACAGTACGTAGCAACATTACAATAGCCGCAACGACGAAAATAAAAATTAAAGTGAACCTTGTACCATTTTTTTCTGTGCGGTGATGGTAACCTTGATGTGCGCACTCGGACTTGGCCGGTTTTTCACGTGAACGCATGAGTAGTGCAGTCACCTGTGTATAGTGGTGAGCTGTTGCCACACGATGCACGTGAGCGTGTAGACGGCGTGTTGTAGTTTGAGCGCGGCGTCGCCGCCAGTCTGTTCGTACGCTCGGGGCCGCTCGTGCGTGTCCGGCTCCGCTTCGGCTTCTTCCGGCGTATCCGTTGATAACCGTAAGTTGACGCCTGGACAATATGGTCTAATTAATTCAAAAATGAGATTTGACCTCGCAAAGGCTTTGGATAGTCTCGAAATCCAATTGTCATTGAAATAATTGATAAAATTAGGAATTAATGGAATAGTTTTAATCTGGATTCATAGTTACTTATCAACTCGAAAGCAATGCGTTGAAATTAATATCTAAAGAAAGTGATTTAAGTGAAATCACGTCCGGAGTACCTCAAGGCAGTATTTTGGGTCCCTCGCTGTTTTCGGTATATTTAATTGGGAAATACTGTACCTCTGTGTCTGTTGGTAGTGGCATCGAACCCCGCGAAGGTGTCAGCTCGTCTTGGCAACGCGGGACTCTCGTAAACACACGAATGCCGCTCCCCAGCCGAGCTGGTGCTACGGCCTAGTGCGCCGCCGCCGCTCCACACGCCGCTCGACGCCTCTAACGCGTCCTATAAACGACGGTAAGTCGTTGAGTTGTTTTTAGTAGCTATCGTGTACTGGGCCATAGACGGTTTACTAATGATTCGCAAATTACGTTTCCCAAACTGATTCGCTTGGCAAATGTTTCATTTCCCAAATGTTTATTTTTTCTGAAACTGTAAACTTTTCAGGATTGTTATAAAACAACCCTAACCTAACCTAACCTAACCTACAAAATAGTCCTGAAATATATCCTGAATAGTTTACAGTTTCAGAAAAAATAAACATTTGGGAAATGAAACATTTGCCAAATGAATCAGTTTGGGAAACGTAATTTGCCAAACGAAAGTACACCTGACACAACGACCACAAACGACACAAGTCGGTCATCCGTGGCCGTCTTCCAGCTCCATCATCAGATCAGCTCCATGTCATAACAGTATTGCATTGTCATCTAATTTACACATGTGTGCGAAATTCATTCAGAAATCGGGAAGTGGTTCAAATTTAACTTGCAAGATTTGATGACACGCATACAACGGGACAGGTGAAGGTAAATAAAAGCTTGTAATAATATGTAGTTGGAGCTTACTTTGACGACCCTGCAGACCTCCTGCCAGAGCGCGTGAGTGTCGGGCGTGGGCGCCGCGAGACGCACGTAGTCCGGGAACGCTAGCCCGCCCGGGAACACTGCGTTCACGCCTGCCAACGTAACGCCTTAGATATTAGCACGGCTCGAGCTCTACAATTTCTGATTTTAAATGCAGATGAGGCCGAAGATACAGCTCACTACATAACAGCCTCTGTATTCTGTAGTATTCTGGCCTCGAATAGCCCTAAATTTATCCGGAAAAACAGATGGCGGAAGCCGTTCGTGTAGTGTTTATATCTATTTAGTAGATATAGTACATTGTCTCATGTACACAAGTACGGTGACAGCTGTCAATCGACAGTTGGTTGCTAGACCTTGATCGAGACGGTCGTGTGATACTTGGTGTGACAGTGAGCCAGTGTTATACATAGCAAGGTGTAAAGTAACCTTAAGTAGGGATCCTACAGATCGCATTATGAAAGATGAAGCGTAACGCTAAACAATTTACTGAAACAATTAAGTACTTTGTTCACCCGTGACCTTATGATAGCTACGTTTATGCAAGAAAATGTGTGTTCATGCAGTTCCTCCACCTCCACGCTGTACGAACACACACAAATCACACAAACACATCTATCACCACCAGACTACAAGCAAACTAACTGACGCGTTTCGAACTCAACCAGAGCTCATCCTCGGAGCAACACAACCGTTCACCATTCCACCAGATGTTAGACTAGACCATCGGATGTTGAGTCACCTGAGGTCACGGGTGAGCAAAGTAATTGTCTCAGGTTGATGGGAACGCGTTGGATGCGGATGGCGCAGGGCCGATCTGTTTGGCGAGCCTTGGGGAAGGCCTATGTTCAGCAGTGGACGTCTTTCGGCTGAAATGATGATGATGATTGATATGGACCTCCCGCAAAGTAACGCCTGATTCAATAAATTACTTTTATTACAGACTGACCTGTACTAGGCACGTCCAGCGTAGAGGTGCCCGTATGTCCCACCATTTTCATATGCAGGGCCATTTTCTCTTCTAGAAGCGTCGCGTGCTCTCTGTCTTTAACCCTCAACGCCTCTGTGAAAGTTGGGTATTACAGAAAAACTTAAAAAGATAAAATCATTGGGCATTTCGCACTCCCAGATCAAGTCAAGAGGCGACTAACTCAAAATAATCCACCATTCAATTTAGACCCTCCTGAAAGTAGATGAAGTCTAAATTAGAATGGGGATTATTTTGAGTTGGTCGACTCTTTATCTAGGTGTGCAATTTGATAACAGATTCGTTCAAATTGTAAAATGTATGTATATACAGTGCGAGGTGCAAGTATTTGTCTTTGCCGTCATTTTGAAAAGTATTGGAGATAGTGAATGTTTAGACACGGCATTATCATTTTCATAGTTAATAAATAAAAAAGTCTGGATAAATGTCACACGGTAGAAATCATAGAATCATCTTCTGAACTAAAACCAAACAGATTTTTATTTTCTTTTACAGCAGCTTTTTTTACTGTTTTCACAAAACATTTGCATTACTTTGAATTGTAACTCGCAATGAAAATAATGATCTTCTTTGGCATTAAATTTTAAGTAGTAACATTTATAAAAAACGAAAAAATCGATTAATTCGTTTAATTAATAAACCTAGTAAGAAATACTAAGTAAATAATAACAACAATTATCTAGAATATAATTAACAAGCGGGCTCCTAAAGCAATAAGTATGCTATCTATATATGGTCTAAAAATGGAAACTTATTGGGAATACCTAATGTAATATCGCAATAAAAAAATATCACCGAAAAACTATTTCTTGGTATTTTTTATCAGAAACAAAAAACTAAATGACATTAAAGTATCTACAAAAAAAAATTTAAACACCGGGACAAATTATATTTATTACGGCATGTACACTTTAAGGCCCATCTACATTTTTACACTATCTCTAAACCGTCAAGGAGGAAAGTAAAAAAAAAAAATTTACATGCAACCATGCATCCACTGAGAGTGTTAAAATCACCTTCTATTTGCCACCACGGTGTCTCATCTGTCCGATAAAAGTCATACGTAAGCATTCTAGTGTTAAAACTATTATACTACTTTTTTTGGTATACTTTACATTACCCATTTTATATTTTACTACTGATTAGAAACTAAGTAGTCAAAATACAAAATTTGTAGAATATTTTTTTTACATATGTACATTGATGTAAACCTGCACGCACACAAATAAATTTGAACTTTGCACAAATTATTATTATTATTATTTAAACAACAACGAATTCACATTATTACTTTGCTCACCAGCGACATTAAGCGTAAGGTCGCGGGTGAGCAAAGAAATTGTTTCAGTTCATTGATATGGACCTCCGCAAAGTAACGTCTGTTTCATTAAATTATAATGATAACAATGTCAAGTAAGTCGGCAAATCTCGTTTTACGTACGTTTTACTAAATATCTTGAGCAAATTTCTCCGAAGCTTACTTAACATGCTTAGTAAAACGTACGTACAATACGTTTACCTTAAGTTTACCACTGACAGATAGATGGCTTGCCTTCATTTCATTTCCAACTTTAATTCCATACAAATAAAGTAGCTATTACAAAATCTGCAAACGTGGGTAACAGTATTCTAAAATTGGCTTTATTTGTAGGTCGTTAAAGTTGAGTATGAAATGAAGGCAAACCATCTGTCAGTGATAAACTTTATGTAATTTTACTGTACGTAAAGAGAGAAATGACTCAGTCTTCATAGTGACTCACCTAAAAGATATCGATATATTCGACTTTAAATTAGATTGTCGTAAACTTACCATATTATGTAAGTACTGGCCATTAACCAGATGACCAGATTTAGGAATCACGGGGGCAAAATTTTATAAACTCAATCAGCGATGCTTGTTCTATATACTAGTGTCCACTCCAAGTTTTGTTTGTAAAAATATTCTAATACCTTTAAACGAGCAATTCTTGTGTATATATAAATATATAATTATATATATAATCAGAATCTCAGAAACGGCTCCAACGATTTCGATGAAATTTGGTATGTGGGGGTTTCGGGGATGAAAAATTGATCTAGCTTGGTCTTATCTCTGGGAAAACGCTTGGTACCGAGTTTCAGCCCGAGCGGAGCTCGGTCGCCCTGGTACTGTTTTTATTAAAAGTGTAAAAATTAAACAAAGTAATAACGCACGGCACTTCTCTTCTTCTTTAATCAAAACTATTTTTGAAATTTTACTCATCACAAGTTTTTTCTTCACTACTGTCCCGTCTACTATTGTTAAAATAAACAATAATAAGAGAATTGCGTTATTTTTTTTAATTTTTTTTTTAAAAAACTTTTAGTAAAAACACATTTTTACAAACAAATCTTGGAGTGATCAATAGTAAATACATAGAACAAGCATCAATAATTGAGCTTATCGATATGGGAATTCCCTACCAGTCATAAACATTTTGCCCCCCGGATTCCTATGTCAGCTGATGACCTTTGATTAGTACTTTTATAGACATATGCCCATATGACACTATTTCAATCACTACTGTCGTTGACAATTATTGTAGCAATTTCCTTGGAGTACTTACTAATTGAAAATGGATCGAAATAAGAAAGAAGATAAACATAACTAGAAGAGATCGCTCTTTAACGATAATATTCTACTTTTAATCTCATTTGATATGTATCGATATATGCATATCGGAAATCGATAGATGAGAAGTCACTATGACAGGTGAAAAGTGCCACCAAAAATGGTTAAACCTAGTTGTGTAGTTGTCGCGCACATGTTAGTAGGACAGAGCTAAACAAAAGAGTCTGTAATTCATTTAAACCAGAACCTTTCATTTACTAGATCAACGGCCCAACTCTCATTCAACTAAACAACCCTATATGAACCTTGCGCTACCAAAATAAAGCAGAGTTTCACTTACCAGTGATCAGTCTTATGCTCTCATATCTCGCGTCGAGCGCGCGCTGTCTCTCTTCCGCAGAGGCCAATGACCCCGCCTCGGATTCCTCCACTTCCGACGGACATTGGGATACCGCTAACCTGTTAAAAGGATAACTTTAATAATAATCATCATCATTCCAGCCAATATAAGGGTAAATCCGGGAGCCGTTCAATCGTCATACAAAATTTTGCATAATTCATCATTTGTCCGAAATGATCATTTTGCATAATCGCTTTTTACTCTGAATCCATTAATTATTCAGGAATTTTGAAATGGTTATCCTGTAGGACTCTATAGGTTAGGTTAGGTTTGTTTTATAACAATTCTGAATAATTAATGGATTCAGAGTAAAAAGCGATTATGCAAAATGATAATTTCGGACAAATGATGAATTATGCAAAAGTTCTTATGACGAACATTACACACCCGCCATCCGCGTCCAACGCGATCCCGCAACCTTAACCAGGTCGTCGCTCTATCTTGTTGAAGGCCTACCTTCACTGCGTCTTCCGGTCTGTGGACATCATTCGAGCACCTTACCTTCGAGTAAGCCCGTCGCTATGGTTACACAAATTTTGAACAACCTAAGCATTTTTCTAAGAAACAGCATAAAGATTATAAAAAAGCATAAAGCACTTGGACAATGGGGGACAAAAAAGTTCATTCAACCTATCTCTTTAGGTGACTGACCTGACGTTGTGTATCCACGAGTGTATGTCCTTTGGCCTGTGGACGCGCAGCTCGAACATCTCGGGTTCCGCAGGGCCGCTGCAGATGAGATACAACCCCCGCCCTTCCGCGCCCGCCTTTTCTCGAACCAACAACTTCACTAGGGATACTACCCCAGTCTGCAAAAGACAAGAGAGAATAAGTACGGCAGGTTGAAAATTGACCAGAAGAAACCGTGACGTGAATGAAACCGTGAATTCTGTTTTTTTCTCAAATCCTGATTTTAAAATTTTTTAACACGCAAATCCGGATTATCCGGTTTTTTCGGATGTAATTACATATATTTCATACTAAATACAAACTGAAATATGGATGCACAGAAAAAAAAACAGAAAAAAGACCAGCGCTGGGAATCGAACCCAGGTCCTAAGCATTCCGTGCTGCGTGCTAATACCCCTACACCACCACTGGTCAGGAGTTTAGACACGAACCTTTCCTATGCATTCATATCTCACCTTGTTAAATTGATAGGTGAGATATGAATGCATAGAAAAGATACGTGTCTAAGCGCGCGCGTGTTCGCGTTTAGACGACCTTGGCCCAATTGCATAACAAAGTACAACTAATATTACAAGCGGAACTCTCGCTTCAGTTATATTAACTAGAAAGGGAGTTCCGCTTGTAATATAAGTTGTACTTTGTTATGCAATTGGGCCCAGATGGCCTAGTGGTTAGAGGACCTGACTACGAAGCTTGAGGTCCCGGGTTCGATTCCCGAGTCGGGGCAGATATTTGTATGAAAAATACGAAAGTTTGTTCTCGGGTCTTGAGTGTTTAATATGTCTTTAAGTATGTATCTATCTATACACCGTGAAATTTTAGTGGTTGTTTTCCCGAAACGAGGTGATTTAGTTTCGATTGTACAATCGATTTATAATTACTATTTTGAAGAGTCAAAAATCCAATTGTGAAAAACGAAAGTCGAAAATGACCGCAAACCAATAGTAGCGCTTCGTTGGTACAAGTAGCGTACGATCGTACGATAGGTTACGTACCAACGAAGCGTTACTATTGGTTTGCGGTCATTTTCGACTTTCATTTTTCACAATTGGATTTTTGACTCTAGTCAAAATAGTAATTATAAATCGATTGTACAATCGATACTAAATCACCTCGTTTCGGGAAAACAACCACTAAAATTTCACGGTGTATAAGTATGTTTATCCGTTGCTTAGTACCCATAACACAAGCTTTGTTTAGCTTACTTTGGGACTAGGTCAATTGGTGTGAATTCTCCCGTGATATTTATTTATTTATTTTATTTAAGCTCCTGACCAGTGGTGGTGTAGGGGTATTAGCACGCAGCACGGAATGCTGGGGACCCGGGTTCGATTCCCAGCGCTGGTCTTTTTTCTGTGCATCCATATCTCAGTTTGTATTTAGTATGAAATATATGGTTTTCACGGGATGGCCGTAAAAGTAATAAAAAATGAAGTTGAAAAATAAAAATACAAAAAGATACTTCATAATAGAATAATGGTGTGCTACAAGTAGTTCGTTACCTTGTTGTCGGGCGTGAAGAAAGTGTATTTGTTGTTGTTGTCGTGTAGGAAGAACAGTACGTCAGTCAACACGATCACTAGCAGCGTCTGCATCTTGCTGCGACCCTGCATCAGCGTCGCCACGCCTTCGAACCTGACGGGTAACAGTCGTTTATGGGACTGGTGCATAACGAGTGTGGTTTTATGAAACGAACCGAAGGTGAGTCATCAAAAACAATTTTCACACCTTTCATTCGGAAAAGTAGATTTTGCTCCATGACGACAGGGATCAAAATGCTACTTTTCTGTTCAAGCTACTTTTTTAATTTATTCATTGGCATGTATCATTTACGCAATGTGCCAATGAACACAGGCCTTAATAAAATAATCGATTGTAATTTGATCGTAATCGATTAAAAACGAATTAGAATCCCTCGCCTGCGCTCAGGATTCTATTGTAGAATCCCTCGCTTCACTCCGGATTCAATGTACTGCCTTCGCCGTAAATACATCATTTTGCTCCCTTGTGACACAAATAACTATTTCACTTAGAAGTCAATGTGACAATCAGCCTTTTTGTTTTATTCCGATGTAAGCCATGTAAGCTGTGGCGGCCTAGTGGTTTGACCTATTGCTTCATAACCAGGTCGTGGGTTCGAATCCGTAATTTTTGTGCGAAATTACATTTGAAATTTACCATGAGCTTTACGGTGAAGGAAAATATCGTGAGGAAACCTGCACACACCTGTAAAGAAATTCAATGGTGTGTGTGAAGTTCCCGATTCGCACCAGTGCGGGCCCAGGCCCGCGTGGGAACTACGGCCCAAGCCCTTTCATTCTGAGAGGAGGCCTGAGGCCTACAGCGGGACGCATAGGCTGGGATGATGATGATGTAGGAACTGTCATAAAAAATGGTAAAACACTTACTAGGGCCCAATTGCATAACAAATTACAACTTATATTACAAGCGGAACTCCCTTTCTAGTTAATATAACTGAAGCGAAAGTTCCGCTTGTAATATTAGTTGTACTTTGTTATGCAATTGGGCCAAGGTCGACTATACCATATTCATAATGATAATACTTGATGCCCTCTACTGCATCGACTTACTTGAGTATCCTGTTCCCCTGCAGTATGTCACTTTTCTTGAACTTGCGCCCCTTGAAGTTAGCGAAGGATTTGGCGTCGATCCGATGGTATATCTCCAGCTTCCTGTCTTCACGCTCCTTGGCCGCCACCTGATTGTCCACATCCACTAGGATTTCCTGAACCGATTAATAACATGTATTAAAAATTTTAAAAACACCCAACGCAGTTATATCACTCGTATGTTTGAATATTATATCAATGTCCGTTATGCGTCCAAGATACCTTCCGCAGCTAACAAAAGAGCTGATAACTTTGAAACGGCTGAACCGATTTTGATGAAACATATCTAAGAACCATCGCCAAGAAACCTGCTTTCAATTAAAAAAAACCGCATCCAAATTGGTGTAACCCTTTAAGAGCTATGATGCCACAGACAGACACATATACACACATAGCGGTCAAACTTATAACGCCCCTCTTTTTGTGTCTGGGGTTAAAAAACATGTGCGCTTATAAAAATAAGCGCGAGTGGAAACGTAAAACCAAATTTATTTTATTTTTCTTTGTTGAGAAAATGGGAGTCATATCACACTGGCGATTTGTTTACGTATTAGAAGCGAAAATAAATAATATAGATTTCATTCACTTAAAAAATAGTATTATTACTTTATTATGTTAATAACTGTTTCCTTAAATATCAGTAAGCTTATGAAATAACTTATTAAAATAAGGAAACTAAAACCTTTCTACTAATGAACTGAAACAATTACTTTGCTGACCCGCGACCTTCTTTCTTTAAGGTCGCGGGTGAGCAAAGTAATTGTTTCAGTTCATTAATATGGACCTCCGCAAAGTAACGCCTGATTCAGTAAATTACTTTCTTCTAATCTCGTACTAAATGTATGGGAGTCTTTAATGTAAAAAAATATATTTTCTCGTTTTATTTTTAACAAGTTATTGGTGTCACTTTACTCATTAGTTAACGTAATTTCAAAGTCAAAGTCAAAATTATTTTTTCAATATAGGCATCAATTGATGCTCCTATGAATGTCGAAGAATCTACCACCGGTTCGGAAAAACCCTGTTGAGAAGAAACCGGCAAGAAATTCAACAAGGTAAAGGTAGGTTTCGATATCAGTTTAAAGTTTTTTTTTTAATATCTGTAATAATTAGTTACAGAATAGTCGCTTGTGCACATTTGACGATTACGCCCTGTATAGGCTCAGATGACGAATGATCCATACTAACCTTAACACCGCAAAGCGCTTTCTGCAAAAGCTCCCTCTCGTTGATGTCGTCCCCAGCCGTTTTGAGCAACGGCTCCAACAGCAACGGGTATTTGGTCAGCCGCTGCGCTACGAACAACACACACTCCGGCACACCCTGGAACCCAACGAAATTACACTTAAAAATAAATGTAATAAAACAGTTTATTGCGTGTAGTATAGATTTACTAGATTTTAAAGTATAGAGCCGAAAATATAAGCCTTACCCCCTGTTTCACCATCCATTGATCAAATTTATTTGACGGATAAATGTGATGCCGTCTCTGTTTGTTTTGTTCGAATAGACGGAGACGGGATCACATTTATCCGTCAGTTAAAATTAATCAATGGGTGGTGAAACAGCCCCTTAATCTAATAAATTTAAAAATCCCGTCTAATATATAAAAACCTCGTCTAATACGGTCACGATGACACGGTGTTTGTTATCGAACTCCTCCGAAACAGCTTGACCGATTTTTATGAAACTTTTTTCGCTATGATCGGTAGGTCTGAGAATAGGTCCCACATAACCATCCGGGTCTCCCCGGGCCCGGGGGTACATGTAGTGTTTCCACTTCGTTAAAAAAAAAAAGTCTTAGAATAGGTCGTAGGCTATTTTTATAACCCTAATATATATAAAAATCTCGTGTCATGGTGTTTGTCGGATTTCGGGCCCGGATTTTCATCGGATATTCCTGTAGCAGAACATTTTATATGAAGCTCTTCGCACTTGCCCAACACCGATTGTGTCTGTGCCGACAAGAAATATCGGGTGTTTTGCCAGCCCTCACATCCGGTAAAAAATCGTGTCGGGTGTCGCTCGCTTATGATTATGAGTAAGCATGACGCAGTTCCCATTGGTCAGATGTCGGGGAGTGAACAGAGGCGCCGACAACCGATTAAAATCTGGGCCCGACATCCGACACGGCAGAACCAGCCTGAGACTCTTTGGCGACGGATACCCTGCACCACGAGACTTTAAGGCACTACCAAAGAGTATTGTAATATTATATGAACAAGAGTGGCAACTCTATGGTCAAATATGCATGTATGGAAGGTGCTGCTGCCCTACGCCCTGGTGAAGAACTAATGTGACGTATCTATAGATGTATACCTATCTATAAGTATATGTTGGTAGTGATGTACAGCTATAATTACGCGTAATTTTAATTGATAGGCTAATTGCCACTATTCGTATTTTAGCCGTCTAATTCAAATCAGCATATACGAAGTATAAGCGGCTAAACCCGATTTGCACTATACGGCTAAAATACGAACATTGGCAAGTGGCCTATCAATTAAAGTCCTTGACCGTACAATTTGGTACGCCATGGCCATGGCCGATGAATGACAACTGACAAGTTTGACAAGTCAACCAAGATGGCCGCTAATTTAGTTCTTTACCAAACAACCAGAGATCGCTATAGTCGCATGAAAAGTGTGATATATGTAAGTGTGCCCCCCCCTGGGCACTACCGCTACGTCAAATCATCCAATTTATGGACGAGGTGACAAAAGCGATGGACTAAGTGCGAAGAAGGGGTAATTACACAAAAGACCGTGTTTTTGGTGCATTTATTGCATTCATTTAATTTAGTGCTGTATCATTACTAGCAAAGCTATAGTTTAGTAGTATCTGAGGATTCACTCTAATGACCAGTGTTTATCGAAACACGATTACTTGTAGTTCGTTCGATAGAAAAAAAATCCAAAGTCGTCTCTAAAAAATACAATAAATTCGTAGTACGACCGTAAATACTGCACGGCAGGTCATTTTTTGAATGTTAAAAAACAAGATGTTTTCTAGGGCGTAGTGTTGCTACATTTTTAAAATGTGTACTTGTTTTAGTAATACGATGAAAATACCTAAATATACGCGCAGTCTAACCAACCTAGTATCTTGAGCCATCGTGCTTCCCCCAAACCAAAATCTCTTACCTAAAATTGATTAGCGCGAAAGGCTCGGTAGGGCCTTAATATTAAGATAAGATACTAAATTTACCTTTTTCCTGAGCAGCGGATTCTGTTGGCACTTCCGTATGAAACGCGCCAGACGCGGCTCTCGCGCGCAGCACTCTTTGAACACGTCGACCGCGTCGCGGTGCCGCGAACAAAACTCGCCTGCGGACAACCAACTAGTGTTACGGACATGGACTCAAAGAGTGGATGATTTCTTTAAAAATATACGTCGTTGAGTTACACTTCATTTTCGAAATAGATTTATGCGTATATGGACTATAAGGAAGGAAATATGGCGTTGTATAAAAATGTCTACCTTTAAAACATAAATTTGTCTGAGTATTAGAAAGCCAATACTTCAAAACGCTCAAGACTATTCAAGCCGGAATATAAAAATTACAACAATCGAAGTATAAAAATGTCTATAGTATGTAAATGTCTAAAATAAAAAATGACGATGAATAAAAATGTCTACAATAAAGGTGCCTAAGTAAAAAGAAAATATATATTTTGTCTAAAATGCACTGGGACAAAGTTATTCAAGTGGACATTTCTATACAGCGCCATATTTTCTTATAGGTCATGGGCGCAAACATCTTTATGTTCCGTCTAATATACATGTGGACATTTTTATGCTTTGTCAAAATTATACAGGGATGAAATTATTCAAGTGGATATTTTTATACATCGCCATATTTCCTTATAGTCCATACACGCATAAATCTTTACGACCGCTTTAGCCTAGTTGGTAGTGACCCTGCCTACGAAGCAAGAGGTCCTGGGTTCGAATCCCGGTAAGGGCATTTATTTGTGTGATGAGCACGAATATTTGTTCCTGAGTTATGTATGTTTTTTTATGTATTTAAGTATTTATTTATCTATATAAGTATGTTTATCGTCGTCTAGTACCCATAGTACAAGCTTTGCTTAGTTTGGGACCAGGTCGATTTGTGTAAGATTGTCCCCTAATATTTATTTATTTATTTATTTATTTATCTCAAAATACTGTAACTACACTCATCAAATGTGCCTAAGGATATTTTTCATCCCTAGACAGTTTTGAATATTTCAATATAGACGTTATTACTATAGAGTCAAAACATCAAATTTGTCCATCGCCGCTGAAGCGTAGGCGATAGGGTAGACTTGGAGCGAAGTAAAACGCGAAGCTCAAGACCGTTCGAGATGGCGACGTACTGTGGACGCCCTCTGCCCCATCCAGGGTACATAGGACATTAAATCAAGTCTTTGGATGAGAGTAGAACGCATTGAAAAAAAACCGGCCAAGAGCGTGTCGGACCCGCCCAAGGTAGGGTTCCGTAGCCATTACGAAAAAATAATATTAAGTAATATTTTTCTAAGGATTTCGTATGTGTACGGAATCATCCAAGTTTAGGTATGTTTTATACCTTAGGCTACTATTTACTCTTAAACTACAAATAATTTCCAAGCAATCTTAGCCGCTATAATTTTCCTAGTAAATTTGATATATTTACTACCCTTCTGAATTTTTTCAAATTTTTCCACCCAACAGTTTAGATTTTAGAGGGGGGGGGGACGGCCAATTTTAATGAAAATTTTCACTTTAAAGTTGAATATTTCGCAAACAGATCACTGAATAGAAAAATCATGTTAGCAACCCCGCAATGATTTTAAAAGACCTATCCAACGATACCCCACACTATAGGGTTAGCTGAGAAAAAAAAATCACCCGCACTTTACGTCTATGGGAGGTACCCTAAAAAAATTTTTTTTACTTTTTTTTATTCAATCACTTTGTCGGCGTGACTAATATATATATTGATGCCAAATTACAGCTTTCTAGTACTAACAGTCTCTGAGCTTAGCCGCGGACAGACAGACAGACAGACAGACAGACGGACAGACATGGCGAAACTATAAGGGTTCCTAGTTGACTACGGAACCCTAAAAATAACGGGTTATAAAAGGGTAAAAAAGTAACGGGTAAGTGAAAACTTAAACATTAACGTTGTGCCGTCTTACGAACCCCCCCTCACCCCCTACAAGGGTCACGTGTCCTGACGCGAGTTTAACATTTTTTACCCATCCCAAAAATTACACGGCTTTGTAGACGAATACGGATGTTATGCGAATTTACGTCTTATGTCCTCTCTTCTGGCTGGCTGGCTGGCTGAAGATTGCTTAGGTGTCACTAATTTTTTTTTAAAATTTTTATTAATTACTAACATTAAGCGCTAACCAAAATATAGATGATTGTAAAAATTATCTGAAATAAATTTTAAAAACTGGCTGGAAATCAGCGCTGGGGTGCTTTGCGCAGTGTCCGATTGGCAAACGCAATGACACATTCTATCTTTAGCTTTAGTGTTGTCTTTTGTTTTGTAAAATATTGATGATGTGACTTGTGATGTTGTAAATAAATGTATTTTTTGTTTCTTTCTTTCTTTCTTTATTATTTATTAAGTATATATTTATCTATATAAGTATGTTTACCACATAAAAGCTTGGCTTAGTTGTGGCCTAGCTCAATTGAAATAAATAAATGCAAAGGAAACTGTCTGTGGCGAAGTGCGCAAAGTACATAGCTCCTCCACGCAGGGAAACACGCGGGACACTTGCTTTTGATATAAATAAATAAATATTATCTTACACAAATCGACCTAGTCCCAAACTAAGCAAAGCTTGTACTATGGGTACTAGACGACGATAAACATACTTATATAGATAAATAAATACTTAAATACATAGAAAACATCCATGACTCAGGAACAAATATTCGTGCTCATCACACAAATGAATGCCCTTACCGGGATTTGAACCCAGGACCTCTTGCTTCGTAGGCAGGGTCACTACCAACTAGGCTAAAGCGTTCGTCAATATGATATGTTATATTTACCGTAGGCAGCCTTCAACCGATGCCTGGCCGGCGCGGCGAAGGTGTCCGCCAGTATATCAGCAACGGACGCTATCTGCGGTGAAGCGCGTTGCCGGGCGCGAAGCCTCGCGAGCAACGCCGCGTGCAAAGTCCATAGCTCCTCGACGCAGGGGAACATACGGGACACTTGCGCTGTCGATATGCCCGGGAAGCGGAGCATGCCTTCGGCAAACATCTGCGAATGAGTGTTTTTATTATTGTAATGAAATGAAATGAAAATTTATTGCGTATGAATGAAGGTTTTAGGTTGCAGTTACATGGGTATGTACCGACCCTTCCAGGCTGTTTGGAACTAATCTCAAAATACCAATTACTCAATACAACCTAAGATCTAAAAGACCTTTTCTCATAAGGGATGAAACCCGAATGGACTTACTACCAAAAAGAGCGGTTCTCGATATACACTCAATACTCAATGATGATGATGTAGACTCAATTTCAAATGGAACGAGTCTCATTTAAACTTATTCCCAAAACGTCCTAAGCCCAAAATACACTAAATGTTTGATTCAGCAATTCTTAATTTTTAACCCCCAACGCAAAAAGAGGGGTGTTATAAGTTTGAAGCCTATGTTGCGTCAGTGTCTGTCTGTGACACCGTAGCTTCCAAACGGATGGACCGATTTAAATGCACTTTTTTCAAATGACCAAAATTAAAGATGTGGCCAAAATTTGAAATTATTAGCTTGAATATTTACTGAGATTCTCAAACTAATGCCAAAAAGTTGAATGCTAAAAGGCGAATTGATTCAAACATCCTGGGTGATATTAAATTTTATATATCACGCTGATTCCAATTACATATACGTCTAACTTCAATATCGCCCAGCCTGCGTATTGCCTAACGCTTCTGACGCTTGCCTTCGCTTTCACCATCTCTTTCTGTCGTCATCTTATACCGTTTGACAGAAAGAAATAGTGATTGCGAAGGCAAGCGTCAGTAGCGTTAGACAATAAGCCTGCAGGATGGCGTTTAAATCCATTCGCCTTTTAACCGTCGGTATTATAATCGAAGTATGAAAGACCGAATGTATTAAAATATCGAAAGTTTTTTTTTCTGAAACCGCAATCTTATCAGGATTTATTAAAACGACATCGTGTAAAGCCCTTAGGTTGGGTTAGTTTTATAAGTAACAATCTTAAAAAGTTCAGGGTCTTAGAAAAAAAAACAGAATGAGTGATTCTGAGAGGAGACCTGTGCTCTGTAGTGGGACGTACTGGGATGATGATGATGATGTATAGGTACAAACCGGTTACCTATCAAAATTTAGAATTATTTTTTTCCGAATATTTAAAATCCCGAATGCTTCATTTATCCGAATGCATTTTTTTCTGAAACTGTAAATATTTCAGGATTTTTATAAAACAACCCTAACCTAACCTAAATGGTTCTACACGATGGTCCTGAAATAAATCCTGAAACATTTACAGTTTCAGAAAAAAATGCTTTCGGACAAATGAAGTTTTCGGGACTCTAAACCTTCGGAAATAAAATTTTCTAAACATCGATAGGATCCCGTACAAACCTTTTGCATAAGTCTAATGGTCAAACAGTGGTGTTTCTCCGTCAGTATTAGCTCGTATATGTGCTCCTGCCTCTTGGTCTCCCTGTCCCCGATGGCTCTGGAAGCGAAATTGAAAATACTAAATTTTTCATAGTAATGGAGTATTCGCAAATGAAGCAATGTGAAAATGATAAAAAGCGAGTTCTACAGAAAACCTAAGAGAAGTTTTATTTTACTTATTTCAAGAAAAAGATTATTCACCAACAGCCCAACATATCCATGCTAAGTATAACGTTTAATTACACCTTAAATCGCACTATCTAATCCGATCACAGGTTATTTGTAAAGAAGGCCGTATTGTGCAATAAGGAAGAGACATATTTAAACGGCTGAGAAATAAATTTAAGCGAAGTGAAATTTAAGTGAGAAAAACTACAGTAAAGTCTAATAGTAAAAGTGAGTTTAATGGACAATAAAGTTGAATGAAGATATTAGAATAGAAAAGGAATAAAATATCAGCATGTATGAAAATGTGGGATTCTTTGGTAATTTTTTTATCATAAAGTTAATTTCATGTGACAAATGTTTTTTTTTCGTTTTGTTAATTGAACTGACGCTTACTGACTCTTTATTGTAAACTAGCAGCCCGTCCCGGCTTCGCACGGGGTAGACAATTATTTATTTTTGGAAATTTGGATATGAAACACTTTTTTTCACAAATATTTTTGTTTATTAAAAAAATATTATTTATTATTTATTAATTATTACAGACGTGCACGCCCCACTCCTGTATTTCAGTGCCCCCTCCACCCCGCCCGCCGCGATGCCCGGCGCGCTTTTCAGACTGCATCGCAAACAACGGCCACGGCGCTATGGCGGTTTTGTTTACTGTTTGAATTTTTTAATTCGTAATATCTTTTGAATGGAAAGTCCAATTTAAATAATTTAAAAACTATTTTATAGGTAGTTAAATGGTCTTTACCATTAAATAATTTATTTGGATAAGGATTAATATAAACACATAAATAGCATGGTTTGAATTTGGTTAGCATTTTCATTAATGTTTAAAATGAAAAAAGTTGTTGTAGTGACATAACTACAATAGTTGGACATATGCTACCGCGGAGTTTTTTGTAGACATTATGATGTTCTTCAATATTGTTGTACATTATTTTGTTCTATCGCTAATAGTTTCGGCAGCGCATTCGACGAAAGACATTTTAAGACTCATTTTTCTACACCTTCGGTTACATTGTTCAAATTTTACCAAGGATCCCTAATTTTTTTCAAAATGAAATGTAGCCTATGTCAAATTGGAAGAATGTAGCATTCTATTGGTGAAAGAATTTTTTAAATCGGCCGAGTACTTTTTGAGCCTATTCATTACAAACATACAAACATAGGTACAAATCTTTCCTCTTTATAATATTAGTGTAGATGTAGATAAGTCTTTCCATCCTATTCTCAGAATAAAAATACCACAACGTCTAAGGGGCGGACCAAGAGCAGAAAACAATCCAGATGACAGTTTTAGAAAAAGATATGTTTTAAACTTTCGCTGGTTGAGTTCAAACGCGTCAGTGCAGTGTGGAGGTGGATAGGAACTGCATGAACACGCATTTCTTGCATAAACGCGGCTATCATAAGGTCGCGGGTGAGCAAAGTAATTGTTTCAGTTCGTCTGTACCTTAGCTAACTCAATTTAAGGTTGAAAATGGCCAAAACTGGTCTCGTGGCCAGAACCGGGGCATCTGTTCTATTATATAAACTGTGACTTGTCTCGGGATTATTTTCCAACGGTGTGAACTAGCCTATTATTTGTGCTCTAGGACCGCCCTTTGGCGTATAGTGGGTTCTCACTTGGCGAGGCCTTTGGGCGCGCCGGCGGCCCACGTGTCCGGTTCCGAAGCCCCCAGGCCCAGCAGGATCGCTTCTTCCCCGAGTAAGTCCGGTGTTAGGTACGCCTCCGGCCATTCTGTTGCGCATGCGTCGTCGGACGCGCTGGAAGATAAATCACAAGTGTTTTAGAAACAAATTTAATTTATAATTTATAGTTTTTTAGTTCTTTCATCATCATCATCCCAGCCTATATACGTCCCACTGCAGGGCACAGGCCTACTCACAGAATGACGGGGGTTTCAAAGGGGGATGAAAATTTCATTGATTTTGCCGTAGGATGCACCGTTTTCAAGATATTTGACAAAACACCGGTTCTCGTCCGATCGCCGAGGTTAAGCAACGTCGGGCGCGGTCAGTACTTGGATGGGTGACAGCCTGCTTTCATTTTTGTTTTTTGAATGTTTTGTTATGACGTTGTCACGTTAAACTATCGTCCGTAAACCGACTTTACAGACAACCGGTTTTTTTTCTCTTTTTTTTGTCAAGGCTTTGAACACTCCATGTGATCATGTCAGCCTCATGGGTGCTTACTCAATTCCCTATTCAAGGGGCATATCAATGAAATAGTAAATGCTGGTTGCATCGTCAACTTACTTGCTCTGATCATGTTTGTGGTCGGAGCCGTCCTTGTCGTCGTGGCAGGCGTGGCTGGTGCTGAAACGAGCGCGTTGGTTATTCGCCGTCCCACTCTAGCGCGGTCGCGATATGGCAACACAGAACTGACAAATCGATGAAATGCCTGAATTATGGGTTATTTTATTATGACTACTTAGAACATTATCTTTGTAATTATGTGAATAAAGTGTGACTTACTCTATACGTATGTTATGGGGGCGCCACTATTGGCATAAAATTTAAAGTCCCAATTCATTATTTGTCAGAATTCATAATTTCACCACTCTTTTTTCTCAGAAAATTTTGAAATGGTTATCCTATAGAACTCTTATAGGTTAGGTTTGTTTCACTTCATTAAAACCCTATTAATATTTTTAAGGGGAGTGTCGCCGCGTCGAGGGACCGTAAAGTGAAAAAGTATAATAAGTTATATCTTAAAATTGCAACATTCGTTTCATCAATATTTATGCATGTTTTTAAAGTTCAGCAAAATATGTAAGATAATACTTTTAGGACGTTTCTGTGTTGCCATATGAAAACATGTGATTGGTTTAGACAGGGTCAAGTGACAACCGACGCAACAAACGGTTCCAATAAAACATTAGATTAGATCATTTTTATTAAACAGCATCTCAGCTGTAAATTTAAAATACAAAAAAAATCACATAACACATTCTGCAAAGCTTAAATAATAGAGAAGAAGCCATATTCACTCCGTGACACTAAAGAAAAGTCACTCTCACATTAAAATTCAATAAGAAAAAATGCATGCCAATCTTTACTAGTTCAAACAATATGACTTGAGGCCGATAACAACAACTGACTCGTCTATTCAATTTCTAACTAAAAACAACGAAATTGTAATTGATGACAGCTGTCACAGAACTCGAGCTATACTGTTTGAACCAGAACACAAAAATTAGTAGTAAAATTAAATACTTATTTAACTGTACAGAGAATCTGAAATCGATAAAATGTATTCGAAAACTAGAGGGGACCACCAGGCAGATTGATGTGAAAAATCACACCGATATAATTCGAGCTTATAAGAAAATCATCTAACAATGTCACCAACTCCACATGTTATTTCGATCACACTGATGCTCCGTAATCATTAGTTGAGCAACATTGCTTGCTGAAGAGCAATAAAAGTCGACACGCGTCTAATGGAAACACGCAGTTGCCAGCAACTCGGCAACACGTTCATTCAACTTTGTTCGCAAACAAATGTAATTATCTTAACCCTTTTTGTGTCCTTTATTGAAATATTTTCCTTATTGAAACGAATTAAAAGTCCTTACAAACGTTACAATTTTTTTTTTTTTTTTTTTTTTTATGTTAGAAAGGCCAGACAAACGAACTAGTGGGTCACCTGATGTTAAATGATCACCACTGTCCATAGACACCCGCAGCGCTTTACACGATGCCAGTGCGTTGTCGGCCCTGGGAAAAGGAGAGGGAATAGGGGAGGGGGAGAGGTATTGGGCCCCCGGCGCTCTCACTGACCGTACGAAACGCAGCAGGAGTACTGCTGCTTCACGCCGGTGTTCTGTGAGAGGGTGGTACTGCCCCGGACGAGCCGGCCCATTCGTGATGCAGCGGCTAGCTACAACATGGCTCTACCACTATTACCAAGTTAAGCATCATTTAGATGGCGAGATGGATACTTGGGTCGCATAACGTAATATTCCTTATTCAAATTGGCATAACATTCTTTCGCACAAGTATTAATTCGCATAATGTGAATTATTATAACAATGACTTGTCATAAATTTAATAAGCATAACGTTACTTTGCAAGTATTAAAAAGTAACGGAATTACCATATGAAAATATCTATTATCGGGCTGTTGCAAAAAATACCTAACTGAGCCAGTTTTGCAGATCAGGACCATCTAATTGACACACTTGATAAAATAATGCAAATTCATTATATGAAAATTAAAATTATAATTATTATTAATGTCATGCATAAAAAATATTACAATAAACAACATAATTCAAAATATTTCATTGTTACGCTATGCCAAATAAGCGTTATGTTTTTTATTATTATGCCAGTTCAATGTTATGTGAATTCATATTATGACAATTAATGCTATGTAAAATAAGGGGCATCCGCTAGAGATATCGTGCGAGGTTCGTTACATAGCTGGGCAGTCTGGCTAAGCAATCACCGACGGCAGTGTACCACAACGGCAACGTACACTATCTAAAATAAAATGAGCCTTATCTTTTTACGTAAAACAAAAAAACGCGAATTAATCCCTCCGAAGAGCGTTAAAACTATCTTGCTGGTTAAATATAAGCGCGACTTTAATGCAAAACATTTTGATTTAGAAAACTGACACATTACTCGTTCCTGGTAATCCCCTCCCTCAAATACGGACAACCTAAAAAGTTCCTCAGCAAAAAATAAATCGAAACAAAAACGTATCGAACTACGACAACAGTTCCGACCAGAGTAACTACCTCCATAATAGATAGAAAGATACACAAGTAAGGCGTTGTGGATGACACGAACCAACTAAGAAGACTTTATTGATGTGTATGACGTGGCGTACTGATATGTCAACTCATTCAAATCATAAAAAAGGCAATCTCGTTATTCAATAAAACGAACTAAAGAATCTCACTCATAAAACCTCTAAAGACAGTCTGCCAATTTATTGAGAATGGGTATTTACTAGGCAAGCATTATTCATCTTAGGACACATCTACTTTGTCAGTGGCAACTGTGGTCAAACACTAGCCAATTTCGCACATAAAAGACCTTAATATTGGCCTTTTGAATGTGTTCTTTACTAACAAGCTGTAGCTGTACTTTTTGAGTGTATCACCAACATTCATCGAGATCGTAGCTTGATGGTTGAGATACAAAATTTACATTAAAATCTACCTAAAAACTGCAAGAGCATTGCGTTCTGGCAGCCTAGTAATTAGTAACTTATCATGAAGCTAAAGTCTTAATGTTAGTTTGATTATGTTGCTTCAATTAGCGTACAATAATACCCCAGATATTGTTTGTGTTGCAATAGGGCTGTTCTCCGCAACTCAACGACTTATTTCGCCTCTTTGTGGTGATGCTATCACTGTATCTAACAAGGACACAAATCTATAACTTTCTGTCATATATTAACCTAACTGGCTATAAACACTGATGCAAACAAAAACACACCTTAAAAAAAAACCTGTCGAAAACAAACTGAATAAGAATCGCGTAACCAGGAGCCCATGACCGCGTCGACGGTATCAACAGAGAGAGAGAGAGACAATGGCGGTGACATGTGTGATGGGTAAGAGAGAGACAGCGCGATGTCGCAGCATTCCCGCACTTACTGCACGCCGAGCTTCGTAGCCACGCGGCGCCACGGCGAATAGCATCCTTGCTTCTTGCTGACGTGCCGCGGGAATAAACACACGCATAAGAATGGAAGCTTTTGACGGTGTACTGATAAGTCGCATCAGGGAGTACATTACATCTAACCGACTTCATTGTTCTTTATTTGAACGATTCAGGCGTTGCTTTGTCAATTAACTACATTTTACGTTGCTCTTCCACTATCAAACGTAAAAGACAGCTTCGTCTGTACGACACTTGTGTTTTCATACAGGAAATCCTCAATCTTCCACTTTCACATAAATCAACACATTGCACACCTAGATTGAAAGCGCGTCAACTCAAATAAAAAAAATCATCAAAATTGTGTTTTATTTTGATTTGATACGCTTTTGATCTAGGTGTACTATCATAAACACAACACAAAATGCTAATGCGTTTTGAACTCTTTACGAGTTCATCTTTAAAGCTCCAAACGCACAGACAGCGGAGGCTTGGCGGTGCGGTGACGGTGACGGTTGTAATATTCTAACTTATATGAACGGTTGTGCGGTACCGTACCGCGAACTCGTTCATACAAGTTAGAATATTACAACCACCACCACACCGCCACGCCTCCGCTGTCTGTGCGATTGGAGCTCTACCGACATTCCTTTTGTTTGTGAGCGGTTGTGTGCTCGTTTTTGGCTTTGAAATGAACTCGTAAAGATAATTAGTAATTTAGTTTTTTATTTATGGATCGGACCGTTTAGCGTCATCGTTCGCTATAATGTGGACATGACTCCAAAATTGACTGAATAATCAATAATAATTAATTTCTTACATGAGATTGAATTTTAATTCGTAGTAAATAAATACAAAGATATCTTACAATTTGTTAAAGAAAATAAACAACATTTATCCCAAATTTTCTGCGGTCAAGCTATTCCTTTTTATGTCAAAATATACTTAAATTAAATAGTTATCTCCAGAAACTCAAATGTAATTTCTAGAAATTAATTAATTTTGAACTCATGTCCATAATATTGCGAACAATGACACTAATCCGTCCGATCCCTGTTACGATAGATGAGTTTGTGTGACATAACTATTATGTATGTAAGTAGTCGATTTAATGAAAGCGGAGGAAGGCGAGTTTTCTCAATGAAATCACATAGGTATATGTCATATTTATTGAATCAGTAGCACATTGACACTAGCCTTGAATGGCCCTAAATTGTATTTACCCAGAAAAACAGAAGACGTTGGCGAATTGTATTACGCCTTACCAGTCTGCATTATAAAAGATGAATAATTGCTCAAAAAGAAAAAAAAGACACGCTATTTTTGTGCCTTGCATAACACCATCTTGAATCTAAGTCTTCAATTTATAAGGTACTTAAGTACCACAGAAAAAGATATAGAAGCACCTACTAGCATTGATTTAAAAATGCCAGCAAGAATATGCAAGAAGCAATTTAGCAAGTAAATTAGAAACTGTTTGATACTCTCAATGTCCTGCAAGTTTTAGTTATTACATTCAAACATTGCCAATAAATTGTAGATTCAAACATTAACTGAGTTTGAATGTTCATAAATCAGTATTTTATACCTACAAGCACGTAAACTGAAATAAACGACTACCTAATACGATTTATCATTGTGTAGGCGTATCCACTGTTTTGCTTCTATCCTTGACGAATAATTTGTATCGGCTATTTTGATCGAGCGGAAAAACCGAGGTGTCATTATGGATTGCAATTTCAATAGAATTTTGTAACCAATGTAATGAACAAATATTATAGATTAAAAAACATTCAAAATGGTAAAGCAAAATATTAAACTAAATTTTGAAAATGACACCTCGATTTGTTCACATCCCACATTCCAATGATTTTCTTTATAAGAAGACATTTTGTCGACACAAATCAAACTAATCAGAATAATAACACAACCAGCTTAAAAAATAAACGTGGCAAAATCTGAGCGCACACAATAAAAACAAATCACAATGAAGTTCAAACGAAAACAAAACCGCTGAAAACTAGCAATGGAACGAGGCAATCAAAATAAACAGTGTATATAATTGAAGAAGTGTATATACTGAAGTATATTTTCAACAATAAATTATATCACAGTGTCACATACTTGTGTATCTTCTTATAATTAAATCACATTGTTTCGCAGACACTGCCGTGTCCCAGCAACTAAACTCTGACATTTCATTAAAAATTCGGCATAAATTTGATCGCATACAAATATATAAAACGCTGCACATGATTGAGCGCAAAACAAATTCATAATGCATAGCGTAGCCCATTGTCATCGATCCAAAAACCTTTGCAACAATGAAAAAATAAAGCCGCAAAATATATTCTACACAAAACTACGCCCGTCACAGTGGCTAGTCGTTATACAAAACGGAATATTTATTTATCATTTTTATATACAGTTTTAACGATTATGTGCCAGTGTTAAAACTTTGTACAGATTCCAAATTGAAGTGCCCGAGTAAGTTTTAAAAGATTTTACTTCTTAATTTTTTTTTTTACTTACCTATTTGGCGTTTGAGACTGGCTGGAAACTGAACTACGTTTACTGCTTTTGCCGCTCGCTGCGCTTAACGATTTACCGACTGATGTCTGTAAAACAGAATTAGACAGTTTTTTTTAAATTATACAAGTGACACTCAAGTGTTTTTAGATAAAATTTGAGCAGTCATATTAATGAAAGTATTCATTGACCAAACGAGTTTAAAATATTTACATTTTAAAAATTTCTGACATGATGTAAAACCATTTTTATTCTATGAGGTATAAAAATATAATATAATTTATTTACACATATTCTATATAAATTAGAAATATACATTAGGAAGTAATAACAGATAAAAATGGAAACTAATAAATTAGTAAACTATGAAAAAAAAATTTTATACCTACAATTTTATTTCTATGAGGTATAATGTTGATAGATTAATTTGTACATTTTTTTCTATCTTTTAATGAACTGAAACCTACCTACTACCTACTTTGATCACCCGCGACCATCACCATATACGTCCCATTCCAGGGCACAGGCCTCCTCTCAAATCAAGATGGATAGTTCCCACACGGGCCCAAGCGGATTGGGAACTTCACACACACCATTGAATCTATTCGCAGGTGTGCAGGTTTCCTCACGATATTTTCCTTCACCGTTAAACTAGTGGTAAATTTCATATGTAATATATGGTGCGAGCCCAAGTTTGAACCCATGACTTGAGAGGCCATTGATCTAGGCTACCACGACTATACTACACAGCACAGATTATACTACTAGATTAATATTTATACTCACTTTTGACGATTTAGGCTTGTTGCATTCAACAATGTAATCTTTACACACATTCTGGTGCACTGTCATTGTGCAATCTGTAAAAAGTGAAATGACAATCCTGTTAATGTTATAAATATGCGAAAGTTTGTATACCTATCTGTGCGAGCGTATGTATTGTGTACTGCTTTAAGCTAAAACGGCTGGACGGATTTGATTGAAATTTAGTGTGTAGATAGCCGAACGTCTGGAATAACACGTAGGATTTTCATCTCGATATTCCCACGGGATATACGTTAAATCTAAGCTTCTCTAGACTTTTATAAAAATCAAATTTTGTACGGATTTTGGTCATACAAAGTATTCCATCAATATTTTTAATACTTTATTTTTTTTATTTATTTGGTAGAATCTAAGGTTATAATGTCAGATGCAGATTAAAGAAATAAAGTGAAGTTTTGACCGTTGCACATTTCGATAATGAGACATTTTGAACCATTGTATATTAAACCTCCTGTATATTATAGTCATTGTATATTAAAGTCCTGTTACCAAATCGAACCAATAAAAACAAGTTAGAAAGATAATTGACTGAGTGCAATAGTGATACAGTAAAATTACATAAAGTTTACCACTGACAGATGGTTTGCCTTCATTTGAACGAATTCAAACGAATGATTATTAAGTATTATATGCATTATGCATCGAAGCTAGGTACTTTATGAATATACTTGAATTAATTAATTTAATTATAAATTGACATGTTTAATTATTTAAATTCAAAAAATATTTGCACGCTTGCATGCAGGCTGAATACACTGTACCACTTTATATCTTGTAACACCTTAATATCTGTATTCTAGCAAATAAACTTATATGATTTGATTTTGATTTTTGATTTGATTTCATATTCAACTTTAACGACCTACAAATAAAGCCAATTTTAGAATACTGTTACCCACGTTTGCAGATTTTGTAATAGCTACTTTATTTGTATGGTGTTAAAGTTGGAAATGAAATGAAGGCAAGCAATCTGTCAGTGGTAAACTGAAAGTAAACGTATTGTAGTTACTCTCGCAATAGGCTTGGGGCGTGTCGGCGAGCGCGCGGCCGCACCAATCACAGTCCGCAGAAGACGAGGCCGTTTGCCACGCGTGCGCCGCTTTGCGCGACTTGTCCTGCAAACAAACATTTATTTTATTGAAGTGAAACTTCTAATGCGACTTGCAACAAGCGTTGCGTTAAATTAAAACGCAAGTTGACGTTTACGAGACGTTTGCGAGAGGGGTGACGGGGGTTAGGTGTGAGGGGGTGAGGAGGGTGAGCGGGGGTGAGGGGGTGGTGCGAGGGTCTCAAGGGGGGGATGAAAAATTTCATTGATTTTGCCGTAGGATGCACCGTTTTCAAGATATTTGACAAAAACACCGGGGGGGAGGGAGGGGGGGGATTAAAATGTCATTGATTTTGCCGTAGGATGCACCGTTTTCAAGATATTTGACAAAACACCGGTTCCCTTCCGATCACCGCGTACTTGGATGGGTGACCGTCTGGTTTTTTATTTTATTTTTTATTATGAAGTTTCACTTCTTCCGCGCGGAGGGACACCACGCACTATTTTTTTTTTATTCAGCCTATATTCGTCTCACTGCAGGGCACAGGCCTCCTCTCAGAATGAGAGGGCTTGGGCCCTTGTAGCTCCCACGCGGGCCCAGTGTGGATTGGGAACTTCACATACACCATTGAATTTTTTCTCATCAGAGTTTTTATTTATTTATTTTCAAACAATCACATAGCTTTACAGTTAAAAACACTAATGCACTATGAATTACAACATTAGTTTCCAGTTTTTTTCCCATAGACCACTTTCAAAATTTAGCCGGTTTCGGTGGACCCCTTGCAGCTACATTTGTACCATATTCCCAAAACTCGACAAGAATGTGAAGACTGGATCTAAATCTAAATTCCGTCGATTCTCCCGTGGACCCCTGGGGGTCCACCTGGATCACTTTGGAAATCAATGAATGACAACAACAACACAAACAACAAATGTAAATTTAACAGTAAAAACAGAAAAGACATAACCTAGAACGCTACAGACGAAGTCCGGATATTCATCCTCTCGCAAAACCTCATGCATTCCTGGCACAGAATTAACCAACTGCTTGCAAACACATCCCAGTCAGGTGCAGATGCGAAAGCGTATTGAAACAGTGCTGAGCTCGTACAGTATAGATTTTTACTAAATGTGATATTTTAGACATACCTTCTTTTTTCTGAAAAATAAGCTGCCCCTTTTTCGTCTCTTTTCAGCATGGTGGTCATAGGCCGCTCTGTGAGAAAAATGAAAACGATTATCAAAAAAGACGATTTTTTTATTCGGTCGTTTTACAGAAGAAATAGTTAAGCATACGTGAGAAAACAAAACATGCCACACTAGAAAAAAAGGAACTCCGAAAATTTTAGAAAAATCAATACAAAAACAAAAGCAAAGCTTGTGCTTCATTTGGCATGCTGAAGTGACTGACGATGACCAAGAAAACAATTGTGACGTTATTTTTCAGTAAAATCAAATTCATACTTACTTCATTTCCGTAAAACGAAATGAGGTCTTTGAACATCAGTAGGCGCTGAGCTAAATAGAACCTTACATACCAAACTTACGTCTGAATCTCTTTCGCCGCATGGCCCATCACCCAGCCACCAATCAAACTGTCTCAAGCTAAAATTTCTCAATTTATTTTAACGTTGACTTCTAACAAGCAATCGGCTCGTCGCTTACGGTAATCAACAGTGATCGGAATTTTAGGAGCCAAACATTAACAAAACTTGCCATGCGGGCATGAAACAGTGCTTACAGACATGAAAATATTAATAAATAAACTACTGAAAATCTGAGATTTCGATATAGAGTTAAATTGAACACTAATCTGCCAATAATATTCTTATTTTTCTTGGTTGTAAATTCTCCTTAATGTCAGCTTTACAAGTTTTGTTAAAGTTTAGCTCCCATAATTCCGATCACTGGTAATCAACCACTTCACCTTGTGGCCACCTGTAGTTTCAAAAGGATCCCGTAACTGTTTACGAAACACCTCTTCTATGAGTCGTATGAGGATCGCCTTCGATCATATAATACGTAGATGCAAGGTCATATAGCTCGTTGAGCGACTCTGAGACTATTCATTAGGCCTAGGTCGGGGTATAGCATCGGAATACATACCAAACTCACAGTCCAGTCATCCAGCCCTCCGGTTCTGTACCCCTCACTCTCCAGTTTTCCTAAAAGTTTACTCCGCGGCACTGCTAGGGTGTACTCACTGCTCTAAGAACGCCAAGCGATGCAGCCCCAAATGTTCTTGGTGAGTGTTGTTCCTTCTGCCAGGTAGTTGGGTCGCGGCGCCCACTGTCGCCGCGGACGTGTCCTCGTCGCTCTCCGTCTCACTTGCACCGCCAGCCGACAAGCTAACACCGAGCGGGACAACACTAACGTACAGTACGAGAGAGAATGACGTGATTCGAAGCGATATCTATGTTCCAATAGAGAAAAGGGTAGAAGCACGCTCAGAAAACGTAGCGTAAGCACCAAAGTGAAATATTATTTTTTTTAAGAACCCTACTAATATTATAAATGCGTAAGTTTATGAGTGTGTGTACGCGTGCGTGTATATGTGGGTTTCTTACTTCTTTACTTAAAGCGTGTGGAATAAAATTTTATCCCAATATTCCCACGGGATCCATGTAAAATCCCAATTTAACTGCTAAGTCTAGAAACAAAATTTTACACGATTGTTCGTCATACAATGTAAATGAAGTTCACTATCTAATTTTTGGGAAAATGATATTATATGCAACAATGTGTATTATGTAATTTTTTTGCACTTGTGATGCCGCTACAATATTATTTTACTGTCATCCTCTCGAGTACTGAACATGCAAAACTATAGTCATAATTTTAAAACATTCGATCACTTTATGAAAAAGTTTCGCTTTTCTATTCAGCTTATTTGACATAAATATCTCCAAATGTGTTAAATAAAAATGACGATAGTTGTACAAGTGCTAGTAAAAATTGCACCAGTAATCTGGTAAAGTGTCTGACGTATTGCAAAGCAAAACAGTGCGGACAAAAATAAAACATTAAAATCGGACATGCACGAATTGAGAGATTGGTTAGAAATATTCAAAAAAACTTTGGTCGTCCACCAAAGTAAAATTAATAACTTATTTAAAACTCCAAAAAGGTGCCTTGGGGCGTCGCACTTTTGAATATTTCTAATCAAATTATTTTTGAAAAACACATGCACACAATGCAAAAGTTCATTAGAGTTTGGCCTGACATTGAAGCCATAAATATAGTGTTTTTTTACATTACGGGGGGGAATAAGTGTAGCTCTATCACGCAATATTATAACGTTGATAGGTAAAGTATTTTTATTAAAAAAAATGTAGTCTATTGTTTACAGTCATTGTTATCAAAACAGACGATTTCTTCCAAACGTGACCTATCTAGTTATGCTTAAGGAATCTATCATTTCCAACTGTATTTGTATTGAAATAATATTACTTGCATTATCTGACCAATAACGACTTACTTGGAATGTTTGGACTCGTAATTACAGATCTGAGCCATAACAACTCGTTTGATTCTTAACGACACATCTACCAGTAAGTTATAAATGTCATTCTGAGTCATCAATCATCATGACCATGACCTATCTAGGTCGTAACAACATATGAGTCATAACAATGATTTGATTCTTAATGACCTGTCATAAATAAATAGTGACCCTGACCTAAGTATCTGAGTCGTAACGACATAAATTCAAAAAATAATCTATTTTAATTATTAAAATTTCGAAACGGAATTGGATTTCACGGGATAAACGTAAAAGTAAAAAAAATGGAGTTGAAAAATAAAAATACAATAAGATACTCCATGCCAATCTTGACATAAAACGAGTCATAACAATCCATTTGATTTTACATTTAGGTAGTTCTACTAGCGTTTCAACCGCTATCAGTCTCCTGTCGCATATATTAAAGAAATGAGCTACACCTAGCGGAAGGTTTTTATATTATTAGCACGCTGTGTGCTTGTGGTATCATTTCAATTTGTTGAAATTTCACGCTAACTGTAGTTTATTTCTAGGAGACTGATAGCGGTTGAAACGCTAGTAGAACTAGCGTTACTTGCATGTCTTTACGACAAAACTATCTGCAACACCTATATGCACTATTTTTGAGCAAACAAATGACTTATTACTGATTCTTAAGGACCTATCCTACCTATCTAGACCTGTACATTTTTGGAGATTGTAGCCATTCTTAATTACGTCGTCTCTAACTTTAGGTTAATGAGGGTTTCTGTTAGTTGGCGTCAGTATTGTGACTTTGACACACTTTAACTTTGACATTTGTATCACGTTTGGGATTGATTCATAAGGCTGCGTTTCCACCAGAGATGTGCGAGGATGCGTTGCGAGGGATGTGTCTGTCATGAACCAATAGAAACATTTAATTTAAAAGGTCCTAAGTGAAGCAAGCACCGGTGGATACGCAGCCTAAAATGAGCCAATCGTAAGCAGGACTGACATCAAACGGACCTCACGATCAGAGGTCGGAACTTCCACGGCAAAATAGACTACCGCAATGTAGCTAGTGTTAGTAACGTGTCTTTATCGATGTCGAGTATTATTAGGTATATAAAAAAAAAGTCGTGTCGATATATGTATTTACATTATTTTATAATCATTCGCGACAATTAACTTAAAATATGCAAAAGAAGTGGTATGCTATTGTAGTAATGTAATGATGTTGAGTGAAGTTGAACATTCATTTAGTATACATAAATATAAACCTATATATAGTAGTTATAAACGAAACAGTGTAGGTACTCCCAAAGAATGTTGAGAAATTAATGATATCTCCTATCACAATCACAAACCAAACAAAATGTCATGTGCTGCTGTGTGTACTGACGTGGATTTCAAAGAAGAAATTGCATCGGTCTCTGTATAATTTTATACAAACCCTACGTTAATTTTTCTTTCTCAGACGCGCTAGTGGTAATAGAAACAACCTGATGAAAGAGATGGACATTGACATTTTTATCTGTAGCATCCCATCTGTGAGACGATGTTTGGTGGCGGGGTGTTTTCATTGAGCGCACTGTTGCTGCACTGGATAGGTAATTAGTTTTTTTTTTGATTAGTCAGTTTTTGTTTTTTATATAAGAGGTGGCAATCTAGCAGACGGGTCACCTGATGGAAAGCGATCACCGTCGCCCATGGGCACCCACAACACGGGAGGCATCACAGGTGCGTCGCCGACCCTTTTAGGAATTGGTAGGCTCGTTTTTTAAAGATCCCTAAGTTGTAACGCTCCGGGAATGCTGCCGCAGAAAGCTGATTCCAGGTCTTTGTCGTGCGAGGAAAGAAGTTTCGCTTTAAACGCACGGTACTAGAATGCCAATCATCAAGATGGTGAGGATGGAAAGACAAACGGTTCCTCGAAGTGCGGTAGTGGAATTTAGCCGCAGGCAGCAATTCGAACAGTTCGTCAGAACACTCCCCATGATAGATACGGTATAATATACAGAGAGACGCCACATCCCTCCGCAAAGCCAAAGGATCGAGTAGGCCAGAGAGTGCCTAATTACCGACAAATCGAGCAGCTCTACGTTGGATGCGGTCAAATGGAAGAATTTGGTACTTGGGTGCCCCAGCCCAGAGATGAGAGCAGTACTCCATGTGCGGCCTAACCTGCGCCTTATAAAGTTGTAGGCGATGGGCTGGCGAGAAGTACCGTCCCGCTCTATTAAGCGCCCCCAATTTTTTAGAAGCTAACTTATCTTTGCCTTCCAAATGACCACGAAACTGAACATCACTCGAAATGTCGATACCCAGGATCCCAATAGACAATTTGGCATCAAGGGGAGTACCATCAAAACAAGCCGAAAAAACAATAAACAGTTGTTTGACATAGTGTAATTTATTTTATCATTATTTGACAGTTCCTGTAATCGGGTTAGTGTTGCTATGTCGATAACTTAAATTGTATTTTAAACTGTTGGTTCTCCTTAAATAAATAAATTAATTAATTAAATTTATTTTATTTGGTGGACCGTTTTTTTCTTCTAGTACACAACCATCGATATCGATAAAAAAAATTTCCGAACATTAGTTTTATCGCGACAATCTTTTGTTTTGTCCTGAAAATTCCGGCCTCTACTCATGACGCTAACGGCATCTAGCCATATTGACTGTCACAGAAGTGATCGGGCGCTACCTATCCCTTGGGTTAGTTGGTACTGACATGTTGGGCATGGGCATGGGCGGCGGCGGCTGCACGGCGGCCACGATGCTGGGCGTGGACACGGACTTCTGCAGTGGCAGCCGCGCCACCAGCCGGCTGCTGCCGTCGGCGGGGGTCACTGAAGTGCCCGCGCGCAGCGCCGCTGTCACCTTCTCGAAGTCTTTCTGTGGATGCAATAAAATAAAAATAAAAAATAAATAAATAAATATCACGGGACTATCCACACCAATTGACCTAGTCCCAAACTAAGCAAAGCTTGTACTATGAGTACTAGACAACGGATAAACATACTTATGTACATATTAAACCAACCAAACATCAAACCGAGAGCAAACATACGTATTTTTCATACAAATATCTGCCCCGACACGGGAATCGAACCCGGGACCTCAAGCTTCGTAGTCAGGTTCTCTAACCACTCGGCCATCTGGTCGTCACATAGTAATAGTACATTGCTACAGGGGCCGGGAAGTAAGGGGTTGACGACCGAGTGGTACACAAGGCCGGCGGCATGATACGAGGCCGGCAACCACTGTTCCGGCCGAGGCTTGTATAGTGATTATCTCAAACATGCAATGAAATAAATAAAAAACTTAAAGAAATTAAAATTACAAAGAAAGCAACTATTGCTTATGTTTTGCATATGATGCTGTATCACATGAAACAATAGACGATCGCTTTCCCGGCCTAGGTCTGCAATTCTGTATGAAAATCCATTACATAGCACTCGTAGCACATACATCACGAAATAACAACTGTCGTAGAAGATAAACAGACTCATCCATCATGACATGGTTCTATAGTGGCCTAGGAATCAAGTTAGTTGACTTTACATATACAGCTATCGAGTGAAATTGTGACAAGGTCACAGTCTGCACTCAGTATGCTTAGTATAAGCGTATAAGTTTTACTTCACCAAATACTTCTCGATCGCGTTTACGTAAAAAAACAATTACTAAGGAAACATGGACAGCGCCTCCGCGCGCGCGCGTCCATGTTTCCATAGAATTGAAATTTTTACGTAAACGCGATCGAGAAGTATTTGGTGAAGTAAAACTTATACCAAGCATGATATAAGTAGACTGGATTAGCAGTCGCCATAGTACAGATCGGCCGCGGAAAAATAGTTCGATTTATTATATTTCGTCGCTTCATTCTTCGATATAATTAATTACCAGGTAGTACCTTAAACCTACAGGCAACTATTCGCACGCTTTAAAAGACATTTTCTGACTAATGACGTCAAAAACACTTCCGGTTTACCCTTCCCTAGCTTGAGGCCATGATGATCACCTCATTCCTTTTTCGTGCGAGGCGACGAACGCACGCGCCACCGGTCCGCAATGCCGAAGCGCAAATATCAAGATTTAATCGACCGGTACGAAAATAAAATACGAAAATTACAAAAATTAACTTCCCGTCGTCGAATAGTGTCTCCGATAGAATCATCTAGCGAAGACAGTGAAAAAGGTAAGCGTAAAATTACGAATATTATTACCGCTAATGTTAAAGCCGTTTTTATCGGATAGAGGTTTTTGCATCGGGGTTGACTGCGGGTCTCCAACGATGACAATAATTTTACAGAACGTACGTATAATCTGCAATAGATATATGTTAATCTGTAAAATTCATATCTGTTTAACGGATATATAAACCTCGCGGGTAGAAATACATCTACCCTCATTTTATAAAATTTTATTTCCTTGCAACGGCTAAACTGTTTCTTTTTAAATCGGGGTTAACTGTGGGTCTCCAACGATGTCAAGTGTATTGCAGAGCGTACGTATAATCTACAATAGATATACGTTTATCTGTAAACGCCATGTCAGCCGCCACAAAACCGCCGCCGCCGGTGTTATCCACCCTCATTCAATTATAATGTCGAAAAACTGCCTGAGGGACTATTCCGAAATTAAGGATAATTGTAATAAAACGTTTACAGAACGTACGTACTGTCTACAATAGATATACGTTAATCTGTAATACTTGTCTCGCAGACAGACTGATATATCGAACTTCTCGAGTGAAATATAAATTATTTTTCTACCCTCACCATATAAAATTTTATTTCTTCATAAATTAAAATACGCGTTTGTATTTTAGATAACGAAGATTACGGAGGCGATTCTAATGTCGCGGCACAAAGCCCTGACCCGGCCCCGCCGGAGTCCGGATCGGCCGCAGATGACAATGTCGAAGACGCCGAAGCCGCGCCGCCGGACACGCCCGCCGCGTTGCCGCCGCCGCCCGCGCCCACGACCGCCGTGCCGGACTTGGACCCGGAGGTATTAGTGGCTTTGGGGGAATTTATCTCAGATAGTCCTGAATTCGGCGCAAAAATTCATGAAAATTTAGCGCAGTTATGGCTCCCCTTATTAGAAAAAGGCATGCCTAAAGATACGAAAGACCAACTCATTAAACAATATTTAGTCCCAGAAAATTGTAGGTTGCTTCAAGCACCTAAGTTGAATGCCGAAATTTCGGCAGCCATTCCGGAAATGGCGAGAAATAGGGACAAGAAACTGGCAGTTTGGCAGCAACAGCTCGGCATTGGGGTAGCAGCCATCAACAGAGGCATGGATTCGCTGCTTAAAGGCGAGGATAAATTACCGGCTATAAAACACCTCAGTAACGGGTGCCGTATTTTAGCAGACTTACATTTCAGCAATACGGAAAACCGAATGAAGCTGCTGACTTCCAGCTTAGACAAATCATTCTTGCACGTAGTTCAGGATGCGAAAAGAGACGAAACCTTGTTTGGAAATAAATTATCAGACAAGATAAAGGCCGCAAAGGCTATCGAAAAGCAAGGCCTCCAAATTAAAAAAGCCGTTAAACCCCAAAAGCCGACCACGCCTTCTCAACCGACGGGTAATCGTTCCGGCTACCAGGGAAACTGGATAGCACCTCCTCCTCCACGCTACCCATCGAACAGGGGGGGGCGAGGGGGTGCCAGGAAGCCGGCCGCCGCAGCACGACGCCCCTACGCGGCGCCGCAGGCGAAGACTCCACTCCCGGACAAGCCGCGTGCACCGACACGTCAGTAAATCAGGTACACGCAGGACGAATTAAAAACTACTTTAATTGTTGGCTTAATGTAACAAACAATACAGTAGTACTTGATTGGATTAAAAATGGTTATTCCATTCCCTTCTGTAACAATGTTTCTCAGTCTGTTGTGCCTCAAAACACTTTTTCACGTAGCGAAAAGCGTGACATGGGGAATGCAATAGATGATTTATTAGAATTAGGAGCTATAACCGAGTGCGCTCCGTTAAAGGGCCAATATATTTCTAAAATTTTTTTGGCACCTAAATCAAACGGCAGCAAACGTTTTATCTTAAATTTAAAATTACTGAACAAGTATATTGCAAAGTCCCATTTTAAAATGGAAGACTACCGAACAGCGACTAAACTCATACCACGTGGGGGATACTTAGCTACAATAGATTTAAAAGAAGCATATCTTCTTATACCTATCCATAACTCGGACAGAAAGTTTCTAAGATTTCAATTTCAACCCGATAATACCGGTAAGGCTACCACTTATGAGTTTACAGCTTTACCCTATGGCTTATCCGTAGCACCTAGGGTCTTTACTAAAATAATGAAGGAAGTAATGACTCATCTGCGATCTCGTGGCTTTAAGTCAGTAATATATTTAGACGATATATTATGCATCGGAGATAATTATTCCGATTGTATTAATAACATTAATGAGACTTTGCAATTACTGCAGTGTTTAGGTTTCGTGGTAAATTTGGAAAAAAGCTGTTTGAATCCGAAACGAATTTGTAAATTCCTTGGTTTTATGTTCGACACAAATACCTTAACATTATCATTACCTAGTGAGAAACGTAGTAACATTGCTCATTTGGTTAACAAATATTCAACACTACCACGGTGTTCAATTCGCGACTTCGCCCAGCTCATCGGTGTCCTTGTTTCTGCTTGCCCTGCCGTAATGTACGGATATTTATACACAAAAATATTGGAGAGGCAAAAGTTCTTATTTTTACAAAAATACAATAACTATGAAGCAAAAGTAATCCTCCCAAACGTAATATTAGATGACCTAGAATGGTGGTCGGATAACATTCTCACCGCATCCTGTCCTATGAGGCCGTCTAGTTACAAATTTGAAATTTACACAGATGCCTCTAGGACAGGATGGGGCGCAGTTTGTCGCGAAAACAGTGTGCACGGCAAGTGGAAAATTACAGAACAAGACTACCACATTAATCAGTTAGAATTACTCGCAGTTTTCTTAGGATTGAAATCATTTGCTCGCGATGAAACTAATTGCTCAATATTACTACGTGTCGATAACACTACAGCAATTAGCTATGTAAATAGAATGGGAGGCATCCAGTTCCCACATTTGAACAATTTGTCTAGGGAAATTTGGCAATGGTGCGAGAAGCGACATATTTGGTTATTTGCTTCATATGTCAATACAAAAGAAAACTGTGCTGATGTTGAATCTAGAATTACAAACATAGATACAGAATGGGAGCTGTCAAACAATGCTTTCCAGTCGATAACACAACGTTTTGGACAGCCCGAAATTGACTTATTTGCATCTCGCACCAATGCCAAATGCAATCATTTTGTTTCTTGGAAACAAGATCCAGATGCAGTTACAGTAGATGCCTTCACAATAAACTGGAAATCCGTTTTCTTTTACGCATTTCCACCGTTCTCTTTAATATTAAGGTGTCTAAGAAAAATATGTGACGAGAAGGCAAACGGTATACTGGTTTTCCCAATTTGGCCCTCTCAGCCTTGGTTTCCACTTTTACAGAGATTATTAGAGTCAGAAATCCTCTATTTGAACCCTAATAAATCTCTTTTACAATCTGGTTCCAGGGAACGTCATCCCCTGCACCGGAACCTTACCCTGGGTGCCGCGAGGCTCTCCGGCGCGTCCTCAGCGGGCGAGAGACCCCGGTCGCGGCGCTGACGTTGATGCTATCGTCGCTATCTGACAGTACCGTGAAACAATATAACGTTTCTCTTAAGCTCTGGTGGCAGTTTTGTCAGGCTAATAATTTAGATCCTTTTGAACCTTCAAAATTGGCTCTGTTGTCTTTTTTAACAGAACAGTTCAACAAAGGTTGTGCGTATGGCAGTCTTAATAGCCACCGCTCCGCAATATCGCTGCTTGTGGGAAATAGAATCGGTTCAGATGAGAACGTTAAACGCTTGCTCAAAGGTGCATATAAACTTAGGCCAAGCGGCCCTAAGTACTTGCATACTTGGGATCCTCAATTGGTAATAAGCCATGTTTCTCATTGGTTTCCCAATACAAAATTGTCTTTAGAGAAAATTACCAAAAAATTGTCAGTATTATTGGCTATATGTACAGCCCATAGGGTACAAACCCTTTCACTTATAAAAATTGAAAATATTACGATATCGGAGAGCGGGATTAAGATTGCCATACCGGACATCATCAAAACTTCAGCTCCAGACCGGGAACAACCCGTATTATTCTTGCCTTATTTTGGTGAAAATATTACAATTTGCCCTGCCACGGCTCTGAAGGATTATATATTTTTAACAAAAAATATAAGAGCCGGTAGCACGGGAAACCTATTGATAACGTTTAAGAAACCCCACAAAGCTGCCACAGCGCAATCCATCAGCAGATGGATCAAACAAGTATTGTCAGAGAGCGGCGTCGATGTGTCAGTGTTTGGCGCGCACAGCACGCGCCACGCCGCGACCTCCGCCGCGCGCGCCCGCGGCGTCGACATCGAGACGATCAGAAAGACGGCTGGCTGGACAGCCTCATCAACCACTTTTGCTCGCTTCTATAACAGAGCCGTGATTGACGAGGGCCAATTTGCAAGATCTGTATGCCTGCCGCCACTTAAATAATAAGATGATAAAGAATAAGATAATTATGTATTCGTTTATCTAAATAATAATTGTTTAGTATACTTATATAATTCATTAAGTACATTTAATTAAAAAATTCTGTTTACGTGGATTCAAATTAATTCAATAAAACAAATTTACAAGATTTGGTTGTTTATTTGTTCTGAATCAAACGCAAAACTTTCATCTCTGAAAGTCTACCTGGTAATTAATTATATCGAAGAATGAAGCGACGAAATATAATAAGTGATCAAACGAACTTCGCAAGTGAAGTTCGATCATTATTATATGAGTCGCTTCATTCGAAGATATAATCTCCCACCCACCCTATAGTACCCCTAAACGAAAGTTATGCTTGAATCTCTGAAAAAATGAGGTGATCATCATGGCCTCAAGCTAGGGAAGGGTAAACCGGAAGTGTTTTTGACGTCATTAGTCAGAAAATGTCTTTTAAAGCGTGCGAATAGTTGCCTGTAGGTTTAAGGTACTACCTGGTAATTAATTATATCTTCGAATGAAGCGACTCATATAATAATGATCGAACTTCACTTGCGAAGTTCGTTTGATCACTTATTATATCTAGATGGCGCTGACATATAGCCAGAGGGTTTGAAAGCAAAACAATAAGACTACAGATGTTTCATATTACTACAAATGTATTATTTTTTAAAAATATTGCATAATAATACATTTGCAATAATATGAAACATCTGTAGTCTTATTGTTTTGCTTTCAAACCCTCTGGCTATATGTCAGCGCCATCTAGATTTAATAAATCGACCTATTTTTCCGCGGCCGATCTGTACTATTTTTTTTTATTTAGCCTATTTTTGTGTCCCACTGCTGGGCAAAGGCCTCTCCTCTCTTGCTCCACTCCTGCCTATCTAAGGGGAGCTCCCGCCATCCCACATTATAGGCACCTAGGTCGTCCCTCCATCTCCTCTTCGGTCTGCCTCTATTACGGTATCCGTCACTAGGTACCCATTTCGTGGCGATTTTGGCCCAACGTTCGGGGTTCATTCGACAGACATGTCCAGCCCAGTCCCACTTCGACTTGGCCGTCTTTACGCCCACGTCAGCAATTCGAGTCATTGAGCGCAGCTCAGTGTTTTTAATTCGGTCCGTTCTTCGGACACCAAGAATGCTTCGCTCCATTGCCCGTTGGCAAACCTTGAGTTTGGACTTTTGAGCTTCTGTAAGTGACCACGTTTGCGCGCCGTAGGTTAGGTTAGGATCTGTACTATAGCGACTGCTAATCCAGTCTATATCATCCTTGCTTATACTAAGCGTACTGTACTCACGGCTAAGTCGTTGTCGTTGAGCGAGTGTGTGGAGTGTCGCACGCGCGGCGCCTCGCCGTCCGACTCCACTGACGACAGCGACGCGCTGTGCCCGTTGAGCGTACTGCAACGTCACAAACTTAATTATTTTTAGGGTTCTGTACCCAAAGGGTAAAAACGGGACCCTGTTACTGAGACTTCGCTGTCCTTCAGTCCGTCTGTCCGTCTGTCACCAGGCTGTATTTCACGAACCGTGATAGCTAGACAGTTGAAATTTTCACAGATGATGTATTTCGGTGGCCGCTATAACAACAGATACTAAAAAGCAAAATAAAATAAATATTTAAGGCGGCTCCCATACAACAAACGTGATTTTTTTGCTCGTTTTTGCTCTATATTAATAACGGGAACAGGTAGACGCTTGAAATATTCACAGAATATTTTTAGTATATATTCAATTTAAAAATAAATAATTAATTTAAAATAAAACAAATATTTAAGGGGGCTCCCATACAAATGGAATAAGACGAATAGAATAAATATTTAAGCCCCCTTAAATATTTAGTCTATTCTATTTTTTAGTATTTTTTGTTATAGCGGCAACCAAAATACATCACCTGTGAAAATTTCAACTGTCTAGCTATCACGGTTTATGAGATACAGCCTGGTGACAGACGGACAGCGGAGCCTCAGTAATAGGGTCCCGTTGGCACCCTTTGGGTACGGAACCCTAAAAACAATAAGACCATTGACATATTTGACATTGACGATACAACTTTTCCAATAAAACTTTCATTCCATGAATCATGTTATTTTTTTTTGTGCGCAGATGCGGCAGGGCCCTTAGGCAGTTGCCTACTCTGCCTAATGGTTAATGCGGGACTGCTGGCATAGAACACAAAGAGCACAGAAACTGTAATTTTCAGTCATTATCCTTAAGCCTACAATTCTACAAATAAAAGCAAGTTTAAATAAGATACGTTTACTTTTAGTTTACCACTGACAGATTGCTTGCCTTCATTTCATTTCCAACTTTAACACCATACAGATAAAGTAGTTATTACAAAATCTGCAAACGTGGATAAAGTATAAATCTTCCCACGTGAATTTTTCGCTTCGAGCCATTACATTCAATTTGAACCTTAATACTATGACGATACCGTTTGTTTTGAAAGATAAGGGCTCGAAGCGAAAAATTCACCTGGGAAGATTTATACTAGTACCTGGATGACCGAGCTTTGCTCGGTATTGTTTTTTTTTTGTAAATAGTGTATTTTTGATTATAAAAATAAAATATGTTTAGATAGGAATTACATTACATTCTAATGAAATAAGAATAATATTTTTTAATCTTATCGACATAAACCATCGAGACATTACATTGTGTCACTATCTACCAAAAAAAAACAATACCGAGCAAAGCTCGGTCATCCAGGTAAAATAATAATAATATAATAATATTTTTTAATCTTATCGGCTCGCAGTGTTGCCAATTAAGGGTGAGGCCACACGAGAGTAATTTTGTAAGTTGTGAGCGGCAGAATTTCGGTTGCGCCATACATTGTGTCACGTGAGTGTCACGTGGTGGCCCGCATATTGTATGGCGCGAACCGAAATTCTGCCGCTCACGACAAAAACACGGGTGGGGGTAGGGTGGGGGGGGGCTGAGTGGGGGTGAGGTGGTGCGGGGGAGGGGGTGTGGGGGCACTAAAGGGGGGATGAAAATTTCATTGATTTTGCCGTAGGATGCACCGTTTTCAAGATATTTGACAAAACTCCGGTTCTCCTCCGATCACCGAGGTTAAGCAACGTCGGGCGCGGATTATGTATGCGACTGTGCATATTTGGATTAAAATCACTCGTGTGATATTGTGATATTGCGATATTATTATGAAACGAACGGAGTAATTGACAACCACACTCGTGTTTTAATCCCTCTCATTATGCAACAGACACATAAATGTAGTACCTAGTAGTGGAAAATTTAGCGATTTTGAGTCTGGAATGGTGGTTTTAAAAGTTAAATCTGGTGGAAAGCTATTATAACTGTTGGCAACACTGAGTCAGTAGTAGTTATTATGAAACTATAATACCTGGTTTACACGATCGCCTCGTTACCTCGCCTCGTGCCTCGTCTCGTCGTCTCGCTCCGGACGCGAGCCTCAAAATCAAGGCAAATCACGAGACGAGGCGCGAGGCGCGCCTGTTCACACTCTCGTCTCGTGGCTCGTCCCGCAGTTCGTCTCGCCACTCTTACGCGAGTGTAAACCAAGTATGATAATAGCCATATTCGTGGCTAGCGGCTGGAGCCGCGCGCGGCTCGGCTCGCGTCAGTGGCGACAGTCGCGAGCCGCGCGCGGACGTTATATAATATACTCTGTGGTACGGCTCGTACGGCTCGATTCCGATGCAGTGGACGCTTAGCTCTAGAGTTGCGTTGCTTAACAACGCCATCTATTGTCAAGTAGTTTTAGTGTTGCTGTGCTGGTTAAGCAGTTACTCAAAAAGTTTTTTTTTCTGTTCTGTGCTCCCAATAATACTTTTTCTCATAAAAAAAGTTACTTTTTCTCACAAAAGAAGAAACTTGACGTTATCTCATGAAAAATAAACTTGAAAAAAAAAAAAACAAAAAACTTTAAAAATAACGTGGAATCGAACCGAGGTCGGCTGGATCCGCGACCACCCGATATCTACTGTGCTATTATGATCTGCTCGAAGCCGGCGAAATTTAGCTTTGTATTCTAATGCAAACAAAAATAGCCGGAAAACACGAGTAAAAGCGGTTTTCTGAAAATGAATCATAGCTAGATCAGTTTTTCATCCCCGAAAACCCCCACATACCAAATTTCATCGAAATCGTTGGAGCCGTTTCCGAGATCCTGATTATATATATATATATATACATATATGTATACAAGAATTGCTCATTTAAAGGTATTAGATTAGATAGCAGTATTCTAAAATTAGCTTTATTTGTAGGTCGTTAAAGTTGAATATGAAATGAAGGCAAACCATCTGTCAGTGGTAAACTTTATGTAATTTTACTGTATACTGTACTGTACCTGCGTTGTCGGTGGGGCTCGGGCGGCCGGGCGCCGGGCTCCAGCGCGGCCCACGAGCTGCGGCGCCCCTCCTCCCGCCGGTCCCACAGGCCCCATTGCCGGGACTCGCCTGCGGGTCACAATAATAAAGTTAAGCCCTTCCGTAGACTAGGCGAAAAACATCTGACTGCCTCATGATTACCTCTACAATTCTACATCACGATCTGTTCAAGATATCGAGTGAAAATTCAAACTGAATAAATCTACTTTTTTTTGTGCAACACTTTTAGTACTTCATACCTACTAAATTATTTGCAAATTTTAAAACTTAAGTTAGAACTCCCTTGGGTGGTAAAACTGTACGTAAATCCATGACTCCCTTAAGAACAATAAATTTAGGCCATTGTCATTAAGTATACGGACATGGAATAACACCATTGACGAGCAAGTGTGATGAAAAAGGTATTAGTTCTAAAAAAATGTCTGTAAGATACTCACCGCTCCCCTTCCGACTGTGAGGGAAGAAGTCCAGGTGCGTGGGTGAGGAACAGTCGTTATCCGCGACACCGTCTTTGCAGAGCGACGGACACGACGTACTGAGTCTGCTGATGCCGCCCGCTTGCTATAATTGACAAGCTTGATAAATAAATACTCGATTGATTGTATCAGGCGTTACTTTTAGTAGGGGAGCCCAAGAGGGGATTCGTGAAGTTACTCGAGCGCGGCAGATTAATATACGGGGGGATACGTTATACCCTCTAGAGGTACCCCCATTGAATATGAGCACTTCATGTGGGGGGGTTTGCCTGGGGCACCCCGTCAAAAACTTAGTAAAAAATAGATTCTTTGAAATATTCGAGCGCGTCAGATTTTGATAATTTGATACTCCAGCGTGCCACTGAAAATTAATGTATGATAATCTGCCACTTCGCATGGTGAGGGTGGCCATACGGAAGTGCGCGCGTCAGGTTTTCATAGGGGATGTTAATTCCAAAGACTGACGATTTGAAAGTGAAATGTGCATTGTTCTGCTAATAATTAACCCACCTTATCTTAATCTGACGAGCTCGAGTATTTTAAAGAATCATTTTTTTTTACTAAATATTTTGACGGGGTGCCCTAGGCAAATCCGCCCCACATAAATTGCTCATAATCAAAGGGGGTACTCTAGAGGGTATAAGGTATCCATCCGTATATTAATCTGCCGCGCTCGAGTAATTACTTCACAAATTCCCTCTTGGGCTATAACAACTTATACCTGTACGGATGAAAAAGTCACGCTGTATCCTTGAACACAAGACTTCAGACGAGGAACCAACTTGTTTGACTCACGCACACGCAGTCGCATATTGCTGGCTGTCTACGAGTGCCTGTGGTCTTCGCCGACTTTTTAAGTACAAGCTTTTTATGAAAATAATACTTAAGTCCGATACATCATCATCATCCCAGCCTGTATACGTCCCACTGCAGGACACAGGCCTCCTCTCGGAATGAGAGGGCTTGGGACGTAGTTCCCACGCGGGCCCAGTGCGGATTGGGAACTTCACACACACCATTGAATTTCTTCGCAGCTGTATTCAGGTTTCCTCACGATGTTTTCCTTCGCCGTAAAAGCTCGTGGTAAATTACAAATATAATTTCGCACATAAATTCGGAAAAAACTCAGAGCCGGGATTTGAACCCACGAGCCTCTGCTTGAGAGGCCATAGGTCAAACCACTAGGCCACTACGGCTAAGACCGATTAGAGTGAAAGATTTGTGTAAGGACGGTAGCATCAGGCGAATGCCAGAACTACAATACACTAACTAGACTACAAAGTTGTAGTCTTTGTACAACCTCATGGTATGGGGATATATGTACTGACCATAAGCGGCAGCGGCGCCGCGCGCATGCGCTGCACGGCCGCATGTAGCTGCCTTAGCTGTTGCAAGCTGTCGTCGAGAACGCCGGGGCTGTGAGGCGTCACGCTTATCGTCGGCACCTGCACATAAAGCCACATCTAGGCGTAGGTGCGTACGCACACCATCTTTTATCAACAGCTGTTGCCCGACTTCGTCTTCGAATTCGTTTGTTCCGCGGGAGCTATACATATAATTTTCCGAGATAAAACATATCCTATATGTTAATCCAAAGGCCTTAGTTGTCGTCTAATGCTCCAAACGCATAGGCGGCGGAGGCGGTGACGATTGTAATACCCAGCTCCCCTGCTTAATCGGCCTTATGGACATTTTAAATACGCCGCGAAGTTCCACGCGTCTCGGTTGATAGATGTTTCGACACTTCAGACAATCCATGTAACCATGCAATTGTAACTGCGGCTAGGGAGGTAATGGCACACATCTGGCGTAACATACCTATAGATTTAATATAGGGCAGCTGACACAAGTTACATAGGTAGTGGACTAAAGGCAGCTCAAATTTATGGCAGATTAGTGAGTGAGATACAGCAATGGCGTATAGACAAATTATGGAAGAAAGGGAAACCAGATAGTTTTATTCTTTCCTTTTTAACAAGGCTCTTATTCTTATTCTTGATATCAACCTCTATATCCATACAGCAGGGCTCGTGCAACGTCCTACGTCAATCGGCGTACGGCACAGGGGGCTAACTCCGCGTGGGGACACTGTCGAGGGACACAGAGGGGCACAAGGGGACACTTACGACTACCTGCGCGCGGGCGGCGGCCATGGCGGGCGCGCGCGCCACGTGCTCCGTCACCTCGTCCTCGCTGCTGTCCGAGCGAGAGTCCGAACTGCCGGCACCGCCCTCGTCTGGAACAAGTTAACAAACAGATAAGAAACCCATACATACTTAGTCTTTTTTTAGGGTTCCGTAGTCAACTAGGAACCCTTATAGTTTCGCCATGTCTGTCCGTCTGTCTGTCTGTCTGTCTGTCTGTCCGCGGCTAAGCTCAGAGACTGTTAGTACTAGAAAGCTGTAATTTGGCATCAATATATATATCAGTCACGCCGACAAAGTGATTGAATAAAAAAAAGTAAAAAACAATTTTTTAGGGTACCTCCCATAGACGTAAAGTGGGGGTGATTTTTTTTTTCTTGGCTAACCCTATAGTGTGGGGTATCGTTGGATAGGTCTTTTAAAATCATTGTGGGGTTGCTAACATGATTTTTCTATTCAGTGATCTGTTTGCGAAATATTCAACTTTAAAGTGAAAATTTTCATTAAAATCGGCCGTCCCCCCCCCCCCCTCTAAAATCTAAACTGTTGGGTGGAAAAATTTGAAAAAATTCAGAAGGGTAGTAAATATATCAAATTTACTAGGAAAATTATAGCGGCTAAGATTGCTTTGAAATTATTTGTAGTTTAAGAGTAAATAGTAGCCTAAGGTATAAAACATACCTAAACTTGGATGATTCCGTACACATACGAAATCCTTAGAAAAATATTACTTGATTTTTTCGTAATGGCTACGGAACCCTACCTTGGGCGTGTCCGACACGCTCTTGGCCGGTTTTTTTTTAACATTGGAAATGTTTTTTCGATCGCTTCTGTAGGGGCCCCGTTTTCAACAAAAGTGTGACATGCCGATATTCCCGTTATTTCTAAGTCAATATAGTTAATTGAGGTATCAAAATATTTGTATTGACGAGATTAATAATATACAAAAAAATAAAACTGACATAGTCCTATATTTCTTTCATAAATTAAAAAAAAGACTCTAAAATGGCAATTTTTGGTGTACCTTGTGGGCCCAATATCTACTCTTATTTATGATATTTTTTACATAATCTCAACATGTACATGTTCAAAAAGGTTATATCTCGGGATGTTTTTCGAAGTTTATGAAAATAATAATAAGTTTGGGAGTTATGACGATTTTAAGATAGAGATTTGTGCGTCTCAGCGCGCGGGATTAGAAGTAACATATTCGGGGTATTGATATTACCTAAGTATATAGTTATGGTATTCATTATACTTTTGTAGTTTTATTAATACTATTTACAAAATTTTAGAAAATGTTCGCCTCGTGTCACAATGGTAATTGAACAGTTCGGAGTTAATGCGTATGGTAGTTTTGAACAGTTTGGAGCTAATTTTAATTTTAGACTAAGCTATTTTTGAGACGTTATAAATCTTCAAAAATGCCAATATTGTACAAAATTCTAAAAAGTTTAAAAATTGACAAAATCAGAAAGTCGAATGCATAAACTACCAAGTTTAAAAATTATTATTATTATTAGTTTTTTTATTACCGAAGTTCATTTCCAATGCTATTTGAAGGTCATGTGGTGCATGAGATCTGTGAATTTTTGATACAACATAGGTTTGCGTTTGGCCACAATCACGCCTGGTGGAAAGCGAAGATGAGGCCTACGATGGAGCACGCTTGCCTAGTAAATGCTCATTCACCCTAGACTTGAATTCAGGGGAAAAAGCAGAAAGAAGGCAGTTGAGCGCGGTGTTGCGCGCGCTCCCAAGCTGTGCAAATCCCCATTCTGTGAATATTTCAAGTAGGTATCAGGCACTTTGATTTTCGCAAAATTATGTCTTTACTTTTCATTTGGTCTGAAACGATATCAACAAACGTATGTATACCTACTTCAAGACATGTTAAAAACCCCTCACGGTCTATTTGCAGAATAAATATTTTTTAATGGTTTTGACATAAACCCGCTTATGTTAAGAAAGCAACAAGCTTAAGGCTTTCCGAACGGGACGACCCAAGGACTTGTTGCTCTGCCCCCATTAAAAAGCACCCTTAATCTCGCTATACTCCGAGTTTTACTTCCTCGCCCGCCGTTAAATGTTTACGACAAACATTTACAACATATACAAAGAATGTACTTACTTACTTACTTATCCTTGAGCATGTACACCCATACCCCTTTACCCAGGTCTAGTTATACTTGTTTCTGTTATCTGAAATCCTACTTATGAAAAATGCGAAATTTATGTGTGTAACAAACACACTCTTCTCACATGCCAAAACGACAAGAGGGATTTAATATGTAGATAATAGAAGAGTAAAAAGGACAGCACGATACGAACTTCGAATTTCATAGTAGCCCCCCTGACATGTTCGACTCAATATTTTCTCACCCGCGGCACTTTTCCCGCCGAGTTACAAACTTCGTTAACACGGGAACAAATGAATCGATGTGTTTTTACTTAAACTTGGTGTGTTACGTGCAAGTTGGTGTGCCGGGAAGAGGGAAGTTTCGGCGTTACATTTCAAGTTAGCGCACAGTGAGGGTGGGCTTCCATAGAAGCGGACTGAAGGAGTGCAGAATCCGATTAATCGTAAATAGGGGATAGCACTGCAAGAAGAAGAAAGTAACTCCATAATCAATCAATTATTGCATGAGCTTTTAGCGAATATTTTGATTTAAGTAAATTTCTAGCCCATAAACTTTATGAATACGTTAGCATCATTTCATTAAAACAAACGTAAAATGCCCCCCCGAAAGTATAGGTACAAGCAATTCACAGGGATCCTAATTCCCACATTTAATTACGCAAGTGTGAATGTTTCAACAAACAATGGTCTATTGTTGGTATTTAATTCACTCGTTTGCAATCGGCTTTTACCGCACGTTAACTCTTTCATATCCTAAACCCACCTGTTTAAATGTGCTTGTGAAGATCTCACAGAGTCAAAGTGCATCGACTGCAACCAGTATGCTTAGTATAAGTTTTACTTCACCAAATACTTCTCAATCGCGTTTACATAAAAAAAAATCAATTACTATGGACATGGACAGCGCCACCGCGCGCGCGCGTCCATGTTTCCATAGAGTTGAAATTTTTACGTAAATGCGATCGAGAAGTATTTGGTGAAGTAAAACTTATACTAAGCATACAGGCCTTAAGGCCGGCCGGCGTAGACCAGGGAATTAACTATACGAAATTTGATTTTCGAACTTTTTATCGTGCCGTTTCGTTTACGCTAATAGCATTAAACAGAAGAGTGAAAGGGATGGCACGATGCGAACTTCGAATTTCCGATTTCGTAGTAGCCCTCCAGATGTGTGTGCGTGTCACGCACCAGTTGTAATGAATGAAACTGTAAGAAAGATGCCACACCGTGTGCACACATCTAGTTCGCCATCTTTCTTACAGTTTAATTTATTACAACTGGTGCGTGACACCCACACGTATCTGGTCTGCGCCGGTCTTTATACTAAGAAGTTCAAAATTCTCAAAGCTAACGGTGATTTTCAAATGTAATTTTGTACGTAAATTAAGAAAAATTCAAAGATGCGAGCCCAGTCTCAAAGTAACGATCCTCTGTTTGAGATGCCATAGGTGCCACGGTATTTTATGTTTAGAATAAGCACTTCAAACAAAACTACGGGCTTACATAGAGGTATAGTCGACTACAAAAAGATAGATGTAGCCGAAGTTACAAAAACATGTAAACACCGCCTTAACGTTAAATCCATATCCATAAAGTCGAGTATATTTACATATTTTTGTAACTTGAGTCGCATTAACATCTTTGTAGTAGTCTGTAGAGACAGTTAATGGGTCATACACATTTTTTGTTCCGATCTCTCCTGTGGAGTGGACATGGCAAAAGATAAAGTCTGTAGCTAATATTTTTTACTCAAGTCTATTTCGGCGTTTGGGACGTCTGCCTAATTTTCGAGCCATTTAAATAAAACTTAACTGTGCTGACTCGGTGTCGCTAGTTTTTGTTTCTTACGCTGTATATGAAGGTTCATGCTACCTACCTATCACAAGTCACTATACTTATTTTCTTCTAACTTCGTCCGTGCAGAGATGAAACTTTACCTCTTCAACGCCAAAACTACTGCGTCATCAAAAGAAACGTTGTCTTTTAACTAACAATCAATGCTGTAGCTAAAACTGAATGCCATCTGTAGCTTGAGCGGTTTCGACGTTCCATAAAGGTGGCGACTGACGTGAGAATATTCGCATCGAGCATTTGTTCTGGAGCAGCTGCTCCGCTCGCTGTAATGACGTGTCGAATATTAGACTTGTAACCCACTCACATCGAGCAAATTGCTCACGTGTCGCCACCATAATACCTGGTTTACACTCGCGTACGATTGGCGAGACGAACTGCGGGACGAGCCACGAGACGAGAGTGTGAACAGGCGCGCCTCGCGCCTCGTCTCGTGATTTGCCTTGATTTTGAGGCTCGCGTCCGGAGCGAGACGACGAGGCGAGGCGCGAGGCGAGGTGACGAGGCGAGAGTGTAAATTAGGTATCAGGCTCGCGTCCGGAGCGAGACGACGAGGCGAGGCGCGAGGCGAGGTGACGAGGCGAGAGTGTAAATCAGGTATAAGATTATGACCACTGAGCATAGATTTTGTACGTGTTCGTTTGATAGAGAAGCTAAAAAACAGTTAATTAATAGCGATGGATTACATACAATAAATATATATCATCAATGGGACATCATCAGAAACAGTCGTCGGAGGTCAGCATTGCAGCATAGATACGGAATAGAATATCTGACGGCATATAAGGACAGCGAAAACTATTTTCCAAATAACATATCAACGCCAATATGCACTCTGTATAACGCTTGAAAATATCTTGTATTAAATCATTTCTAAGCCCATCCAACGCGTTCTATTCTTCTTTTTCATAAGCTGTTCTAAAACGTGTTGATATAAGATGTTTATCCCAAACCGAACACCGCCAAGCGCACCCTTCAACAGATTAGACATGTTAAAGGAAAATTCGAGGGTATTTACGTATCTTTCAATCCCTAAAGCCTTATTCCTGGCCACCAAACTTTATGCAAAATATTTTCCGACACGTACTAAAGTAACAAATAATATCCCATGTAAATATTTACCGGGAATACTCAAGGTCCAGATAAAGAAGAGCTCTCGTCCTTGTAATCTGATATCCTTTGTAGGCGCTTTGGGGGGGAGGCAGGTGTCTGGATGCACTGGTTGGTTGGCCGTGACCCGGGATGCAGAAGTAGGTCGGGCCGGGTCAGCCCAGATTATGCATTTTGTATGTTCGGGAAATTTGCGAGATATAGACTTGGTTCAAGGTTTGGGAAGGGACGTGAATTAGAATTTTATGGTATTGCTCGGAGTGTTATGTGAATTTTTGGTGGATATTATGATGAATGTTGATTTATTTTGGGCGGAGTTACCAGCTTATTTGTATGTTATACAGGGTTTAATCAAAATGGTGATCCAAAAGTAGTGTTCCTTACTCAGTTAAGTTAATGCTGGACAACATAATAATGCACTAACTCATTTGTTTTAATTAGTCTTATATAATTTGAGGTGTCCATACATTGAGTTGGTGATTTCATGGCAATTTGGGGGTAGTTACAATAGAGAGATCTCTCTCCAGGCAGATGTTATGCCTGGGGACTGAAGTCCAATGGATGAAAGTTGGAAGTTGTATTTATGCAGCCGAGTTGAGAAACTTCAATAGCGTGATGTAGGATTGTAGTTGTTAGTTCCTTATGTGATGACTAGATGGCGCTAGTAGTCGCTACATCAGCCCCCCTTTTAGACCGGAGGTCGATACGAATTGCAGTGGAGTGCAGTCTGTGCGTCATGTGGGCGCTTGCAAGGGCCAGTCGCTCAGAGCCTCGTCGGCGAGCATTGTTGTTCCTCTGCTACTTGTAGATGCATGCCTGTTGCGTGATTGCTCAGAGCCTTGTTGGCGTGCGCTGGTTGCTTGATTGGCAAGTGGAAGTAGTGGGAGGAGGATTTTTTGCGAACTGTAGACACCAGGCAGATAATAGATACATGCTAATGGTGCACAGTGCGGTGAGTATGGCTTGCTGTGAGACTGCGTCATCGTCTTGTGTGTCTGAAGGCTGCGATTTTGTCCAAAATCGCGGGTCACCAATTTGGGGGTAGTTACAATAGAGAGATCTCTCTCCAGGCAGATGTTATGCCTGGGGACTGAAGTCCAATGGATGAAAGTTGGAAGTTGTATTTATGCAGCCGAGTTGAGAAACTTCAATAGCGTGGTGTAGGATTGTAGTTGTATAGTTCCTTATGTGATGACTAGATGGCGCTAGTAGTCGCTACAGCAACAAAGTATGAACATCCCAAATTTTATCAGACTCATTTTAGCAATTGAGTTAATGCATTATGTTGTCCAGCATTAACTGAGTAAGGAACACTACTTTTGGATCACCATTTTGATTACACCCTGTATAGTGGTCATATATACAGTCGAAACCGTTTATAACGACATTCAAGGGACAGGAATATTTGGTCGTTAAACACGGTTGGTCATTGTAACCATTGTTACTTTGGTATATAAGATCGTGTTGGGTTTTTTCTTGGTCGTTACATCCAATACGTCGTTGTAATCGGTGTCGCTATAAACGGTTTTGACTGTAACTTTCAAATGAAATCTCGCACCTAAATGCCGATAAACTCACACGTGCGAGCCCGGTCTCAAACCCGAGACCCTCTGCTTGAAAGGCAATATCATACAAGTCCCAACTATCCATACAACCCAAACTACCAGTCTTTTAAAAAGAACCCCGTAAATAAAATTCCAATACAAAAAAACTAGTTCAAAGCACTCATCCATGATGGTAAATAAAGTGGGGCAAAAAGGGGTTGACGCAATTTCCCAGCCGCTGCAGCGATGGGGACGTCCTGCCAATATCCTCATCCGGCGGATACGGGGATGACGCTTCGCATCGGTTTCCATTCGGATAGCTCGGCTTTTACAATCGACTTGTCTCGATACAATTGAAGCGACGATTCGCGGGTTTTAGAGTCGCTATGAAATCGAATATGGTATGAGGTACTTGGATTTATTAACAAATCTTAGGCTACATTGAAGACTTTTTTCTAAATTGTGAATGAATGAGTCCGACCGACCGAAAGCTGCTTTCAAATAAAAAAAAACCGCATCCAAATCGGTTCACCCATTTATTGTAGGTACTTAAGCATCCGGCCGCATCTATGAAATCCGATATTAGCAGAGATCTGATTCTATGTAAAATGTACGCAGTGTGAGGCCATTGTATATTAGTTGGTTGGAGCCCCCATCAATTTTATTTATTGTTGTAACTACAAAGAAGTACACATGTATACATTTCAACTCTCTGTCTAATACGGCTCTTGAGATACAGACGGACGGAAAGTGTAGCGACATCCTTTTTCCTTTTGTCACCCTTCGAATACCCCATCCCCATCCCAGCCTATATACATCCCACTGCAGGGCTCAGGCCTCCTCTCAGAATGAGAGGAGATGGGCCGTAGCTCCCACGCGGGCCCAGTGCTGATTGGGAGCTTCACACACACCATCGAATTTCTTCGCAGGTTTTCTCACGATGTTTTCCTTCGCCCATGGTAAATTTCAAATGTGATTTCGCACATAAATTCCGAAAAACTCACGAGGTGCGAGCCGAGATTTGAACCCACGACGCAACCGACACAGAACCAAAAATGAAAATTTTCCTTAAACTTTCTTACTTACATAGCATTGTATTTTTTTTTAGTTGCGTCTCAATTACAGGGCCGATCTAAAGTAACAGTAATTAATAGGTATATAATATACTACATACATCTTATGATTTCACCCATATCTCGCCGCAAGAACGCCCGAGGGTATGATTAACACGAGGAACACGAACCCTCGTCATGTAAAGGAAAGCAAAAGCAGTCGAGCACTGAATAACACGATACCTAGTCTATGATCCGAATAGGAGCGGCCTTCACCCATCTGTTTAATGGATGAAAATAATCTTATATCAAATTTAATGTACAAAAGCAGTCGAGCACTGAATAACACGATACCTAGTCTATGATCCGAATAGGAGCGGCCTTCACCCATCTGTTTAATGGATGAAAATAATCTTATATCAAATTTAATGTACAAAAGCAGTCGAGCACTGAATAACACGATACCTAGTCTATGATCCGAATAGGAGCGGCCTTCACCCATCTGTTTAATGGATGAAAATAATCTTATATCAAATTTAATGTACAAAAGCAGTCGAGCACTGAATAACACGATACCTAGTCTATGATCCGAATAGGAGCGGCCTTCACCCATCTGTTTAATGGATGAAAATAATCTTATATCAAATTTAATGTACAAAAGCAGTCGAGCACTGAATAACACGATACCTAGTCTATGATCCGAATAGGAGCGGCCTTCACCCATCTGTTTAATGGATGAAAATAATCTTATATCAAATTTAATGTACAAAAGCAGTCGAGCACTGAATAACACGATACCTAGTCTATGATCCGAATAGGAGCGGCCTTCACCCATCTGTTTAATGGATGAAAATAATCTTATATCAAATTTAATGTACAAAAGCAGTCGAGCACTGAATAACACGATACCTAGTCTATGATCCGAATAGGAGCGGCCTTCACCCATCTGTTTAATGGATGAAAATAATCTTATATCAAATTTAATGTACAAAAGCAGTCGAGCACTGAATAACACGATACCTAGTCTATGATCCGAATAGGAGCGGCCTTCACCCATCTGTTTAATGGATGAAAATAATCTTATATCAAATTTAATGTACAAAAGCAGTCGAGCACTGAATAACACGATACCTAGTCTATGATCCGAATAGGAGCGGCCTTCACCCATCTGTTTAATGGATGAAAATAATCTTATATCAAATTTAATGTACAAAAAAAAATCTCGAGTGGGCTGGCTAAAATACGCCTGGCCAGACAAAGATTATTTAAAAAATACTTTTTATTAAACATTGTTCTCATGAGTTCATCAGTCAAATCTGCTTCCTTGTAGGTTAAGCTGTTTCTGAGAGCGCAAACAAACGCACAGACAAACAGACAGTAATTGTAAACATCGTTATTTTGGGTTCTATTGTGCTAATAACCTTAGTAACAGTTTTTCTCAAACATATTCAATGTACAGACATCGACTTGTTACAGATATTAATTTATTAAATCAGGCGTTACTTTGTGAAATCAATTAACTCCATATCAATGAACTGAAACAATTACTTTGCTCACCCGTAACCTTCACTTCTTCTTGCTTCTTTCTTTTTGCGAAGGTCGCGGGTGAGCAAAGTAATTGTTTCAGTTCATTTACAGGTTTATTATTTGTACATTGAGATTAAATATGTTTTTTTTTTGTTTTCATAATCTGGCCAGGAATTTTCAGCCGACCCGCTCGAGATATTTTTTTTAATATATAAAATTTTATATAAACTTATTTTCATCCATGAAACAGTTAGAGCGCGCGCAGACAGAGAGCGGTCTGGCGTTCCGCGTTCCGAGTTCCGAGTTCTGCGTTCTTTCGAATGTACTAGGTCCCTTACGATAACGCACACAGCAGGCGGTCGGAACTCTCGAGCGGTCAAAACACAGAACTCAGTATGCTTAGTATAAGTTTTACTTCACCAAAATACTTCTCGATCGCGTTTACGTAAAAATTTCAATTCTATGGAAACATGGACGCGCTGTCCATGTTTCCCTAGTAATTGATTTTTTTACGTAAACGCGATCGAGAAGTATTTTGGTGAAGTAAAACTTATACTAAGCGTACTGAACGCGGAACGCGCGGCGGAACTCCAGACCGCTCTCTGTCTGCGCGCGCTCTTAGGTTAATGTCGTATCTAACGCGGATCCTCGACTAACCTGAACATAAATACCGCGTTGAAAGCAGATTAGATGTTACCTTACGATATGAAGCTTCATATTCTCGTTCGAAAAATTGTAGAGATACACCTTTTTATCTCATCTGCACTTTTCATCAAGTGATATAGGCCACGTCTCTTCTGTCTGCTTTGGATCGCGACGCTTCTATACATTTAGTATGAAAACTGGTTCAAGGGGCGCCGCGACTGCGACGCGCCCCCGTCCCACGTCTCTTCTGTGTGGCTTGCGTGCGCCACGGGTGATTATTATGTAAAATAAAAAAACTAAAAAACACGCTTTAAAAAGTGTATCTGTTACTCCTTCGCGCCAAAAAGGCTGGAGGGATTTGTCTAGAGATATGAAATTTTGCACAGGTCTTCGCCATACAACGTAAAATGTTAAAATTTCCATGAGAATTCAGTAAAATTCTACAGTCTTAATTCAAGTGAAGTTGAATTAGAGTGCCGTCGCTGCATACTTTGAGTTTCAAATAAAAAAGGGAATAAGATGTTTCCGATAGGAAAAAGAAAAACGTTAAGCCTTAATGAAATGCTGAAAACGTCGTGTTATGTCGAGAACTCGTGAATTCGGCACGGGCCTAATATGTTTCAGGGCCGTTTTAGCTGTTTGCCGCTAGTACTAGGGGCGTTCAATAAAAAGTGAGAATGAGTATGTTATAAACAACTTTTACTAAATGTCATTTTATTTTTCGACATAGTGACCTTTTAGCATAATACACTTAGTATATCTTTTTTCTAAACTTAAAATTCCATTTTTAAAAAAGGTCTCATCTTGAGTACTTAAAAAATCTTGTACTGCAGCGACTACCGCGTCGTCGTCTTCAAATTTCTGGCCTCTCAGGTATTGTTTCAATCTCGGAAATAGGTAGAAATCACTGGGAGCGAGATCTGGTGAATACGGAGAATGGTTAAGGATATCGAACCCAGCATCACGAATTGCAGCCATTGCAACGGCGGACTTGTGTGCCGGGGCATTGTCCTGGTGGAACAGCACAACTTTCGAGAGTTTACCTCGCCGTTTTTCGCGGATCTCATTGCGCAATGTTGCTATTTGTTTGGCGTATAAAGTGCCCGTAATAGTGGCTCCATGCTCGAGATACTCAATCATTAATACCCCTTTACCATCCCAAAAAACAGAGCCCATGACCTTACCCGCAGATGGGCTCACCTTGAATTTCTTCGGAGTTGGAGATGATGGCCTTTTCCATGTCATAGACTGCAGTTTCGTTTCAGGGTCGTAATGATGGAGCCATGTTTCGTCCATTGTTATAAATCGCGCCAAAAAAAGTTCCCGGTCTTGCTGCATCAGGTTCAAAGCTTCTTGACAAATCTCTAGTCTAGTTTGTTTTTGCGTGTCAGTAAGCATTCTTGGTACCCAACGCGCAGATACCTTTTTCATACCCAAGCGTTCATGTAAAATATTATGCACGCTCCCCGTTGAAATCTTTACATTTTCAGCAATAAAACGAACTATGACACGACGATCCGCCAAAACTGAGTTTTCGACTTTTTTCACAATTTCTTCAGTTACTGCTGTAGTAGGGCGTCCGGAGCGGGGGTCGTCCATTGTCGATGTTCTTCCACGTCTAAATTCGGCGCACCAACGTGCGACTGTCGAATACGGAGGAGCATTAGACCCTAAAGTGTCCCGCAAATCCAAATTGACTTGGTCCGTAGAAAAATTTTTCAAACACAAGTATTTGATAACGGCGCGCAGTTCAATTTTCTCCATTTTCGCTAACGTACTCAATAGCATTGCAAAGAAATTACCGTATATTTTTTTAAACAAAAGACAGTTAGTTTTTTTTTCATAGCAATCAGCTAGATAGATTAGCTTTACCGGCCAGTATTTAATTTCGTAATATTAAAAGAGTTTGCATCTCATTCTCACTTTATATTGAACGCCCCTCGTATTACAGATTTTGTACTTATAAGTCTTAATAATCCTCCTACAATTTTTGTTATTTAAAATTTACGAGGCCAAAGATTCTACAAGGCAACAATTTCTTTTTAAACCCGTTGGAAAGAAATAAAAAGGAAAATGAAAGGAAGACGAGACAGAGGAAGGCCAAGATTGACCCATTTTGACCAGGTGAAGGAGAAAGTGGGTGACGTATCGTGTTAGGAAGTCAAACAGCTGGCCGAAGACCGTGCAGGGTGGCGGTTACTCCACCGACAAGAGCAAAAAAAAAAATACAAAATATAAAGTCCTCTAAGCACCAAACGCACTGAAAGTGGAGGCGTGGCGATGCGGTGGCGGTGATGGTTGTAATATTCGAACTTGTATGAACGGTTGTGCGGTACCGTATCGCAAACTCGTTCATACAAGTTACAATATTACAACCGTCACCGCCACCGCACCGCCACGCCTCCACTGTCTGTGCGTTTGGAGCTATAGCGGTAACTCGTGTCTCCTCCTATAAGGTTTCGTCCGCATCCAAAGGGTGCCAACGAACGGGGCCCTATTACTGAGACTCCGCTGTACGTTACACACGCCACAAGGCTCTATCTACTAGGGGCGTTCAATAAAAAGTGAGAATGAGTATGTTATAAACAACTTTTACTAAATGTAATTTTATTTTTCGACACAGTCACCTTTTAGCATAATACACTTAGTATATCTTTTTTCTAAACTTAAAATTCCATTTTTAAAAAAGGTCTCATCTTGAGTACTTAAAAAATCTTGTACTGCAGCGACTACCGCGTCGTCGTCTTCAAATTTCTGGCCTCTCAGGTATTGTTTCAATCTCGGAAATAGGTAGAAATCACTGGGAGCGAGATCTGGTGAATACGGAGGATGCTTAAGGATATCGAACCCAGCATCACGAATTGCAGCCATTGCAACGGCGGACTTGTGTGCCGGGGCATTGTCCTGGTGGAACAGCACAACTTTCGAGAGTTTACCTCGCCGTTTTTCGCGGATCTCATTGCGCAATGTTGCTATTTGTTTGGCGTATAAAGTGCCCGTAATAGTGGCTCCATGCTCGAGATACTCAATCATTAATACCCCTTTACCATCCCAAAAAACAGAGCCCATGACCTTACCCGCAGATGGGCTCACCTTGAATTTCTTCGGAGTTGGAGATGATGGCCTTTTCCATGTCATAGACTGCAGTTTCGTTTCAGGGTCGTAATGATGGAGCCATGTTTCGTCCATTGTTATAAATCGCGCCAAAAAAAGTTCCCGGTCTTGCTGCATCAGGTTCAAAGCTTCTTGACAAATCTCTAGTCTAGTTTGTTTTTGCGTGTCAGTAAGCATTCTTGGTACCCAACGCGCAGATACCTTTTTCATACCCAAGCGTTCATGTAAAATATTATGCACGCTCCCCGTTGAAATCTTTCATTTTCAGCAATAAAACGAACTGTGACACGACGATCCGCCAAAACTGAGTTTTCGACTTTTTTCACAATTTCTTCAGTTACTGCTGTAGTAGGGCGTCCGGAGCGGGGGTCATCCATTGTCGATGTTCTTCCACGTCTAAATTCGGCGCACCAACGTGCGACTGTCGAATACGGAGGAGCATTAGACCCTAAAGTGTCCCGCAAATCCAAATTGACTTGGTCCGTAGAAAAATTTTTCAAACACAAGTATTTGATAACGGCGCGCAGTTCAATTTTCTCCATTTTCGCTAACGTACTCAATAGCATTGCAAAGAAATTACCGTATATTTTTTTAAACAAAAGACAGTTAGTTTTTTTTCATAGCAATCAGCTAGATAGATTAGCTTTACCGGCCAGTATTTAATTTCGTAATATTAAAAGAGTTTGCATCTCATTCTCACTTTATATTGAACGCCCCTCGTATTACAGATTTTGTACTTATAAGTCTTAATAATCCTCCTACAATTTTTGTTATTTAAAATTTACGAGGCCAAAGATTCTACAAGGCAACAATTTCTTTTTAAACCCGTTGGAAAGAAATAAAAAGGAAAAATGAAAGGAAGACGAGACAGAGGAAGGCCAAGATTGACCCATTTTGACCAGGTGAAGGAGAAAGTGGGTGACGTATCGTGTTAGGAAGTCAAACAGCTGGCCGAAGACCGTGCAGGGTGGCGGTTACTCCATCGACAAGAGCAAAAAAAAATACAAAATATAAAGTCCTCTAAGCACCAAACGCACTGAAAGTGGAGGCGTGGCGATGCGGTGGCGGTGATGGTTGTAATATTCGAACTTGTATGAACGGTTGTGCGGTACCGTATCGCAAACTCGTTCATACAAGTTACAATATTACAACCGTCACCGCCACCGCACCGCCACGCCTCCACTGTCTGTGCGTTTGGAGCTATAGCGGTAACTCGTGTCTCCTCCTATAAGGTTTCGTCCGCATCCAAAGGGTGCCAACGAACGGGGCCCTATTACTGAGACTCCGCTGTACGTTACACACGCCACAAGGCTCTATCTACTAGGGGCGTTCAATAAAAAGTGAGAATGAGTATGTTATAAACAACTTTTACTAAATGTAATTTTATTTTTCGACACAGTCACCTTTTAGCATAATACACTTAGTATATCTTTTTTCTAAACTTAAAATTCCATTTTTAAAAAAGGTCTCATCTTGAGTACTTAAAAAATCTTGTACTGCAGCGACTACCGCGTCGTCGTCTTCAAATTTCTGGCCTCTCAGGTATTGTTTCAATCTCGGAAATAGGTAGAAATCACTGGGAGCGAGATCTGGTGAATACGGAGGATGCTTAAGGATATCGAACCCAGCATCACGAATTGCAGCCATTGCAACGGCGGACTTGTGTGCCGGGGCATTGTCCTGGTGGAACAGCACAACTTTCGAGAGTTTACCTCGCCGTTTTTCGCGGATATCATTGCGCAATGTTGCTACTTGTTTGGCGTATAAAGTGCCCGTAATAGTGGCTCCATGCTCGAGATACTCAATCATTAATACCCCTTTACCATCCCAAAAAACAGAGCACATGACCTTACCGGCAGATGGGCTCACCTTGAATTTCTTCGGAGTTGGAGATGATGGCCTTTTCCATGTCATAGACTGCAGTTTCGTTTCAGGGTCGTAATGATGGAGCCATGTTTCGTCCATTGTTATAAATCGCGCCAAAAAAAGTTCCCGGTCTTGCTGCATCAGGTTCAAAGCTTCTTGACAAATCTCTAGTCTATTTGTTTTTGCGTGTCAGTAAGCATTCTTGGTACCCAACGCGCAGATACCTTTTTCATACCCAAGCGTTCATGTAAAATATTATGCACGCTCCCCGTTGAAATCTTTACATTTTCAGCAATAAAACGAACTGTGACACGACGATCCGCCAAAACTGAGTTTTCGACTTTTTTCACAATTTCTGCAGTTACTGCTGTAGTAGGGCGTCCGGAGCGGGGGTCGTCCATTGTCGATGTTCTTCCACGTCTAAATTCGGCGCACCAACGTGCGACTGTCGAATACGGAGGAGCATTAGACCCTAAAGTGTCCCGCAAATCCAAATTGACTTGGTCCGTAGAAAAATTTTTCAAATACAAGTATTTGATAACGGCGCGCAGTTCAATTTTCTCCATTTTCGCTAACGTACTCAATAGCATTGCAAAGAAATTACCGTATATTTTTTTAAACAAAAGACAGTTAGTTTTTTTTTTCATAGCAATCAGCTAGATAGATTAGCTTTACCGGCCAGTATTTAATTTCGTAATATTAAAAGAGTTTGCATCTCATTCTCACTTTATATTGAACGCCCCTCGTAGCTCTTGAACTGTAATTGATAAACACTTCTCACCAATTACGTATTACTGTGGCCGCTATAACAACAAATCCATATAATATTATAAATGCGAAAGTGCGTCTGTCTGTCTTTTTGTCTGTCTGTTACCTCTTCACGCTTAAACCGCTGAACCGATTTAGATGAAATTTGGTATGGAGATAGTTTAAGACACTGGGAAGGCCATAGGATAGTTTTTTATCCCGGAAAATTACATAGTTCCCGCGGGATAGCAATAAACGACTTCTTTACAGACGGAGTCGCAGACAACAGCTAGTACTAAAATAAAATAAACTTAAAATATAAAGGCGGTCGTCATATAAGAACCGTGTTTTTTTTCAGCGTTTTTCTCGATCTTAAAAGTTTTTTACTAAACAGTTTTTAAAACATTGTACGGAGGTACGGAACCTTTTATTTACGAGTCTGACTCGCACTTGACCGGTTTTTTGAAGTTTGTTAAAGAGTGTGTAACTGTGCCTAGAGCCATAGCGTCACGTCTTAAAATAGTTGACAATCTCTCTAATGATTAAATCCATTAGTATGAGTATTGTACAAAAGCCATATTCCGGTAAACCGTTCTACAGACCCAAATTACAGATCATTTTATGGCTAAAAATTGTTAATGCGAATGAGATTGAACATTGCCCATGGATGATTCGTTTTTTAAGGTTCCGCAGTACTACAGGGGATTCTTATAGTTTCGCTACCTATACCTATCCGTCCGTCTGTCCGTCCACAGTTTATCTTAAACTATTATGCTAGGAGGCTGTAATTTTACATGGGCATATGTATGTTTACTACATATTAACCACGCGGACAAAGTGGTAAAATTATTTGAAAAAACTTTTTATGATGCTTCAGAGCAAAATGCACAAAACGCAAAATCTACAATAGGTACGCAAAATGTACACAGCGCGTATTGTGAAATGCGCGGAACGTACAAAAAGCTAAAAGTAAATTCGCAAAATGTAAACATCGGAAATTGAATAAATACATTTTTTTCCGATTTGTAGTAATTTCGTAGTAAGTATAAAGGTTGGGCCCTATTCTACGAAATTCGATTTTCTAACTTCGTATCGTACCATTCGTACCGTTCCGTTCACGCTAATGGTATTGAACAGAAGAGCGAAAGAGATGGCACGAACGAACATCGAAAATCGAATTTCATAAGCCCTCCTGAGCATGTTCAAAATTTTCACTCTTTCGGGGATATCGTGATGACTGAACGAATCGGCTTACCTAACTATAATCGGCTTACTTAACTGACTATACCATCGAGGTGCGATTGTTGACGCCCACTGACAGTTTCTTGTCCCTTTCATTTGCATACAAAAGTGCAACAGAGAGAACGCCTTGCTAACTCTGTTAAATAGATAGGGTATAGGTGTTTTAAACATAAACATTTGTAACTATTTTGTATGAACGTGGTATTTCCTACTGATTGTCACGTATATTATAATGTAGACGCTTATTTGTGTAGCCGGCTCTACGTTGACTAATTAGACGAGCTAGGCCTCATTCGGCGATTAGTTCGGTTATAACGATGTATTGTTAAAAGTTATTTACTAATGAGATACCTACTGACATTGGATGCTTTAACTACTGCTCGAAAATATTCACGGATTAAACCTGAAAGAGAATGCATACGTGATTGATTCAAAGATACTTTTGATCTACATTAAACACACCGACCGACGTACCTACGTAAGTCTGTGGTACGTCGTTGTATTTTTAGGGTAAATACGGAAGTAAGGACAACTCTTTGATTCTACTGGAGCGATTTAGTTAAAATTTGGTAGACATATGCCATTGCATAGCGTATGTACAAAATTGAAAGGTCTAGTTGAAAGGATAACATATATGTTTTAGATTTTGAGAGGACGCCTGTGCCCTACGTGGGACGTATATAGGCTGGGATGATGATAACCCATATGATTTGTCAATCAATAGTCATCTAACTCTCGTCTCCAGTATGATAATGCCAATACATAACGTCCCATAAACCGAAAAATCCGGGGAACGACCCTAGCCCTCTCATTTTGGGAGGCCTGTGCCCCAGTGGGAGTATATATGCTTGCATGATAATGACCCATGATTTGTCAATCAATAGTCATCTAACTCTCGTCTCCAGAATCGTAATGCCAGTACATCTTCTTCTTTGTCGGTATCACTCTTGACAGAGTGGTCGAGGACTCGTGGTACTCGTGGTCATCACTGCAGGTGTTGGTGGCTAGCTTCACAACACGCCGCCATTCCTCTCTCATAGCCGCCTTCCTTGTGCATTCATGTAGTGATGATGCGCCATTTACTGCCGCTTTTATCTGGTCAGTCCACGTCATAGGCGATCTTCCTCGTGGCCTGGTACCCTCAACAACAAGTCGCTAAATAGCCACCTCACCTCGGCGGCATACGTGATTTGATGATGATTTGTCAGTCAAAAGTCATCTTACTCTCGTCGCCATAATAATAATGCCAGTACATAACGTCCCATAAAACGAAAGGTCACCGCATCAAGTTTATCGTGCAGTTATACCGCTAAGTGACGTTTAACAGGCTAATAATGCCGGTTTACTGCCTAAATAACGTAATGAAGAGCGAAAAGAGAGAGCAGAACACAAAATGGTGTTCCGTAAGGATGTATTTATTTTTGAAAGAATCCGTGCCACAATATAATAAACGTGAAAGTTTGTAAGGATGGATGGATGAGTGGATATTCATTAGGTACTCTTTACCGCTAAAACGGTTTCACGGATGCTAATAAAATTTGGCACGCAGATAGTTTAAAATCTGGATTAACATATAGGATACTTTTTGTCCCGGAAAATTGCATAGTTTCCGAGGGATAGCGATAAACTAAATCTCCGCTGATGGCGTCGCGGGTAGCAGCTAGTAAGTAACATTATAAATGCGAAAGTATAGTAACTTTGTTGGCAGATAATATTTTTAACCGACTTCAAAAAAAGGAGGAGGTTCTCAATTCGGTTGTATGTTCTTTTTTTTTAACGTGTGTTACCTCAGAACTCCGTCATTTATGAACCGATTTGGAAAATTTTTTCGTTGTTTGAAAGCACATGCTTCAAGGTTGGTCCCGTTGTTACAAGAATCCAGTTCTGATGATGGGATCCATGAGGAATTGACGAAACACCTCAAAAATTCAAGAGAAATGTATAGCGATTTTAGTATTTTCGGTGACAAGTCGAACATTTGCATTCAAAAAGTATCATAGAACTCTGTAATAAAGCGGCACAACCCCGTCGAGCATTAAAAATAGAATTTTCAACATAAACTTATTTCGAAGTCAAACTGATGATTTTATCCTACGCATCTAATTTATACAGAAACAACTAAAAAGCAAAAAATAAAAATTTTAAGTAAAAAATAAAACCTCCTTATAAAGAAAGATATGTTCATGCTTATTGTGGTCGGTTCGGTTCAATTATTTCATAGTTTTTTTGGATGTTTTTGAAGGTTTTATTTTTTACATAAATTTTTTATTCAAAATTGAATGCGTCGTAGGTAGACATGCAGCCAAAACAACCAAAACAAACAAAGTTTCATTAAAAATGAACTCTCAACTGTAAATAATAAAGTCGTTATTTCAATGAGCTATTTTATCTTATATTTACGTTCATTTTAAACTGAGGATTATTCACTTGAGGACATAATAGAATACAATTGCTTTGTTCGAAAGGTGGGCTCTTAACGAGATCGGGACACCTCAAAAAATTCGTACTATACCTCTTCACGCTTATACCGCTGAACCGCATTAAATGAAATAGGTTCAAACCCTAAGGACATAAGGTAATTTTTGTCCCGGAAATCATCCCTTAAGTGGACGAAAAGGGGGTTGAAATTAGAATTGTAAAACTTGAAATTTACTCAACTAGTTGTAAAACGAGCCTACCAATTCCTAAAAGGGTCGGCAACGCACCTGTGATGCCCCCCGTGTTGCGGGTGTCCATGGGCGACGGTGATCACTTTCCATCAGGTGACCCGTCTGCTCGTTTGCCACCTCTTATATAAAAAAAAAAATTACACACCATTAAATTTTTTCGTATGTGTGAGCAGGCTTCTTTGCGATGTTTTCGTTAACCGTTAAGCTCATGGTAAATTTCTAACGTAATTAGATAATTACATGTATTAGTCATATTAGGTCTTAAATATAGCAACAGCAAACATTAAGGATCATTTACTTATAACCCACAATTTAAACGAAAAAAAAATTTAAAAACAAAATTATCAATCGAATTTAAAAATCTGTACCAACTGAAACTTTTACGATATTATTTAATTTGTTTGACCAAAACTGACTCTAAAAATAGTTAGTTATAAGAATTAGTGACTTTTAATTATAATAATTGACTTAATCGCGTATCAGTAATTTTATAGACATGTCAATACAACAGATAAGGACTAGATAATCTACGTCAGATTATGTTAGTAATTAGGATCTCTCGTTAGTATTACATAGTTGAATATGAACTATTTGTGCAGTTAATTAAAAAAAGGCATATATTTTCAGAATTAACTATGATTATCAATTTATCAAAACAACTCTAAATAATCAGATATTCTTTTAATAGGTACAAAAGAAATAAACTGCAAAGGAAATAGGTGCAAAAGCTGGTCGTTCCCGAACGCATAATTCGAACCACTTATTTTTAATCAGTCAGCTTTATTTTTTTATGACTGCTGCCAGGCTGAACTCCGAGTGGTTCCAAGTGGCCAGTACGATTTAAACAGCGAATTTTTTTAAGAACCAATATTTTAATAGCCTTGAGAAAATGCATCTCACGAGTGCCTGATTTTAGCACCCCATATTGAAATGTATTACGTAACAGCGAGCGCAACAAGTAACTGAGCCACAAGTACTCACCTAGCCCCTAGGCAGCCGCTACATCTTCAAACCACTAAATCAATTAAAACCGGCACGTTACACACGCACATTTATAATTTAAAGACGCCGAAAAAAAAAAAGAAATCACGAGATCAATAAAAATTGAAAATCCCGACGCGCCACAAATTTACAGATGGGATTGCGGCGAAATTTCAAGTGTTTCAAATTTTTTTTTGTATTTTAGGTGCGTGTGTGAAAATTTCGCGAATTTCTTGTATTATTTTGACAGGGCTAGCTCGGTGGAGAGCAGCCTTGCTTTTGTACGGGGATGGGGCAGGGCGCAGGCGCGGGATCGATCCACGAAGCCATCCAGAGGTTCAACTACTAGACACCTCAGCGAACGACACGCGCAAACGAGATGGTTTGAGTAAGGACATGGCATGGCATGAGACGATAGATCAAATGACCGGCCAAATTTTTGTTGATGCTTAACGAGGGATTTGGCAGCTTTAAGCGTTTGGATACATAACCTGCTAAGAAATATAAAAATATAATTATACGAGATTATTATTAAATAACTGAAAGCATGAAAGTAGTTTGTTCACAATCGAAAGTAGAATCGATTACAATATATTTTAAAGAAGGTTGTTTTTTTTAAACCCTTATTTTCCTGTGCTCAGTCTAAACGTGTCTTAATGAGGTTGAATATTAGTTACATTATTTAATACTGACTGATTTTTGGTCACTTTTGATTTTCTTCTAAAAAACGGCGTAGCGCTACAAGTACAAATTTCGAGTGCATAGTTAGAAATCGATTAGAATTATAGATTCAGTAAAACGTACAAATATTTATTTAAATACATAATAGTCAAGACATTGGTAAATATTCATTCAAATAAGTTTCAATAAAAACCGGCCAAGTGCGAGTCGGACTCGCGCACGAAGGTTTCCGTACCATTATCTATAAAAACGGCAAAAAAATCATAATCTGTTGTATGGGAGCCCCCCAACAAAGTTGAACATTAAAGGCGTCCCCATGCAAAAAACAACATTTTTAAGTTTTAGTCGGGTTTTTGTTCGATTTGTTGCACAATTGCATGGTGGTGCGGAACAGAACACTTCCACGTTCGTGACCGACTCGCACTTGGCCAATGAAAACCGTGAATGCGCGATTTAAGGACCCCCACAACGTTAGTCAAACAATAAAATCAAAAGACAATACGCGCAAGTTCCCTACAATATTATCCTTCGCTGTAATATCGCAAAAGTTTATGCTCAGTTGTTTTAAGACTGTTTCTATATTTCTAGCTATATTTATCTAATGGTAATGTGTTATCTTTTTCTTATGATGTAACTAAAACGGCTCAGGTTCATCAGAGTAAGTGCGTGCGTGAGTGTCCGTATATGATGTGTGTTACGCACACAACTAATGATCTATGATAGAGATTACCTAACTACGTTGTTTATCTATCTACTAATAAACTAATTACAGTAGCTCTATATTTAATCTGGATTACTTGAGTGGCTCAACTTACTTTGAGAACCTCATTTGAACAAAATTCAAATCTATTGTTAAGAGAACATTAATATATTATCTAAGGTGTACTATAAAATTAATGACTATATCATGGACAGGGATGTCTGGAAATATTCCGATCTGCATTAGCGATCCCTACAGTCTCAAATAGCATACAGTAAAATTACATAAAGTTTACCACTGACAGATGGTTTGCCTTCATTTCATATTCAACTTTAACAACCTACAAATAAAGCCACGTTTGCAGATTTTGTAATAACTACTTTATTTGTATGGTGTTAAAGTTGGAAATGAAATGAAGGCAAGCAATCTGTCAGTGGTAAACTAATAGTAAACGGTTTATCTGCTGTGTTAAAAAATAGTGTAGATCTGTGTGAAATAAATATACTTTGTTGAGTTTCTTGGCGAATTCTTCTCAACAGGGTTTTCCCTATACCTATATGCGGGGAAATGCTAAAAATTTTCACGCAAAAAGAGTTTACCGCGAGATAGATATCTATCTATCCCTATAAATAACTTCACTCCGTCTTTCAAACGTTTTATTAACTGTAATTAAATTACGTATCGTACAGTCAGCCTCAGAAGTCGGTGAACACTTTAGTACTTTGTCGCAATAACCAGTTACACTGTGAAATTTGAAAGATGTAACGTTAGTGAAAGTGACAGAGTACTGTGTTCAGCAACTTCTGAGGCTGACCATACCTGGTGACATATATACCTCCCCCAACTAATATACTATGTAGAATTGTAGATGGACACCAGCACCCTATAACACAACCTGTTACAGGTCATTCTATTTCTGTGCCAGATATTTTTGTATAAATATCATAAAGGTGTATTGTCACGACCGTTACGCGCCGCATTGATACGGGATACTTCCGGACCCGACGTTTCCGGCGTTCTAAGTTTCAACCGGCGACGTTTCCAGCCTTTATGTGTGTACTGGTACTGTACTTTCGAGACACACTGACACCCAACTATATTAGTGTCATTCGAGCGTCTGTTTCGAATCACTTGTGGACACGTTTGTGTAGAAATTGCAGAAGATTCTGATACAGTTTTGAGATATATATTTAAGGGCTCTGTTACATGTCTTTTTAGGGTTCCGTACCCAAAGGGCGATTGTGCCCTACAATGAATTTTACCGTCCGGCAGTCAGAGTTTTTACGGTCCGATATGGCACGCCATTAAATGTATAAGACTGCCGGATAGTTAAATTCATTGTAGTGCACAATCGCCCTATGGGTAAAAACGGGACCCTATTACTGAGACTTCGCTGTCCGTCCGTCCGTCTGTCACCAGTCTGTATATAGGTAGCCTAGTAGGAATATTATGAGGCGCAAGCCACACAGAAGAGACATTGCAGTACGCGTCGTTTGTTCGCAGGCCGCGTCTCCGCCCCGTCTCTTCTGTCTGAGGCCCTACCACGAAGTGCATAATTCGAACTTCGTTTCGTGCCGTCCCGCTCACGCTAATATGATTTGACACGAGAGTGAGAGGGATAATACGATACGAACTTCGATTTTCGAATTTCGTAGTAGCGCCTCTGCTTTGGATCGCAACGCTTCTATACATTTAGTATGAAAACTGATTCAAGGGGCGCCGCGACTGCGACGCGCCCCCCTCCCACATCTCTTCTGTGTGGCTTCTACTACTACTATTCTAAATTCCCGCGCTGTGTTCCCGCGGGATAGCAAGTTCTGCAACTGGAGTGAAAATGTAGAAGTTGCAAGGTGCAAAACTGTACACCAAAAGTGAACAGTCGAACCATTTGATTTGTGACCTATCAAAGAACTTTTCACAGCAAGCGTCATAACCGAATATTATATCATTTAATCATACTTATTACATAATTAAACAAAATGTCAACAAAATTGGTTTGTAAAAAATCAAAACTCTTAAAAACTAAGTTAGTACAGCACCAAACATACAATATACACTAAATTTATCCTAAAATTATTAATAATTAAATTAAGCTTGTTGGTTCAAAAATCCCTCCCCGCGGCGAACTGGAAGCAAATGTCCCCATTACGCTCGCAGCATTGCCTCTCTGGATGGCTATGGAGATCTGCTGAACAAGCCACGATCCTGAACGAGCATCACAACCACGATCTCTTAAACGGCGACCCAAGTCACCAAAAAGCTCCCGCGCCTCGAAGCCCCACGGCCCAGCCGTCTCAACCGCGACGGGAACGAAGTCATAAGTCGCCTCCAACTCGGAATACTTCGAGTGCTTAAGCAGCGCAGCAGACTCAGCCGCCGAGCCCGCCGACCTCGAAGATTCATAATGACTTTCTTTTTTTGAGGAGCGTCATAATGACTTTCCTCGTTAAACAATGCGATGTCACTGTGACATTTTCTGTGAAAAGGTCCACGTTAGGTCACGATTCAATTGGTTTGACTGTACTCCAAAGGTGTACCCATTTATATCGCCGCCAGTACACGCAAGGAGTACAAAAGATGCCAGACTTTCAGACTATCACATCACATTAGAGTCATTATCATTTATCAGTAGCCAATATGAGTCAACTGCATAAAAAAAACAATTAGGTAACCTTTTCAACGATTTTTCCATTGATCACGTAAACTGCGACATATTAAACTAAACTCTGTCTCCATAAAAATGAAGTCCAAAGTCGATTAACAAAATATTTCAAAGGCACAAAATCAGCATTCTTGAAATACCTTATTTATCAATACTATGCCTACACGTCTTTTATCTTTAACAGGCGTACAAGCTGAATTTAACTTTATGTCTGTGAATGATGGTCTATTAGGGATTGTATTGCATAACCATTGAATCTATTAAGCAAGTAAGTATATCAATGCCATATGGGTTTTAGATATGCTTTGTAACAAAACAATGAACATGTCCTCTATGAAAACAGAAATTTTCACATTATGGAACCTTGTCGCAATAATGTCAAACTAGACATCAAAAATGAAAATCAAAACATTTATTTTCCGGAGGCTGCAAGGACTCTTTTACATGTTTGAAAGACCATCATTGTCAAAAAGAATATGCTGCAAGGAACTTAGCAGTTTTTTTTTTAAAACATAAATTACATATCGACGGTGGAAAGGAACATTTTAGACGAAATTGAGTTATATATATATGATTGAAATGTTGCTTAAAGGGTTCCTCCTTTAAACCGTCAATATAGTTCAATTTTTTAACTACTATGACAAATTGTTTTGCTTAAGTAAGTACAAAAATATATACATATAAGGCCTTGGTCGTTCTGACCCGCCACCCGCGGCGGGCAGCGGCCCGTGGCCCGCCGCGACTATATGCTGTGTTCGTCAATGTTCGGGAGTGGTCGTTCTCGCCCGCCGCGTTCGAGACGTCGCACGCGGCCGGCGAGAACGACCACTCCCGAACCAATGTTCGTCAATACGAACACAGCATATAGTCGCGGCGGGCGACAGGCCGCTGCCCGCCGCGGGTGGCGGGTCAGAACGACCAAGGCCTTACCTCTATCCCATGGGAACTATGCAATTTTTCATGATAAAATCTATCCTATATAACATCCTATATCCTATATAACTGAATAGATTTTTCATCACACTTGCTCATCTAACAACCGCTTTAGCCTAGTTGGTAGTGACCCTGCCTACGAAACAAGAGGTCCTGGGTTCGAATCCCGGTAAGGGCATTTATTTGTGTGATGAGCACGAATATTTGTTCCTGAGTTATGGATGTTTTCTATGTATTTAAGTATTTATTTATCTATATAAGTATGTTTATCGTCGTCTAGTACCCATAGTACAAGCTACTATAACCCAATTTTACTACACAAAACTTGTCTACGCTTCATGAAACTTCGTAATTTTTATATTTTAAATTTATATCAAATAGTTTTTTGCTATAATTTTAGTAAGTAAAAAGTAAGTGTTGGCAGAATGTGGCCGTATGACCATTCGAATTCTAAACACAGTTTATATTATCTATGGTAGATGACTTGAAAAAAGTGACAATCTGTATTGGTGGGTAGCCATTATTTATTTAATTTAAGTGTTTAGAGACAAAATAATTTAATTTTGGATTTTTTTCCTCGCAGTGTGATGAAAATCATTGTGTGTACCACGGGCAGTAAGGGGATTACAAACTCGAATCATTAAAAGCCTCCGGCGTCGGGCTTCTAATAGGCTCTCGTTAGTAATCCCCTACTTACGGCCCTTGATGCACAATGTACTATAAATGAAATTTGGTACATAGATGGTTTGAGACCCTGCAAACAAAATAGAAAATTGCATAGTTCCCATAAGGTAGCATTAAACAAATCCTGTGCAGATGGGAGTTGTAGACAACTGTCCGAAAACATTAGAATCACATAGGAAATGTAACAAACCATGATGACAACTAAAAATAAAATCATATTATATTATTTACCTGAGGACAGAAGTCCCACTGTCTCTTGTGATGGCACATCCATTGCCGCAATTTATATGCAACTGTAATTACAAAAAAAATATGATTAAGATATACACATTGTGGATCTGTCTTACTTAACATTAGAGCTCCAAACGCACAGACAGAGGTGTGGCAGTACGGTGGCAATGACGGTTGTTTTATTATAACTTGTATGATTGGTTGTGCGGTACCGTACCACAAACTCGTTCATTTATATAAAAATACTTAAAACACAAGTGTAGTGATATGCACGCAACAGCTCTATGAGCTGCTAGTGTATTATATTAAATAATAAATTAATACAAGTTAGAATACTACAACCGTCACCACCACCGCACCGCCACGCCTCTGCAGTCTAAGTGTTTGGATTTATCCTAAATAATAAAGAAGGCGGATGATAGGGTGACTTGGATGAAGCTGGAGGAGTACACCCAGAGAGGGGTCCAAATCTGCGGAAACTTTACTAACAACACTAATTATTCTTTTCCTTTTTGTAATGGATGTTTCGTAACTCCTGTATTTGGAATAATAAAAGCTTTATTATTATTATTATTATTAATAAACAAATTATAAGCAAAACAGGATTTGGCAAGTCTCATACCTTTGACACGCAAAATATAACAAAAAACATTAATTTTACTCCCTTTTATTATTATTATATTTGTTACTGATTTCCGATCATGTGCCCATTTGACACAGTCATTTGAAAGGCATTCATGGGGCAGAAGCCAACATGAAGAGGAGTTTGGTAACATACAATATGAATGAGATGGGCGTATCTATAGGGGTCTATCCTCTAATACACTATGAGGATGTGATAGCCAGTGATCGGAACTCTGGGAGCTAAACTTTAACAAAACTTGTAAAGCTGACATTTACAACCATGCAAAATGAGAATATTTTTGGCAGATTCGTGTTCAATTTAACTCTATATCGAAATCTCAGATTTTCAGAAGTTTATTAATATTTTCATGTCTGTTCTGTAAGCACTGTTTCATGCCCGCTTGGCAAGTTTTGTTAAAGTTTAGCTCACTGATGATAGCAGACAGTCCTCCAGTTGCCAAACTATTGCCAGATAGGAATGCCATATGGAATGTGACCCTCTTTTACTGAGCTTTTTGAATGCCAGTGTCATCAATTTATACTATCCGATGATTTTTATTTGTATCTTTTCCTGTCAAATGTATTTCCTGTGTATCGAATATGTGTAAATAAACATCTCTCTCTCTCTCTCTCTCTCTCTCTCTCTCTCTCATCTATAGGTGACAATACGGTAATATGCAAATTAACCTACATGTATCAGCATAAGAATTAATTTTGTATGTAAGAAAAACAATGTGTGGCGTTCAAAAGGTTAAAGTGCTAACAGTTAAGAGAATATAGGAATAGGGAAAACAGGTTATTTGAAGAAAAGAGTTATAGAGAATTGGTCTCAAATAAAACTATTTTGGAAATTAAATTAGAAAAAGATATTATTACATTGATCCATACTTAAACATATGAAATCTTATAATTTGGTTTGTATATAATTTATTGTGCACGGTTAACGAAAAAAAAACAAGTTTTTCATTAATTTACAACAATCTAATAAAATTTTGATTAACCTCGCCTCTGGATTGACTATAAAGGTAATATAAACAAAAAAAAACATAAGTGTGCACAAATGCTTTGCCTAAGAAATTAAAATCTCAGCAAGCTTATTTAAACGAAACATAACATAAAACCTGATATTCAGTAGGTTAGGAGATATTTAGGCAATTATACACATTTTATAAACTTACCAAAATGAACATCCACGGAATATCGTCAAAAACAGTCGGAACACATTCACATCGCCACAATAATGTATTCTTGCAGAACCAACACACAATCTCTCGTATGTTTTCCCAACAATTACCAGGAAAGATTTAAACAATGGGATCTAAATTTTATGCGAAAATACACTTTCACATCATTGGGCAGTAGCCACCTACTCAACAGAACAGTTACTCAACTAACACAACTTACTTAGTAACTTTAACACGATCGCCTAGAATTAGTCCGATTGGAATGATTAACATAACAAAAGTTCAATAACACTTTAGCACAATACAGCTTCAAAACAACTTTGAAGGAATGTTGTAAAATAACTTTAAAACTTCCGTCGACTAGTTTTCTACCTTTGACAGGTAGGTCGGCAACGCCGACAAAATTCGGCTGACCTTTTTCGTGTCAAATATGCAAGATCCTAAGAACTCTGTGTTTTGTTGGGTTGATATCAATCAAGCTGTCTTATTCTTTTCTTGTAAAGAAGAAAAAGACAGCAGTATATATAACTTCTCTAAATGCTCTGTTGGAAAACATGACAAGTGTTGCCAAATAGAAATGGGTAAACCATTTTCAGATGCATCGTGAAGTGGCCAGTGCTAAAATTAAAATAACTAAAATTTGTATGTAAACTTGTTTTTAAACTTTTGTTTAGTACCCATAGTACAAGCTTTGCTTAGTTTGGGACTAGGTCAATTGGTGTGAATTGTCCCGTGATATTTATTATTTATTTATTTTAAAATAATGGAAAGATAAGCATAATTTTATGATACAAAATTTAAATTATGCTTTTCATCTAGTTCTACTTCAGATCAAGAATTGTAATTCAACGTGCTTACTGTTGGGGAAGTTTTATGCAATTAGATGGCAACATTTCATGGTACAGCGTTTCGTTATTGCTAATATTCTTTTTTTTTTTTAATTACATCGAACATTGACATATAATTTCAAGTATAAGCTAATACAATATATAGAAGAGAAAAAAAAACAGTATTTACAAGAGAAAAATAAAAATTATTATATTATTATATTCTTATTACATTTCCAAGTTCGTTTGAAGCTTTTTATTTACTTCTTTCACTTTTTTTATAGCAGAGAAAAGAAAAAAGGTTCTAACTAGTTGTAAAATGGAAAATTCTGAATTTATTTTTCGATCAAAGAACTAAACCAAAACAAAATGTCTCTTTATCATCATCATCATCCCAACCTACACACGCCTCATTGCAGGGCACAGGCCTCCTCTCAGAATGAATGGGTTTCGGCCGTAGTTCCCTTCCCACACGGGTCCAGTGCGGACTGGGAACTTAACACATAACATTGAATTTCTTCTCAGGTATGTACAAATTTCCTCACAATGTTTTCCAAATGTGTCTTATCTTTACTTAACAATTAAATGCTGAAAAAAATGCTCAAAAATGAATTAGGTACTCTTTCTCCAGCCTGGTGTACCTACGTTACTCTCAAGAATGAGCTAGAGAAACTTCGGTAGCGTAGCGTGTTGTGTTAGAACGGAGTCACGTGACCATGTTTGCTGTGCTAGGTATTCGAAACTAGATGGCACTACGTAACTACGAGTAGATGGACACCTTAGATTTAATGGTACATACTGTAATCTCTTAAATGTCGATCTATTTTCGCCTCTTCTGCTTAATTACTGACCACACGTTTTTAGGGTTCCGGGTGCAAAATGGCAAAAACGGAACCTAAGTATTAAGTTTTCGTAGGTTTTAAAAGATTACGGTACTGACTATGCAATGCAACACTACGGCTAACTTGTCAGACTGAGCGGTGAAAATAAATTAGCTTTTTGGAGCGCATGACATTTTGTATTAATTTTAATGTCAGTTTTCAGGGGCTAGATTCAGCAACGGGCCTTCACGGGTTTGGTAGCGGTAATTCAATCGTTTGGTTTGGGCTGAGTTTGGGATGAGCCTTATTTATTTGTTTATTTATTTAAAAAGCGAATTAACAGGAAAATAAGGCTCATCCCAAGCTCAACCCATTCCTATCCTCTCTCAAACGATTGAATTACCACTCGCAAACCGTGTTGGGCCGTTCCTGAATTTATCCCCTAGTTGCGGCTTATCCCCACAGTGGCGCCACTGTCTATGCAAAAGAAACTAAAGTTTCAAAGTTATAAGCTCTTTTGTTAGCAGCGGAAGGGATCTTAGACGCATAATGGGCATTTACTTTATTTTTAAACATTATGTGCAACCAAATTGCGTTGGCGGTTTTTAAAGTTTTTAATTTATAGTTATCAATCCTTCCTTTTCTCAAGTCAAACGAAGAAAAAGGACAGCTTACATTTATCTGACAAATACAAAACTGAACGTTAAACCAGTCCTTATAGTTTACTTCCTTACTTTGTGGTTATCATCACCGACATAAATAGGTGTTAGAGTATACTTAGTCCTTTGACGCCGTGTACCTACTTGTAACCGTGTAACACATAGGTGTTCTTTTTAAAAATAAGTGATCAACTCTGATCAAAGGGCTTTTTGATAAGTTATTACATACTTACATAGATAAATAAAATCACGCCTGCATTACCAAATGGGGTCGGCAGAGCACACGAAACGTAACATTTACGTTTCGATAATACTTTTACCAATTTTAGGTTTAAAGATAAAAGTGTAATAGTGACAGGTTTCTAGCCTATCGCCTATAATATAACCTTAGCATATTATTATGTCCTTAGTCGCTCCTTACGACATCCACGGAAGAAATGGAGAGGTTTGCCTAATTCTAAACCCGACACCGTAGATTAGATTATTATTCATAATTTTTCAGCCAAAAGACGTCCACTGCTGAACATAGGCCTCCCCCAAGGCTCGCCAAACAGATCGGTCCCGCGCCACCGCATCCAAGGCGATCCCGCAACCTTAACCAATTCTCCAACAAGATGGAGCGATTATTATTAGTTAGATATTATACTTAATGTGAACTTTTCGAACTGAGCTCATCCACTAAGGACTAGAATACCATTGAGTGATTTACCACAAATTAAGATAACGAGCTCGTAAAATTTATATTCGCCTTGAAGTTAATAAATTATCGACTCTATTTCATTGGACAATTAAATAGAAAATACACTAACAAATTCGATTGGCGGTTGTGAGAACAAATGTAGGTAAGTAATAAAATTGTATCTGATACAATGCCATTGTAAATACAGGAAGTAAGTAAATACATAAGGTCAGTTCAAAAAAAATAAACTAAACTTTATTTTCAATTCATGTGCCATAGTTTGAGTAGGTGTTGGGTGTAATAAAAGTTTTATTCTAAGAAAATATCATATAATCTGTTCTCGTTTACAATTATAAAATAGTGACTCGAAACATTTTATTTTTAAGTAGAAAAGGAAGATCATTGTTTATTATTTACACCTTTGGTTATTAGGTAACTACTTAACTAGGTAATTACAAAATATTTAAGTACATTTCTGTCTAAAATTCTTAAAATATATAAACTTATCTATTTCTTAATCTAACATTAATTTCATAATTAACTATTGGACTAATTGCTGATGACGAGGACCAGGTAATAAATACTAATTCAATCATAATCAGTGATCGGAATTTTGGGAGCTAAACTTTAACAAAACTTGCCAAGCGGACATGAAACAGTGCTTACAGACATGAAAATATTAATAAACTACTGAAAATCTGAGATTTCGATATAGAGTTAAATTGAACACTAATCTGCCAATAATATTCTTATTTTTCTTGGTTGTAAATTCTCCTTAATGTCAGCTTTACAAGATTTGTTAAAGTTTAGCTCCCAAAATTCCGATTACTGATCATAATTAATATTTATGATGATTTTTTAATTAATGATCAGAGCTCGTATTGTCTAAGGCAGGGGTCCCTAAATGGCGGGCCCGGTCCGGATCTGGACCGCCAACCAATTTTGTGCGGACCTTAAATAAGCAATTACTTGTATTACTGAGTAGGTACAGAATTTAATACAGTGTTATTTGTAATTCACTAGCATCCTTTTAACCCCAAACTCCTACCACTTAAACAAATGCTTTTTGTTTTACGGCTTTTGTCATATCTTAATATTTTTGGTGAAATAACGTTTTGAAAATTTGAGATTACCTCTTATTTTTACGATACTCTGTGTATTTGTATGGGAAAAAAGTGCTTCATTTTAAAAAGTCGTAAAACAAAAACCATTTGTTTGAGTGATAGGAATTCAGGGTGAAGAGGATGTCAGTGAATTAAAAATAACCCTGTATAACGTATCCCGCGCAAAAAAAAATCTCGTTGATATTTAAAAAAAATCGGTATTACTTTTGTATCGCATAGCATTCACATCTCTTTCTACCGTTGTAGTATACCGTATGATAGAAAGAAGGGGTAGAAACGATTGAAAATCTGAGACTACACACAAGTACGACACGACTACAAGTCGTCTTCTACAAGTGCCTCTGGGTAAATATTCAGCGTTTTTACGGCGATTTTTTTTGTCATTACCATTTGAGCAGAAATTAAAATGGATGATGCTTAGGGTTAACTTTTTATGAAAACTTAAGACAGTACCGATGCTGAATCTAGTTTGATGAAATTTCGTGCGATTCGTCTTTCGGTTGTGGTAATAATCGTCGAATGGTAATGACGTTTAACCGCGCGGCCAAAACGCTCGAATATGTACCCCTCTCCAACTAGTGGAGGTTGGCAGTCAGCTCCACATATCTAACTCGGTCTTTTGCCAGTTTGAAAAGCTCCGCGGCGCTCTTAATTCCCGTCCACTCCTGGATATTGCGCAGCCACGATTTCTTCCTACGACCTACTGATCTTTTGCCTGCCGTGTACCTACTTATAAGACAGGCTTCAGGAGTTGAAAAATAATATTATCCAGCCAAAATTTAAGGTAAATCCTTAAGCAATGACCTCACTGTTTATTTAATTATAATGAATGATACAATTGGCTAAGTAAAGTTTTTTGAAGAGGTGCTAAATATATATTTTTTCGACAGTAGTCGTCTTCTAGACCGAGAAACTGCAGCTGTTTTATTTTTATCTCCTATTATTGTTTACTGGAAATATTTTTTTAAGTGTTCGAGATGACATTTGTGAGATTTAATAGCTGACAAGCGGTTCATGCTCAGTACTTAGTAGAAATAGAAAAAAAAACGAAGCCAATTGTCAATGTCAAATGAAATCTAACCGTTTGCGTTTCGTTTACTTTGCATTGTCCAAAAAGCAGTTCCAAAATAATGATCGAAAATATTCAATCGTGATTTAATTATCGTGCATATTCGTGGAGAAATGCGGTAAAATTGAAAATCCGGATTTTGTGCGGAGGTCGTTAAAAATAGTCCAAAACGCAAAGCAAACGAAACGCAAACGGTTTGACATGGACAAAAGTGACAGTTGACTTCGTTTTTTTTCTGTTTCTACTAAGTACTGAGCACGAACGGCTTGTCAGCCATTAAATCTCACAAATGTCAACTCGAACACTTAAAAAAATATTTCCAGTAAACAATAGGAGATAAAAATAAAACAGCTGCAGTTTCTCGATCTTCAGAACGCCGACTGTCGAAAAAAAATATAATTAGCACCTCTTAAAAAAACTTTACTTAGCCAATTAAAACCAGTAGCCACTAGATACATGGTACATTTTTTTGATTGAGCTTTTGCTACCAGAGCCGGGACTTAACGTGATCTCCGTAAATTAGTTAATAAGAAAAATTGGTACCTAATCATCAATTATAAATCATCTTGCGTTGTGCCTAAATTTCATCCAAATACCCTTTTTAATAAACAAAGAATCTATGTAGGCTCATAAGAGTAGATACTTAAGTAATTTGAATCCTAACTTAGTTAATATAACTTATACTATAAGTAGGTAGGTAGGTAGGTAGGTGCTCGAACTGGTAATGCCCATTAGCGACACCATGTACACCATGTACCATTAGTATCTCTAATAAAAAAATTAAAGATGACAATGACTGGGACAGTGTCCAGCGCTCGGCCGTTTACCTTAACACGTTGGTTAACCGCTATCCGTTGTTCATCATTCCTGATATCCTTTAGGAAAGGGAATTATTTGCCTACGTGGAAACTTACTAGCCTTGTTCCTAAAATACTGCCCTTTTAACGAAAGGACCAACGTCCCTTACATTTTGATACAATACTAGATCAGTACAAAAGTTAGGGGCGTCCATAAACTGGATGAGACTAGGGGTGGGAGGAGGGTCGATCGTAATCTCACCCAATCTCACTTGGGGGAGAGTTTCGGAAAATATGGCGTAAAATTGCGAGAAAACGGGCTTCAATTAAGTAACAAATGTTTCTCCACTAAAATATGGCTAAATAAAATACATGTTCAAGCACAGAATAACACTAAAAATACGCATTTTGAAAATTTTTACGTGAGATTAAGTGGGTCGGACTATATCTCACGACATCTTATCAGAGGAGAAGGGTAGGGTCGAAAATTAGTCGAGGTCGCTCACGTAATTTATGGATGTCCCCTTAGGCCCTGGTTTCTCTGACCACCCGCCACTGGCGACCGGTGACCGACGCGTGTCCGCAACCGACGACGTTCGAATGTTTTGTTCGGGAATGTTTGAGGGTGGTTTCTCTGAAACGTCACGCACCCGCGACCGACGGCGTGTGGCACAGCGTGCGACGCACATCCAGGCGCCCCCGGTCGCGTGTGACGGGCCAGAGAAACCGGGGCCTTAACAAAACGTGTTTAGACCAGGGGCATAGCTACCGCCTTATCAGCCGTATTAATGATATGGGGCCCCCGGGCTACAAAGGGAGGCCCCTAATGTGTGTAAGCAAAAATTAGTAAATGTTATCCACAATGCCACTCAATCTCGTGCTTCCCGGGAAAGCCCCCCCCAACTAATGTTGATACAGGGCCCTTCCAAGGCACGCTACGCCACTGGTTTCTAGACGCTTTTTTGTTTTAAACACTTGCACCGATCTTAGCTCGTTATGGTTGACACATCGTCATTCATTTACATACAAATACTACTAGCCATAAGCCTAAACTCATCACAGAGCGACATCCTTATATTTAGTCAGATCATCGGACTCATTGCCGACGGACGTATGACTGTGTCTCATCCCCGGTCCATAGAAGCCCCTGTTGTTAAAATGATACTGATCATGTCTAAGCAGATTCACGCCATAGTCATCTCTAGGATAAAACCTAGGGTCATAATCCTGGTACATCCTAGGGTCATAATAATGTCTGTGGTAAGGATACCCCATCTCGCTCTTGCAGTCCGCTCGGTCTTCGTATTCGTATTCTTTAGCTGGATATTCGTCAGCGAAAGCTCCGACTATGGAATGTCTTCGTTTGTAAGGGTTGTCGTATGGTCCAGAGCGGGGTCCCACCCAGGTTCCGTACATTTGCGGGTAGGGTCCAGGTTTGGGGAAGCCTCGGAGGCTGGCCGCGTATTGGCGTTCGGCGAGGTGTTGCCAGTAGCCAGGGGGTGGTTGCGGGTAACCCTGGTTGAAGGATTGTCGGGATGCCAGGTGACGGCGGAGGTCTGGCATGGAGCCTGATTTACCTGTAAATGACAATAAAACATATTATTAAGTAGGTACATATTGTAATTACAGGTATATTCGACCAAGTAAGTGCTTTGCCATATTTTATGTCAGTTTCTACATCAGAATAGAAACAATAAGGCTGATTGTCACAATGACCCGCAAGTGAAAATAGTCACAAGTATCATGGCTACCTCGCTTAACCAAATACAGTAATTCTACTGCCTCATGTTAATCAAGTCATCCAAAGAGCATACTAACGTCTTATTACACGCTCAATTACCTGTTACCTATCAAAATAACCCATTCAAACTCTTTCACAGCTTAGACTATTACTGCAACTGTGTACTTTATTGTAGACAACGAAAGATCAATTTGGCAATCGCATTATAAATTAGATAAGAGTTTGAGAAAGTAAGGTCACGTAACGGTGCGCGATTGTTTGGCAGCCGCTAATGCGACTGTAACTGTGGCAATGGCAACTAGCGACGCGTGTGAACGGACGTTAATGGCTGTGTCATAACAAGGGTTATGGTTCACCGGAGGGAAGCCAGCGCAGCGGATCATTTGTAGGTTGAGGTTGAGTTGAGACAGATTTTTAGGTTTGACGACCTTATAGCCAAGTGGTTAGTTAGTGTCAAAATTAGTTGGGAGCTTTCCCGGGAAGCACGAGATTAAGTAACATTGTAGATAACATTTTAGTAATTGCTTACACAAGTTAGGGGCCTCTGTAGCCCGGGGGCCTCGTAGTTAATAATGACTTAATACTGCAATATCGCGTAACCAACAATGGCTAATGCTGCGTATCTGACTAGAGGCAAATTTTACACAAATTTACTACTTTTATAAGTTAAGCAGAATTAGCTAAGTATTGTTGGTTACGCGGCATTGCAGTATCATCGACGAAATGACTATACAATTAACCGTGAATTATTTAACATGTGAATACCATTATCAGGCAAGAAGCCGTCGTTGGCGAAGGCCGCCGGCGCTTCCGGCACGTAGTGGCTGGCGTCAAACTCGCTGCCGCTCGCCGCTGCGCCGTTAGCGTAACCTGCATCCCTGAAAATAGAAGGCAATCTTTACAAACCTGAAGCCTGTATAGTCAAACTATATTTTGACATTAAGTCATTAATAAAAGGTTGGTTGATTCATTCGTTTGCAATGAGATAGATCAGGGGTGGCCAACTTGATAAGACCCCATAGGAGGTAGGTACGGTTGGCCAAGAAAGTGGTCTATCAGCTTTAACAAAAGTTTCTGTGACATGTAAATATCGTTAAGGTTGTCTTTTCAAACTGAGTGAAGTCTTTAGTCACTGTCACCGAATTATTTCAAGCGAAAATCGACCTCGTTGTATTATGACGTGCAAATGAACCATGGTATGTATGGTAGACCATATTTTTGGCTGATGGTAACATTAAAAAAAAACTACATTTTATTATTTCACTTTATTCGGAAAATTGCTACACATATCCATGCAAAATTACAGCTTTCTAGCCCTAATAGTCTCTGAACTAAGCCGCGGACGGATGGACGGACAGACAGACAGACATGGCGAAACTATAAGGTTTCCGTTTTTGCCATTTTGGCTATGGAACCTAAAAATGGGTCACCAACCCATAGGCATACCTGGCTTCCCGGAGGGCATAGGCGCTCTGGACCAACACTACTCCACAGACGATGGCTGGCAGCCGCGCCACGTAGCACGCCAGCTCAGCGCCGCCGTACACTCCTTGCAGGCCCTGGAGTTCAGATAACTTTGAATACTCGTAAGTAGCGGAATAAATGAGTCTTTCCTTTGTATGTCATCATCAGAGATCGGACGGATTGGCGTCATTGCTCGCAATAATAATGTGGATATGACTTAAAAATTAATTAAATAATTATTCATTTAATTAATTGCTTACCTGAGATTCAATTTTGATTCCTACTGAATAAATAACACAAAGATTTCTTATAATGTAAGTAGATGGTTACCTATCATATCCTCGAAAAATTTTTTCTGAATATTTAAAATCCCGAATGCTTCATTTATCCCAATGCATTTTTTTCTGAAACTGTAAATATTTCAGGATTTTTATAAAACAACCCTAACATAACCTAAAGGGTTTTACACGATGGTCCTGAAATAAATCCTGAAATATTTACAGTTTCAGAAAAAAATGCTTTCGGACAAATGAAATTTTCGGGATTCTAAACCTTCGGAAATATTTTTTTTTAAACATCGATAGGTTCCCATCGTATAGGTATATTAATTAGAAAACTTCTTCATTATAAGAATTGAGAACCTCCTCCTTTTGTTTTCGTCGGTTGAAAAAAGAAAGCGATAAGAACTGGCATTGGCATTGTATGCATGTGTAAACTATTATCTCCGGAAATTCAGATCTAATTTCAAGAAATAATTAAGTAATTAATTAATTAATTTAATAATTTTGGAGTCATGTCCACATTATTGCGAGCAATGACGCCAATTTGTCCGATCTCTGGTCATCATAACGGGTCTATATACGTCCCTCTGCTGTATAGTGGTGCTCTTCCTCCACTGCGTTTTCAAACTTGGCAGAAATAGTAGCGCCCCTCTCCCCAGCGTTTGAGTCTGAGGCGCAAGCCACAAAGAGACATAGGACGAGGATGCGCCGCAGTCGTGGTGCTCCTTGAATCAGTTTTCATACTAAATGTATAGAAGCGTCGTGGGAGGCGGAGACGCGGCTTCGTCTCTTCTGTCTGCTTTAGATCGCGGCGCTTCTATACATAATAAGTATAAAAGCTGACACAAGGGGCGCCGCGATTGCGACGCGCCCCCCTATCACGTCTCTTCTGTGTGGCTTGCGCCTTACAAGTCGACGGTGAGCCAACCATGCTTCCGTATGTTAGACGCTTTGTGCAGCTAAGTAGTTTTTTTTATTTTCAATCATATCACTTATTATGATTATTACTGATTATGATTTTAGCGCCCCCTGAAACTACTGCCCAGGACTAGTGTCCCCCCCCCCCCCTCCCTAGAGCAGTGGTGCTGTACCTCTACCATGAGTTTACACTAGTTTACAGTGACCGTACTCGCTAGCGACGGCGTAAATGATTTGTATGGAGAATTGTGACCGCTAGAGGCGCTGTACAATTCTCCATACAAATAATTTACGCCGTCGCTAGCGAGTACTGTCACGTAAACTAGTGTAAACTCATGGTAGAGGTACAGTACGCTTAGTATAAGTTTTACTTCACCAAAATACTTCTCGATCGCGTTTACGTAAAAAAATCAATTACTAGGAAAACATGGACAGCGCCTCCGCGGCCGCGCGTCCATGTTTCCATAGAATTGAAATTTTTACGTAAACGCGATCGAGAAGTATTTTGGTGAAGTAAAACTTATACTAAGCGTACAGGTTATGTCTGGGGATCGAAATCCGAAGGGAGAAAATTAGAACTTTTATAATGCGGAATGGGAACTTGACATACCCAATAAAACCTTTATTTTTCCTTTATCATTGAGAGAGAGAGAGGCATTTATTTACACAGGAAAAAATACATTTCAAGGAAAAGATACAAATAAGAAAACATGTTCCCATCTATTGATCGATGTTCAAATTATACCACGTCAAAGCCTAGACTAAGTAGGGTCAACGTCATAAATAAGTGATCACTTTTGTACCTTGTCACTTTAACGTCATAGGAAATTATGCAACGACTGAAAGCGACAAGGTACAAAAGTGATCACTTATTCATGAAGTTGACTGGTACTTACCCAATGACTAATGGACATGTAAAAGACTAGAACACATTCCGGAATGAGCACGAGAATCACCGTGATCAGCCACGACAGCAGGCACTTGTTGTTTTTCTGAAAAACAAAGAAAACAGTTTTACTTTTACGTCGTTCACATTTCGTCGGTGATAGTGCGTAGTCCACTTATCTACGTACGTACCCCGTATCTGGCCTCCCCTGCACTACATTTAGTTTTACAGACATCATCATCATCATCATCATCATCAGCCTATGTTCGTCCACTGCTGGACATAGGCCTTTCCCATGGCACGCCACTGAGCACGATCCTCGGCCACTCTCACCCTGCGCTTGCCAGCCGCCTAGCGAAGATCGTCGCTCCACCGAGTCTGAGGACGTCCCACGCTACGTTTGCCAATCCGTGGTCTCCACTCAAGAACTCGTCTACCCCAACGGTTATCGGTTCTTCGGGTTATATGGCCTGCCCATTGCCACTTCAGCGTGCTGATGCGGTGGGCTATGTCGATAACTTTAGTTCTCTGTCGGATCACTTCGTTACGAATTCGATCTTTTAGAGAAACTCCGAGCATAGCCCTTTCCATAGCACGTTGAGCAACTTTAAATTTGAGGACCAGCCCTACAGTGAGTGTCCATGTTTCGGCACCGTATGTAATTTTACAGTGGATACTTTTAATTCAAATTCATAATTTGTTTTAGTTTAACCAGTAATAGGTAATTAACTATAAATTTAAAAAATTTAAACCCCCCAACGTATTAAATCTAAGATCCCTTCCGCAGCATACAAAAGAGCTGATAACTTTAACAAGTTAGGTTAGGTATGAAGTATCTTTTTATATTTATTTTTTCAACTTAATTTTTTATTACTTTTACGGTCATCCCGTGAAACCATATATTTCAAACTAAATACAAACTGAAATATAGATGCACAGAAAAAACCCCAGAAAAAAGACCAATGCTGGGAATCGAACCCAGGTCCTCAGCATTCCGTGCTGCGTGCTTACCCCTACACCATCACTGGTCTAATGGTCTGGTGGAGACCAGTGATGGTGTAGGGGTAAGCACGCAGCACGGAATGCTGAGGACCTGGGTTCGATTCCCAGCATTGGTCTTTTTTCTGGGGTTTTTTCTGTGCATCTATATTTCAGTTTGTATTTAGTTTGAAATAGCTGATACCTTTGAAACGGCTGGACCAATTGGTGAGCCGATTTGGATGCGTTTTTTTTTATTTGAAAGCAGGTTTCTTGGCGATGGTTCTTAGACATGTTTCTTAATAATTGGTCCAGACGTTTCAAAGTTATCAGCTCTTTTGTATGCTGCGGAAGGGATCTTAGGCTTTAATTGCGTTGGGGGTCTTTAAAATTTTTAATTTATTGACTACGTTGACATAGAGCCTTTTTTGATCAGCTTAAGCACACAGGACACAGGCCTCCTCTCAGAATGAAAGGGCTTGGGCCGTAGTTCCCACGCGGCCAATCCGCACGTTCAAATATACTCACAGAAATAAGGCCATGGACCAAGGTGACGGTGGCAGCGATAACCACGCAGTAGCATGCCATGAGCAAAGCGGAAGCGATCGGCAGTCCGCTCTGAGACTCCACCACCCACACCACTTCGTAGATTAGCGCTATTGCGTACGCGACCTGTGGGTAAAAAACAAAAGTTTTTTTAGTTATAAAATTCGATTTTCGAACTTATCGGGCCGTTACGTTTACGCTACAATACATTTACTTTTAGTTTTCCACTGACAGATTGCTTGCCTTCATTTCATTTCCAACTTTAACACCATACAAATAAAGTAGTTATTACAAAATCTGCAAACGTGGGTAACAAGTATTCTAAAATTGGCTTTATTTGTAGGTCGTTAAAGTTGAATATGAAATGAAGGCAAACCAGATGGTTGGACAGATGTCAGTGGTAAACTTTATGTAATTTTACTGTGATAGTATTAAAAAGAATAGTGAAAGGGATGGCACGATACGAATTTCGTATCTACTCAGAGGTCTGTGGGGCTACCACACACCTCGGAGTATACGGGGCAAATAGCCTACTTATTGATTTGCCGTATGGTCTCTGAAACAGAGGATCGTGGCAAATAATAAGACTTATTTTAGGGCATTTTCCAAAAAAAAGATATCCTTTTCTTAAAAAATATTCCTAGCTTTCCAAACAATTTTTTGTGTCAGTTTTCTGAAGAGCAGTTTTGCAACGAGCTGTTCGAAAAAAAGTCGTAAAACTGGCACAAAAATTTGGGACATTTTTGTTATCATCAATATCAATAGTGTTCTTGATTCTTATTAAGAAAACTCCTTAATTTTCATGCGGTAATGATTGAAAAAAAAATAAAGGGTACACACACCGATAAAGTGCGTCACCGACCATTGACCAATTTTTAAGCCCCGACACAAAAAGAGGGGTGTTATAAGTTTGACCGCTATGTGTGTGTGTGTGTGTCTGTCTGTGGCATCATAGCTCTTAAACGGGTGAACCGATTTGAATGCGGTTTTTTTTATTTGAAAGCGGGTTTCTTGGCGATGGTTCTTCGACATGTTTCATCGAAATAAGTTCAGCCGTTTCAAAGTAATCAGCTCTTTTGTTAGCTGCGGAAAGGATCTTAGACGCACAATGGGCATTTACTTTATATTCAAACATATATGTGACCTAATTGCGTTGGGATTAATAAAATATATAGTTATAATGACAGTTCTTACCTCAGAAAAAAGCAATACAGCTACACTGTCACATTGATTTATAAGTGATACTGATAATACTTAGTCTTTGTTCTTTAGTAGGAAATGAATTCTTTAATCCGCCGATGAAGGAATTTATTTCCTTATACATATAGAATAATGGCGTTCGTTAGCAGCATGAAGCAATCGACATGCAATTGTCATTTGAGTATGCATGCATATGCGAAATACATAAAAATATTTTCACACGGCAGTATGCGCTATCAGCAAGAGATATCGCACCTGCATTGAAATACAAGCTGCAGTCACTGCACTGTTCCATAAAAGTACACATTATCTGTCTATCAGTACCATTAAATGTAGGACAGTGACTGTAACTTGCGTGTAGGTTAGCGATTTATAAATACACTAGCTGTTGCCCGCGACTCCGTTTGCGAAGAAAAATAGCCTACGACCTATTCTCAGACCTACCGAATACAGAGAAAAAAGTTTCATAAAAATCGGTCAGGCCGTCTCGGAGGAGTTCGATAACAAACACCGTGACACGAGATTTTTATATATTAGACTAGCTGTTGCCCGTGTCTCCGTCCGCGAAGAATAGGAGTAAGTAAGTATAAAAAATAGCCTACGACCTATTCTCAGACCTACCGAATACAGAGAAAAAAAATCATAAAAATCTGTCAAGCCGTTTCGGAGGAGTTCGATAACAAACACCGTGACACGAGATTTTTATATATTAGACTAGCTGTTGCCCGTGTCTCCGTCCGCGAAGAATAGGAGTAAGTAAGTATAAAAAATAGCCTACGACCTATTCTCAGACCTACCGAGTATAGAGAAAAAAGTTTCATAAAAATCGGTCAGGCCGTCTCGGAGGAGTTCGATAACAAACACCGTGACACGAGATTTTTATATATTAGACTAGCTGTTGCCCGTGTCTCCGTCCGCGAAGAATAGGAGTAAGTAAGTATAAAAAATAGCCTACGACCTATTCTCAGACCTACCGAATACAGAGAAAAAAAATCATAAAAATCTGTCAAGCCGTTTCGGAGGAGTTCGATAACAAACACCGTGACACGAGATTTTTATATATTAGACTAGCTGTTGCCCGTGTCTCCGTCCGCGAAGAATAGGAGTAAGTAAGTATAAAAAATAGCCTACGACCTATTCTCAGACCTACCGAGTATAGAGAAAAAAGTTTCATAAAAATCGGTCAGGCCGTCTCGGAGGAGTTCGATAACAAACACCGTGACACGAGATTTTTATATATTAGACTAGCTGTTGCCCGCGACTCCGTCTGCGAAGAATAGGGACATATAAAATAGGCTACGACCTATTCTCAGACCTAGTGACACCAAATCTGAACTCAAGACCCTCTGCAAGAGGCCGCAGGTCAAGCCATAGGCCAAATCATAGCTAAATATAGCTTCGACTCATATTTACACTACAAACATCGATTAACATAAAAGGTAGATAAATCGACATGCGCCCACGCCGCTTCCGCCAAAGAACCGTTTCTCAGTTCCTTTAGCTCAAAACCGCAGGAAATGCACCATTACATGGATTACTGGGTCTCCTTGAATAGTAAAAGTTTGTAAACTATACACGTATGTACTTATTAGGAAATGGATTTAAATATTACTCTACAAAGTGTTCTCATTGGATGTACAGTCGCGGAAAGAAAAGGTTCGTCAATTTTCGACTCTATGTCAACGAATTAAGATCGAAAAGTGACGAACCTTTTCATTCCGCTACTAATACACGTAGTGCTATGAGTAGGAGGTATAAAAATCTAGAGTTAGCAAGCCCTGGTTGGGGTAATTTATATGATTAGTTGAGACCCCCTTAATTTTTAATTTAGCTTTATTTTTACTATTGGTCGTTGTAGTGATAATAGAAATACATTGTGTATAAAGGACCACCAACAGAAACGAAATATGTCTCATTTAGGTAATAGATCTTGGTAACCTGATGACTACGGAACCCTTATAGTTTCGCCATGTCTGTCCGACTGTCTGTCTATCCGCGGCTAAGCTCAGAGACTGTTTAGTACTAGAAAGCTGTAATTTGGCATCAATATATATATCAGTCACGCCGACAAAGTGATTGAATAAAAAAAAGTAAAAAACATTTTTTGAGGGTACCTCCCATAGACGTAAAGTGGGGGTGATTTTTTTTCTCGGCTAACCCTATAGTGTGGGGTATGGTTAAATAGGTCTTTTAAAATCATTGCGGGGTTGCTAACATGATTTTTCTACTCAGTGATCTGTTTGCGAAATATGCAACTTTAAAGTGAAAATTTTCAGTAAAATCGGCCGTCCCCCCCCCCCCCCTCTAAAATTCAGAAGGGTAGTAAATATATCAAGTTTACTAGGAAAATTATGGCGGCTAAGATTGCTTGGAAATTATTTGTAGTTTAAGAGTAAATAGTAGCCTAAGGTATAAAACATACCTAAACTTGGATGATTCCGTACACATACGAAATCCTTAGAAAAATATTACTTGATTTTTTCGCAATGGCTACGGAACCCTACCTTGGGCGTGTCCGACACGCTCTTGGCCGGTTTTTTACTATGACGAGGATCGCCCTATGCATGGGATTTTCCTGGAAAACCGTATTTTGTTTTTATATATTTTTTGCAAACAGAAAATAATTTAGGTACTACGATACTACGCTAAGCAATTGACAATATTTCATATTTCTAAGACTATAATTTGATTCGTTCTCTGTATTCTGTTTGGAAAGAGAAAGATGCTGATAGTTTTAAATTTTCACTAGGATTATTAATTAATTTGTAACAATTTTTTAAAGATGTGCTTATTCCAAAAGAGCGTAACGATAAAATAGATCCATTACTTTTGTCTAGTCTCTATTAAAAAAAAGTGATGACGTAAATTTGACGTTAAGGTTGTTATCAAATTTAAAATTATGACAGCTCTTTTTTCTAGGGAAAAGGGTAAAGGAAACATATATATTCTGTGGAAGTATTTGTAAATACATATGTTTTTAAATTTATTGTATTTTTTTAAATATGGAGAAATAAATTATAATAAATATTTTTCCGTGTTCAGGAGGCGAAACTCTTTCGATTCCTGCAGTAATTTTCAGGTGTTAAAAAAAAACAAAATAGACGAATTAAATGTTTTAGTCTGAAAATAAATTCACACTTATTTTATAAATGAGAAAACTTGTAAGGTGGTTGGATGAATTCATTGATGATTCATTTTTGAATATTTATTAGGCTGAACGGATTTGGATGAAACATGGCGTACATCTGTATTTTTGCTGACCGTGCTTGTTGTGTACAAAATGTTTTGTTTAGATAAAAAAAAACACGGTCAGAAAAAAAGTTATTAAAATTTACTTATTTCGACTGACTATTATTACTAGAACTAAGACCATAGTGAAAATAAACGGATCACTCACGTCTTAAAACGAGTTGCCGTTTATAAAGGGGGTAACGGATAAAATCGGACAATTGTTACGCCGAAAATACAGCATCAAGTCGATTTACCGTCCTCATATGCAGCTCAGGCAGTTGGTACGTTCACCGAAGGATAGGGAGCCCTTTAGTGGTCCCGGAGCATATAAAATTCCATGTTCCTGTGGCAAGGATTATATCGGAGAGACTGGACGTAATGTTTCCACAAGGTTATCGGAGCACATACGCAGTATGAAAAAGCAAGACAGCAAGGAGTCTGCGGTGGCCGAACACTCAATGGACTCGGGCTCGACGCACTACATCCGTTTTGATAAGGCTTCCGTACTTGCGAGAGAAAAGTTTTTCATTCCGCGGAAGGTGCGTGAAGCCATCGAGATTGTTCGTCATCCAAATTTTAACCGGGATAGTGGTTGGTCAGTACCCCCGAGTTGGAAAACAGTGTTGAATGTTCGTACTGCGTCAACGGTGAGTGTGAGCGAACCTTTACAAAGTGATGTGGTTAGTGTTGTGTCCTACCCTACATTTGACAATGACAATAAAAGTGATGATGAAAACGGGGGTAGTTGTGTGTCGCTGTCAGTTGCGTCGAGTAGCCGCGCGACCAGGGCGTTAAGCACGCAGTGCACGTTTGGCAGCCGCCGTGACGTGCGACTCCGAGAGGAAGGGCTACGGATTAGCCCGAAACATGTCGAGTTAAACTCGTTTTAAGACGTGAGTGATCCTTTTATTTTCACTATGAGTGAGTCTCACGGTAGTTTCATGTTTAAAGAACTAAGACCATTTAAAATTGTCGCATTTAATTACGAAACAAACTAAATGTGAACAGTACAACGGATCTGTTACGCGAACTATGGACCGGTTGATGAAGTTCACTCTCTCTCGCGATGTCGTCATGGTTAAATAACGTATGATATGGCCTTAAGCGCCCGCTGTATTTAGATCTCTGAGCAGTAGATTACGCTTCCATAGAAACGGATCAGACCAGAGACATGCAGATATCAACCATATATATTAAGACCACATTATTCGGACGTAGAAAATATTCCTATCTGCGCAAAGACATTGATAAGATTTGACCGTGTTTTTTTTGTCAGGTACTTCCCCAAAAGGCGTTACGGTATTCAAGATTCTGAACTCAAAAAAAAATGTACTTACCTATAATTTTTTTATTTAAAAAGAAACTGTGGAGGTTGTCGACCAAAAACAATATAATTTTGAAGATATCTGGCTAGGTTACTCGTACAAGCCCAATTTATCTGAGTTGTTTATTTTTAACAAAGAGGGAGGTCTCACTAAGATGGTCGTCTCACAATGCATATACACCGTGAAATATTAGTGGTTGTTTTCCCGAAACGAGGTGATTTAGTTTCGATTGTACAATCGATTTATAATTACTATTTTGACTAGAGTCAAAAATCCAATTGTGAAAAACGACAGTCGAAAGTGACCGCAAACCAATAGTAACGCTTCGTTGGTACAAGTAGCCTACGATCGAACGATAGGTTAGGTACCAACGAAGCGTTACTATTGGTTTGCGGTCATTTTCGACTTTCGTTTTTCACAATTGGATTTTTGCCTCTAGTCAAAATAGTAATTATAAATCGATTGTACAATCGATACTAAATCACCTCGTTTCGGGAAAACAACCACTAAAATTTCACGGTGTATTAGACAACTGTCATAGAAAAGATTAGTGTGAAAAAGAATGTCGGATTAACAGATATGTTACCTTCATTAAACATGCCCAATCGTGTGAGACATTTCGTAACTTTATGTTAACAGTTACGTGAACTTGTGTTATTTTTTATGATCATTGCTTCGAACGCAACCACTTATGTAGCCTACTCCACTGCAAAATCGTTTTTGTAATTATCGTCATCATCATCATCCCAGCCAACGTACGTCCCACTGCAGGGCACAGGCCTCCTCTCATTAGAGGGCCTTAGTTATCACGCAGGTCCTGTGCGGAAATGCGAATTTCACGTACACCATTGGATTTTCTCACGATGTTTTCCTTCAATGATGTGTGTGAAGTTCCCAATCCGCTCAAGCTTTATTGCCCAAGCACTCGCATTCTGAGAGGAAGCCTTTCGCAGCAGTGGGCCGTATGTAGGCCAAGATGATGATTAGTTTTTGCTGACTATATTTTTGTTGACTGCTTGCATTGCCATTCAAAAAACATCAACAGCCAAAAGACGTCTACTACTGGAAAAAGGCCTTCCTCAGAGTTCTACAACGATCGGTCCAGCGCTGGCCGCATCCAAGTAGTTCCTGCAACCTTTACCAGATCGTCGGACCATCTTGTTGGCGTCCTTCAAAAAACATATCCCTATCTTTCAAGCTTCGATCTTATAAGAATCGATTAAGTGGAAAGCTCCGCAATATCTTGTTAATATACCGCAAATGTCTCAAGTCAAAAGTCTTTGACCAGTGTGTGTTGCCAGTGATGACTTATGGCACTGACACGTGGCCGCTAACGATGGGCCTCATAAGAAAGTTCAAAGTCACTCAGAGGGCGAAGGACAGGGCTATGCTCGGAGTTACTCTGTGGGATCGCATTAGAAATGATAAAATCTGCACAAGAACTAAAGTCACCGACGTAGCTCGAAGAATCGCCAGACTCAAATGGCAGTGGGCAGGACACATCGCTCGTAGAACTAATGGCCGATGGGGCAAAAAGGTTTCATGTGGCGTCCACGGACCGGAAGACGCAGTGTAGGTAGGCCCCCAACAACATGGAGCGACCAACAAGCGGGATAGCTTTGGATGTGGATGGCGCGGGACCGATCTGTTTGGCGAGCCTTGGGGAAAGCCTATGTTCAGCAGTGGACGTCCTTCGTCTTCTACGTAATGATGATGATGAGAAGAGTGAAAGATTTAAACATACAAACATTGCAAACTCACCAGCGCGTACGCAGCGATGAACCCGGACGCCGCAGTGACACTGCAGCAGAATATCCTCCGCACCGCCGGCTTCATCCTCGGCTTTGTGTCCATCTCACTCAGCTCGTTACTCGTCGACATGTTTTGTCTCAACCTTAGAGTCTAAACAAGTCGGAACTAGACATAAAATAAACCCTCTAGGTCCGCTTGGAGCATCATTATAGAATGGTGGTTTTCTCCGTCGCAATTCCAGACCTTCTTTGATTCTTAAATAGGCACGCAAACACTTTTCAATACGTCTTTGAAGTAGTTTCAAGTAGTGTGCTATAGTATCTGTGGTTGAAGATTAATCAAGTCACCAATTGAATTCCAAATTTTTCTAAGATTATGATGTTTCTTGATGTCCGTCCACACACACGTTCTTATGGCTCTGATCCTTCGATTAAGTGTAGTTTGACTGAGAGAAATACTACATTTTCTTAGCAAAGAGAACGGCTTTCTTTGTGAGTCACGCGCGAACCTGGAAAGACAAAAGGCACTTTTAAATGGAATTCTTGAACGTTGGTGACACGCTGTAAAAAAACAATAGTATTGTGATTCACGTTCCATTAGTAATCCGAAGTTAACTGACCTTTACCCCGTCCATGGACGGATTGCTTAGAGCAGTCAGTGCCAACTGTGGGTGATCTGCAGTTTCAAAACAAAATTCAGAGCATCAGGTCCACTCCACTCCAACCACAACACGACTGCTCTCGTCTAGTACTCTAAGTACTCTAAGCAGTCCGTCTATAAGTTCACAACTTTTAAAATCACGTCATTAATTTAAATTACTTCGTCCCTATACTTCGTTTTTTTAGCATTAGAAATATACGGTACGTAAACAATCTTGATGAGTCTTTTTTAATGAAAAACGCTTTTAAAAAAATATTAACTATTAATTATGAAACGAAATTAATGTAAACAACCATATTTCCATGCTAATTTTTTTTACCGTTTTAGTTATTATAAGTATATTGCTAATTGTTACATATTTGCTATGTTTTATTTTTAAAAGTGTTTTTCAATAAAAAGACACGTCAAGATTGCTTGCCTTCTCTCTAATGCTAAAATAAATGAAGCGTAAGTATTTAAAAATTACGTCCAATCTAGAAAGATCCCACCCACCACACAGCTCAAAGCAACACTAACATACGCTCGTAGTCTTTATAAACTCCTATGGGAACATTCCCTGCCAATAGCCGTTAAACTCCTGGCCGCACATGACACAATGGACAGGTTATTAAAATTTACATTCTTGCACATCGCTTAGCAATAATTAAACAAAAGATTGAAAGTTGCGAAATAGGTTTTTCTTACCCGACTGCCGAAGGTGGGTTGTGTTTTTCGAACGTATGCATTTATGTATGTGCGTTATGTATGTAGGTATCTTTGGCACGCCTTGCAGCCTAAACGGCTCGATGGATTTTAAAGTGTGAGGTGTCATTAGATTCGTCTCAGTTGCGAGAGTGTTATAAGTATTATAAGTTATACTTAAGGTCAATGACAAAATGACAAAAGAAACACGGATAGGATATATTTAGGATATACCTAGGTATATGAAAAAAAACTTCCAATTGTATTTGAGTTTAAATTTGGTGCTCATATGTAAGTTGGTGACCCCAAAGACGGACGTGAAACGTAAATAAATGTATTTTAAGCATGGGGACATTTTTGGGGATTAATGAAATATTTAATGCAGTAAATTTTTTTTTCAATACTTATCTACAATGTTATTTGTGTCCGGAATAGGTAGCATATTCTTGGATTTGTCATCAGCCTTAATGGTTGCTTAATTAATAAATAGATTTTTAAAATGGTCGTAGTTCGCCGAATAAAATACAATAGTATCTATTGATAATGTTCAATGTGGAGCTAATAGGAAGTCTATTATTTTAATTAATAGTTATTTACTTTGGTTCATATCTTCTCTAACTATATATTATGGAGTTGTTTAAATGCTCAAAAATTCCAAATTCTGCCGTATTGTCAATCGCATAAGTGCTCATTCAGATATTTTTGAACAGCTAATTGGAGCTCCAATATTTTTTAACAATAATAATAATTCATTTATTCATCAGACAGCGTAACTGATCCAGATTTGTTAGTAGTAGTAAATAATTCTATCTTTAATACTCGTATTATGAACGCATGGTTTTGTATGGATTTATGGTGTATCTGTTAATTTTTTACGCTACGACGATTTGATGGATTCTGATGAAATTTGGCACACAATATACACTGACGAGCAAAAATAAAGGGTCGGTTACAGAAATGTCGATAACTACAAAACCGGCTGTGATAGCTTCTTCGAGTAAAATGAGTTTAGTAAAGAGTTTTATTCTTAACAAGAAAAAGTTTAATTGAGAATAATAGTAGATTGTTCAACAAGGGACTAAAACAAGCCATAATGACACAAGATATTTAGCCACCCGAGCAGGGCGAGGGTGGCTATAATTCGCGTGTCATTATGGTAGTTTAGTCACGCGTTAAACACTCTACTTTTCACTTTGAATGCGAGGAAAAAAACGATGTTTTATACAAATCTACAATATTACTTTTATACAACGTTCGCTCAATACGAGCAATGGACGTCTGTTCAGAATTCAAATAGCAATTTTTTGTTCCGCGGTTTTTTTTTGTTGAGTGACGCTTTAAATGTTTGCATATTTAGCCAACAGATTCAAACTAGAAAATTATTTCATAGCTAATTGGACTAAGTATGCATAATAAAATGAATTCATCTATCTACACTAATATTATAAAGAGGAAAGATTTGTACCTATGTTTGTATGTTTGTAATGAATAGGCTCAAAAAGTACTGGGCCGATTTAAAAAATTCTTTCACCAATAGAATGCTACATTCTTCCAATTTGACATAGGCTACATTTCATTTTGAAAAAAATTAGGGATCCTTGGTAAAATTTGAACAATGTAACCGAAGGTGTAGAAAAATGAGTCTTAAAATGTCTTTCGTCGAATGCGCTGCCGAAACTATTAGCGATAGAACAAAATAATGTACAACAATATTGAAGAACATCATAATGTCTACAAAAAACTCCGCGGTAGCATATGTCCAACTATTGTAGTTATGTCACTACAACAACTTTTTTCATTTTAAACATTAATGAAAATGCTAACCAAATTCAAACCATGCTATTTATGTGTTTATATTAATCCTTATCCAAATAAATTATTTAATGGTAAAGACCATTTAACTACCTATAAAATAGTTTTTAAATTATTTAAATTGGACTTTCCATTCAAAAGATATTACGAATTAAAAAATTCAAACAGTAAACAAAACCGCCATAGCGCCGTGGCCGTTGTTTGCGATGCAGTCTGAAAAGCGCGCCGGGCATCGCGGCGGGCGGGGTGGAGGGGGCACTGAAATACAGGAGTGGGGCGTGCACGTCTGTAATAATTAATAAATAATAAATAATATTTTTTTAATAAATAAAAATATTTGTGAAAAAAAGTGTTTTATATCCAAATTTCCAAAAATAAATAATTGTCTACCCCGTGCGAAGCCGGGACGGGCTGCTAGTCTTTAATATAATTAAATAGATTAATATTCGTAATTATTCATCGTGTTTTGCGAAATTATTATTTTTTTAAATATTTTTTATACAGTTGTCATTTTGAGGTTATTTCCACGCCCTAAAAGGCTTCCACAGACAGAAGCGCGGGGCGCTACGGAGCGCTACAGAGCGCTACTGAGCGCGCTGCGGTCTGTGGAATATTTTAAAATTGTCTATGCCCAGTCACTGAAAATGGCAATAATCCTCCATTCACAAACACCGTGATTGGCAGTTTAGGGGTTTCCAAAGTAAATTAAAAAAAATTACTTTAATCCCTAGAGATCAAACAAGAGCTTTAGTCCCGATATGCAGAGACTAAAGTAACATTTTAAGAGCATGAGAAGTGAAAAACTCTTTACTAAACTCATTTTACCCGAAGAAGCTATCACAGCGGGTTTTGTAGTTATTGTCATTTTTGTAACCGACCCTTTATTTTTGCTCGTCAGTGTAGTTTATAACCTTGATTAACATAATATAGGACACTTTTTATCCCGGAAAATTGGTTTGTTTCGCGAGATTGTGGTAAACAAATCTAACTAAAATTACCTACCTTTACTGTCCACAAGTTAATCTGTTCAAAACCAATTCTAATTTAATACAAAATTCACAAGTTAGATTTGTCGAACAAATAATCTACGAAAGGAACACTCGTAAAACCATGCTTAGATAGAGAAAAACAGCAAATTCGAATTATTTTATCGCATCACCGCTTCCGTTACCTTCGGCGCTAACTTAACTATACCTACTACATATACACGTTTAAGTATGTAATTCTTATTGCAAGTTGTTATCAAGTCCACGGAGGCCCTATGGGAACCATACAAACCGCCACAATGGTGGGAACATCGTTGTACGCGATTATAAGAAGGTCGTTGGAGTGTGTAGGGCGCTGCTTCCGTCATTACGCAATAAATAATTATAAAATTAGAATCTGCATTTAATTATCTAGTAAGCAAAAGGACTAGCTGAGTATTGTGATCTTTCTTCTCCATGTTTTTAGGGTTCCGTAGTCAACTAGGAACCCTTATAGTTTCGCCATGTCTGTCCGTCTGTCTGTCTGTCTGTCTGTGATCACGACACGTACAGTCAAGTGTAAAAATATGGGAGCACACAACTTGCTCATAAATATGTCCCATAGCTCTTATGTCGTCGAATTAAGGTATAGGTATATAACGATGGGAGGATTAAATCGATACTTATTTTTGCATTTGACCGTACCTAATCATAAAAGCAGGGTTCCAAGTGTTTGTTGCACGGAAAGGCGAAAGGCAATTAATAGAGTCCACATTAACACTAAAAATAAGTTTTAAGGGTTGGCCATACCGCTGTTTAAAATACGGAGACATTACGGAATCGCAATGACGCATCGTATTCGTACGTTTTTAGGGTTCCGTACCCAAAGGGTAAAAACGGAAACCCTATTACTGAGGCTCCACTGTCCGTCCATCCGTCCGTCCGTCCGTCCGTCTGTCCGTCTGTCACCAGGCTGTATCTCGGGAACCGTGATAGCTAGAGAGTTGAAATTTTCACAAATGATGTATTTCGGTTGCCGCTATAACAACAAATACTAATAAATAAATAAAATAAATATTTAAGGGGGCTCCCATACAACAAACATGATTTTTTTGCTCGTTTTTGCTCGATATTGATAAAGGCTTCAGGTAGACACTTGAAATATTCACAGAATATTTAATTATATATTGACTTTAAAAATAAATCATTAAATTAAAGTAAAAAAAAATATTTAAGGGGGGCTCCCATACAACAAACGTGATTTTTATAGATAATTGTACGGAACTCTTCGTGCGCGAGTCCGACTTGCACTTGGCCGGTTTTTTTTCGCATGCCCTCCACACCGCTGCTCAAGCCTTGCTCAAGCTCAAAATACGCTGACGGTGCGGAATCGCAGTGACGTCCGGTAAACGTCACAACTTTACTAGGAGAGCATGCGGTAAAGACTAAAGGATTTGCGACACTGGATGCGCTCTGGTGTCGCGGACCGTCAGATCGCATATCTATACAAAATACATAGAGACCGACAATGTTGTTCATACATAATACGGGCTGCGTTCAATTTGACTTGACCGCGACCGCAGAACGCACCCAGTGTGGCAAATCCTTTAACCTCTCGCCTAGTAGCCTGAGTTTTGTGGCAACCTCTATAGGTGTACATACAATCATTTTCCATCATCAATATTTCCGCCGCCTCTAACATAACACCGTAACGTAACCTTCGCGTTATTATTGCACGCTCCGAATACAAAATGTATGGATGTTTGTGCGATTGTTAATTGCTCGGTGATTTTGTTTTAATCGTTACCTAAGTGGGTCAATGTCGATTGTATTTACATTCTCGAGTGACTGACAGCGTTGATATAAACGATATAGTCTGTAGACTGACGGAGTATGCAGGACAGGTTATTAACGTGAGATGACAATCTGGTGATAAGCTTGGGCATTCATTTGTCATTGTTTCGTCATTCATCATTGAATCTATAATGCGCAAAAATTTATGCGCAAGAGCAAGAGATGAAATAGCGATGTATAAAAGTATAAAACGATGTTTCTATAATGCAACCTCCGTCATAAAAAGTATTATAATTATTACGTATCACAGGCCTCCTCTCAAAATGAAAGGGCTTGGGCCCTAGTTCCCACGCAACCCCAGTGCAGATTGGGAACTTAAAACACACCATTGAATTTCTTCGTAGTTTACACAATGTTGTGTTGAGTCTAACATTTGGTAGCATGCGCACGGTTGTGGTACCTATTCGAAGATGAGCTCTGTACCTCTACCATGAATTTACACTAGTTCACAGTGACCGTACTCGCTAGCGACGGCGTAAATGATTTGTATGGAGAATTGTACTTCCGTAAGTGACCGCTAGAGGCGCTGTACAATTCTCCATACAAATAATTTACGCCGTCGCTAGCGAGTACGGTCACGTAAACTAGTGTTAAACTCATGGTAGTGGTACAGGTTGAGTTCGAAACGCGTCAGTGTAGTTTGGTAGTGTTTGGGTTTTTGTGATTTGATTTGTGTGTGTGACTGCATAAACACACATTTCTTACACAAACTTAAAACAAACATAACTATCATAAGGTCGCGGGTGAGTAAAGTAAATTGTTCCAGTTCATTAATATGGACCTCCGCAAAATAACGCCTGATTCAATAAATTATAGGCATATTACTTAGGTAGGTACTAAATACTTGTGAGTCAAAACATCTGTTTAGGAATTTGTCTATCATTTAAAATGGTCCAACTTCTTGGTCTCCACCCTACCTACCATCACAAACATGAAGTTCTGGGTGCAATGTAGGTAAACAAGTCCAAGGTTTCGATATATTTACCGTCGTGATGATCGCACATAGCAGTTATGTTAATGATTCATTCGCTCACGCTACTACACTTTGACAAATCACTTGGAAACTTGATTTGTGGAAGATACCTAATGAGCAAGCAATCGTGTGGCGACTACAAATGAATTAATGAATTTAGCTTGACTCATCGGCTGTGTTTTATTCTAATTAAATGGTCAGGTAATCCCAGAACACAGTCTGTTACAGTCACTCTGGCAGCTATCTCTCTCAACGAATCTCCATCGCCATTCAACGAGGAAATCTAGTAGTTTTTTAATTAGATATTTAGTTACGGTACTCGGACTCAACCTCGTATATGAAATTTTATGAATTTGGAATAACCACTTTAAGCCTTGTGTCTAAAGTGGTTATTCCAATTTAGTAAAATTTCATATACGAGGTTGAGTCAGAGTACCGTCGATATAAGTTTTTTTTTTTTTTTTTATTAGTCTGTTTTGCTGTCCCACTGCTGGGCAAAGGCCTCCCCTCTCTTGCTCCACTCTTGCCTATTCATCGCGAGCTCCTGCCATCCCACGTGATAAACATCTAGGTCGTCCCTCCATCTCCGCTTTGGTCTGCCTCTTTTACGATATCCATCGCTAGGCATCCATTCCGTGACAAGTTTGGCCCATCGTTCCGAGTTCATTCGACATACATGTGCAGCCCAGTCCCACTTCAACTTCGCCGTCTTTACGCCCACATCAGCAATACGAGTCATAGAGCGCAGCTCAGTATTTCTAATCCGGTCGGTTCTTCGGACTCCCACAATGCTTCGCTCCATTGCTCGTTGGCAAACCTTGAGTCTGGACTTCTGAGCCTCTGTAAGTGACCACGTTTGCGCGCCGTAGGTTAGGATGGGCAGGATACACATGTCGACGAGTATGCGCTTTAGAGACATTGGAAGGTTCCCCTTCATAAGCGTGTTCATAGACCAGAAGCTCTTCCAGGCGTTTTCGATACGTCTATCGATTTCTTTGTCTTGTCTGTTTTCGAAGGATGCTATCTGGCCTAAGTAAATATACTCGTCGACGTAATGTATGTCCTGTCCATCCACTGCAATTTTACGTTTGATGCTATTTGTCATGACCTTAGTTTTAGCTCGGTTCATGATGAGTCCAATCTCAAGGCTCGCAGTGCTGAGGTCCTGAAGCATTTGTTCGAGTTCTAGTGCTGTGTTCGAGAACAAGACAATGTCATCGGCGAATCGGAGGTTTGTTAACCTCTTATCGCCAACTTCAATGCCCTTATTCTCCCATGAGACGGCCAATTTTCGAAAGTTGGTTATTTAGTTTAAGTTTTTAGTTAATTCTTGTGTATTTTGTATGTAAATAAATATTTTGAATTACGATAAAATATGTTATATGTAAGTAAGGTAAACGTCCATGTGCTCGATACTGACCCAATACATGGCACTTTCAATCTTATAGTCATAATACAGTAAGAGTGGTGATAGACGGGTGTCATCTACTGGGCGTTGAGATGTCGAGCGTTGGCACGTTTACCTTACCTACATGCTTTGTTTTAGAGTCACAAATTGCTAGCTTTGTACCTATTGCAACAATTGCCGAACAGTCACAAACTATAGCTCAAACAATTATTAAGTATACCTGTTTTTTGATATGGTATCCTTACACGATACGTGTCTATCAACAGTAATATAACTTCACCATCCTGTGACCTACTGGCTCAACAAATCAAATTATAAACAATAATGTAAATGAGGTCAAAGACATGGCCACAATTCGTCTTCGTCGATCATTTTGTCTCCGCCTACCGTACCAGACAACGCATCCCACTTCTTGACTGCTCATTCACAATGCAAGGGCAAGGAACCCGTCGTTTGACAACGGTTGACCGTGAGGCCACGGCGCTAGCGATTTGGCATAGCGTCAAAAGGTCAGTCGTTACTAATGGGCAAATTCAAGCGAAAAGTTTTAAGCGGAAAACGTCCGACTCGATTTTCTTTACGAACTTGTCATAACAAAACTCTCTGCCAACGATATTTATACAAGGTGTGTCAAAATATATCCGGAAAATATCAGTTAAGTTTTCATCGGAATTCTGATTTCAAAATGTGTTCCTGTCTTTGACGCAGTATATTTTGTTGAACTACGACTAATTTATGAAAACATTACTTAATTACAATTAAAAATCCTGAAAATGATTACCAGAAGAGTTTGGCCAAACTATCAACTCAATCATGTGCTGAAATATTTCTGATTAATTTTGTGAGTAATATTTAAGTAGAAGGAAATAAATAAAATAAAGAAATCATGGGACGATTGACATCAATATTGACCTAGTCGCAAACTAAGCAATACCTATAGATAAATACGTATTTAAAATATATTAAACGTCCAAGACTCGAGCACATTCGTATTTTTCACGCAAATATCTGCCCCGACCGAGAATCGAACTTCGTAGTCAGGTTCTCTAACCACTAGGCCATCCGGTTGTCGATGTTGTGGTACCCTAGTGGTTTCCCTATGGCCTCCCAACCAAGCAGGGAGAGGTGGGTTGAGCCGGTCTCGCACCTCTAAATTTTTCGTAAAATGTGTGAAATTACATTTGAAATTTACCATGAGCTTTACGGTGTTGAAATCGTGTGGCAACCTGTTCACACTCGCAAAAAAAATCAACGGTGTGTATTAAGTTCGCAATCCGCACTAGGCCGGCGTGCTAACTACGGCCCGAGCCTTCTTATTCTGAGAGAAGGCCTGTGCCCTGCAGTGGGACGTATATAGGTTGGAACGATGATGAATTTAGAGACACTTTAACTTCCCTAAGCCGTGCCATCCGCATCCAACGCGATCTCGCAATTTTAACCAAGTCGTTGCTCCATCTTGTTGTTGTTTTGTTTGGTTGTCGTGTTGTGGATAATGTACTAATGTGAGTGCTAAATAGCACCGCTGGCGGTCGGCTTTTTGAATAAAGGAGTTATCAAACGCGAGTGTCGTATCTGTTACGCAGTAATTATTATGTAATCTTCGGTACAAAGCTGTAATCTTAGAAATGTAAACACGTCACATAAAGCTCGGGTGAACGGACGAGATAAGGACTTTCCCTTCAGAAAGCGACGCAGATTGATCCGTCAGGCAGGTACGTGCTGATGACACGGAGACCGTTGGTTAACTCCTGCAAGTAGGTAAATAAGTTGTTGGGGAAGGCCATAATAGAGAGATCTCTCTCTAGGCAGATATTATGCCTGGGGACCGAAGTACGAAGGATGAAAATTGGAAATTGTATTTATGCAGCTGAGTTGAGAAACTTCGATAGTGCGATGCAGGAAAGCTCGTGATAAAATTCAAATGTAACATCGCATGTATACGTTTCGGAAAACTTAAAGGTCCCGCGTACGCGAAATGTAAATGAAAAGGGACCTTTTACGAAAAGGACGTTATTTTATTTGAAAAGACATTTTGTGAACGGGATATTTTTCAGAAGGGCCGTTTTAGGAATGGGACATTTATAAAAGGGACCTTTTGCGAAAAGGCAAAGTGACATTCTGCGTATGAAATATTATGCGCCCTAATCGTTGAAAAAATCATTTTAATTACAAGTTTTTTTACAGTCGCCATCATAAACATCTAAACGGTAAGGTGCTCGAAAATATTTGAACAGTATGCGATTGACAAGACGGTCGTGTTCAGATATTTTAGACCACCTTGAATGCTCCGATGTTTATGATGGCGACTGTACTTGCATTGTCATTTAACCTATATTATGTATACCAAACTTAAAGTTAACCTAACCACTGGAAGTGGATTAAATTCAACTTCCATGATTTCAGCTAAACAAACTAACACGGCAAGTTAAATGAAAACTTTAACGTGCACAAAAAGGCAGTTTTTTACAAGTCTACCCGCTTATAAACATTATGTATATATTCTTCATAGAGCTCCTTTTTCTGTGTTTCAATAATAATTAGTATCATTACTAAATCAAGTCATATACAAAACTTAACTTACTGGTCGTTCGTAATTTATAAGCTGGTATCTGATTTTCTTGTATTGGCTGTTAAGCAGCATGCCGGGCCAGGTAGTAGGACGGTATTCGAACGTGCTGGCGCCAACGATTAGAGGTCGCCGAAGAGTGACATTATCCATGCCACATGTAAGACACGGGGGGGCCTTGCAATAAAACAAACATTAGGACCATGTCCAATCCAATAAAACTGACCACCTTAGGTATACCATAGCTTATACCTAGTTTACTATTATAGTGACGCGAGAAAAATCTACGTAACGGCCAGCCACGACTACGCGCTACTGGCGGTACGGTGAGCGTTTTCTCTGTTCATTGCGCGGTTGATACGCTCGCCGCACAGTGGTTATCTGGCGGCACATGCAATGAACTAATAAATCGCTCGCCTCACCACGGTCACGTGAAGTCGTGGCCGGACCGTAGGGCCGTGGAGATAACGAGCTTTAAGTGATTGACCTGACGCTGCAAGAAATGCTTTTCCTGCTCGAGCGGTGTTTCGCGCCCCGTTACAACTAATTAGGCATAGGTCTGTTAAAACACTAACTGCTGTCAAGCGTTTTCGTGATTTTAGCTTAGTGCCACTGTCACTTTCCTTGGTGACCCCTGAAGAAATCTTGGGCCTGATAGCAGGCAATAAATCCATGCGTAAAGGTGCTTTCCCACTAGAGATGTGCTATGCTACGTTGCTATAGATGCGTTAGCTATCCACCAATCACATTAATTGGTCCACTTAGCATAGCATTGATGGAAACGGGTTCAACTAAGCTATGTTTTTATGTGGAATGATGCGTGCTCTGGATTTTACCCGATTTTCTGGATTTCTACAACTTAGCATTAATAGTGGAAACGGCCACATATTTCCATAGCGTAGTTTTGACATCCTCGCAGCATAGCTGCATAGCACACTTCGGCTGGAAAAACACCCTTATTATCATAACGACAAGGCAGCAAAAATAATAATAATGGTGGAAACAAATTTACTGTAACGGCAAAACATGGCATGCAGCGGTACCTAATGTGTCTTCGGCGGTCAATTTTGCGACAGGAGTACACATTTTGAAAAAAAAAAATAAGTAGACGAAATTAACTTTAAATTTTATATTGTACTAGCTGTTGCCCGCGACTCTGTCTGCGACATCGATATATAGGTATTGTTGACATGAAAAGTCTTGTCTATCGGTAGAATTCTTGGGTAGAATATATGTCAATGGTCTGCGAAGATAAAATATAGCCTAGGACCTATTCTCAGACTTACCGAATATGGACAAAAAGTTTCATAAAAATCGGTCAAGCTGTTTCGGAGGAGTTCGATAACAAACACCGTGACACGAGATTTTTATATATTAGATTTAATTTTTTTACAATTCTACTGTCACTTTTTATAATTTTGATAAAATGATGTAATGTAATAGAGAAGTTTTCTTCTGTACCTACGTCAAGCAGGCTGAAAAAAAAATGGGTTATAAACAATACGTACCTAATTAATGAAAATATAAATTTTCAATTAACATGAAGTACTAGTATAATCAATATAATGATCCAAGATTGCTACAGGAGATCGCGATTTAATTTTCAGCTCATTTAACAGACAGATTTAAAAAACTTGGCTAATTTGGTATTAATAATACCTACTGGTTGCAACTGGCTAGAAAATAGTTTCAATAGTAGAAGAATCGGATTTCAAATCATTCTACGAAGATGTAATGGTTGTCATAACAGCACTGACTAGACTAGTTTTTACAAATCTATCGTGAATAAAACATATAAAATCAAGAAAAAACACATAATTTTTAAAGTAAAAAAAAAAGTATAAGTATTCTTGTTTTAAGTATCAATTCACCTCGTTCGACGGTGCTATAGTTTCAATAGTAGTAAGGGCAGTACTCTGTTCTTATCAAAATGTAAGTTTATTTGATTATGCTTCTAGTCTCTAGTTCATATAGTCATTGCTTTGGTTGGGCGCTGGTTACAATATTCCAATCCAATTCTTGTGCAAGTTGCATTACATTGCGAGGGTGTAAGGCGAATATTTAAGTTAGAAATGGTCAATGGACCGCCATTATGTAATGCAAGGTGTAGGCTGGGCTTAAAAGTCTACACTTCAAAGTTAAAGACTTGATTGACTACGTACGTCGCTGCATGAGGGCAGAATTTATGCGCTCGCGTCGTGGTGCGAATTAGTTTATTTCTTAGGCTAGGGGGTCAATTCTGCTGCTAAAAAGCTACATAGATGTTTAGTAGCCAAGCGCTTAGTCGGTTCTCAATATTGATTTTGGTAAGCTGTAACGCCGAGCTGGCCCCATAGTATACATGACTACTAACCAATCTCTTCTATAAACGTTCGTCCCTTTTGGATACTAGGTACGTATTGCACACGCTGGAGTTTATGACCACTACTTATTTTATTTGGAATACGGGTGTTAGTGCGTAATCCAATGCTGATGTTATAGCAACCACAGTAAAAGCGTTCAAGGATTGTATTGGGTAGTTCTACGAGCATTTTATCCGCTGTCAGAGGTATTCTGTCGCATATATTAAAGAAATGCTACAGTTTGCATACAATTTTAGTAAATTGATATTGTACCGCAAGCACTGTCTATTAAATCTTGCGTTCGACGTGGCTCATTTCTTCAATATACGCAACAGAACCTTACAAACCCCTAGCTTATTTCCACGATCGCTCTTCCCCTTCGCCTTCCTTTAGCTATCTATATTCTTTTTTTGGTTTTACCTTGTTGCCTTGCGTGGGTCAACATATAGCGGTGTTAATAGAATAGAATAGAATAGAATAATTTTTATTTCGGGCTGCATAGGCCCATATAAAAAAAAATACCTTAAAGACTAACATACATATTTATATTATAACTTAATTACTAACACGAAAAGTCTGTGACGTGATTATTTTTGTTTTCAGGTGTTGCGGATGCGGTTGCCCCAGGATCACCATCTACACATGTTGTACGAAGATTTGCTAACGTCAAGATGAGCGTGCGCACCCCGAGACCACTGCGGTACATCTGTGCACAGCGTCTCTACCTTGTGGTGCCGCCGTTGACATCTTGATGTTGTTACTACGTATACTGTGCTGTCAATAAAGTGGATTAAGAAATGGGATTGTTTTTCTGGAATTTTCTAAGATTGCTTAGGGCTTGGCCACGTGTCCACGGTATGGCGTCGTAAACTTAAAACGGCGCGACGCATGTCGAAAATATCGACATGCTCAGCTGGAATACTATCGATGGTATCGATAGAGAGAATTAGGCGCGATTCATTTTCATTAGGGTTTATACTATCGAAAGTATCGGTACTATCGACGGCTTAGGCTCAATAAACTTACTTTCCCGAAATGTGCACTTTCATGTTACCGTAATAAGGTATAGATATGTATACATATTTATGAAAGGTTGGCTGTACACTCCCTAAATATCCATGTACATTTTCTTAAAACGCACACTTTCCCAAAATGTACACTACTTAGTCACTATTTTCCTTAGATGAAGATCCTAAGCTAATGGCGATGAAGTGTCAGTGTCGTTATTAGTAAACATGCGAATTACTTAGGTCGAATCATTGAACTACTGCGGCTTATAAGTGTAGGTCAAGTACAGATCAAATAAGTTTTTTTAATTTTAATTTTGAATAGATCACGCTTTTTCGCTGACTGCAAGGAAGCAAGCGAGAGAGCTTTGTTGATCTGAAGATGAGCTCTGGTTGACTTCGAAACGCATCAGTTAGTGTGGTGGTGGTGATAGATGAGTTTGTGTGATTTATGTGTTCGTTCGTACAGTGTGGAGGTGGAGAGGAACTACATAAACTCACATTTCTTGCTTAGACGTAGCTATCAGGTCGCGGGTGAGCAAAGTAATTGTTTCAGTTTATTACTTTCAGTGTATCGGATTGATTTGAAATTTGGTATACTAATGTGAGTCGGATGATATCGCAAGCACAGTTAGCAAAAACCTTTCACCCGCCTTTTTGAGCGCATGTATTTATGTATGTATGTATCATTCTTTGGCACGCCCTGCAGCCTAAACGGCTCAATGGATTCTGAAGTCTGAGGTGTCATTAGATTCATCTTAGTTGCACGAGTGACATAGGGTATGTATTTTCCCGGAATTCCCGCGGGAACGGGAATTATACAGGCGGTTTTTTTTCATCCAGTATTGAAAATAAAGAGTTATTAACAAAAACTATAGCTATCAAGTTTGTGTCAGTGAGCGGCAACAGAGAAGCAAGATACTGTAGCACATAACATGGTATCAAAATCATAAATTTCCCAACTGTAACAACTCCAATTTCCTAATGATTCTGATAAAGATTTATGTTCCACCAGCATCGAACAGTATAGTCCGAGATCGAGATGATAATCACTTTACGGTATAAGAAATAGGTGAGGGAACTACCGTTGCTAAGTATAGCCACAGTATAATGCAGTCAGTTATCTCGGCGCAGTTAGAGCGCAAATGACCGGTTAACTGACGGTTTGTTTTGTGGCTACAGAATTATGCAAATCGCAGCCGATTACGTGATTTCGATTTTGAAATTGAATAAAAATTCGCGATAACTACTCGCACTTAGTTGAGCTGTAGTGAAATTTTACATAATTTTGCGGGCATCATCATCATCATCATCATTTCAGCCGAAAAACGACCAATGCTGAACATAGGCCTCCCCCAAGGCTCGTCAAACAATCGCATCTGACGCAATCCCGCAACCTTAACCAGGTCGTCGCTCCGTCTTGTTTGAGGCCTACCTACACTGCGTCTTCTGGTCCGTGGACGCCACTTGAAAACCTTTTTGCCCCATCAGCCATCAGTTCTACGAGCGATGTGCCCTGCCCACTGCCACTTGAGTCTGGCGATTCTTCGAGCTATTTTGCGGGCACTTAGTTTTTATTGCATGCTAGTGTAATTAGTTAACTTTGTTCTGAAATTACATATCCCTTTATAATAATCCTACTTATTATTATAAACAACAAAGTTAATGAAGATGTTTGGATATTTTGATGTGTGGGTGTTTGAATGTTTTTTTATGTCAATCACGCAATAACAGCTAAACGGATTTGGATGAAACTTGGCGTATACCTACAGGCAGTTCTACTAGCGTTTCAACCGCTATCATCAGTCTCCTGTCACATAATAATATATCAAAGAAATGAGCTACACCTAGCGGAAGGTTTCTATATAACGATACAGCGTGCTTGTGGTATATTTCAATTTGTTGAAATTTCACGCTAATAGTAGCTTATATTTATATTATATCTTACGTATATGCGACAGGAGACTGATAGCGGTTGAAACGCTAATAGAAACCCATACATACATGTAGATGTGAAGAAGTGGAGAGGGTGCTTTCTAAGAACGCCAAGGTACCCCTCGGCGTTCAGGATGACAACGCAATCAATAGATGGGCGTGTTCCGAGCGAACGTTGTGCATTAAAAATGTTCCCATAACCTCTTTTAAGGCCAACTCTTTGGTGTAAATGTTTTCTTGAAGATATTTCTAATACAGGCAACGTAAAAGCTATTTAATAACAAATTACTAAGTGGGGTGTACTTAATATTAGAGTAATAAAATACTAACTACTAGCTGTTGCCCGCGACTCCGTCTGCGAAGAACTCGTTTATCGCTATCCCGCGGGAACTATGCAATTTTCTGGGATAAAATCTGTCTGTTGTCCTTCCTGTAGGGTCTCAAACCAATTCTCTGTATCTTCACACCAAATTTCATCTAAATCGGTTCAGCGGTTTAAGCGTTAAGAGGTAAAAGACATATAGACAGACAATGTTACTTTCACATTCAAAATATAAGTAAAAATTATAAGATATGTGCAGATCAATAAAAAATTAAATACTGAAAACAGTTAAAACATACATAACTAAAGAAAAACATTTGAGCAGCCAATAGTCTGTAATTATTTGTTTATGTTCTGGCAGTTAGTTTTAACGATCCACAAAAACTGTTCAGTTCACGCAACACGGAAGGATCCAACGTTAAGTAACGCCGCCGCATTGTTGCTCTTGTTGTTATGTGAACTGGTTCGTAGTTTACAACCATTTACTTGCACCGCTCGAGTTGACGCCGCTGTTTACTTTTGTTGAGATAACCGTCTGTTAGACGCTTGAGGGCTATGCACAGCGTAATAAACAAAAGTTGTCTGTCCTGTCAACATAACATTAGCGACTCCGAATCATAATTTAACTTAGACTTGACTAAAAAATATTGGCCCTTAACCACTTAACTTTTACCATGTCCACAGGAGAGACGTGACAAAAATGTGTATGACTCATTAGTTAAGACATTATGGTCGGCCAAGAAAGTAGTCTACCTGTTTTGGCTCAAGTTTCTGTGAAATCTAAATATCGCTAACTGAGTGAAGTCTTTAGTCACTGTCATCATATGTATGTATGTATGTATGTATGTAAAACTCTTTATTGTACGTAAAACGTGAAAATTAACAGTTAACAAGAGAAACAGATGTACAAAGGCGAACTTATCCCTTAAAGGGATCTCTTCCAGTTAACCTTTGAACGATTGACAGGACACCAGAGACAAGAGTAGGCATACAATGCAGAGTAAAAAGAGTCGAAATCAAAAGTAAACCCAAACCAATAAACTTAACATAATCAATACATAAACATACAAAGAATACACGCAAGTACACACTAATATAATATATCATGAATACAGAAGACTAATACATATCATATCAACATAAATAGACTAACTACATAAAAATTACATAAATACATTAATATACGCATATACACTAAACAGAGAATACAATAGAGGTTGTCTCTATTTAAGAGGAACTGTCAAGCCAGTACGCCCCCAAGCGACTCCGGAAGATGGCTACCGACTGCGACTGCCTGATTTCACTCGGCAACCGATTCCACAGACTAACAGCGTGCACGGAGAAGGATTTGGAATAGGATTTGGATTTAGTTACAGGAAAAGCTAACGAAAGATTATTACTTGACCGTAACCGGTTCCCAGATCCAGCAGCCAAGTAATTAAATCTTTCGAAAAGGTAGGAAGGGGACTGTGGTTTAAAAAGGACATTAAAAAGCAACGACAGGATGTGAACATTACGGCGCAGACGAATTGGGAGCCACTTCAGCTGAGCGCGAAAACAGGACACGTGGTCGTATTTCCGGAGACCGAATATAAAGCGTATGCATACGTTCTGAAGACGCTCAAGCTTGTCAAGTAGCTGCTCAGAGAGATCGAGATAGGCAATATCCCCGTAGTCAAGGAGAGGGAGAAGAAGGGATTGAGCCAAAGTAATCTTGGTATGAAGAGGGAGGAAACTTCATATTATAGCAAGGGAAAATCGACCTCGTTGTACCATGGCGTGCAAATGAACTTCAACCGTATCGTGGTAGACCACATTCTTGGCCGACTATACCAACCCTTCGTCTTCAAAGCTGTAATAGGTAAGTTCTGAAAAATAATAGAATCGATAGTGTGATTGTGACACTATATTCCGAAGCACAGGATAATCGATTAACAATCACCTTTATTAAAATAAATACGCAATTCCATAGCTCTTTAATTCCGTTGCGCCCGCTTCATTATAGATCCAGGTCACTGGAGCAATGAACAAAAATGTCACTTGTTTAAATACCAACTGATCTAATTTACATACAGACTCGTAGGAATAAGTTCAATGAAAGTAGGTAATATGCGTAATGCGGGTACCGTTTTCATTAGGTGTGTGCGTACATACTTATTTCGCAGCTTTTTTTATCCGCACAAAGCGTTTTCGCTCTTCCTTCATCAACTGTGCGGTTGAATTACCTGCCTGCGACTGTGTTCCCTGAACTCTACAATTGGCTAAGTAAAGTTTTTTGAAGAGATGCTAATTTTTTTTTTTTCGACAGTGGTCGACTTCAACACCAAGAAACTGCAGCTGTTTTATTTTTATCTCCTTTTATTTATTGGAAATATTTTTTTAAGTGTTGGAGATGACATTTGTGAGATTTTATGGCTGACAAGCGGTTCGTGCTCAGTACTAAGAAGAAATAGAAAAAAAAACGAATTCAACTGTCGCTTCTGTCAATGTCAAATGAGATCTAACCGTTTGCGTTTCGTTTGCTTTGCGTTGTCCAAGAAGCAGTTCCAAAATAGTGATCGAAAGTATTCAATCGTGATCCAATTATTGTGCATAGGTCATGGAAAAATGCGGTAAAATTGAAAGTCCGGATTTTATGCGGAGGTCGATAAAAATAGTCAAAAAATCACACTGAGCACACCAAAACGCAAAGCAAACGAAACGCAAACGATTTGACATTGACAGCAGTGACAGTTCACTTCGGTTTTTTTTTCTGTTTCTACTAAGTTCTGAGCACGAACGGCTTGTCAACCATAAAATCTCACAACTGTCATCTCAAACACTCAAAAAAATTTTTCCAGTAAACAATAGGAGATAATAAAAATAAAACAGCTGCAGTTTCTCGATCTCCAGAACGCCGACTGTCGAAAAAAAATATAATTAGCACCTCTTCAAAAAACTTTACTTAGCCAATTTGGCCGCTTTCAAGTCTAGGGTGAATGAGCATTTACTAGGCAAGCGTGCTCCATCGTAGGCCTCATCTTCGCTTTCCATCAGGCGTGATTGTGGTAAACGCAAGCCTATATTGTTTAAAAATAGCTTCGATTTTTATAGCAATAGAATGATTGCACAATCTCGACCTCTCTTATTAATAAAAATGCTATTTAAAAATTAATTGCTGATATGAAACCGTAACAATATGAAAGGCTGTGTTACATCGTATTTTAATTGTTACTTGCTGTTACTTATTTCATAAAAGTATTTTTCAATAAGGCGCAAGCCATACAGTAGAGACGTGGACCGGGGGCGCGTCGCAGTCCGCGTCGTTTGTTCGCAGGCCGCGTCTCCGCCCCGTCTCTTCTGTCTGCTTTGGATCGCGACGCTTCTACATATACATTTAGTATGAAAACTGACTCAAGGGGCGCCGCGACTGCGACGCGCCCCCGTCCCACGTCTCTTCTGTGTGGCTTGCGCCTAAAAAGGAGTGTTAAGATCGTTTAGTCGTTTCTATTGCTAAAACAACTGAAGTTAAATAATGGACTAAATCAATATATTGTGAAAACCTCAGACCCCTAACTTTTTTTTTATATTTAGTATGTATTTTTACACGAACACCTAAAGGAAAAGATCGTATTGTTATTGTTATTTATAAATACCTAGCGACTCGTTTCAGCTTAGCACAGCTGTTAATTAAAAAAAAGAAGCGAAAATATTAAAGAAATTCTTTAATAATTAGATACCTACTTAGTCAAATAAATTTCGTTTTTAAGTTTTATTATTATTATGGTTCAAAGTCAATTGCATGACTTAAAACATCAAAGGCTATTTTCACTTACATGTCAATGTGACAAATCAGCCTTATTGTTTTTATTCTGATCTGATCTGTCGTAAAAAAAATGGTATAGCACTTACTTAGTCGACTATACTTGAAGCCTACCTTGATGTTAATATGTAAGGTTAAAAACGAAAATAAAACGTAATAGTATAGAGAAAATATTCTACTTTATTTGTACTCTAAGAGCCACTTGCCCGGTCCAGCCTTAAAACCCTAAAAATGAAATCAGTGGGTTAGGGGCTAGGGGATAACTAGGAGTTAAAAGTTTACTCTGTTCCTTCCAAGTCCGCCTTAACACTCCATTGTGTAGGGTGTTAAAAATGACACAACCCATTTACAATTCCAATCATAAACCCATGTTCATATTTGTCACTAAATCAATACACTACATCATTCTCATCACGGACGTGGTTCCATTGAACTCCTACCACATTCTGCTCACGTCCTTACGTCTCTACGGAAGTGGCCCTAACTGTAAACTGCGCTTTTCCAAATTGGACCTTGGCTGGTTGGAATTAGGTCTAGAATCTAGGGCGGGCAACGGTACGTAATTTAAGTATGTACTATCTAGCCATATATATGATGTTGATGATGCGCCGGAAGCGTGTTACAATCAGCGACAGATAAATCGTTCGTGAATTTTCTTTTTTCATAAATAAATTAAAAAAAAAAGTGTTACGAGACTTACGAGTACGCGCGACCGGTGGTGCGGTCAGCGTTTACTTTGTTCATCGCGTGTCCTGTAAGGCAACAACTGTTCGGCGAGCGTCTCGGCCGCGCAATGAAGAGAAAACTTGTAAAAGTGACCGGGTCGCTAGGTGATTATGAATCCCTAATGAAATGATCTTTGTGGAGTTATATGCGCATGCGCTTGTGCGGGTCATAGTTCTAGAAACAACGAAAAAGTTATAAAAATAGAAATGTTTTAGGAAAGTAGAGATTTAGGGTGGGTTTTTTCACTGTTTTCGTGTTCTCAACTTCAAGTACTCAGTTTTAAAAACTAAATTTTATCAGATAACCTTAATAATTATAATTATATGTATTACCATTTCTAGACGACCAGATGGCCTAGTAGGTAGAGAACCTGACTACGAAGCTTGAGGTCCCGGGTTCGATTCCCGCGTCGGGGCAGATATTTGTATGAATAATACGAATATTTGTTCTCGGGTCTTGGGTGTTTAACCCCGCCACCATGTCATCCCATCATGTATAACGACTGAAAGCGACAAGGTACCAAGGCGCCTACTCCTTCATGACGCTGACCGTACTGTCAAGCTCACCAATATCCGCACCGCCAACATCCCACAAATATCTATACATAGACCCTATTATGGTAACATAAGGTCCATGTACAGACATCCATGAAAGGCCGGCGATACACATACCGGCGAACCAGACTGTAGGGGAGACTGAGGACAGTTGACACAGAGGAGAGTAGAAACAACGTCGATTTTTTTAGAACTTATTAACTGCTAGAGAGCTCGCAATAGCGCGCGTTTTTTAGTACAAGTCTCGAGCTATCAAACACGCGCTATTGCGAGCTCGCTAGCAGTTAATAAGTTCTAAATAATCGACGATGTGTCTACTCTCCTCTGTGTCAACTGTCCTTGGTCTCCCCTACATTTATTACCTAGATTTAAGTAGCCTTATAATAAGTAAATACAGCATATGATGATGTCATAAATACTGTGATTCTCCCATCAAAAACTATCCAAACATTTACATTTCTGTATTCAAAAACGTTAGTCTAGTTTGTATTACAATGATAGATTAATAAAAGTGTTTTGAACCCTTGAATGTGCCAAATTTGGAAACTAAAACTTACCTTGACGTTTGTTATGCATAATTTTACATACAATCACAATCGCGCCTCTTACCCACCAAAGGGGTAGGCAGAGAGAGTATTCACCTGCTACGATCCTGACATACATCTTCCGTTTCCACAAAACTCATTAGTGTTTTCATACAATGCTCGCCGGTTTCGGGTACTCTTGACCAGGCGCGGTCCGAACGGGAGGGTCACAGGGGACTGATCTCTCGCCAAAATCGTACAATTATTCGTGAATGATAGTTTAAAGACCCTAGGAATGAGATAGGATAGATTTATAGCGGAAAATTGCATAGTTCCCTCGGGATAGTGATAAGGTAAACGAACTCTTCGCAGACTGAGTGCAAAATTTAGTCTTCAATAATCCACTCTGATTGCAAAACCACAATAATTGGCATACAAAATGCATGTTGTGCAATGCAAACATCTATGTAAGGACTACACGGGCTTCTACGAAATTCGAAGTTCGTATAGTGCCGTCCTTTCACTCTTCAGTTTCATATTATTAGCGTGAAAAGAACTGCATGATACGAAGTTCGAAAATAGAATTTAATAAGGCCAGATATGCAAATATGGCGGAACTCGTGTGAAAAACAAAACAAGGCATTCGTCAAAGTCCTTACGGGATTCGCGGTGAATGGGATTCGTAGTTTTTTATTTATATATGTGGTTTAGTGTGTCCGGAATTCAGACTTGAGAAGAAGAGTTATTGGGGTTTGGGTTCCATGCACAATGGCCAGGTCAATTGGCAACCTTTCATTTTTTTTAACACCTGAACATTACTGCAGGAATCGAAAGAGTTTCGCCTCCTGAACACGGAAAAATATATATTATAATTTATTTATCCATATTTAAAAAAATACAACATATTTAAAAACATATATGTACTTATAAATACTTCCACAGAATAGATTGTTTCCTTTACCCTTTTCCCTAGAAAAAAGTGCTGTCATAATTTTAAATTTGATAATTTGATAACAACCTTAACGTCAAATTTACGTCATCACTTTTTTTTAATAGAGACTAGACAAAAGTAATGGATCTATTCTATCGTTACGCTCTTTTAAACCACATATTTAAAAAATTATAACAAATTAATTAAATTAATTAAAAATCCTAGTGAAAATTTAAAATTATCAGCGTCTTTCTCTTTCCAAACAGAATACAGAGAACAAATCAAATTATAGTCTTAGAAATATGAAATGTTGTCAATTGTTGGCTAACTGAGCCATTGTCAGACAAAGCTTACTATTTTATTGATATGTCCCTTGAATAGGGAATTGAGTAAGCACCCATGAGGCTGACGTGATCACAGTATTCAAAGCCTCGATAAATGTGGTTATAGTTTGTAATTAAAGTATTTGTATACGTATATTTGTATGGTTCGGCATAACTGAAGAATGCGTCATTGCAGTAAGAGGTTCATTGTTTTGTACAGTCACCAACACTGTTGAGGTTACCATGTGTACTTATAAAAGAGGTAGCTGGTGCCCGCGACTCTGTCCGCAAAGAATAGGGGTATAAAAAATGGTCTACTATCTAATCTTAGACCTACCAAATATACTTAGACAAAAAATTCATAAAAATCGGCCAAGTTTCGGAGGAGTCCAATAACAAACACTGTGACACGAGATTTTTATACTAGCTAAAAAAAATCTGTTTATTTCTAGAAAAAATAAAAACTACCACAAACTTCTGCTTATAGATAATTTATTAAATCGGGCGTTACTTTGCTCAGCCGCGACCTTACGATAGTTACGTTTATTGAAGAAATGTGTGTTCAATGCAGTTCCTCCACCTCCACCTCCACACTGTACGAACACACACAAATCACACAAACCCAACCATCACCACCACCAAACTACACTGACGCGTTTTGAACTCAACCAGAGCTCATCCTCAGAGTACCACAACCGTATGCTAAACCACCAAATGTTAAACTCGTTTCTTCTGCTTAGACTCTAATCTTAACTGTTAGATTTTGATGAATCTAATTAAGTATTTTCCGACGCTAATTCAGCTGACTCCGCAAACGTTGTTTTGCCATATATCCCCTAGAGGTATAATAAATAGCCTACGACCTATTTTCAGACCTACCAAATATAGGTAGAGACAAAATTTCACAAAAATTGGTCAAGCCGTTTTGGAGGAGTTCGAATACAAAAACACCGTAACAACGCTTTGATTAACGCTTTCACTATTGGGAACGCATATATGCGTTTTCGCTGTCATAGTTCGGCAGTCATTTGAACGCATTTGTGCGTTTGTGGCACCTGAAGAAGTCTCGAGTCTGACTTATATTCTGAATACACAGAGATTAACAAACATTTAATGCTTTGATTGGCTTTTTTTCAAAACCAACAACTTGCCAGTTATTACAAATAAATTGTGATCTAATCGATACTCTACCTAACCTTAGGTACATTATACGATTCATTTGAATCGAATCTGAGTTTTTGGCACTTATTTTCTGCCATTGGTAGATCAGTCAGATATTCCTTGAAGATCATTAAAGTGCACTAAACAAAAAAACATATTTTCGAAATTCTTGAAACACAGGTACGAAAAAAATCAGCAGTTCTGTATTGATTGTTATAAAAACAATTAAATTCTTAATTGCGTAAATTGTTACACAGAGAATGCCCGGAAGAAATTACTTTTGGCAATAAGGCCGCATGCTGAGGACGATTGCGTATTATAATTAGATAAAGGTTCATACTTAATTTAGGACGACAAAGTTGCAAAAGAGTACATTTAAAATAAAAAAAGTGTTGCCCTTGAGACAAGTTTTACCGGCCTGCGCCCGTTTAAGTCTAATGAACGAACTCGTTCGGAAACAAATATTTGGACAGATGTTTCGTGCTACTTTAACTCGGTTAATATTTATTATTGTTTGCTCTGTCTTACCTATATGTAGCTCCTTGCTTTGTTTACTAACATAACAAAGTTTTTATAATCATTTACATCGGATCAGAATAACATTTTCATAATGATACAACTTAAAAAGCCGTGGTGGCCTAGTGGTTTGACCTATTGCCTCTCAAGCTGAGGGTCGTGGGTTCAAATCCCGGCTCGCATCTTGTGTTTTTCGGAATTTATGTGCGAAATTACATTTGTAATTTACCAGCATGAGCTTTACGGTGAAGGAAAGCATCGTGAGGAAACCTGCATACACCTGCGAAGAGTCTTGATTTAATACTGCGTCCAACTTACATCCTGTCTGTTTATTATAATGGGTAGGTACTACGTGAATTATAAATAGGTTAGTTTTACTTTTAGAGGCATGTCTTCCGGTGTTAACCGTTAGCGTTAGCAATGAGGTTGGGTTATGATTTTGACCCAGCTAATGTTCCAGAGTGTGTGAAGTTCAATGGTGTGTGTGAAGTTCCCAATCCGCACTGGGCCCGCGTGGGAACTAAGGCCCAAGCCCTCTCATTCTGAGAGGATGCCTGTGCCCTGCAGCGGGACGTATGTAGGCTGGGATGATGATGATGATTAAATAAGATTGACTGATATGACCCTATTGGCTTTAGTGTAAAAAAAGATATTTTTGTTGCACGTCATACGCTGACCAATTAAATATTAATTATGAATAACAGTAATAGGCAATCATTTACCGATTTTCTTAATAACTAAAGCAGCCTTTACAGCAAGCTGTCGAAGGTTACTCCATCTACCATTATCGCTTATTTTCCTTCTAAGAAACGCCGTCTCATACAAAGCATGTGTGTCCTTTACGCATGGTAAACGAACGAAGCTTTATAAAAAAAATATGCCTAAAAAAACACAAAAAGGCAAGAGCCTACGTCCCGCTGCGCCCTACCAACCGGTCACAAAAAACATTTCGCAACATCATAACTAATTTATTCGCAATCACAAACCTTCAAAAACTCACGTACACTTTAAAGAACCTTTAAAAAACACGCCACTAAAAAAAAACTTTCAAATGTCACTGGCCGTTTATAAAAACTTTGTTAAAAACCACAAACACAATTGTATTTTGTTTTTTTAACGTTTGAAAGTGGAACGCGCGTTCGAGTCGGCGCGCCGCGCGTTACTGGCTTGTGATTGGTGTTTAAGCGCGGGAATGCACATGTCAAATTGACGTTTGCGAAACAGAGGCCCTACCACGAAGTGCATAATTCGAACTTCGTTTCGTGCCGTCCCGCTCACGCTAATATGATTTGAAACGTGAGTGAGAGGGATAATACGATACGAACTTCGATTTTCGAATTTCGTAGTAGCGCCTCAGGTTTGTAGGTATGTAAATTTGTGGCGTAACATTTAGTTTTGTTAATAGCTTGGGCTTGATGTAAATAAGGTCTAGTTGTTAAATTAAGGAGATAGGGATTGATTATGTTATGATGGTTTAAAAAGTTGGATAATGTTAATCGGTAGTTCACCATACAAGACGACTGATTGGAAACGTTCCGTTGTGACACGAAAATTATCCATAGGTACGGTTAACTGTCTGTCAAACTACGTTAAATTTTTGTACTAAGTAAGTATATATATCTACCGGTTATGATGTATACTGTCCAACTTTTTAACTGTAAGTCCTTTATATTGATAACAATGATAAAGCGGAAAATAATCACGTTTTTGTATGGGAACCGCCTTAAATATTTATTTTATTCTGTTTTTTAGTATTTGTTGTCATTTTTATGTAGCGGCAACCGAAATGGTGACAGACGGACAGACAAACAGACGGACGGACAGCGAAGTCGCAGTAATTGGGTCTCGTTTTACCCTTTGGGTACGGAACCATAAAAAAACAAAAAACATAGTTAATGACGCCCAAAAGGAATTTGACGCTGCATAAAGCTGCAATAGGTGCCTGCTACAGCGCTATACTACTATAGGTAACAGCATCAGAGTTGAGGCGAATGATTACACACACAGCTACATATAAACTACTGATTGCAAAAAAAGTAGCGAATGAATGAAATTAATGAGTGAATGAAAATGTGAATTATTATGATCTTAATGTGAAATACCTACGCTACTATGCATATTATAATTTTTCTTTTATCTTACTTAATTATTTTGAAATAAAACAATTTGAAACTGATAAGAAATATTCGCAACAAAAAATCGGTATTTTATAAAAAGCGAAAAATATGCTTATCTGATTAAATAAATAAGATCAAAACATTTTATTTTCTGTTTTGTTTGAACTAAATGTATTTTCTTAAACAATTTTGTAATTCACTGTTGAGTCTGTTGATATTGCTGTCGGCACGAATAAACGTCACAATCCCGCTGTCACTACATGAGATGTGGTTGTGTGCGTGACCTCAACTCTGGTGGCGTTACCTATACGAGTCCTACATTAATAATAGGCTAGACGACTAAAAAAAAACTGTTTAGTCCGTCAGTTAGATTATTAAAAAATATTGTACATGTATTTTTTCTTTTGTTTGACAAACAAAAAATGACGAGGATAGGATACAGTGCTTAGAAGTTTCGAGTGACGCTACTATATGGTACAATTTTTACCTAAGAGTGACGTCACAAGCCCCCACTCCGGAAGTTTGATGATCTATGCCTTTGTCAATCTTAATATATAAAAGAAGAAACTGACTGACTGGCTGACTGACTGACTGACTGACTGACATATCAACGCACAGCCCAAACCACTGGGCCTAGAGATTCAAAATTTGGCACGTAGGTTCCTTATAAGGTCTAGGGGTGCACTAAGAAAGGATTTTTCAAAATTCACACCCTAAGGGGGTGAAACGGGGGTCCAAAGTTTGTATGGGGAAACAAGATTAGTTCGACTATTTTATTCGAAACTTCACAGAAGTACTCCTAATGATAAATGAGTAAACACGTGTTTCAGGTTTTTTGAGAATTCAACCCCTAAAAGGGGGGAAAGGGGTAACAAAGTCTGAAAATCAACATGGGTGTTGTTTCTATGGTTTATCGGGTCGCTGGTTATGAAAACAACAACGGTTTTAAAATCCGATGTGGCATACGTAAAATACCATCTCCCTGGAAGGGGTGTGATGGGGTTGAAATGTCTAAATATCAATATGGGTGTCGTTTTTAATGTATAGCCCAAACCACTGGACCTAGAAACTTGAAATTTTGCACATAGATACCTTATACAATGTAGGTATCCACTAAGGAAGGATTTTTGGGAATTCCCACGGGAACGGGATTTATATATTGGATTCCGAGTGACCCTATCTCAGTAACTATAATAACTAGACTCTTCAAATTTGATACACAAGTAGGTATTACATTAGTTAAAACATTAATTTCAGGATTTTTAAAAATTCTCACGGGATAAGGAAAAAACGGGATTTATATATTCAGTTCAACGGAATCTTATGAACTATAATTACTAGCCTCTTCAGATTTGGCATAGAAGTAGGTAATTATAATAGTAAAAAACAGTTTTAAGGATTTTCGGAAATTCCCACGGGATAAGAAAAAAACGGGATTTTTCGTTTTAATGGTCGTAGAAAGCTGAAATTCGGCATGTAAGTTGTTTGGGGAGTGTAGAGGAGCATTGAGACAGGACTTTCCGAAATTCCCACGGGAACGAGAAAAAACGGGATTTATAAATTCAGTTCAACGGAATCCCATGAACTATAATTACTAGACTCTTCAAATTTGGCATAGAAGTAGGTAATTATGGTAGTAAAAAACAGTTTTAAGGATTTTCAGAAATTCCCACGGGAACGGGAAAAAACGGGATTTTTCGTTTTTCTGGTCGTAGAAAGCTGAAATTCGGCATGTAGGTTGTTTGGGGAGTGTTAAGGAGCATTGAGAGAGTACTTTCCGAAATTCCCACGGGAACGAAAAAAAACGGGATTTATATATTCAGTTCAACGGAATCCCATGAACTATGATTACTAGACTCTTCAAATTCGGCATAGAAGTAGGTAATTATAGTAGTAAAAAACAGTTTTAAGGATTTTCAGAAATTCCCACGGGATAAGGAAAAAACGGGATTTTTCGTTTTACTGGTCGTAGAAAGCTGAAATTAGGCAAGTGGGTTCCTTGGGGAGTGTAGGGGAGCATTAATAAAGCATTTCCCGAAATTCTTACGGGAACGAGAAAAAACGGGATTTTGCGTTTTACTGGCTGTAGAAAGGTAAAATTTCAAAATTCAAAAGTTTATACTGTAAATAGGCCACAAAGGGCTCTTTAACCGACTTCAAAAAAGGAGGAGTTATGCATTCCACTGTATGTATTTTTTTTTATGTAGGTATGTTCACCGATTGTGCGGTCAAAATTGTGGAACGAGTGTATACTCCTGAGATGGTCCCATTGTCACTAGGGAATGCAATCCCGACTCGAGATCGCAAATTCGAGATCCCGCGGGATTAGAAATATCAATCCTGCGAGATCCCGGAATTTTCGGGATCTCGTCTAGTTTAAAAAAAATGTAAATGACTGAAAACGATGAAAACTGCTTGTTTGTGATAGTGAGGTTATTTAAAATAAAATATTATTTGAAAGAAAACAAAAACCTTTATTCTTCAATATTACTAACGAAATAATTGAAGTTTTTTTTTGGAAATTAGCATAATCAAAACAAAAAGTAGTAACTCAAGGAGATTAGAAAGTAGTTACGGGTGATTTTGAAAGTAGCTTCTTAAAAATCAAAGTGTATTAAGAGTGCTAACTGCTAAACGGCATCTAATGTCCGTTGCAATGTACCCAGCTGCTGAGAGTGCCCTCTCCGACTCAACACTGGTTGGCAACAGCGTGACTAAACAATTATATGCAAACTGCAAAAATCTCCCCCTTGTTCCTCCACACTCAAATAAATTCATTTCTTTTTTTATGACTGACTCTAATTTATCTAAGCTCGTTTATCGCGCACCGCTCGCGCCCCGAGTAGATGTGTGTAGCGTTGCTGCCGCCCAATCCCGGCAATCTCGAACGGGATCTCGTCATATTATGCTTCGGGATTGATCCCGAAAAATTACACGAGATCTCGCGAGATCGGGATCCCGCGAGATCGGGATTGCATTCCCTAATTGTCACCAAATCAGGATCTGATGACGGGATCTCAGGGAAATCGAGGGCAACCTTCAAATTTTGTAGGCATGCATTACGTTTTTCATATATTTTCTCAAGCTATTTAAGTGTTTGCGTCTGGTAGACATCATCTCATGCTGATGAGCTGATGATGGAAGGTAAAACTCCTTAACGGTTAGGAGTTGAGGATATTTTTTCAAATATTATAGGTACGTATAGACCGATAGTTGTATTTTTGCAGGTTATCCAGGTGAGCTGATGATGGAAGGTTAAACTCCTTAACGGTTAGGAGTTATAGGGAGTTTCTTTAAATATCATATGCATGTATAGACCTTTAGTTGTATTCTTTCTGGTTATACAGATTTTTAGTGCTCGCTTCCGAATTAGTGAAAAACATTGTATACAAAGAAATACTGTAAAGGATCGTATCTACCTGAAGTTTAGTCGTGCTTGCTTGCACGCTTGCTTGCACGCTTACTTGCACGCTTTCTTGCACGCTTGCTTGCTTGCGTGCATGCATGCTTGCTTGAATATTGCTTGCGTGCTTGCTTGCATGCTTGCATGCTTTCTTGCTTGCCTGTATGCTTGCTTGCTTGATATCTTGGTACACGCGAGCGAAGCCGCGGGCAAAAGCTAGTTTTTAATAATTTGATAAACCAAAAAATACGTCATAATTACTAAACTAAACGGGACTTATCACGCAATAAATATTTATTTATTTACCTCGACGTTTCGGCCACATTGCAGCAACCGTGGTCACGAGTTAACTGAAGTGTAGGGTGTCAAGTTCGTTTAGCCGCACGAGTCTTTCGAACTACCCGCACTTGATCGCGATTAGAATCAGCACCCGTATCTCTTGCGGCTAAACGAACTTGACACCCTACACTTCAGTTAACTCGTGACCACGGTTGCTGCAATGTGACCGAAACGTCGAGGTAAATGAAAAAATATTTATTGCGTGATAATTCCCGTTTAGTTTAGTAATTATGAGTGAAAATCTCGAAAGTTTAACACAAAAAATACGTGTCCCATATTTTTCCACTATCTAACTGACGAACTAAATAGAATGGACATATTTATAACCCGGTCGTCATCCCTATTATCCTTCATCATTTCAGCCGAAAGACGTCCACTGCTGAACATAGGCCTCCCCCAAGGCTCGCCAAACAGATCGGTCATGCGCCTTCCGCATCCAACGCGTTCCCGCACCCTTAACCCTGTCGTCGCTCTATCTTGTTGGAGGCCTACCGACACTGCGTCTTCCGATCCTTGGGCGCAATCGAGAACCCGAGAATTATCCTTCATCGTCCAGCCTATACACCGTGAAATTTTAGTGGTTGTTTTCCCGAAACGAGGTGATTTAGTATCGATTGTACAATCGATTTATAATTACTATTTTGACTAGAGTCAAAAATCCAATAGTGAAAAACGAAAGTTGAAAATTACCGCAAACCAATAGTAACGCTTCGTTGGTACCTAACCTATCGTACGATCGTACGCTACTTGTATACGTCCCACTGCAGACTGGCCGCCTCTCAGAATGAGAGGGCTTGGGCCGTAGTTCCCACGCGGGCCCAGTGCGGATTGGGAACTTCACACACACCATTGAACTTCACACACACTATGGATCATTGGCTGGGTCAAAATCATAACCCAAACTTGTTGCTAACTAACGGTTAACACCGGAAGACATATCTCTAAAAGTAAAACTAACCTATTTATAATTCACGTAGTACCTACCCATTATAATAAACAGACAGGATGTAGGTTGGAAGTAGTATTAAATAAACAGACAGGATGTAGGTTGGAAGTAGTATTAAATAAACAGACAGGATGTAGGTTGGAAGTAGTATTAAATAAACAGACAGGATGTAGGTTGGAAGTAGTATTAAATAAACAGACAGGATGTAGGTTGGAAGTAGTATTAAATAAACAGACAGGATGTAGGTTGGAAGTAGTATTAAATAAACAGACAGGATATAGGTTGGAAGTAGTATTAAATAAACAGACAGGATGTAGGTTGGAAGTAGTATTAAATAAACAGACAGGATGTAGGTTGGAAGTAGTATTAAATAAACAGACAGGATGTAGGTTGGAAGTAGTATTAAATAAACAGACAGGATGTAGGTTGGAAGTAGTATTAAATAAACAGACAGGATGTAGGTTGGAAGTAGTATTAAATAAACAGACAGGATGTAGGTTGGAAGTAGTATTAAATAAACAGACAGGATGTAGGTTGGAAGTAGTATTAAATAAACAGACAGGATGTGGGTTGGAAGTAGTATTAAATAAACAGACAGGATGTAGGTTGGAAGTAGTATTAAATAAACAGACAGGATGTAGGTTGGAAGTAGTATTAAATCAAGACTAATGTCTAGCGAACCCCAATAGACATTGATTTGTTGCCTTTACATTTGATTTAAAAATGCCATGCATGGCCACCATGGTGGCCAAGCGGTTTGACCTATGGCCTCTCTAGCAGAGGGTCGTGGGTGCAAATCCCGGCTCGCACCTCTGAGTTTTTCAGAATCTATGCTAGAAATTACATTTGAAATTTACCATGAGCTTTACGGTAAATAAATAAATACCCAGTCCCAAAGTAAGCTAAGCAAAGCTTGTGTTATGGGTACTAGGCAACGGATAAACATAATATATATAGATAGATACATACTTAAATACATATTAAACACCCAAGACCCGAGAACAAACATTCGTATTTTTCATACAAATATCTGCCCCGACACGGGAATCGAACCCGGGACCTCAAGCTTCGTAGTCAGGTTCTCTAACCACTAGGCCATCTGGTCGTCAAACGGTGAAGGAAAACATCGCGAGGAAACTGCATACACCTGCGAAGAAATTCAATGGTGTGTGTGAAGTTCCCAATCCGCACTGGGCCCGCGTGGGAACTACGGCCCAAGCCCTCTCATTCTGAGAGGCCTGCGCCCTGCAGTGGGACGTATATAAGCTGGGATGATGATGATGATGACTTTTGATTAAATTGGGATAGCTTTAAAGGAGGATGGGCAGACTTGTATGGATTATGGCCGAGGGACCAATAACGACATGGCGTATTTTCTTCTAATATACCGGGTGTTTCTTAAACTAAACAACTTTCTCCAAGGAACATACCTCAAAAACGAAAAAAAAAACTCAGACTCCCATACAAAATGTATTGGTTAGCTGACCGACTTACTATTTAAAGACGAAAAAAAATCGTTTTTCGACCATCTATTTAACCTATGTTTGACAAATAAATTTTTCTCAAACATGCTATGAAATATTGACGTTATGTTCCTTAAAATACGCCACGAACTGTCACGTTGCAGGTGCGGCTAGACGAGAGGTCAATAATGGAATTTCATACAACATTGCTGGCCAAGGTCAGCAAAGTGATCGTCTATTGTTTTATGTGACACAGCACCATGACGTTTAATAGGTCGACGTGGTCGACGTGGATGGATGGATGGACAGACGGATGGACGGACGGACGGACGGACGGACGGACGGAGGGATGGATGGATGTTGATGGATGGATGGATGGATGGATGTTGATGGATGTTGATGGATGTTGATGGATGTTCGTTGATGGATGTTGATGGATGTTGATGGATGTTGGTTGATGGATGTTGGTTGATGGATGTTGATGGATGTTGGTTGATGGATGTTGGTTAATGGATGTTGATGGATGTTGATGGATGTTGATGGATGTTGATGGATGTTGGTTGATGGATGTTGATGGATGTTGGTTGATGGATGTTGATGGATGTTGGTTGATGGGTGTTGGTTAATGGATGTTGATGGATGTTGATGGATGTTGATGGATGTTGATGGATGTTGGTTGATATTTGTTGATGGATGTTGATGGATGTTGATGGATGTTGGTTGATGGATGTTGATGTATGTTGATGGATGTTGATGGATGTTGATGGATGTTGATGGATGTTGATGGATGTTGATGGTTGTTGATGGATGTTGATGGATGGATGGATGGATGGATGGATGTTGATGGATGTTGATGATGTTGTTGGTGATGCTGATGGTGATGGTGATGGTGATGGTGATGATGATGGCGGTGATGATGGTGGTGATGATGATGATGATGCATGTTTGAGAAAAACTCTATACAAGCCTTGGCCACGAACAGGGATTGCCTCGGCCTCGTATCTCTCGTTAACACTCGGCCATCTATAACTACTCGGCCGGCAATCCCCTATTTCGCGGCCGCTGCAGTAATGTACTAATTTGTATTTGTATTTGACTTATGTTATTTGGAGAAAGTTGTTCAGTTTAAGCAACACTAACTATCACCTGTTTTCGGGAAGGTCCCTCGTAGAAATCCACCCGGTATAAAAATCTCGTGTCACGGTGTTTGTTATCGAAGTCGTCCGAAACGGCTTGACCGATTTTTATGAAACTATTCAAATAATTATTCGCAGACGGAGTCGCGGGCAACAGCTAGTTATTATAAGTGAGATGGATTGGTAAAACTTGACCTCTGGCCCGCTACCATACCATTGAGATTTAGTACAGCTGTCTATTACAAGTGCCAATGTGGTGTCAACCTAGCACCGAGCATGTAGTAATGACTCACTGGTTTCCCACGAACAATGCCTCCCACTCCAACCTTGCGTGCAATGTAGGATGCGTTGCATTGACACCTCTGCCTTAGAAGCTATGTCGAAGATGTTTTGTGCACCTACACTTAGTTTCAATGCTGAGTTAAAAGGCTGTGCCACATCGAAGCTAGACAGGCTGACGCATAGTAATGGTCCAACCTCTTTATCCTTTCCTTCCAAAGGTTGCCTGGAAAGGTTGCTTCGAAGCGATGAGTTGCCTTGTTGAGTTTCTTGCTGGATTCTTCTCAACAGGGTTTTTCCGAACTGGTGGTAGTTCGACGTTCATATGAACTTCAATTTAAGCCGAAACTGAATTTAAAAAATGGTCGTTTACTTTGATAAGGCCGCCTATTGCTTTCCTTATATAAGTAAGTAAGACGTTAAATAGGAAATAGGAATTAAGATTTTTTTTACGAATTTATTGTTTTTAATGATTGGTTTTAGAATAAAAATTCAATGTATTGAATTGTAAAGGTCCGATTTTAAACGACTTCAAAAATAAATGACGAAGTTGTAAGGTAGGCAACAAATATTAAAAGAAATTATAACGAGTTGAGAATTTACTTCTATTTTCAAATAGACTTCCTGCCAAGTTTTCTGTGGCACATTCTCGTTGGCAATAATGGTATTTCCGAAGGCGCTGGTAGTAGGTACACATAAAAAAATAGACCATGTCAAAGAGTCCTTAGCGGTCTACTTACAGTTTAGGTACCTAATCGTTTTTATTTTCATTTTGAAACCTCGACGTGGATTTAATACCAGATACGGCACGAGATTATACGAGACCTTAGGTATACATCTCTAAACAACACCGTCATTTGTACCTATGTAGTGTGTGTACTTAATTTACTTAACAAAGATACACAAGCACAAAGTGACAAACAATCAGCAAGTCTCACACGTCTCGTCGTGACCCAGTTACCGTACGGACAAAGGGACGTCGGCAAGGCTCTCGTGATGGCGTCACCGGAATGCATACAATTTGGTACAAGTTGTTACGTTACCTCTATCTAAACGTCCAGTCGGAGGAAGTCAGAGTTTAGTAGGTTAGGTGGCAATGTATAGTGGATCAAGACTTCCTTTACAGGGAGAATCACACCAATCACATCTATCAGCATCAAATCGCATTTTAATTAGGTACATTGGAAAATCGTTATTTTGTGTCCACATAAATTCACTTTTCTGCAGCTGAATTCATGCGGACGACGTATCGCCATACAAAATGCGATTCGGAGCTGGTAGATGTGATTCCACTCTACTACTCCCAGATTCAATGTTATTGTCGACTTTAACATTAAAAGCTAGCCATACACGCACGGATCTGCCCGCCAGGTGCGTCTGTTGGGCAGATCCGGCGTGTATGGCTAGCTAAAGACTATTATCATTTACAAGTCAATGTGACTCGGCCTTTTATCTCAAATGTTGGAACCGTACAAAAAAAGCATTTTGTTGACTTACAATTTGAAGAATATTCTCAAGAAACATACTTACCTACAGTCGAATTGAGAACCTCCTTCCTTTTTGAAGTCAGTTGAAAATGGAATATTGTGGGTTATTTTTCGGAAACCTTCACGAGGATTGAAAGCAAATTTCGACTAAATTTTCTCAATTTGTTGACCAAATGGTGCTAGAGGTGCGGTTTAAAAAACGGTTACCAAGCCTTTACTGTTAAAACCTTGCATCTACGCGAAACATGTAACTTATTAATTAGTTGACCTTTTCCTGGCTCCTACACTATCATATCATTTCTATGATAGCCAATTAATCTTCGTTGCCTTCACCTGGTTGCCTGTAGGTGCGTGGAGATGCCACCTGACTCATGCTGACTTAGCCGTCCTACGTAAGTTATTATCGATAACTACTTGATAAGTGCCTAAGGCTTAATAATGTTATAGGTAGCAATATGCAGTGGCAGATCAAAGTAGGGGGGCTGAGGGGTTCAGCCCCCCCAGCCGGAGCATCTAAATTCTTCTGTGATGTTGTGTATTTCGCTAGTACTTATTTTACTAAAACCGGCCCTTAGTGCGGTTAAGTCTCTCACAAGTAAATATCAATCATGTAAGTAGGTACCTACCTACGCTTATCGTCCGCGGGCGCGTGCTTTCGCATTCACTATTTGCTGTCTGTCAAACGGTAGGTATATGATTGTGACAGAAAAAGATGGATGGATTTTCAACTAAAAATACCTATACATTACTAGCTTTTGCCCGCGACTTCGTCCGCGTAGGATTCCAATTTTTGGTAAAGCTTCTTCATTTCTTTCATTGTATAAAACAAAAATCCGGCAACGGCAACATCCATCATTATTATCATTTCATCATTTCATCATCATCAGTATCAGTTAGCGAATATTATAAATCCAGTTTATTCTCTATCCCGTGGGAATTTCAACAAATTTGTCCTTATTCTATGCAAATTTTCGCTTATTTTTATCCCGCGGGAATTTTGCATTTTCCCCGAGAAAAAGTAGCATATGTCCTTAAAGGTGTAGTTTTCTACCGGTAAAAGAAGTTTTAAAATCAGCCCCGTAGTTGATTTCACTTATTTTTTTCCCGCGAGAATTTTGCTTTTTCACGGAGAAAAGTAGTCTATGTAAATAATGGTTGGTGTAGCTTCCTATTGTTGAAAGAAATTTCCAAATCAGCCCTCAAGTGATATTCACTTCGTTCTATCCCACGGGAATTTTGCATTTTACCGAATAAATAGTAGGTAGCCTAGCCTATACCGCCGATAAAGGATAGTGTAGCTTTCTATTGGTCTTTTTTTTTTAAACTCAGCCCCGAAGCTAAATATACTATTTTTTATACCGCGGTAATTTTGCATTTATCCGGAAAATAGCATCCTATGTTAATCAAGGACAGTGTATCTTTTCTATTGGTGAAAGACATTTTAAAATGAGCTCCGAAGTTGAATTTTTTTTTCTATCCCTTGGGAATTTTGCATTTTCCCGGAGCCTATGTCAATAAAGGATAGTGTAACTTTGTACTGGTAAAAGATTTTTTTAATCGGCTCGGAAGTTTCAAAGATTAATCTATACCACAGGAATTTCCAAAAATCCTGCATTAAGTTTTTTTGCTGTTATGTATGACCATTTACGTTTATACTGAATTTGAAAAGTTTAGTAATTGTAGTTACGGAGTTACGGAGATAAGATCCAGTTGATTTGAGTATATAAATCCTGGTTTATCCTTATCCCGTGGGAATTTTCAAAATTATTGAAATTAGCTTTATACCTATTCTAATAGTCTACTTGATGCCCAATTTGAACAGTTTAGTAATCGTCGTTATGGGGATAGCGTCACTCTCGATTGATGAAATATATACATCCCGTATATTCCTTATCCCGAGGGAATTCCGGAAAATTCTTTCTTATCGGATGCCTACGTCATACAAAGGACGTCTCTACATACAGCGGTTTAGGCTGTGCGTTAATCCGCCAGTCAGTCATTTAGGACTTCAGGACAAAGCATTTTATATGTATTTGCATTGCACCAAGCTTTTATGCGAGTTCAACAATGATGTTTGAATACTCAATTCGATTTTATTCGAAAAAGGTTGAACTCGCATAAAAGCTTCATCATCATCATCATCATGTCAGCCGTAGGACGTCCACTGCTGGACATAGGCCTCCCTCATTGACGCCCAATCATTACGGTTGGAAGCGCCTTGCATCCACCCTGAACCTGCGGCCTTCACCAAAACGTCCATCCATCTCATTGGTGGACGTCCCACGCTGCGCTTGTAAAAGCAAAAGCTTGGTGAAATGCAAATACTTAAACATAATAATTAGTTATTATTAGAGATCAGATCAGGAAGTGGTTGGCAAACGTAGACAAATGGTTTGCAAAATTTGAAGTTTCGTTTCGTTTACATTGTGTCAAAATAAAAAGTAATTTAAATCAAAAGCACTAAGGAGTATTGATATCAACTTCGAAGCAAATCACCCCCAAAATAACTTTCTACTCCTTTTCAACCCCGTCAAGGGATGAATTTCAATAAAATACGAAACATGTCTTCCATCAATTCTGTTATAGAATGTTTATGCAAAATTTGAAGTAGATTGGACCAAGGAATCACGTTGTCCCATGCAAACTTTGCCCCCCTTTTTTACCCCCTTAGGAGTAGAACTACGAAAAATCCTTTCTTATCGGATGCCTACGTCATACAAAGAACACACCCTCCAAGTTTCAGGTCTCTACGATCAGCGGTTTAGGCTGTGCGTTGATCCGTCAGTCAGGACAAAGGATTTTATATGTATAGATTAAGGGACTTAAATAAAACAAAAATTTATGTGTGAAACGAAAGTTATAATAATAAAATAACCCATATAGGTAGGTTATATGGCTAACTTTCGTAACAAGAACGCGATCGTGATTTTCAAAATTTCTGTCAAATACAACTGCTCTCAATCATACGCCATGACATCGGGATGTCAAACGCGAAGTTGAACCCTACAGAAATCTAGTAGGTCAGATATCGCTCTGCACGCCATGACTGATATATCCGTCGTTGGCGTAGAACCTGCGGTGCGGATATTTGCGCCGTCGGCGTCCAAAAGCCTTCAATGTAGGTATGTACATTACTCTGAAAACTACTCAAAAAATAAATCGTTCAACCTAACCATAAGAATGTTGACAACGTAGGTAAAGATATTTTTTTTTCTAAATAAACGTAACATTATGTGGTAAAGTTTAAGCTGCGAGAAAGTTAATAAAACTAAGACTACGCTTGTTCTACATTCTCCTTTGGAACCAAGACATGTCATGCCTTCGGTATTCTATAATTGGTGGCGATACAACGTGAGACAATGTGTCGTAGTAGGTGTGCCGGTTAGAGTGACTCGTCTTTGCTTTTAGGATTGCTTCCTTTGACCCAGTTTGGGATTGTAAAGCCTGAAGATCGTAGCTTCTAGATTAGTAAATGGGCTACTAATAATGTGCTCGTGCATATACTAATACTTTCAAACGAGCAATTTTTATACCTACAGAATTTCCTATAAATCAACGATAATACCGGGCGATATGTCAAGTTATACCGGTTGGAAAAATAAGAAAAAATATTGAATCAGGCGTCACTTTGCGGAGCTTCATATCAGACAGAGGAGTCTAACATCTGTACCTCTACCATGAGTTTACACTAGTTTACGTGACCGTACTCGCTAGCGACGGCGTAAATTATTTGTATGGAGAATTGTACAGCGCCTCTAGCGGTCACTTACGGAAGTACAATTCTCCATGCAAATCATTTACGCCGTCGCTAGCGAGTACGGTCACTGTAAACTAGTGTAAACTCATGGTAGAGGTACTGGTTGCAATAGTGAACGGTTGCGATACTCTGAGGATGAGCTCTGATTGAGTTCGAATCGTGTCAGTGTGGTTTAGTGGTGGTGACAGTTTAGTTGGGTTTGTGTGATTCGTGTTAGTGCATGTCAATCTTTACATATGATATTAAGGATATTTATGGTATCACTAAGTAGGATTTGTTAGATATAGTAACACCGGTCTTATAGCTGTCACTTTTTGTCTATCCAGCTATCCAGACAAAAAGCAAGCAAGAGGATCCCACATTCATTCCTAAATTCTAATCTGCCTTTTAAACAGTGTTTCCTCTGAAATCAATGTCTGTAATATTAAAGCTCGTAAGAGAATAAAGCTCCGTGTCCAATACGCAGCATACGAGGGGCGTTCAATATAAAGTGAGAATGAGATGCAAACTCTTTTAATATTACGAAATTAAATACTGGCCGGTAAAGCTAATCTATCTAGCTGATTGCTATGAAAAAAAAACTAAATGTCTTTTGTTTAAAAAAATATACGGTAATTTCTTTGCAATGCTATTGAGTACGTTAGCGAAAATGGAGAAAATTGAACTGCGCGCCGTTATCAAATACTTGTATTTGAGAACTGCGCGCCGTTATCAAATACTTGTATTTGAAAATTTTTTCTACGGATCAAGTCAATTTGGATTTGCGGGACACTTTAGGGTCTAATGCTCCTCCGTATTCGACAGTCGCACGTTGGTGCGCCGAATTTAGACGTGGAAGAACATCGACAATGGACGACCCCCGCTCCGGACGCCCTACTACAGCAGTAACTGAAGAAATTGTGAAAAAAGTCGAAAACTCAGTTTTGGCGGATCGTCGTGTCACAGTTCGTTTTATTGCTGAAAATGTAAAGATTTCAACGGGGAGCGTGCATAATATTTTACATGAACGCTTGGGTATGAAAAAGGTATCTGCGCGTTGGGTACCAAGAATGCTTACTGACACGCAAAAACAAACTAGACTAGAGATTTGTCAAGAAGCTTTGAACCTGATGCAGCAAGACCGGGAACTTTTTTTGGCGCGATTTATAACAATGGACGAAACATGGCTCCATCATTACGACCCTGAAACGAAACTGCAGTCTATGACATGGAAAAGGCCATCATCTCCAACTCCGGAGAAATTCAAGGTGAGACCATCTGCCGGTAAGGTCATGGGCTCTGTTTTTTGGGATGGTAAAGGGTTATTAATGATTGAGTATCTCGAGCATGGAGCCACTATTACGGGCACTTTATACGCCAAACAAATAGCAACATTGCGCAATGAGATCCGCGAAAAACGGCGAGGTAAACTCTCGAAAGTTGTGCTGTTCCACCAGGACAATGCCCCGGCACACAAGTCCGCCGTTGCAATGGCTGCAATTCGTGATGCTGGGTGCGATATCCTTAAGCATCCTCCGTATTCACCAGATCTCGCTCCCAGTGATTTCTACCTATTTCCGAGATTGAAACAATACCTGAGAGGCCAGAAATTTGAAGACGACGACGCGGTAGTCGCTGCAGTACAAGATTTTTTAAGTACTCAAGATGAGACCTTTTTTAAAAATGGAATTTTAAGTTTAGAAAAAATATATACTAAGTGTATTATGCTAAAAGGTGACTCTGTCGAAAAATAAAATGACATTTAGTAAAAGTTGTTTATAACATACTCATTCTCACTTTTTATTGAACGCCCCTAGTATTTCATTTATTCGCCCTGCCACGCATCGACTCTGCTATATACTTTCGCCTCTACATTTCGTACTGTGTGGAGCTGGAGGAACTGCATGAACACACATTTCTTGCATAAACGTAGCTATCATAAGGACGTGGGTTCAGTTCATAATTTTCTTGATAAATTCCAAAAAGATAGAAGTAGGAAAGGAATGCAAATAAAACAAATTTTTCTACACAGAAGAATATATTTAGCCATAACATACATAAGTAATTATTAATTAATATCGTTTTCACGCAATACATCAAACAGTAATATTGTAAGCTGAAACGATCAATCTGAACATATTTTCAAATACATAACAGTATCTAATAATAAAGTTAACCAGGCAATTTTGAAAATTTAAAAAAGTATGTAAACAAACAAAGTGTCTATGCTTTAAATACTTCTCAATAATACCCCATACTACGAAATTATGGTGAGAACTGATCGTATTACTTGCAGTACAAAGAATCCGATCCTTTCATTGCTCTGGTTTATACTGGATATGAAATCTAACGAAGATTCTAACAGAAATAAAAGTATTTAAAACGTGTCTAAAGCTTGTTGATATTTTGGTTTCCAAGACCCTATCTATAACGATACAAACTTCGTGAAAAAGATCCGTTTTTTAACAGAGCTGCCTTATATTAGAACATTTCAAGGCAAGGGTTGTACATGGTGAGAACATTTACTTCTTGTCATATCAATATCATCTATTACACTTATACATATGGATCTAGTGTGTATTAATTATAAAACATCGATAGATACACAATTTAAACAAAACTAATTTTGACGCATCGTAACGCACGCAACATTTTAAAAATAATGTAAAGATCTTCAAACGAAATAAACTCTCAAAAATATAACTCGCTTGCTGTCACAGAAATTTCGCAAGCGCTCGTTGCAGACGAACTCCCTTATTCATAAGCGCTTTTTAATTAATATTTTGTAATCCTCATCTGTCAGTTTGACATTTGCGTCCACCATAGACAAAACTTTTTTTTCTATCTTTGAAATTTGAAATTCGAAGTTTTATCGTGTCGTCCCATTCGCTCGTCTCTTTAATACTAACGCAAACGGAAGGGCACGAGATACGAAGTTCGAAAATCAAATTTCGTAGTACAAGGTCCGATTCACAACTTGTTATGAATAAGGGGTGTCCACAATAACAATATTTCACCTTTCTCCCTCTTTCTTTCCACATTCCCATTATCACTATAGATGGATAAGTACGTTTTGGTCTTAAACTAGGCAATCCGGTTTAGCAACGCGAATTTCGATGAGAAAGTAAGTACGACGAAATGTCTGAAAATATTTGGCCATTTTTTAACAGTTTCGTGAAATTTTGTGAGCAGATTCGATAAGTACGGTTTTAGGTCGATTCAGTTTTTCAATATTATCAAAATCGCGGAGCGGGTTGAAATCGTATAAAATGTCATATTTCAGACAATTCGAAAAACATACAGCTCACAGAGCCATTATGTATTAATATTTTTAAATAACTTTCTGTAGCATAAAGTTTTGTATATATTACAATTTTAGATACTTTCGAATCGCATCGCTATACCGGATCAGTGGTGTCACAGCCTTACTGATGTCTTGGTGACGCAATGAATTTGCTATGACTCTCTGTCCTGGGCGAGTAAAGCTATACAAAGCGATTGGTTTCAAAAAAGTGCGTTAAAGTCCAGTTTCATTTCATATCATCGATATAAAAGTAGTTTAGGAAAAAGATAATATTTAGAGCTCTTTTTAAGCTTTTTTTAGGGAATAGTCTGAACCAATAGTTTTACTATCAGATATCGTCGTAGAGAAACTGTCTATGAATATCAAGATCCCAGGTTAGATTCAGGAATCTATGATCTCGAGTAGATGTTTGATAGCTACGTGTTGGAGTATGTTTATCCGTAGCTTAGTGCACACTTAGTACTCAGCCAAATAAATGCTTTACCGTAAAAAAACATAGTCTTTGATGTTTCCAATCGTACCCATGACATTTGAACCTTAGCGTGGTACAAATTTCTTGGCCAACTTTACAAGTTTTGCTTCGAAAACTAGATCAGTTGGTGGCAATAGTCCCGTGATATTTATGAAAGTTTATTTACACATAACAAAATCAGCATTTAACGCAATTTTTTTCACAAACTCGATAATTTACAAAAGTTTTTCGCTTAGGAAAAAGACCTCACTTTTCAATTTACAATTTAAATATACCCTGTAAACATAACATAGAGGAGATCCTTGTTACAGTTTCGATTTTTTTTAATTAAAAAGTTTAATGTTCATACATTTAATGCTCATTAAAAAATTCAACACCCTCATTACATAATCTTGCGCAGGTCTACGAATTTGTCCCTACTAGAAAAAAGACCAAATCTCAAAATCAATAACGTTATTGTAAGTTAACTTTACTTAGTTTGCTTCAAGCTTTAGTTAAGTTTACATTTTTCATTTAAATTTCGAGCTTTTTGTTCAAAGTAGATACGGTATTTTTACAATTGTACAGATAATTCGTAAACCTCATAACGCTTAAAGGATTCCAATTACTCCAAAGAAGATTACCTTTTCAAGATTCAATACCAATAAAACGCAAGAGAAAATAAATTTATATTAAACTTGATTTCAAATCCGATGGTAAGAATGACTTTACGTTTAATGAGGTGGGTCTTAGCAGTTAAGAAATTAAATAAACCACCAGGACAGAGTAAACCATAATACTGTGGTAACCTAAGAGGCGGGAATGATGTTCGCTCCATAATGACATATCGCGCATAGAAGCGACACTTGGACCAAAATTTTGTGAAAATGTATATCTTAAAGAATATTAAATATAAAGCTTCTTGGATCAAAGTAGAATGTCATAATTATAATGAACAGACTTAAGCAACTTTGATGTAGATTTATTGGATTTGTATTCTTTTTTATCTGTTATGCTTGCCTATATTTGTATTTTTTTTTGTCTTAAACCAAGTTAGAAGAGAATTATTTTAAAGGATATCTTCACCTTAGTTTTGCTCAGTCTGTTGTTGTTTTTAATTAAATTTTTGTTCTAAATAAAAGTTTTCATACAAATGTAACGTTATTAATATTATTAAATTAAGTGGTGTGTCGAAGCACTACCTATGGTGTTAAGTGTCGTTTCTACCGTAGAGTTAATCATTATGGCTCACTATACGACATGATAGCGGTAAACAAATCATATAATGAGTAGTTTGTTTACTATAGCATGTTCTTAATACTATACGTTTGGGTTCGCGTCAAGAAAACTACACGTTTTGGTCGCTTTTTTATTGGAATTCTAATTTGCCTTTCGGACCGAACACATTTATTATTTTTTCTCACTAGTTTTCGTATTTTTCGTACCAGTTTAAGTGCTTTCATATTTTACATGTCACTGAATGTAAATGACCTACAATTATTTTTTTTATTACTTGTAGAGTTTATAATAAAATGTGTCCCATCCTTTAGTTTATTTTTTAAATTACTATGTTGTCTTTTAATAATATTTTCTCAACGCGAACGCATTACATTTATTTAGTTGTTATTTAGTTAAGCCTCTTCTATTCGTTTTTCAGTCTCAGGGAATGTTTGTTGGTAAGTCTCTTCGTTGCCTTACAAAATATATTATGTTTCTTTCACCTCGAACTTTCATAAAGTTTCATAAAAATATTTTAAGGAAAATCATTTATTTTCTGAATATTCTTAATCGAGTATGTTACTAATACTCCATCTTACTAACTATATCAAGCGATATTTTTTAACAAATTGGCCCTAAATTCATATTTACGAGAATATTTTAATAACGATAAGACTCAGTAATTTGGAAAGTAGAATGAGGAATAGCTGGGTAATTTACGATTTAATAATATTAATTTATAATTACGGATAATCGAGAATGGTTAAAATATTTTTCGAATATTATATGTATTCGATTATTATCTTTTTTTTTGATAATCACATTGTTTGTGCGTCGCTATAAAAATGTTAGTGTTTTTAATATATTTTTTTAATTACAATTAAGTTAATACTCATTTAAATGGACAACAATTTAAATGTTTTTGAGCTATGCTTTCAGATCCTTCATCGTTATTGTGAGAAGCATTTTTTCAGTCTATTAAGGGCTGATCAGTCCAAAGTAAATCCAAAAGCGTAGAACTATCTTTGTTTCTATTACAATGTAATGTTATGATTATGAGAAATCAAGCAATTATTTAAATATTGTTAGCAAATATTATTTTTCACTCACATATTTCGCACTAATCTTTTGTATAATCATTTTAATGACGTAAATTTACTGTGACATCCGAAATTACTAGCAATTTCGTTCAAATATGCGTATACATACAAAGATATTACCTGCCTCAACAATATTTTTCAAAACGAACTTACTTCCAAATCGGTCAAATTTTTTAGACCGTATACGTTGCACGCTAAGTCTTAATGCAAAGTTCCTTCGAGATGGAAATAAGCGCTTGAAAACACAACCGAATGAACGCAAGTTTTCAGAACCTTTCAATCGATTCAATTTTCAAATGCACGCAGATTTTGGGACGGATGTATTATTTTTACAGATAAAATAAAAAAACAAATAAAATGTATTGCTATGTCAGATCGATATAATTCGTTCGATACTGCCTACCTAAAGCAAGTCGAATTGAGCTTCACTAGTCTCTACTACATCGTCAATGATATTAAAAAACCTTTAAGTATTAATAATCCTTCACGCGATAAAGATCTTTATTTAATACGTCGTCACTCACGTCTCTAACTTCTAACAAAATTCAATGATAGTTACTTTGTAAGAACATCCCATGAATTTTTCAGTGCCAAAAATACTTAAAGTAGCCTATTTTCGTTACCGAAAAACCGGTATGTAAAAAAATAACGGTAAATATAAAACTGTTTTGATTAAGTAACCAATATTGACAAGTGATGTGCCGCATATCGGTATCCGTTATCCGTATCCACAGATATCCGAGGGAGAAGAAAGATCCGTATCCGTTACTGTTTTAGTGGGTATTTTATCTTATTAATTTTTAATATATATAGATATATATACAAATCTCCTGTCACGGTGTTTGTTATCGAACTCCTCCGAAACGGCTTGACCGATTTTTATGATTTTTTTTGGTCTGTATTCGATGGGTCTGAGAATAAGGTCGTAGGCTATTTTTTATACCTACCCCTATTCTTCGCAGACGGAGTCGTGGGCAACAGGTAGTAGAAATATATAAGTCATCAGGTAGCAGTGAAATGCTATTAAACATGTCATGTAAAACATCCAGTGGCGTCAACTATCGTTTCTAGGTTACGCGCACCGACGCCTATTGAGTAAGGTACTTAAGACCCGTATCCATATCCGCGGATCTTAACACCAAATATCCGTATCTGCGGATACACATTTGTAGCGATCAGGCACATCACTACACTAGTGTTAAGATATAATCATGCACTGGTCGTTCACAGCTCTTGCAGTCACATCAGTTCAATTGAAATTGGTTTTTAAAGCTTGATGCTATAACCCTTTTATTAAAAAAAAATAGATCATCTATCACTAATCCACTGACTAGATATTGGAATCGTTGTTAGAGATGCAAATAAATAACATAAAAAAGTGATTTAAAACCATTAACAATGTTTGATAAGACTACGCAAATTTTTTATTGGCACATTGTTTTATAGTTTATAGACAAGACTGGGCAGGGCACGTCCATACAAAGTAACCATTGAACGAAACCGATGATAAATGCTAGTGTCATAATGTTCTCTTCTATCCTACCTGCATTGCTTAAATTGATAACACTAAAAATATTAAGGATTTGCAAGTTCGGAGAAAACTAGATCCTTTTTGCAATAGCAGAGTGGCACTTGTGTATAATATATAACTGTATTTGATACAGTCGCGAGATTTCCTCTTAAAGCTACACAGTTGATATATTTTATATGTATTTGTAATACTTTATGTTTGTGCAATGTTCGGGCACCTGATAGGCGTATCTTATTTACATTTGGGCCCTTGACTAGATGTTTAGCCTCACCAAAAGTTACAACAGTTTCACAAACGCACGTAACTTTAGATAATATTATTGTGCGATCAGGACTATTCCGTACCGCTTCCGTACCGTTATTGCATAACCGTTTTTATCACATCTTAACAAATACTCCGATGTTAAACGGGAGGATATCCCTAAGGGATAACTTGGTATGGATAGTCCTCAGAATACAACAAACTACTAGCGTATACATATTAAAGTTTAGGCAAATGTAGAGTGTTATTAATTCAAAAAAGTTCATGCCTGTAAGTTACAAATTTGTAAGCTACATTGCATGTGTTTTTGAACTTAAGTCTTCGGCCTATGAACGATACTTTTCTCCACCTCGTCAGTTATTTGAACAGTTTTGACTGAAATTCCGATTTGACGTAATTAATGCTATTTTAGAACAATAATGTATTAAATTTCAATGCTTCTGAGGCGATTAAATGTAATACCGACTAAAATGGCGGAGCCAAACGTCTTTTTTGATATATCAATAAATTGGTATCTTTAACACACTTCACCATTTTCTACTTCAGCATCTATACGCTAGTATTCAAGCATTAAGACCTTCAAATCTAAGCGGTATCCAGTAGCGATATTCCAATGTGTACATATACGAACAAGCACTAGGGTAGAACCAAGTTTCACCGATCACTCTGTACGTATCCGATTCGGTAATATTGCGGATTCGCGACAGCTGTAGAAATGCTCTACCAAATATCCGGCGAAAGATCGCTTGGGTACCGCTAAGATTAGAATGGGCCACTAACTATTCTCATAGAATACTCTTGGCGCGAGATCATCTTAACATTGCAATTATTACAACTACATGATAAATTCGCCTTTATGAGAGATGTTGCCAGTAAACATATCATTCGGCCTTTCTCTATGTTCTCTATACATTACGCTACTATTTATAGAAACTTCTCTTTGTTTATATTTAAGTTGTAACTGCATTCGATGACTTGCAATTTTAAAGCTTTTGTTTCATTTAGAAGGTGGGGTCTATTCGCTGCGTGATCCTAAGACTCATAGACTCACGTGCCTTTTTGCATTGACAAGTGATATCAAACAATGTCATTATTGTCTTAAGGAATAAATTTGATTGAAATAAATAAATTGACAACAGTAGTTGCACAAAGCATGTGTGTGAGTGATTAAGGGAGCAGAGCGGAGATGTCCAGTAATCCATCCTCACATTAGTGGAAATCTACCTCTCGCCCCACTCCTCTTGTGATGCGATAATGTGACCTGAGGCCGTATAGGGATGTTGACACCACCAATCAACTGACGTTCTTTTTATGAGCTGTCAAAACACAATCTCCCATAGAGTTTGAATGACAATAGCGACATATGACGTCATTGTTCGCATACTCAATCAACTAACTATGTATTTGTTTTAAAGCAACAAAAAATCTAATTTTGCATTTAATCGAAAATTAATCTGGCTTTCAGGGCTGAAATAAAGCGTTTTTTTACTGGAGTCGTGTCTTCAAATTCTTTTTTAATGGTGTCAACATCCCTATTGTCTAACGCTTCTGACGTTTGCCTTCGCAATTACTATTTCTTTCTGTCAAACGATATAAGATGACAGAAAGAGATGGTGAAAGCGAAGGCAAGCGTCAGAAGCGTTAGGCAATACGGCCTCTGGACTTTAACTGTGATTGGTCGATTCTCTACAACTCCGTTCTACTCCGCTTCTATAGGAGCGCGCCTTAATACGCGTATGATCGATAAATGAGATTTCATTGAATAATTTTTCGAAGACACTATTGTGGAGTCCCCGGGGCTGTGGCCCTGAATGCCCTCCCCTAAATCCGGCCGTGATGTGCTTACCCAACTCTAGTATCCTGGTACACCTGGGGCCGGCCAATCAGAGAGCAGCAGTCGCCATAATGATCTAGCGAATTGTTTTTCAAACAAATTATATGACATTTCTACTTCACTAATTAATTTCTCTTTACAGATATATTTTAAATTATTTCATCAATAGTTTATTCTTTAAAAGATGATTATATTAGCGATTTAGATCAGCGATATGACGTTTATTCGGTAACATTAAGTGTGAGTTACACCAAGGTACTAACTATAACCAATGTCAATCCAGAGAATTGACGGCTGGTTTTACATTGGCTATAGTTAAAGTAACTTGATGCTACTCACACCAATAATTTACTAATATGTATAATTGGTACTAAAAAACTGATTTTAAATAGTAAATTAGGATGCACGCAGCTCGCACTTAATATTATATACTCCGAGATTCGTATCACACATAAATTCGTTCACAATGCAAGTAATTGAATGCAGTTATTTAAGTATTTTGGTGGAAATTGACTTTGATCGACCTATTTTCTAGTCAACTCGTGTGTTAAACGCGTAATTTTAATGATACCTTTACTGTATTATCAAGTTTTGAATTGTGTAGTCTGTTAAATTATACTATAGAATACAAAAGAAGATGTATCAGGAACTTTTATTTGTTTTCTAGCTATGAAATTTGCTTTTTTTATTTATTTTTAAAGCAATTATCGATTACACGTCCCGTTATTTTAAAGGTACATTTAGGACATTCTTAGGCCCATAAGTAGCGTTTACAATTTGATTTAAACATTTAAAGATACAATGACATTTAAATTGATTTTTAAAATTTCAATAAAAAGTATTTATAATTGTCCTAATACCTTAACTACAATGATATTACAAAAAAATATGGAAGAAATATTTTAATGAACTCTGCATTTATACAGGTTGCATTTTTCCCACGTGTAATAATATCTTTCAATTTTCCTACTAACATAGAGCAGGTACCGTCATTTTAGGGTTCCGCACCTATTACTAGGGCTCTGCTAGCTGTCTGTTCGTTCTGCCACAGATCTGTATATTTTAAACAAAACAACGCTATAACAAATTGTAAAAACATTTTTTTTCTCAATTTTCGCTCGATCTTAATAAACGCAATTGGTACGGAACCCTTCGTGTGCGAGTCCAACGCGCACTTGACCTTGTTTTTTTTTTTAAACAACACCAACAGTGCTTTTTTTGAACCTTCGTTATTCGTTTTTTTTCTCTTGTTACTTACTCATATTCAGGTATCTGGATCATGGTGTTATGGCAGTCTCAGTTTTGTGAATGCAACCTGTATAGTTTAAAAAAAAAAAAAAAATCAAAAAATATTTTTTTGACAAAATTCTACTTCTTTATAAGCACGCGCTTTCCTAAATTGTATTTAATATATTTTTTGAAGTTTGACACACTCATTTCCACATTAAAAAACACATACAATTTGTCAATATAAAATCTGATATGATGGAAATTAATATCTACGAATGATACAAGCGTTTTCTAATTTAAAATATTAACTACTAAATAATCATAAAGACGTAAACCATTACATTCCAAATTGTAAATCTTAACAAAGTGTGGATATTACGACAGTGAAGAGTCTTATTCATTCATAACATTTATTTTTATTTAATTTCGTACCGATTTTTTTTTAAAGTCGCATTAGTAAGTCAAAACTTAATCACATGTTGCGAGAAATATCGTGCGCGTTACATTGCGGAGACGTTGGATTTTGTAATTACAAGTGATCTATCGACCACGGCAATGTAACTTAATGTATAGTGCGGTCGCGGAGCAGGAAGTATTCCGTACAATAACCTTCACTACTTGCCTCTATCGCTCGAGCTTTCTTAAACATAGGCCACGTCATGTCAATAGATGTTACGGTAGGTAAAGAATTGGTATCACTGTCTCACTATATATCGCACATAAATAGCTACAGATTCATGTGCAGCACGCATTATAATCATAACTTAACATCATTTGCCGTAGCATTCGCATAAGTTCAAGTGCGTGAGCGCGACGGAGAATAATGTACGAGCGAAAGAGAGAGTACCAGGTCGTTGTAGGAAATAGGCTACTTTCCTAACTAGTCAGTCTTTTAGATTATCAAAAAATATTGGACACGTATTTTTTATTTTGTCAATTAAACAAAAAAATACGAAGATATGGCGCGTTGAAGTTTCGCGTGACGTTACTTGTTCCTACACTTTGTATGAGCGTTTTAGGAACAAGTGACGTCACGCCTCGTCACGCGGAACTTCAACGCGCCATACGAGGGGCGTTCAATATAAAGTGAGAATGAGATGCAAACTCTTTTAATATTACGAAATTAAATACTGGCCGGTAAAGCTAATATATCTAGCTGGTTGCTATGAAAAAAAAAACTAACTGTCTTTTGTTTACAAAAATATACGGTAATTTCTTTGCAATGTTATTGAGTACGTTAGCGAAAATGGAGAAAATTGAACTGCGCGCCGTTATCAAATACTTGTATTTGAAAAATTTTTCTACGGACCAAGTCAATTTGGATTCGCGGGACACTTTAGGGTCTAATGCTCCTCCGTATTCGACAGTCGCACGTTGGTGCGCCGAATTTAGACGTGGAAGAACATCGACAATGGACGACCCCCGCTCCGGACGCCCTACTACAGCAGTAACTGAAGAAATTGTGAAAAAAGTCGAAAACTCAGTTTTGGGGATCGTCGTGTCACAGTTCGTTTTATTGCTGAAAATGTGAAGATGTCAACGGGGAGCGTGTATAATATTTTACATGAACGCTTGGGTATGAAAAAGGTATCTGCGCGTTGGGTACCAAGAATGCTTACTGACACGCAAAAACAAACTAGACTAGAGATTTGTCAAGAAGCTTTGAACCTGATGCAGCAAGACCGGGAACTTTTTTTGGCGCGATTTATAACAATGGACGAAACATGGCTCCATCATTACGACCCTGAAACGAAACTGCAGTCTATAACATGGAAAAGGCCATCATCTCCAACTCCGAAGAAATTCAAGGTGAGCCCATCTGCCGGTAAGGTCATGGGCTCTGTTTTTTGGGATGGTAAAGGGGTATTAATGATTGAGTATCTCGAGCATGGAGCCACTATTACGGGCAGTTTATACGCCAAACAAATAGCAACTTTGCGCAATGAGATCCGCGAAAAACGGCGAGGTAAACTCTCGAAAGTTGTGCTGTTCCACCAGGACAATGCCCCGGCACACAAGTCCGCCGTTGCAATGGCTGCAATTCGTGATGCTGGGTTCGATATCCTTAAGCATCCTCCGTATTCACCAGATCTCGCTCCCAGTGATTTCTACCTATTTCCGAGATTGAAACAATACCTGAGAGGCCAGAAATTTGAAGACGACGACGCGGTAGTCGCTGCAGTACAAGATTTTTTAAGTACTCAAGATGAGACCTTTTTTTAAAAATGGAATTTTAAGTTTAGAAAAAAGATATACTAAGTGTATTATGCTAAAAGGTGACTATGTCGAAAAATAAAATGACATTTAGTAAAAGTTGTTTATAACATACTCATTCTCACTTTTTATTGAACGCCCCTAGTATCTTCGTAATTTTTTGTTTAATTGTCAAAAGAAAAATTACTTGTCTAATATTTTTTGATAATGTAAAATACGGACTAATAAGAATTATTATTTTTTTACCGAGGAAACATCCCTATTCTTCATGATTCGCGACCGTGTTTTAGTACGATGTTATTCGGAACATGTCAATAAGTCTTTATGCGATACACCTGCCGAGACCATATGGGAAAGAGTTTACCGCATCTTCATCGTTTAGTTAGCAAAACGGAATCTACGATTTTGAAAAGCGAAAAAGTATTTCTGAACCCGCATCTTTCCGAGCTGAAAATACTTTGTCAATTACACTGAAATAAATAAAGTTGTGATAGATGGCATTCCGAATGACATCGGAAAAGCATTTACCATCTCGCTCATTCGCTTAGTGTATCTGTGGGATAGAGTACTCTCTCGGCCATCGGCTTGGCAGGTGTAAGGTATTCCACTTGCCAGAGGTCTTAAGGGACTTGAGACAGAAGGCGATTATCCCTTTGTATGACTTAGCACTGATCAGCGCTACCCTTTTCAAACGATATCAAAGAAAGAGGAGGTTTCAATTCGTCTGTATGTTGTTTTTGAAGTGAAACTTCTAATGCGACTTTCAACAAGGTCGCGTTAAACGTTTAACGCTACCATGGCGGGGATATGAAAGCATTTCCAATTTGGCGCATTTATTGGAATTTAAATTGTATTTGTTTTTATTTGAATAAATGATTTCTATCTATCTATCTATTAGTATATGTACTGCTGAAGCAAGTAATCTCGCATTGTATATATGTATACTAACGGATGTTGAAAACTTCGACAGTGCGATGCAGAACTCATACTGTCTGTGTAAATTTGTATGAGACTTGATAAAAGCGCCATCTAGTGAGTAATTTAAACACATAGATGCATAAATAAAATTTAGTTCTTTAAGTTATTGCAATAAGGTTCATATTGATGTATAAGTGCCTTTTTCATTTCCACATTACGAAGTTTCACTTCTTCCTCGCGGAGGAGCTGCACGCACGATTTTTTTATATACCGAGGCACTGACCAGTGCCAAAATCACAAGAGCAACATTTTATTAAATTTTGACCTTTTACGCCACATCGTTTTTGTTAGGAACAAAATTGATTATCATGCAGAGTTAGGTTAATTAGTGTATTACCATATTGTCGTCTATACACACGAAGCTGGCGTTCAAAAGGTTAATTAGATTTATTTAGTGATTTTGCCTGTGATCAGTGATTTGGCATCCGACAGGGGTGGCACGGGTCAGTAGTTTGGCATCTGACAGGGGTGGCACTAATGTCGGGTTGGATCAATTTACCAGAATCGTTATTTCCTAGTAGCAAAATTTCCATTCGCATTTTTTCTCAGATGCTATTCTTTCTAACTATTGTTTTTTACTGAAGTTTATTTTCAGAATCACTTTTTTCCCAATTTTAATCGACACCAAAACATATATGTAGGTTTAGGTTAAGTTTGCATCGGCCCGAAGGGCCAAAAGCACACAGAAGGAGAGCGGAGCTCCGTCGACACTGTTTCTATGTCAATTCAAATTGGGAAAAAACTGTACTGAGAAAATAATCTTCAGTAAAAACCATACTTGGAGAAAAAAGTATCTGGGAAAAAATGCGAATGGAAATTTTGCTACTAGGAAATAACGATTCTGGTAAATTGATCTAACCAGTCGCACTGATCAGCGCTATGGCATCTGATAGGGGTGGCACTGATGAGTGCTATGGCATCTGATAGGGGTGGCACTGATGAGTGCTATGGCATCCGATAGGGGTGGCACTGATGAGTGCTATGGCATCCGATAGAGGTGGCACTGATGAGTGCTATGGCATCCGATAGGGGTGGCACTGATCAGTGCTATGGCATTCGATAGGGGTGGCACTGATCAATGCTATGGCATCCGATAGGGGTGGCCCTGATCAGTGCTTTGGCATCCGATAGGGGTGGCCCTGATCAGTGCTTTGGCATTTGACAACATTTCATATTTCTAAGACTATAATTTGATTCGTTCTCTGTATACTGTTTGGAAAGAGAAAGACGCTGATAGTTTTAAATTTTCACTAGGATTATTAATTAATTTATTACAATTTTTTAAAGATGTGCTTATTCTAAAAGAGCGTAACGATAGAATAGATCCATTACTTTTGTCAGTCTCTATTAAAAAAAAGTGATGACGTAAATTTGACATTAAGGTTGTTATCAAATTTAAAATTATGACAGCTCCTTTTTCTAGTGAAAAGGGTAAGGGCCGGCGCCCACTGACGGCATGGCACGGCGTGGCATTTTATCAACCGACGAAAACAAAAGGAGGAGGTTCTCAAGTCGACGTGTATATTTGTTTTTTTTTTTTTTTTTGTATGATCACGCATAACTTTTTACAGAGTAGTCCGATTTTGATGATTCTTTTTTTATTGGGAAGCGTATACCCCGAGGGTGGTCCCATTTAAATTTGGAAATAATATTCCTACCCTAAGGGTAGGAAAACAGGGGATGATTGATTGTTCAGTTACTGATTGTACTATATGACCACGCATAACTTATTACAGAGTAGTCGGATTTTGATGATTCTTTTTTTATTGAAAAGCGTATACCCCAAGGGTGGTCCCATGTAAATTTGGAAATAATATTCCTACCCTAAGGGTAGGAAAATAGGGGATGATTGACTAACTTTTTAGTCTGATGGGAAAAAAGTATAAAATAAAAACTTTTTAACAAAAAATTAAACCGCCGAAAAAACTGAAAAGCAAAAAATAACACCTTTTTTGTTTGACCTTAATCTAGGTACCAGTTTGAAGTCGGTGCCTCAGCACGAGCCAGGAGGAGTGATAGAAGCCAATCAGGTAGAAGATTATAGGTCCACTCCTCCTGGCTAGTGCTGAGGCACCGACTTCAAGCTGGTACCTAGATTAAGGTCAAACAAAAAAGGTGTTATTTTTTGCTTTTCAGTTTTTTCGGCGGTTTAATTTTTTGTTAAAAAGTTTTTATTACTATCAAGTTATTTTGAATCTTATTTCAATGAGTTTAGAATTCATGTTACTTTATTGGTTATGCGTGGCATCGGCCCTCAGGACGTCGCAGCATCGTGGTATCGAAATAAAGTAACATGAATTCTAAACTAATTGAAATAAGATTCAAAATAACTTGATAGTAATAAAATGCCACGCCGTGCCATGCCGTCAGTGGGCGCCGGCCATAAAAGAAACATCTATTCTGTGGAGGTACAAGTAAGTACACATATGTTTTTTTAAATTTGTTGTATTTTTTTTAATATGAAGAAATAAATTATAATAAATATTTTTCCGTGTTCAGGAGGCGAAACTCTTTCGATTCCTGTAGTAATTTTCAGGTGTTAAAAAATGAAATGTTGTCAATGATAGGAGTGACACTGATCAGTGCTATAGCATCCGATAGGGGTGGCCCTGATCAGTGCTTTGGCATCCGATAGGGGTGGCACTGATCAATGTTATGGCATCCGATAGGGGTGGCACTGATAAGTGCTTTGCATCCGATAGGGGTGGCCCTGATCAGTGCTTTGGCATCCGATAGGGGTGGTCCTGATCAGTGCTTTGGCATCCGATAGGGGTGGCACTGATCAGTGCTAAGTCATACGAGTTATTCTACTTCCAAAGACCTTTCGCAAGTGACCCCCCTCTGACCGGCCCGGGCATGAACTTACGTGACGCCGAGCGGGCGGCTGACCTCTTGCGCGAGGTACCGCTGCAGCTGAGCGGGCGAGGCGCGCGCGCGCAGGGCGGGCGGCAGTGACCGCCACGGGATCGGCTTCCATTTGAACTCGGTGTATTCGTTTACTTGCTGCAATACAAAAAGGTTAAAGGACCGACCTAATGTTCAGTTTCGATATAAATAAATAAATAATTTATTGAATCAAGCGTTACTTTGCGAAGGTATATCAAAGACCTGATACTGTAACTTTGCTCACCCGCGACCTTATGATAGCAACATTTATGCAAGAAATGAAATGTCAAATGCAAGAAAGTCTCTAACATCTGGTAGCATAGTGAACGGTTGCGATACTCTGAGGATGAGTTCTGATGGAGTTCGAAACGCGTCAGTTAGTGTGGTGGTGGTGGTGATAGATGGGTTTGTGTGATCTGTGTGTTTGTACAGTGTGGAGGCGGAGTAACTGCATGAACACATATTTCTTGCATAAACGTTGTTATCTAACGGTCGCGGGTGAGCAAAGTAATTGTATCTGTTCATTTAAATAAATAAATAAGAATTTATGAGTAAAGAAATAAAGCCGTGGCAGCCTAGTGGTTTTATATGGCTTATGGCCTCTCAAGCAGAGGGCCGTGGGTTCGAGCTAGGGCTCGCACCTGTGTTTTTCAGAATTTATGTGCGAAATCACATTTGAAATTTACCATGAGCTTTACGGCGAAGGAAAACATCGCGAGACTTAATAAGTGCACAAATTTTAATATGTGATACAGTGTCGTTAAAATAACAAATTTCAGTATTTGCCGTTATAATATTTTTATCACTTATTTTTTTTATTTTTCATAGGAACTCGACCAATTTATTGGATGAATTACTATGAACAAAGCAAAATTCAAAATGTAAAAAAAAATCTGAAACAGATAATCGTGATCTATTACTATTAACGATACTGAATCACGTATCAAAATTTGTGCACTGATTAAAAAATTACCATGTATTAGTTATTTTTAGTATTGGATATTTTCCAAAAAAATGTCTATTATCGCTTAACTAAGTGACATGCGTATTTTTTCTTATTTTTCCCGAACTGTCATACATAACTTGGCCTGTCGCCTTAGAATTGAATTTAGACTTATTAATTTTTTTTTTTTAATGAGTCGCCAGAGGGGCCAAAGACGCGAAGTCTTTGCTATTTTTTACTTTAGGGTAGGAAGAGTGACTTTAGACTTATTGGTCAGTGCTGACCTTGACAAAGTGCGTGTCAACGGCGTCACCGGCGTCAGCGGCTCGCACGCGCGCGAGCTGCGCGCCGGGCGGCGGCCGGCGGCGCCCGCACACCGCCGATATCTCCAGCTGGCGCAGCGACGCGCGCAGCCGCACCAGACCGATGATATCGTACTGCCACACCCAGTAACCTACACGAAAAAACATTACATTCAAATTCAAATTCATTTAACGACCGCTTTAGCCTAGTTGGTAGTGACCCTGCCTACGAAGCAAGAGATCCTGGGTTCGAATCCCGGTAAGGGCATTTATTTGTGTGATGAGCACGAATATTTGTTCCTGAGTTATGGATGTATTTAAGTATTTATTTATCTACATAAGTATGTTTATCGTCGTCTACTACCCATAGTACAAGCTTTGCTTAGTTTGGGACTAGGTCGAATTGCGTAAGATTGTCCCCCCTAATATTTATTTATTTATTTATATTTAAATACGTATTATAAGGCTTGTTCACGAAAAAAAGTAGCCATCGAAAACTAAGTCTCCGCTGTCTCCCAGTAGGTCTAGGTAGTTCAAACCGCAATTAGATTGCCAATTGAGAATTCTTTTTTATGTGTAAGAATCTAAAATGCATACATTTTTCCTTACAAGTTGTGAAATCCTTAATGCCAGTTAAGGCTTATAGCTAAAATGATTGCATAGAAATGTGTGTACTTCTGGCATGATTTAAAAAAATTTATGACCTGTATACGGTAATTAAGAGTCTGGAAAGATAGTCGCGGAACATTATAGCGTAGATAATCTATTTGAGTAAAGAAAAAAAAAGAAACCCTGTGACCCAAACGTGAAAAATACAAAATCTAAGACTAAAATCCAGAGATTTCGAAAGTAACGTAATAAGCTTTACTATAGAAACTCACCATGTATAACGAGCCTCTTCAGTTGTGCACACTGCCAGCAGAGCAATATGAACGGATTGACATGGCATGCATCATACTGAAACAAATAATAGTTAGGTATGTTAATCACAAAAAACTGTAGTTGCTTTATCCTCCTGAGGCCCACGAAAATTTTGTTTCAATGAACTTTAAACTTTATGTCACTTTTGAGTGAGTTCGATATCACATTTAAAATTAAGTCCTATATAATAGTTAGGGAGGCGAGGTAGCTAAATGGCGTAATTCAACGGCGCCGTCGAGACCTATCAAAATCGAAAGATAAAATAATTTCGAAAAGAAAAGTTCGTATGGCAAAAACCATTTTAGCGGTGGGTTTGGCGTGTACGGTTTTTCAAAAATGTTAAAAAAAACAGCTACTTGGGCATTCTCGAGCGCGTCAGATATTCATACTACGTATGCCCCGAGTGCCTCTGATAACAACGGTATACTAATCTGCCGGTTTGCGTGGTGGGGGTAGGCATATAAAGTAGTCAAAAATGCAAAACAAAAAAATTTACTCGAGCGCGTCAGATTTTCGGAAGGGATGTTAAGTAGGCCCCAAGGAAGCTCCCTTTAAAAAAAACTGACGATTTCGGCGTGACGATAAGTTACGATGAATTTTTGAAAATGCAAAAAAAAAAGTTTTTTTGAAATACTCGAGCGCGTCAGATTTTCATAGGGGAGGTTTATCTCGGTATCCTGAAAGCATATTTTTTTAATCTGACAAAAATGTTGGTGGGTTCTCTTAATCTGACCGAAAAAGGTTTTTTGGTTTCTTTTTTTTCCTTTCTTTCTACGTCCAAAAAACAATTTGAGGATCAACAGGCTATTAAATAATAATAAATATATGAAACTGTACATGCTAATAATACTTTTGTATACAGATACGCGTAACTTTTTCCTAGTCCACGAAAATTGTCGAGAAGCTTTAGAAAAAAAAAATTTTGAGATATAATAAAAGTCACATAATTTAATCATCGTTATTTCATATCAATTTTTTTTAACACCCTCAGTTTTCGAGATATACTCAAAAAACCGGGAGTTTGAGTTTTTATGATGCTTCAAGTCAAAAAGTTTTAACTTTGGACAAAAATGTAAAGAGACCTTTTTTGTGTAAAATAAAATTACCTTTTTTGTTTATATAAACTTTTTTTTTGTAAAATGTATCGTTCGCGACTTATATGCCGTAACGCGTTCTTAGGAAGACGAAATGGCTCCTCCACACTTCCGGTCATGCGGAAACCGGCAGATTTTGTATTTTTAGTAAGTTTTAGATTATATTCTTCAAAATAAAAAAATCGCGCTCGAGAATGCCGGATTAACGTTTTTTTTTTACAAGTTCGCGACCCTATAACTCGGCGGCGTCAAGGACTTATCGTCAGATTAGTTAAATTTAGTCTTTAAACACTAAAATCAACCCCCAATATCTTAATCTGACGCGCTCGAGTATTTCAGACTATCCATTTTTTTTACTAATCTGATCGTCTATCCTAGGCGCGCGTCACTACATATAGAGCTAAATACTTTACAAGGTTGTTCTATTAGGTCTAAGGTATCTCTCATATCTTAAACTGCCACGCTCGAGTATTGCCGAAAATTCCCCTATTCGCCTCCCTAACTATAAGGACTAATTCTAATTTCTAATTTAGAATTTATATAGGACTTTATCACACATTATGTCACATTAGAATTTCTAATGTGACATCGAACTCACTCATAAGTGACAAAATTTAAAGTTCATTAAAACACAATTTTCATGGGCCTCAGGAGGTTAAGATTAAGGTAGATTTTATGTATTTTTTAAATGTTCGTACCCAGAGAGATTCAGTTACTGAGCTGTTATTTATACACTAGCTGTTGCCCGCGACTCCGCCTGCAAAGGATTCCTTCATCGTTATCCCGCGGGAACTATGCAATTTTCCGAGATAAAAGTATCCTTAAACTATCTCTGTGCCAAATTTCATCAGAATCCGTCAAAACGTTCTAGCGTTAAAAAGTAATAAACATCCACACATCTATCCATACAAACTTTCACATTTATAATATTAGTAGGATATATTAAATCCGTGGTGGCCTAGTGGGTCGTTGGTACAAATCCTGGCTCGCAACTCCTGAGTTTTTCGGAATTAATGTGCGAAATTACATTTGAAATTTACCATGAGCTTTACGGTGAAGGAAAACATCGTAAGGATCGAAAACTGCATACACCTGCGAAGAAATTCAATGGTGTGTGTGAGGTTCCCAATTCGCACTGGGCTGGGTTTATGATGATATTATTTGTGGCGCCCACCGACCGACCAGTGTAGGGTAGGCCTCCAACGAGATGGAGCGACGACCTGGTTAAGGTTGCGGAATCGCGTTGGATGCGAATGGCGCAGAACCGATGTTTGGCGAGCCTTAGGGCAGGCCTATGTTCAGCAGTGGACGTCTTTAGGCTGAACTGAAGGTGATGATGATTATTTTTATTGCATTGTAGATGTAATAGAAGGGCGGGGTTGTTGTAGGAAGTAAATGCAAATACGTACGGTGTAACGATTATAATTCTCATAAACTACACGAGTAAAACGACACTTAATCGCTGGGGATGCGCGGCGCAGACTGGCTTCGGGGCGGTGGCGCGTGCGCCTAGTCTCCACCCGCCCCCCCGCACCGTTCCCCTCGCTCTCCCTATCGCAGCATAGGCGAGCGCGGGGAACGAAATACTAAATAATAATATCAAAACAATAGGGATGTTGACACCATTAAAACATAATTCGAAGACACGACTCCAGTAAAAAAACGCTTTATTTTAGCCCTGAAACCCAGATTAATTTTCGATTAACTGCAAAATCAGATTTTTTGTTGCTTTAAAACAAATAAATAGTTAGTTAATTGAGTATGCGAACAAGTGACGTCATATGTTGCAATTGCCATTCAAACTCTATGGGAGAAATGTGTTTTGACAGCTCATAAAAAGTACGTCAGTTGATTGGTGGTGTCAACATCCCTATTTTAAAATAAATGCCCGGATAGTCGTGCTACTTAACAGTAGACGTACCTCTGTGTGAACCAGCGGCGCCCGCAAATGTCCCTCGTGCGGTGCGTCCGCGCACACAAACTCGCGCAGCGTCGCCTTGTAGCAGCGCACGGCGTGCTTTATCAGACGCGTATGGAGCTGCGAGTACAGACGGACAGAGATGAGACAGAGGGCGTAATTTACTAAAAGGACACTTTTTTCTTTATGTAAATGAATAGTTTGGTCAGGTGCAGAGAAAAGGTACATCCTTTTTACTTTTGCTTTTAGTTTGTTGAGAAATTTTGGGGTTTTATTAATCACGAGTACGGTCAGCTGCAGAGAAAAGCTACCCCCTCAGTGTGGTTACTGCCATTACATTTATTATTGGCGGATACCTTTTCTTTGCAGCTGATTGTACTATTAATTTTCATAAAGAAAAAGTGTCCTTATTTTTTAAGTCAGTGTTGTGACTTTTTTTCATACAGTTTATTATAGGCATGGTTCGTCACAAAACTGACACAAAATTTGTACGGAAGATTATGGACATTTTATTTAATCATCAAAATCAATAGCGCTCTTTATGAGGAAAACCCGAAAAATTCCTCATTAAAAGAAAATTAACGGCAAAACTTTTATCGAAAGTGCCCCAGAACAAGGTAAAAAATAAAACAGTCATATATTTCAAACTAAATACAAAAAAAAAAAAATGTAGTTGAAGAAAATAAAAAATAAATAGAAAAAGATACTTCATACTTAACTTGTAATAAAACAGTCGTCAAAAATGTGGCAGTCGCGAACAACGCGGAGAGTATTTAGGCCGGTGCACCATGGGCAACAATGGTATTTATTTAATTTATAAATTAGTGGCTAGTAGTCACGGACAAGACTCCAGCTCCAAAGAACTCGTTTATCGCTACCCCACAGGAAATAGGCAATATTTCGGGTTAAAAATTCTATGTCCTTTCCAGGGTCTTAAGCTATCTCCATACCAAATTAAATCTGAATCGGTTCAGGGGTCTAAGCGTGAAGAGTTAACCGACAGACAGTCACACTTTCGCATTTATAATATTAGTATGGATATGAATCTATTTATGATATGTGTAGATAGATACTTACTGCATTACAAAACAATACTTTGAGAGACGTAAGGGGCAATTCTTCGACCAGAACGTTTTCTATCGTCTCCTCAATTTTCTTCTTAGGCAGTGAAATCTAAAAAAAAGATTTACTTATTACACAAAGCACGAGAAAAATCAATGTATTGTATAGTCTATTTTTTCTCAGCTGATGTGAATGCAAAACATGACGTTATGAATAATTAAGTGTTTTACTGTTCTTTCTTACAACATAAAGAAAGACAATAAGCTTCATTGTCACGTTGGTATGTAATAAATACTAGTTTTTTTTTTATTGTTTTTCGCCGTACAAATGTCATTGAATGGTTGACATGTCTTGATCGATTAAACAATATTTTACTTGGAGGTTTGGTTTACACACGTCATTGTGCAACAAAGGGTTGGCTCAAAAGGTTGAGAGCGACGTCAAGTGCATTAGAGTAGACGCGCCTGACGCGTCGTTAATCCACTAAGTATAAAGCAGGCTTTTTGTTGCTCATGATCGCATTTAGCTAAGGCTTGATTTCCTCCTACGCTGACATCGGTCGCTGACGTCGGTCGCGCGTACGAATAAACACAATACTCTATGGGCCACCGCACAGCGACGCTGACGTCCGCGGCGGATTTATTGCTACGCGCCGCTGATGGCGCGCGTCGGTCTCGCTCGTCAGCGCGCGCGCGTCGGTGCGCTGACGCGCTATACGCCACCATCGCGCGCTCAGTGCGAAGCTCACCGACACGGTCGCTGACGTCGGTCGAGCGTACGAATAAACACAATACCTACTCTATGGGCCACCGTACAGCGACGCTGATGGCCGCACATTTGTCATACGCGACCGAAGGTACGCTCGACCGACGTCAGCGACCGACGTCAGCGTAGGAGGAAATCAAGCCTATAGCGCGTCAGCGCACCGACGTTCGCGCGCTGACGAGCGAGACCGACGCGCGCCATCAGCGGCGCGTAGCAATAAATCTGCCGCGGACGTCAGCGTCGCTGTGCGGTGGCCCATAGAGTATTGTGTATATTCGTACGCGCGACCGACGTCAACGACCGATGTCAGCGTAGGAGGAAATCAAGCCTAAGAGTACGCACTCAGGTGTTTTGTGGGGCAAAGGGTAGACTCACAAGGTTGACAGCGACGTCGAGTCCGTTAGGGTAGAGGGCCAGTCCACAGTGGAAAACAGGCTTCTTGTAGCATACGATCGCGCTCAGTTGAGAGAGTGGACTCCAATGCTTAGTAGAACGAAGGGTAGACTCACAAGGTTCACAGCGACGTCGAGTCCGTTAGGGTAGGCGCACGCGACGCGCCGCCAGTCCACAGAGTGAAGAGCCGGTTTCTTGTTGCACACGATCGCGCTTAGCTGAGAGAACGCGCTCAGGTGCGAGAGCGTTTCGAGAGTTTCGGTGGTTATGTGGTCGTAGTCGACTATTATATGCTGGAAAAAGTAAGATATAAATCGTCACTACTTTGAAAAAAGCTCATATCTCAAATCAATATGTAAACCAAACTGAACCTTGATGTGCATCAAGTAAAGTTCACTTGGCCAGATCATATATTTTGAGATACGAGCTTTTTTTGACGTAGTGACGATATTTTAGCAGATGGTTGGTTTAATTTGACTGAACGCCCCGCTAAGGATTTTTAACTGACTTGTGATTCAAAATGTAGTCACGCCTTTGAAACAGTACACTTTGAACATAGATTAATAAACATACATCGTTATCGCGGGAGCAAGAACAAATAAGAAGTTTTAGTAGCATGAAGTTTTCGCTGGAAAAGGTCAATGAAATTTGTTTTATACTTATTGTTTAAACGTTTACCTACCTAGAATAATAGGGATGTTTCCTAGGTAAAAAAATAATAATTCTTATTAGTCCGTATTTTACATTATCAAAAAATATTAGACACGTAATTTTTCTTTTGACAATTAAACAAAAAATGACGAAGATATGGCGCGTTGAATTTCCGCGTGACGAGGCGTGACGTCACTTGTTCCTAAAACGCTCATACAAAGTGTAGGAACAAGTGACGTCACGCGAAACTTCAACGCGCCATATCTTCGTAATTTTTTGTTTAATTGACAAAATAAAAAATACGTGTCCAATATTTTTTGATAATCTAAAAGACTGACTAGTTAGGAAAGTAGCCTATTGTGTCTACTTGAATAATAAATAAACCAGCAATGTGTTTATTTTTTATTAAAGTATGTTTACTTGGATTTTATTTGGATTTCGTAATAGATAATAAATAATTACTTTGTGAACACAATTATAATCTATATAAATAAAAATGAACCACCGAAATGTTTGTACGCGCATAACTTCCGATCTACTGCACCAAATTGGATAATTCTTTTTTTGTTGCGTTTGTTATTGTCAGAAGTTTCTTATGAAAGAAAAAATAAAACGAGGGCGAAGCCGCGAGCATCAGCTAGTTACGAATAATTAATAAATGACAATGTCAAGCAAGATAAATGGCTGAAGAGTTTGGCGTTGCGATTGCGTAGGTAATATTTTTAAATATGTATTAGTAATCAAGTCAAGTATGAAGGTCTGATATTAGAAATAAAGTTGATAAATTTCGAAGTCGTAGGCATAAATGTTGCTTGATATCAGTGTCACTTCTGTTATTGCTTATTTGTCATAATCATTCAGTACTGTCAAATCGTTTTTGCTCCCGCGATAACGATGTATGTTAATAAATGGAAACATGTCGACAACAGTGAAAAAGTATACATAAGAAAGTTTGTCATCATTTACTGCCACATACAATGAGAGTCGTGAAGCCGTGGTGGCCTAGTGGTTTGACCTACGGTCTCTCAAGCAGAGGGTCGTGGGTTCGAGTCCGGGCTCACACCTCTGAATTTTTCGGAATTTATGTGCGAAATTACATTTGTAATTTACCATGAGCTTTACGGTGAAGGAAAACATCGTGAGGAAACCTGCATACACCTGAGAAGAAATTTAATGGTGCATGTGAAGTTCCCAATCCGCACTGGGCCCGCGTGGGAACTGCGGCCCAAGCCCTCTCATTCTGAGAGGAGGCATGTGCCCTGCAGTGAGACGTATATAGGCAGGGATGATGATGATGACAATGAGAGTTACCTGTAAACTAGAAAACATCATGGCCTCGGCGTTATGTCGAGAAAGCACTGCGTCCGCGACTGAAGGAGAATCGAAGCGGAGCCCGCGCGAGTAATACTCGACGTTGTCGTGCTGAAAATAAAATAGAAAATTGAATGACATAAATCACGCAATGTTTATTAAAATAGGGTACTTGTCGCCATTAATCAAAAATCTAAGGCAATGCTCGAATAAACAACCATTTATTGTGAAAACCATTTAGCTTACCAAAATGCATCCAAGTAACAAATGGACGCACGTACAGTACAGTCAACCAATTTGATTCCTAGGCCACTATAAAACCATTTCATAATTAATCAATTAAATGTATTTATCTTCTACGACAGTGATTATTGAGTAGGTAATGTTATGTCATGATGACATCTCGATCTTTGCAAACATGTGACAACGCTAATGTATCTATAGGAAAGGAATTTACTTGTGTATTAATAACTTCAGAAACGAGAAGATCCGTAGAAGAACCGGGGTCACCGACATAGCCAAACGGATTAGCTCGTTGAAATGGCAATGGGCAGGCCATATAGCACGCAGAACAGATGGCCGTTGGGGGGCAAAAGTTCTGGAATGGAGGCCACGGACTGGCAAGCGCAGCGTGGGACGTCCACCAACGAGATGGACGGACGATTTGGTAAAAGCCGCAGGTTCAGGGTGGATGTAAGCCGCTTCCAACCGTAATAATTGGGCATCAATGAGGGAGGCCTATGTCCAGCAGTGGACGTCCTACGACTGAAATGATGATGATGATGATTATTAACTTGAATTGTCACTGTCCGTCTGTCAAAACTTCTTTTTCTTCTCATGTCATGAAGCGAAAACCTTTCTAAACTCTACGTTTTGTGCATGTTGTGATCAGAAAGTTGTTAATCCTTTGACCCGCACTGACGTTATAATTAACTAGTTAGTGCTACAAGGTTCTATAGTGGCCTAGGAATCAAATTGGTCGACTGTACACACGCCCTATTCGGAATCGAACCCGGGACCCCAAGCTTCATAGTCAGGTCCACTACTAGGCCTTTTGGTAGTCAATTGGGTAATCGGTGTTACTTACTGTATATTTGTCCTTTTTGTTTTCGTGCACCGTGTCCATTTCACAGTTCATCACGGCAAACTTGCGTATGCTGTGCGAATGTCGGAACACCAGGCTTTCTGTGATAATTCTGAAATAACATCCAATATAACTATAAATTAAAAAAAATTAAAACCCCCAACGCAATTTGGTCGCACATTAAGTTTGAAGATAAAGTAAATGCCCATTATGCGTCTAAGAGCTTATATATAACTTTGAAACGGTTGTAATGATTCATTCCAAGTTGAAAAATATTATCTGCCAACAAAGTTTAATTGAGAATGAACTCTCTACTGTAAATAATAAAGTCTTCATTTCAATGAGCTATTTTATCCTATATTTCAGTTCATTTTAAACTGAGGATTGTGCAGTAGAGGACATAATAGAATACATAATAAATGTGGGCTGCTAACGAGATCGGGGCACCCCAAAAAATTCGTACTATAATTTGAGAGTGATAATGATAAGTCCCGTTTAGTATAATAATTACATAATTTGTGTCTGTTTTGTGTGGCCTTCCGTGATGATAATAATAATAATAATAAAGGCGTAGGGACGTGACGACCCCATCGCCCGCTGGTGTTGTGGTGTCTGTCACCAGCGCAGTCAGTCAAAAGGCGTAGGGATGTGACGAACTCATTGCCCGCTGGTGTTGTCGTGTCACCAGTGCAGTCAGTCATCGCAGGGCGGCTTGTGGCGAGCTGTTGGTGCGTAGCGACACCACGAACCCGATACCTCCAGGGGTACACACACATACACACATGCGCTTATACACACACTCACACACAGTTACACACCCACCCCGCCTCTAGTTTGCCTTTGTTGGCCGCCTAGAGTGGAGCGCAAGAGCTAAATGCTCGAAGGATGGATGTGTTTCCGTAAGTGGCGAGTTGGCATTTTGAAGTTTAAAGTCCAGGAACACCTCTCCATCTTTAGCCGTTCACACCAATGTTGCCGCCTCGTTGCCCCGAGTGGGCAATAGTTTGAGGGGCCCATTTAGTGAATGGCGAGTCACCGCCTACCAAAAGTTCATTTATGAGATATTGAAATGGTAGGTGTCCGTTATCTCACTCCATAGCCCGGTAATCCTGTCCACAACATCCCAACCCCATAGCCAATTCCATGTCGATTCCTACCTGGCAATAGATTGGCAACCGTGGAGGACTGTCCGCTAGCACATCCTCATGGTGTATTAGGGGATAGACCTCTATAGTTGCGCCCATCTCATTTATATTATATGGTACCAAAGGCCTCTTCATGTTGGCTTCGGCCCCATGAATGCCTTTCAAATGACCGGGTCCCCGTGGGCCCGTGATCGGAAATCCGTACCAACATAATAATAATAATAATAAATATCACAGGACAATTCACACCAATTGACCTAGTCCCAAAGTAAGCTAGGAAAGCTTGTGTTATGGGTACTAGGCAACGGATAAACATACTTATATAGATAGATACATACTTAAATACATATTAAACACCCAAGACCCGAGAACAAACATTCGTATTTTTCATACAAATATCTGCCCCGACACGGGAATCGAACCCGGGACCTCAAGCTTCGTAGTCAGATTCTCTAACCACTAGGCCATCTGGTCGTCATCTGATTTTACTGTGCTGTGGCCCGGCGGAAGACCAGTGCTGGTTTTTAACCAGCGACACGCTGAGCCGGGACCGCTTTGTAACAGCATCAATATGTACCTATGTCTATGTTTGTACTTTTACTTTTAGCCTGTGTACGTGTTATTTTTGTTATAAGGGTGGATCAACTATTTCTTGTTGTTATTCTGTCCGTCAGCGAGGGGACAACAGTAGTACAGTTTAATTAGAAGAAATGTTGTGTCACATTAACTAACATGCTTATTAGATGACCAATTGTAGAAGGGGTTTAAAAGTACCACAAAAATGCATGTTTGGCAAATTTTAATCAGATAAACTTACGGTTTAAAGAGTTACTCAGGAGACCGTCACTATAGCAACGAGTGACAAAGAAAAGTTGATCGACCCATAAATAAGTAAATGATTTTCTTTCTTCTGATTTATCTTCAGTAGTTCTGTACAGTTACTTAACTCAAAAAGTGGAGGAGATTTACCGACCACTTGCATTGCTTTGGAAATTCAACCTTACTGCTTTTACAATACGTCACAATATCCATTGTAATTATTGAAAATACGACTAGCTTTAAGAATATACTTTATCAGGTATGCATTCGATAGCTGCTTTTGAATCTGTGGTAGTATGCTCCAATAAATGGAGCCATATAAAGGGGTTAGTTGTACCTGTCCAATTTAACGTTGGCGTGGGCGGTTCCCTGTATGCAGCCTGGACCAATGAATGTGATTTCTAGTAGCCGCAGTGAGTCAAAAAACCTGCAATTAAAAAATACAATGAATAAGTACAGTGTGAGGAGATCGTAGAGAACACGGCGTGTTGGCGCCAACTCGTATTGGAGGCCAAGATCAACTTCGGGTCGCTGAGCCAACGGAGTATAGGTGAAAAACTTAAGTAAATGACCTGTTTGTAAGTACACTGTTGCCCGCGACTCCGTCTGCGAAGAATACTTAGGGGTATAAAAATACCCTACGAACTATTCTCAGACCTACCAAACATAGAGAAAAAAGTTCCATAAAAATCGGCCAAGCCGTTTCGGAGGAGTTCGGTAACAAACACCGTGACACGAGATTTTTATATATTAGATATTAGACTATCTGTTGCCCGCGACTCCGTCTGCGAAGAACAGGGGTATAAAAATTGCCACGACCTATTCTCAGGCCTACCAAACATAGAGAAAAAAAAAACATAAAAATCGGCGAAGCCGTTTCGGAGGAGTTTGATAACAAACACCGTGACACGAGATTTTTATATATTAGAAAGAAAGACTAAAAATGAAAGCAAATGAATTTTCTAACAGCTTTTCTTATCGATTAATTCCATAAATTTGAATTTAGGCTCAAAAAACACATTCTTGCATACGATTTTGCACGCGCCAATGGTAATTTATGCACATTAATTAATTATATGTTTATGTACAAACAGTTACATTCGTGTAAGTATTAAATAGCATCTTTCGCTATTTCTTTGATCGAGGAAACCACTAGCGGGGAAAAAATATGAATAAATACATTGAATTGAGCAAAGAGATATAATTGACGACGAGGTGCCGCGGTGGCCTAGATTGCCGTGGTGGCCTAGCGGTTTGACCTATGGCCTCTCAAGCAGAGAGCCGTGGGTTCAAATCCCGGCCCGCACCTCTGAATTTTGATCGGATCCGAAACTCTACATTGCGCTCCAAAACTCAAATCGCTTTTTTGCTGATTTGGGACCACTTTGTGACACACGCATTTTATTTTATTATTGTTTTATTTTTACTTTCATTGTTTTATTTATTTTTTTATTATCTATTTTAATAACTATTTTGTCACTTATAAAATATTTCTTTATTTCTTTCATAAAGTCAGTTTATAAATGACTAGCCTTCCGTCCGCAGCTTCGCCCGCGATAAATTAATTTTCCCGTAGGAAAAAGTATTTTCCCGCGGTAAAAAGTAGCCTATGTCACTCAGTGATAATGTAGCTTTCTAACAGCAAAAGAATTTTTGAATTCGGTCCAGTAGTTTCGGAGCCTATTCAATGCAAACAAACAAACAAACAAACAATCAAATCTTAACATCCATAAAAATATAAATAGCCGAATTGATAACCCCTTCCTTTTTTAAGTCGGGTAAAAGATAAACGCTTTCTTGTAAAGTTGAAGGTGGTGCGTATTGTGCAACAAAAATAACGCCGGGTCCGTAACAGCGAAGTATTGATTAAACTCGTTACACAATGCTAAGGCATTCGCGTCATACGCTTGTCTTTCTGAACTTTCACTTAAATTGTAAATAAGCAGAGACAATTGTAAATGCACATAATCTAAACATTTATGGATCGACCATAGCATTGCTCAAAATACGCTGACGCGGCGTATAATGCAACCACGTACCTCATTCGTCACGTTTTTAACGCGCACCGTTCGCACCGCTGCTCAAAATACGTTGACGCGCCGTAAACGCAAGGACGTGCCTCATGCGTCACCTTTTTAACGCGCACGGTTCACAGCGTAAAGCCATGGGTGTTTCGTGTATTCGGGACGCAGACGCAGAAAACGCATTGTTGATCGCATGCGTCTAACGCAGGGTTTTTCAACCTTTTGTTGTCAACGGCACACTTTTAGTTTCAGTAAACTTTCACGGCACACCAGTAAAGAATTCGGTATATTAGAGGCTTTGATTTATATGTAACGGACGTAGGGGTTGTATTGATACCCTTTAGGTTGGACTGCAATTAAGCACCGCGGCACACTTGAAAATGTACGCGGCACACCGGTTGAAAAACCCTGGTCTAACGCAACGATTTCCGCATAAAATACTCAACGCGTACCATCCACACCGCTGCTCAAAAATTGTAACTTTAATTAATGCAGACTTAACCCCTTTTTCACTAGAGCCACAGTTTTGAGCAGCATTTGAAATTAGTATAATGCTGCACAAGATTCTATTCGCCTGCGGTTCTGCGGAAACCGCTATATGTGGGGGGAAGGGGGAAAATAATGAACAATGACTATCCCGGACTTGGTGAGATAAGGCCAAATTCACCAGAAATATGCTAAAACTGTGTAGCTAAATATATGCAACATCCAATGCAAGGGATCATTTATTTTGATATAGCTTAGTATAGTACCTACTTTCGATCTGTAACAAAAACACCGAAATATATTCCTTTGAGGTTCATGCATATTGCGTAAGTACTTAATACATATATGCGCGAGAGTGTTTTGTTTACTCCACTTTCTCGTGCAGTGACTTACGTAGACCATTTTAGGTGTTTTATGTATTTATGCAAAATTATACTGCAGCATCAATGGAATAGTTAACTTAAGCGTATATAGAGTGTCACTAATCCCTACGAGAATATTAAAAAGTTTAATTTAACTTGCAATGTTTGTTATACTATGTCGCGTTTAATACCTATTAATCTTTATTCGCGAACCTTCTCATAATTAAGGCCATGCCAGGATAAGCTAAAAGCTAAGTAAATCTGCCCCCAGCGAGTTTTGACTTATAATTTTTTTTATTGATATGGCTTTCTATTAGTAACAAGTATTCAAAATTTCAGCCCTCCAGACTATATAGTTTTTTGTAAAAAAAAAAAAACTAAATATGATCTTTCATCAATATTTTTTTTCTAGCCAGCCGATTTTGACGTTCGTCACGTATATTGTGCATATAGTAAAGACAATTGAAGACGTGAGTGGATGAAGGGGGTATGTCGCATTTTTTAATTTTCGGTTTTATGCCATAATTGAACGTTCTAAGTCATAATACAACACCGAAAACTATCAGTTCTCATGTTTTTAAACTTAACAGCTTTAAACCCAGTGTATGAAGGACTTATGTACAAGAATAAGTTACGTTCTTCGTGAATGAAGGTGCTAAGGGCACATGACTCTAGAAGTAGTTACCAGTTTGCGAGTTAATGTAACAGAAGAAAGTGTCATGTACGCACTTAGCTCCTTCATCCATATTATGAGACAAACTTTTATTTTCTCTTATTCTGACATATCCGATATCCCAAAAAAAAGAAAACATTAGGGATCAGCTGAAATTTATAAACTCTGAATGCAGGTAGGTATTTTTACGAAGAAATTCTACTAAAACAATAAATTTTGTTACAATAAACACTTTCATTTATTTAACTTCTTTTCTTTGCAGAACAGCTTAAAGGAGAAAGAAGGGGGTTATGAACATTTTTATATAAAAAAATGTTTTTTAAAAGCATTTATTAAAAAAATCAATAGATCAGGCTATTTGGTTGATTTTTATAAAAGTAACAATACCCTATTCAATTTAAAACAAAATTACAACGGAAAAACTTTTAACTGCTATTTTCTCGAAATAATGTTTTTGTGACATACGCCCTTCATCCACTCATGTCTTCAATTATATGACATCAATTGTAGGATATATTGCCATACAAAAGAATACAATAAAATACAATTATTTTTTTAATTATTTTTTTAAAGTACTTCCACGTCTGCGACCCCTCCAAGTTTTGCACCAAAGCAAGACTCTTTAATAAAAAAAGCTACAAAATGAATATATTAAATATATTAAATATATTCATTTTGTACTTAATTTTATCTATGGTAGAACAAGGTGTTTTTTTTTTAATTGAATACATCACTATAAATTTTGCATACCTGCTCGTTAAAACTAATCGATTTAATTAATTATATTAATTTATATCAGTGGCCAGTGTTCATGATGAACGTAAATGTTTCTCTAAAGAGTTTTTAATCGATTAGTTTTAACCGGGCTGGCCATGTTTGCCGCATGCCAGACGAGTTCTGGGCCAAGATAACCACCGAGTTAAGCCCAAGAACTCGAAAAGGCGACCTGGCAGACCCAGACGGCGATGGCGGTCATTTTAAGAAGTGGTCATTTCTAATTGTGACGGCGATGGCGGTCATTTTAAGAAGTGGTCATTTCTAATTGTGACGGCGATGGCGGTCATTTTAAGAAGTGGTCATTTCTAATTGTGACGGCGATGGCGGTCATTTTAAGAAGTGGTCATTTCTAATTGTGACGGCGATGGTGGTCATTTTAAGAAGTGGTCATTTCTAATTGTGACGGCGATGGTGGTCATTTTAAGAAGTGGTCATTTCTAATTGTGACGGCGATGGCGGTCATTTTAAGAAGTGGTCATTTCTAATTGTGACGGCGATGGCGGTCATTTTAAGAAGTGGTCATTTCTAATTGTGACGGCGATGGCGGTCATTTTAAGAAGTGGTCATTTCTAATTGTGACGGCGATGGCGGTCATTTTAAGAAGTGGTCATTTCTAATTGTGACAGCGATGGTGGTCATTTTAAGAAGTGGTCATTTCTAATTGTGACGGCGATGGCGGTCATTTTAAGAAGTGGTCATTTCTAATTGTGACGGCGATGGCGGTCATTTTAAGAAGTGGTCATTTCTAATTGTGACGGCGATGGCGGTCATTTTAAGAAGTGGTCATTTCTAATTGTGACGGCGATGGCGGTCATTTTAAGAAGTGGTCATTTCTAATTGTGACGGCGATGGCGGTCATTTTTAGAAGTGGTCATTTCTAATTGTGACGGCGATGGTGGTCATTTCAAGAAGTGGTAATTTTGAATTGTGGTAATTTCTAATTGTGGTGATAAACCGCCGAAGGGTCGCTGTCTTTGTCTTTACTTCAGTTCCGTTCACGGCTGATGGAATACGACGATTACTTGATCGGAACCAGTTCCGTAAAAGTAATTTAATAGCCACGATCGGAACCAGTTCCGTACAAGTAAATTAATAGCCACGATCGGAACCAGTTCCGTACAAGTAAATTAATAGCCACGATCGGAACCAGTTCCGTACAAGTAAATTAATAGCCACGATCGGAACCAGTTCCGTACAAGTAAATTAATAGCCACGATCGGAACCAGTTCCGTACAAGTAAATTAATAGCCACGATCGGAACCAGTTCCGTACAAGTAAATTAATAGCCACGATCGGAACCAGTTCCGTACAAGTAAATTAATAGCCACGATCGGAACCAGTTCCGTACAAGTAAATTAATAGCCACGATCGGAACCAGTTCCGTACAAGTAAATTAATAGCCACGATCGGAACCAGTTCCGTACAAGTAAATTAATAGCCACGATCGGAACCAGTTCCGTACAAGTAAATTAATAGCCACGATCGGAACCAGTTCCGTACAAGTAAATTAATAGCCACGATCGGAACCAGTTCCGTACAAGTAAATTAATAGCCACGATCGGAACCAGTTCCGTACAAGTAAATTAATAGCCACGATCGGAACCAGTTCCGTACAAGTAATTTAATAGCCACGATCGGAACCAGTTCCGTACAAGTAAATTAATAGCCACGATCGGAACCAGTTCCGTACAAGTAAATTAATAGCCACGATCGGAACCAGTTCCGTACAAGTAAATTAATAGCCACGATCGGAACCAGTTCCGTACAAGTAAATTAATAGCCACGATCGGAACCAGTTCCGTACAAGTAAATTAATAGCCACGATCGGAACCAGTTCCGTACAAGTAATTTAATAGCCACGATCGGAACCAGTTCCGTACAAGTAATTTAATAGCCACGATCGGAACCAGTTCCGTACAAGTAAATTAATAGCCACGATCGGAACCAGTTCCGTACAAGTAAATTAATAGCCACGATCGGAACCAGTTCCGTACAAGTAAATTAATAGCCACGATCGGAACCAGTTCCGTACAAGTAAATTAATAGCCACGATCGGAACCAGTTCCGTACAAGTAATTTAATAGCCACGATCGGAACCAGTTCCGTACAAGTAATTTACAAGCCACGATCGGAACCAATTCTGTACAAGTAATTCAAAAGCCACGATCGGAACCAGTTCCGTACAAGTAATTTTAAAGCCATGATCGGAACCAGTTCTGAAGTTCCGGTTCTGTAGACGGCCGAAGGGCCATTTTTACCCTTTGGGTATGGAACCCTAAAAACGGTCAAAGTACAATAAGCATCAAGAGATAACAGACAAACAGATAGACACGCTTTACGCGGTATGGTATGGTTTATAATATTTATATAAATAAGTATAAAAACTTACTGTGGCATAACTCGGTTCATGAAGTTGCTTAGTTCAGCTTGGCTGCAGTCTGTGATGGTGATATGGAGCGCCTGGACATGTTTCTTAAAGGTGCGAGCGAGAAAGAAGCTCTTGTCGTACTGTTTTGCATACAGTTTTAGGGTTTGTCTGCGGGAGAAAAATATAAAAATGTACTTTTTTTTTAATTAATATGATATCATATTAAAAATTGATGTTAAATTTAATTGGAAACCACATGTTGAACATGTATGTAAAAGATTAAGAGCAATTCTCAGCAACCTTACTATACTTAAACACAAAATGCCATATAACACGCTCCGGCTGCTATACATGGCGCTTGCAGACTCTATTATCAGTTATGGCTTGTCTAGCTATGGCCGCACTTATAAAACTTACCTGGAACTGATTTATAATATTCAAATAAGGCTACTAAAAGCAATAGTCCCTCTGAAAATAAAGCACCAATATAAACATAACTACTCTAAATTGTTTCAGTATTGTAGGGTAATGGATGTGTATGATAAGATAAAGCTTGCTGTGATACTAGAATACAAAGATATGATGGGGAGACTGGATAGATATAGGAGACCTTGCAGTCTGAGAAGCTTGCCCAATGAGCCCTACTTCAAAATACCAAAAACAAAAAATGTGTATGGCAAGCGGACATGGACTATCTGTCTACCTGTCACGCTAAACAGCCTCCCCAGGCACGTCATAGATAAAGTATTAGAAAAACCTAAAAGTATTAAAATTTTAATTAAGAAAGCACTGAATATTGGCATAGCATACGTTAAGAAAAAATGGTAAATAGAATACTAGTAACATAATGTTACTGTGTATAAATCTAGATAAAACAGATGAGCATTATATACATATCAGTATGTAATGATATGAATGAAATGTAATAAAATAACTATGCATGAGGGATTGGGTGGTTGACTAGATGTAAACAAACTACAGTTTTCAAATTTGGCACATTCAAGGGTTCAAAACATTTTATTTATCTATCATTTTAGTACAAACTAGACTAACGTTTTTAAATGCAAGAAATGTAAATTTTTAGATAGTTTAATGGGAGAATTAAAGTATTTAAGACATCAGTTGACATTGTTTTTGTTTGCATTTGGTTAGTTACCTAGGCCTTCCAAGTATAAACACCTACAGTGTAATTTCTGTCATATGCTGTATTTACTTATAAGGCTACTTAAATGGGATGTTGGCGGTGCGGATATTGGTGAACTTGACAATACGGTCAGCGTCATGAAGGAGTGAGTGCCTTGGTACCTTGTCGCTTTCAGTCGTTATATATTTACTATGGCTACTTAAATGTAAGTACATAAATGTGCAGTTGGCGCCATGAACGTGTGAGTGTCTTGGTACCTTGTCGCTTTCAGTCGTTATATATTTCATATGGCTACTTAAATCTAAGTACATAAATGTGCGGTCTGCGCCATGAACGAGCCAGTGCCTTGGTACCTTGTCGCTTTCAGTTGTTTGACTACATGGTTTTATATGGCTATTTAAACATGATATTAAGGTGGCGGGGTGCAGAGGTGGTCGCTTGTTTGTGGCGCTGACCGTACTAGTACTAGTAATAGTAATAGTTTTATTTTATTTCGTTTATTTCCTTAGTTATAATAATCTTAAATATTTAAAGATTGTAACTAAGTTTAAGAAAAAAATTTTTTTGTAACATTAATTGCAATAAACAGATTAAATTTTTATTTTTTTTTTTTTATTTGGGTATGGGTCACATTGATATGTTGTGCCTACTCAAGTCCAAGGTCACTGCAATGTGGTTAGAATGTGGACGTAGTTATCATTATTATTTAAAATAATTCACTATCAGATCATTGAGTGTTTTGAGTCATGAGTCCTTTCATATTGTAGTCATAATATGTATATTGTTGTCTTAAGACCTGGGAGTAATATTACTAATTGGATGCCAATAAGCAATAAAAAGGCAACCCGCATAAATTAAGAATTGAATACAAAATAGTTCCTTTAAGTGGTGATTTTACATCTTCACAATATCAAAAGTTATCATTATCATTATTTCAGCCGTAGGACGTCCACTACTGTACACAGACCAATAGTGGCCAATACCTAATCAATAGTTTTTTTCCGAGGCTTAAGTGCATCTGTTGATGACCAGATGGCCTAGTGGTTAGAGAACCTGACTACGAAGCTTGAGGTCCCGGGTTTGATTCCCGTGTCGGGGCAGATATTTATATGAAAAATTTGAATGTTTGTTCTCGGGTCTTGGGTGTTTAATATGTATTTAAGTATGTATGTATCTATATAAGTATGTTTATCCGTTGCCTAGTGCCCATAACACAAGCTTGCCTAGCTTACTTTGGGACTAGGTCAATTGGTGTGAATTGTCCCATGATATTTATTTATTTATTTATTTATTTATTTATCTGTGTGACTATGCCAGCCTCATTGGAAGACTCGATGGCCAAATTCATCATGGTTGGAAGCTGCATGCATCCACTGTGAACTTTTGGCCTTCATCAAATCATCTGTCCATTTCTTTAGTGAACTTCCCAAGCTGCATCATCACCAATCACCATCATATCTGACACAAACCCTACCTTCTTCCCTCGTACATCGGCAAGCTATTCCTCCAATGCCTGCTGACAGATGTGGCAGCAAGGGCATCTTCAAGGCTTAGGTGCTCCAAGATGCAGCCCAATGGGATTAGCGGGAGGCTGCCCCAGCCCAGAGACATCTACAAGAAACGGCAATAATTACTCATTTATCCCTAACTTTTTTTAAATCATAGCTTTCACCTTTGCTATTTTAGTAACACATAGTTTGCCCATGTTAACCCACCAACATGTCACTCACTTGGAAAAAAAAACTTGCATCTCAAAATCAATAAGATACTTTACTCTGTAGACTTAACCCGTCGAACGTCCCGCGCGCCACTGTGGCGCGTAACTAATTGTTAATGATTTGCTAATTTTTGTAACATAGCGTACTTAGAAAAAATTGGCCATAAATGTTATTGGTCATGCAACAGGTTAAGGTTTCTTTTACAATCTATATGGATTTGAGATAAGAGTTTTTTTAAAGTAGTAACGATACAATTAAAGGTTACACAGAAAGAACATTTCTAGTCACCTAAACAACTTATAGCCATTATACTTACTTAGTTTTAGCCGTTTGAAAGTTTACCATCGTAAACAATTACTATGGTAACCACTTCTTTAAAAGTGAAAAAATACACATTATTTTGAGATATTCAAATTTAATCCAATGGTACATTGCGAGTTCTATATTTTGAGATTAAAACCTCATTTTTTAAAAAAGGTGATTAGGCATTGTCTTTCCCTTTAATTGTATTTACCAATTCTTCCAACCACCATCAATACTGTATATAAAGGACTGTGTGGATTCCCTAGAAATATTCAAGTTCAACTTTTTTGATTTCAACAACCAGTTGCTTTAGGACAGCAGCTACTACTGCCAATGACTTCTGACAGCAGCAAAGTGTATGTTGATACTTACAGAATTTTACTTTTTTTACATTTTCCTGTTGATTGAGTAACTTTCATCATAAAACGTAAGAATTCTACTAATACCTATTGCAAAAGTTCATAGGTAATAAGTGGAATAATCTATTTTTATCAAGAGGTTAAATAAAAAACTCAATAAAATAAATGTATCTAAATTATTTTATACCTTTATTGGGATAAGTATTGTAAGATTAGTAATTATCCTCAGGTAAGTACTATTTAATAGAAGCTGAGCAGACAGATATCTATTGATCTTCTTTTGCTGAGTTAGCTTCTTAAAATAGATCTTGAAGGAATCAGTGAAAAGTGACAGACAAACAATATTAATTTAAATAAATTTCTAATTCAATGAAATATGCCCAATATTAATGGAAAATTGATACAGTAGAAATACATTGACTAGATATTTTTAATTATACAAAAATTTCAAGTAGTTGCTATATCTACAGCCATTTTGTTCCTCCGCATAATTTTATCACGCCAAGTACTAAAGAACCCGTAAATAATGATATTAAACATACATAATGACGTTACAGCCTCATATAACTTGTGCGTAACTAACAAACCATTAAAAAACGCGTACTCTAACAGCTCAGCTGGCGGATAAGGTGTGACGACATGAAAACAGCTGTTTAGCAAAATATGCCAATTATTTCTCACAACAAAGGACGAAACTGCGCAAAAAACATCTTACGCACAATGAAAAAACTTAAAAACTGAATACGAAGGGCAAATTGACAAATATGTAACACACAAATTAATATTAACGAGTGAAATTGCGACGAAATTAATCGAGAACAAGAAAAGGTCAATAAAGGTACCTTGATTGTGAATGTTGTTTTGTTCTTTCGGGTGCTTGTTGCGACTCTTAGGGTTTCCTGTTATACACACTATTTGTTGTAGAAAGTTACAACACTTTACATATTATTTAACCGTCCATTGTCACTTTACTCTTTATCGCGCAACGCAAAATAACGACCAAACTCGGACTCGAATGTTACCAAATGCCTGCCTGGCTGGGAGCAGGAATCGTTTTTCAAGGGATTTAACCAAAGTAGTGCATTTTATATCAGTGACCTACTTATTACGAGCAAGGTAATCCTTGAGCTAACTATTTACATTGCAAAATTTAAGACTAAAATACATAAGTGAACACTATTATTCTAAGAATTTCTACGAAAAAATGCCTATTTCACGGATTGAGTTTAAACATCAAGTGACGTATAAGATGAGCCCGCTTGTATTTAGCCAAGATTAAAAAACTCCTCTAGCGTCAAAGCAGCGTTCAAAAACTAGTTTTAAAAACTGAAAATCTCAGAAAGAATTTCTTGTAATTACATTTTCCATAAGAGGAGATGCATTGTATACAATTACAGTGGAACAATTTCTAATTTAAGAAGTTAAAATTTTAATGGGACGTTTCTGTTTCTTTTTTTGTCCTGTTAATTTAATCAAAAGGTACTAAAAAGTTACCACCTGGCATGTTTTAGACATGGACGTACTATGTTTTAGAACATTACCCGAAATGACAGGAAATTAATGTTGCCCAAAAAGAAAAAAAGACATTCTAGATTAAAATAAAAGCACTGTTAAGCAACTAAATTTAATGCCCGATAAAAAGTAAGTAAAAGTAGAGAAAATAAAGGCAATTATAATTTTGACTACCTAATTATCATGGACGTACTATAGAATGGACGCGTCATATTTAGGACGAAATATAACCATCGGTATTCTCTTTCCTTCTTAAAGAAAACATCATCTGCAAATAGAGACAGATATACGTCTATCTGTATTGGCTTTCAATTCAATGAAGCCAGTTTACTATAGTGTATTTATAAATCGATATATATATGTCCTAGAGATGTGCCACTTTTATATCGATAAACTTTAGCTGTCAAAAATAATTATCGTGTCATAATTTAAAGGACCATATTGGATTCGAAAAATTACCAAGAATACTATTCAGCATTTTAATGATTATTTTTATACTCTTTTCCTTTAGTTAAAAAATTACGAAAAGCAGTTTGATATTGGAATGAGTAGGAAGTAGTAGTTGTAAGTTGTAAATTAGAAGTCTGCGAGTTTAAAAATAAGCATACTGAGGCGCTCTTGGCAGATGGCGGGGCGGTGCGGACTAGTCGAATCTAATAACGACAAACTCGAAAAACGATACAGAATTATTTACAAAAACAACAACAAAGACAAAACGAAAATTAACCTCCCCGAGCCGTACCGCCATCTGCCCATCGCCTAAAATGTTCCAAATAATACGTGCAACGTACAATTTTTTTAACGAGACCATACTTAGGTCCCGATAAGGCGTATCAATCTAATCTAATATATGTATAAAAATCTCATGTCACGGTGTGTTACCGAACTCCTCCCAAACGGCTCGACCGATTTTTATCAAACTTTTTCTCTGTATTCGGTAGGCCTGAGTGAGAATAGGTCGTAGTCGTAGGCTATTTTTTATCCCCCCCTCCCCCCATTCTTCGTGGAAGGAGTCGCGGGCAACAGCTAGTTATTTATATTTATTTGTATATTTATGTACGAGTAGTATAATGGATACAAGGGGAAAAGTAAAACGACAATTATGAAATAATAATTATGATTGTATTTTACGTACTTTTATCACTTATTGACCACTAAATAAAACCAGTTCACATTCTGTATCCACTTATTTCATCAGGATCTTTAGGTAACCTGAGAACAATACACATCCACAATTAGCATTATATTAGTCATAATACAACTTACTTAGTTTTTCTTGTAGTGCTTCTCAGAGCCTATAAAAAGTTTAACTAAAACATAAATTAATTTTAAATAAAAGTGACAAAACTGAACCGGACATACAATATCGATTTATTTAACCACATCCCTATTATCAAATTTTAAGTACATGAACTGTCATAACGTCATGAACAGATGTTTTGTTGTTGATTATTTTAATAAATCTTTGGCCTTACGTAATCTTTATGACTTCAGGATATTTAGAACGGCAATTTATTTATTGAGAGCAGATCATATAATCTAAACATTGCGCAATAAGTTCATTATGATAGTCGATAACTTACCTATGGAAAGATATTCTTTGGTCACTTTCTGTTAGTACACCCATTCTACTCTTGCAACCGATAGCCACACAAGCTTTGGTTCTAGTGATATGAAATTAACTAAATTTCACTCTTCAAAGTGGCATAAAACGCATAAAATTAAAGGAAAACTGATAACAAAGTTGGTATCCAGCTGGCTACCACGGCGACTCAGAATTTGACACACTGACGTTTAAGATGGCGGTGTTTGTCTATGCTTCACTCTTTTCTTCACAGTGAGATTTTGCATGTGCTAGAAAGAGACACATGACGGTTTTTTGTTCGTCTTAAATAGAACTGGTCTAACCATACTACGTCTATGCTAATTATTTGTAAGTTTGTGTAGCAACACCGGTATGAAAATAATGGCGGCCAAAAATCAATTTTGAATGTGACATGACAGTCGAGGTCGAGGTTGCGGAGTTTTGTCGCAAAACAAAGCTAATAAATTATTTACCTAGTAAATAAAGCACCTAACGCTCTTAGTGTTGAGATATTAAAGTGGGATGTTAATAGAATCTGTTTTAAATTAATTGTGTATTGTTTATCAGCTTTGAGTAGTCAATAGTGCATTTTCTATCTTAATCGATGATGTAAGAAATTGAAGGTCTCATTAGTGCGTACTTTGTTTTATTGTTTTGGGTGACTTGTGTGGGTTTTCGCAATGGAGGGTGAAGATGGGGGGATGGGGAGTCCGGGAGACGATTACGAGAGCAGTTCGCATTCGACACCACAGGAACACAAGTCGTTTGCTGAATTCGCCAAAGATAAATTGGATAGCGGTAAGTAACATCGGTCGTAAATAGGTAAAGAACGCCGGTATACTAATGCGTTGCTAATCACTGGCCCAGAATCAGGTGAAAACGGTTTTCGGAACACTAAATTAAATTCTTGTATAGTTTCTTATCATAACAATCAAACTTCTCATTCATTACTTTCTTCAGCTTACTATGCTTAAGAAGTTATGACAGTTTATGAAACTAGTTTCGATACCTACTACTGAATTTAATTTGATTATTCAGAAACAACAACTGGTTCTTCAAAAGTTCGTAACAATTTTAAGTAATGTGGTCAAATCTTTGTTTATCTCAGCGGGTAGGGAGCTTCGCCGCCGGCTTCCGATGGCCGGTCAGCTCGGGGCTCATCTAATGCACCCACGCCGTCTGCTGCTCCACTCCACTCCGACCCAGCACACCGATGTTGTGCTTATATTCCCAAAAGGTAAGAAATGCTTTATGTTTAACCTGTACTCAATTACTGATGAAAATATGAGTCAGATTTAACTGTTTTTCTGACGATTTTTATCTGGTTTATGTATGATCCATTAATGTTATGTACACAAGCAGATTAAGATCAACTAGCTTTATTTATAATTGTCACTGTTGAAAGAAAACTACATAAATGATGTACTATGTACTGATTATTATTTTTAAATTTTCAGAATTTTCATAAATTAGTTCATTAAATGAGAAATTTGCGATTGTAAGAAATTATGGGTTGGTGTGTTATTATAATAATATGCGTGTTTGATTACATGACACTGTTGTGTTTATTTATAACATTGCATGATTGGAATTTAAATGAAAAACTTTCATGATGCATTGTTTTTTGTTATTGTAAATTTTAATTTCTTTGACTTTGTTTGATAACTCTGAGTGGTGATGCAAATTTATACATTACTAACTTAAACCTGCTGCTTTGCCCGCATCAGAAAAAGTTACAGTAGGGATCCTATCGATGTTTAGAAAATTTTATTTCCAAAGGTTTAGAATCCCGAAAACTTAATTTGTCCAAAAGCATTTTTTTCTGAAACTGTAAATATTTCAGGATTTATTTCAAGACCATCGTGTAGAACCTTTTAGGTTAGGTTAGCGTTGTTTTATAAAAATCCTGAAATATTTACAGTTTCAGAAAAAAATGCATTCGGATAAATGAAGCATTCGGGATTTTAAATATTTGGAAAAAAATATTTCTAAATTTTGATAGGTAACCGTTACAGTAACATTTTTAAAGTACAACATTTGTGCATCGCATTATCATCCTTCTTGATATGCGTTGGATGGGGACGGCACAGGACCAATCTGTTTGGCGAGCCTTGGAGGAGGCCTATGTTCAGCATTGGACGTCTTTCGGCTGAAATGATGATGATGATGATTATCATCTCGAATGCCAAGGTATCTACCTCAACATTATGCGACAATCCCATATTCTTGTTTAAAGTTTAAAGTAAAAATATTATCCCTATAGAACACATTACCAAAATATTAAGTATTGTATGTCTCAATCCAGATTTTTCTCTATCTGTATGTCAAGTTGCATCCAAAGACTGCATGACATTGATGATGATGATGATGATGATGTGGTCCGACCGATTTCGGTCACGGCGACCGCTTCAAGAGTTTTAGACTCGCTCGTGTGCTCGCATGTGGCTTGTGTAGCCTATCTTATTTGTGAAGATCCTCGCACATTGCGGGCATGTGAGCACACCGTTAACATAATTATATTGAGTTAGCGCAGGTGGTCGGGCTTTTAACTCATCACGGTTGGTGTCGAGTTCGGCGCGCCGGTGGAGCTCAAGCTCACGGACTTTGGTTTTAACCAAAGCCCTCCACTCGGGTCTTAGGGCGGCATGCTTTTCCCACTGGGAAGACTCTATGCCACATCTCTTCATGTGTCGCTTCAGCACATCTTTATACCTGAGGAGTTGTCCTCCATGCTTGCGCTTGCCCTCCTCAAGTTCTGAGTAGAAGATGTGCTTTGCGACCCTCTGCTCTGCCATCCTTGACACGTGTCCGCACCACCGAAGCTGTCGCCGCATGAGGTAAGCCTCAATGCCACCTACATTGGCTCGTCGCAGCACCTCGGTATTCCGCACGCGATCAGACCATCTGACGTTCATAATTTTACGCAGACATCTTAGGTGGAATCGGTCTAGCATGCGGATGTGACGACGGTACACAGTCCAAGTTTCCGCAGCATACAGGATGTTAGGCAGAACGACCGCCATGTATACTGAGATCTTCGTACTTAGCTTTATGTCGTGTGAGCAGAAGACCTTGGTATCCAGCTTGCCGAATGCTGCAGCTGCAGCTCCGATCCTGCTGTTGATCTCTGCATCAAGGTTGCACGGATGTTAGAGTGCTCCCCAGGTAGCGAAACTTATCGACCTGTTTCAGCTCGTCCTCGTCAAGTTTGATTTTCAGCGCCTCGTGACCGTCAATGTCTAAAGACATCACCTCCGTCTTTTTGACGCTGATTTTTAGGCCGAATTTACGGCAAGATTTGTCTAAATCGGACATGAGCTGTTGCAGGCTGTCTGGGGATTCTGTCACGAAGCATAGGTCATCTGCGTAGATGATCTCTGTAACCATCGCGTGTGAGACTTTTGTGCGGGCTTTTAGCCTCGCCAGATTAAACACGCTGCCATCGGTGCGAAAATGGATGCGGATACCTTTTGGAGAGGCCCGTCAGACCTCCCGGACTACGACCGCAAAACACAGCGCGAACAATGTAGGCGCGAAAACGCAGCCTTGTTTGACCCCACAGGTCACGGGGAAAAACTGTGATTGTTCGTCGTCGACAGCGACGCAGCACTGCATGCCATCGTGGAGGAGTCTGAGAAGTCTCACAAACCTCTCCGTGCACCCTATCTTCTTCAGCACCATCCAGAGGGCTTCTCTAGGCACGCTGTCAAAAGCCTTCTCAAGGTCAACAAAGCACAGATACATGTGACGACCCTGCTCTCTGCTTTTTCTTGCAGTTGACGCACTGAGAAGATAGCCTCAGCTGTGCCTCGGTCAGGTCGGAAGCCAAACTGGGTTTCAGGCAACAATGTTTCTGATAGTCTCATCAGGCGGTTTAGGAGTACTCTGGCAAAGACTTCCAGGGACTGATAAAAGCGAAATACCGCGATAGGAACCACAATCAGAGCGGTCACCCTTGTTCTTATATAGAGCCCTTATGCGCGAAACTGTAAAGGTTGATGGGACCTGTTCTTAATTCCACATAAGATTAAAAAGCTTCCATATTTCCAAATGTAGTTCCTCACCGCCGTATTTAAGCAGTTCTCCTGGTATAAAATCAACGCCAACCGCACGCTTGTTCTGCTGTTGTTTTATTGCGAGGACAATCTCGCCTTGTGACAACGGCTCATCCAGCTCGCTATTATTGATATTATTGAATGATTGACTAAGAAACATCCAAGTATTTAAACATCTTCACAAACTTTGTCTAAATTAAATAATTATGAACTTTCAAAGCATGTTCACACCTACACCTACAATGCAAATTAAAAAAAAAAACAGTTGATATTTATTAAGCTCTGTACAATTACAACAGATAGGAAAGACACAAAATAAAAAAATATAAATGCACTTATACATTGATTTTATAAACTTTGTATACTTACATAAAACATGTTAGCAAATCCATAATATTGTATTTCAAATGATATCATATTTTTATTTAATTATTATGCTATCTACACAGCACCTTCAATTAACATTCATCATTCAATAAAAGCGGAAAAACATTAAATTATCTACTTAAGGCCTCAGGTCAGGAATCCTGTCTGGACATGAAATTTATGCTACAGATCAAATTATCTTGGCAATGTCCCAAAAACAGACAAAAGTAGGAGTTAGGTAGTCTGTTCAATTTAGTTTTGCTATAACTTTCTGGTTGGGTAAGAAAAGTTGGCTTACTTGAGTTCCGTTAACTCTGTTTAAGCATAACTATGATAAAAGTTCAGACCTAGGTACTTGTTTTTAAGGTCAGTAGGGACCAGAAAACAGGTCCTTTTTTTTATTTTATACGTTTATTTTGTGAAACCTTTTTTTAATCGTAGGTACATTTGTTTGGAAACTAAAGGAAATGCCGTAAGAAAACTGCGCAAGATTAGCACCTGGAAAATGAAGAGTTGATGGTATAACCTTTTTTAGGGTTCCGTAGTCAACTAGGAACCCTTATAGTTTCGCCATGTCTGTCCGTCTATCTGTCTGTCTGTCCGCGGCTAAGCTCAGAGACTGTTAGTACTAGAAAGCTGTAATTTAGCATGAATATATATATCAGTCACACCGACAAAGTGATTTAATAAAAAAAAGTAAAAAAAAATTTTTTAGGGTACCTCCCATAGACGTAAAGTGGGGGTGATTTTTTTTTTCTCGGCTAACCCTATAGTGTGGGGTATCGTTGGATAGGTCTTTTAAAATCATTGTGGGGTTGCTAACATGATTTTTCTATTCAGTGATCTGTTTGCGAAATATTCAACTTTAAAGTGAAAATTTTCATTAAAATCGGCCGTCCCCCCCCCCCTCTAAAATCTAAACTGTTGGGTGGAAAAATTTGAAAAAATTCAGAAGGATAGTAAATATATCAAATTTACTAGGAAAATTATAGCGGCTAAGATTGCTTGGAAATTATTTGTAGTTTAAGAGTAAATAGTAGCCTAAGGTATAAAACATACCTAAACTTGGATGATTCCGTACACATACGAAATCCTTAGAAAAATATTACTTGATTTTTTCGTAATGGCTACGGAACCCTACCTTGGGCGTGTCCGACACGCTCTTGGTCGGTTTTTCAGTTGTATTTGATTCGTCTCTTTTCTATCACACTAACACCTGCCTTTAGAGAGATCTCTCTCTTGCAACTTCTACCCACAAATGTATTTGTTAAAAAACCGTCCAAGAGCGTGTCGGACACGCACAAGGTAGGGTTCCGTAGCCATTACAAAAAAATCAAGTAATATTTTTCTAAGGATTTCGTATGTGTACGGAATCATCCAAGTTTAGGTATGTTTTATACCTTAGGCTACTATTTACTCTTAAACTACAAATAATTTCCAAGCAATCTTAGCCGCTATAATTTTCCTAGTAAATTTGATATATTTACTACAATACTGAATTTTTTCAAATTTTTCCACTGAACAGTTTAGATTTTAGAGGGGGGGGGGGGACGCTCGATTTTAATGAAAATTTTCACTTTAAAGTTGAATATTTCGCAAACAGATCACTGAATAGAAAAATCATGTTAGCAACCCCGCAATGGTTTTAAAAGACCTATCCAACGATACCCCACACTATAGGATAAGTCGAGAAAAAAAAAATCACCCCCCTTTACGTCTATGGGAGGTACCCTAAAAAAAATATTTTTTTATTTTTTATTTTACCACTTTGTTGGCGTGACTGATATGTATATTCATGCCAAATTACAGCTTTCTAGTACTAACGATCTCTGAGCTTAGCCGCGGACAGACATACAGACAGACAGACGGACAGACATGGCGAAACTATAAGGGTTCCTAGTTGACTACGGAACCCTAAAAATAAGGTGCCTACCTAGGCTACCTACCTCTACCTATCTATATCTTCTATCTATATCTATACATATAATAAATCTGTAACAAGTCGGTGTCTGTACATTGAAGATATTTGAGAAAAATTCTCACTAGGGCTATTTATTAGCGCAATAGAACCCAAAACAATGATTTTTAGAATTATTGTCTGTTTGTCTGTGCGTTTGTGCGCGCTAATCTCAGAAACGGCTTAACCTAGAAGGATGCGGTTTTCACTGATATGTTGGTATTTTCTTGGATTAACATTTAGTGTTTGTTTCATTTGAATCGGTTCACAAATAAGAAAGATACGTCTATTTTAAGAATTTATCGAACAGGTTTTTAGGGTTCCGTAGTCAACTAGGAACCCTTATAGTTTCGCCATGTCTGTCCGTCTGTCTGTCTGTCTGTCTGTCTGTCCGCGGCTAAGCTCAGAGACTGTTAGTACTAGAAAGCTGTAATTTGGCATCAATATATATATCAGTCACGCCGACAAAGTGATTGAATAAAAAAAAGTAAAAAAAATTTTTTTACGGTACCTCCCATAGACGTAAAGTGGGGGTGATTTTTTTTTCTCGGCCAACCCTATAGTGTGGGGTATCGTTGGATAGGTCTTTTAAAATCATTGTGGGGTTGCTAACATGATTTTTCTATTTAGTGATCTGTTTGCGAAATATTCAACTTTAAAGTGAAAATTTTCATTAAAATCGGCCGTCCCCCCCCCCTCTAAAATCTAAACTGTTGGGTGGAAAAATTTGAAAAAATTCAGAAGGGTAGTAAATATATCAAATTTACTAGGAAAATTATAGCGGCTAAGATTGCTTGGAAATTATTTGTAGTTTAAGAGTAAATAGTAGCCTAAGGTATAAAACACCTAAACTTGGATGATTCTGTACACATACGAAATCCTTAGAAAAATATTACTTGATTTTTTCGTAATGGCTACGGAACCCTACCTTGGGCGTGTCCGACACGCTCTTGGCCGGTTTTTTTGTTTGAACGCGCTAATCTCAGGAGCTACTACTGCTCTGATTTGAAAAATTCTTTCAGTGTTAGATAGGACATTTATCGAGGAAGGCTATAGGCTATATAATCATCACGCTACCACCAATAGGAGTGGAGCGGAGCGGAAGAATGTTTCAAAATCGGGGGTTTTTACACGCTTTATATTAGCTTCACCTGTATGTTTGTATGTGTGTTTGTATGTTTGTAACCGACTCCTTAGGGCGCGATTTTGACCCACTTCCCGGTTTCCGATTGAGCTGAAATTTTGCACATATGTGTAAATTGGATGACAATGCAATATTATTGTAACATGGAGCTGATCTGATGATGGAGCTGGATGGTAGCCATAGGAACTATGTAATAAAACAACACAATCCCGTCGAGTTTGGGCTCGTTTGATTCGTCTTGACGAGCACTTTGATCTCAGATGGTAACCAGGGTCTGATGATGGAGCTGGAAGATGGCCAAAGGCACTCCACAATAAAACTACACAACCCCGTCGAGTTTGGGCTCGTTTGATTCGTCTTGACGAGCACTTTGATCCTAGATGGTAACAAGGGTCTGATGATGGAGCTGGAAGATGGCCAAAGGCACTCCACAATAAAACGAAACAACCCCATCGAGTTTGGGCTCGTTTGATTCGTTTTGACGAGTACTTTGGTCCTAGATGGTAACAAGGGTCTGATGATGGAGCTGGAAGGGGGGTAGGTGGGGTAATGGGGTATGGGGTAAGGGGGTTGAGGGTTTAGAGGGTTGGGGGTTAGGGTGTGGCGGTTGGGGTTAGGAGATGGGGGGGGGGTTTACGGGGAATAGGTTGGGGGTGTTGGGGGGTTCGGGGGTAAGTGATTTTGGGGGTTTGTGGGAAATGGGGAGGGGGTAAGAGGCCTAGATGGTAACAAGGGTTTGATGATGGAACTGGAAGGGGGGGCGGTAGGTGGTGGGGTGGGGGAGGGGTTGGGGGGGCAGGTGGTGGGGTGGGGGGGGGGTTCCGGGGGTTTGGGGGGTTCGGTGTTAGGGGGGTTGGGTTTAGGTGGTTCGGGGGTTTGTAAAATGAGGAGGGGGTGAGGGGGGTTTAGGGGATTGGGAGTAAGGGTGTGGGGTTTGGGGGGGGGAGGGTTTGGGGAAATGGGGTGGGGGATGTTGGGGGGTTGGGTTTAGGGGGTTTGGGGGTTGTAGGTGAGGGGGGTAAAATTAGAAAGAAAAAAAATGCAACTAAAAAATAGAAAATAAATAATAATTTAAAAAACTAAAAAACACGCTTTAAAAAATAAAAAATAAATTTTAATAAATTTCAATTCACTATTCTTATAGTGCAGTAAAAAATCTTAATAAGCAATTATTATATTGTTATATCCAGATCAAAATTTGTAAACAATTCTAAATATTGATAAAATAAATAATAATAGTTTAAAATATTTTATTGTAAAAAAAGCGTGGGGTGCTTTTTAAGATGTTATCAAAATGATAATCCTTGACAATTGACACCATGCACCCCACGCTTTTTTTTACAATAAAATATTTTAAACTATTATTATTTATTTTATCAATATTTAGAATTGTTTACAAATTTTGATCTGGATATAACAATATAATAATTGCTTATTAAGATTTTTTACTGCACTATAAGAATAGTGAATTGAAATTTATTAAAATTTATTTTTTATTTTTTAAAGCGTGTTTTTTAGTTTTTTTAAACTATTATTGAAGTAAAACTTCTATAGGCACGCTTGACTTGTGGTGAATGGGAACGCGGGTGTGCGTGTGCGGTGGGGTTCGGTGGGGGGGGGGGGTTAGGGAGGGGAGTGGGGGGGGGTTTCGGGGGCGGGTAATTTTTTTATATCGAGGAACTAAGGAGAGCCATAATTGATGAAAAGCAACTTGGATAAAAATATAAGCTGCCCAAATTACTAATTCCACGCAGACGGAGTCGCGGGCAACAGCTAGTACAAAATAAATATGACTAAAATACTTGTGCCAAGATTTAGCTAGGCTAATGAGGCGGTGTATGACCTCATGCGTAACCTATTAATTGATTACGTCATATCTCGATCAAACACCGTATACCCTGTACTATACTATAGGTATGCAAGTAGTCAAGCACTCCGCCTTATCCCTGTGGAAAGTGCGTCGTGCACGATTTATTTACAAAAATTTACCGATTATTTCACAGGAACTTAAAAATTAGGAAATTGCAATTCTTATTTCTCAATTAAATCGACTGCCAAGTGTCAAAATGCAGAGCATCTTATCTGGGTGGCAGCAGAATTGGTTGTTAATAAACTTACCATATAATACGCTTCTACATAATTCAGTGGATGCTGGCAAGGTTTCAGAGTTTGTTCCCTCCTTGCCGGCTGTAGGGCATTACTCCCACATTCGGATGTAATACGATACATTAGAGCAGCAAGAAAGAGATAGAAGAGCCTATCCGTTGTGATTTAGAACGGGCGGTTCTGTTGAGCCTCTTCAAAGAAAAAGACAGTGATATCGCATTCCAGGAAATGCGATATCACTATGTCTTTTTCATAGAAAAGGCTCATCAGAACCGCTTTTCTAAATCACAACGGATAGGCTCTTCTATCTCTTGCCAGGACAAGAGGATTCGTTGTGAGACTTAAGTATTTACAACGAAAACTTTCGACGGTGGGTCATGAATCAAACTGTTGGATATGTTGCGTTTGTTGTTAGTTATAGACAGGTTGAAAGAAACGGGCATCTGGTTCAAAACGTATCTTTAGCTATGTCGACTTTGTTGTAACGTACTTAACTAACATGTCTTTTGAACTTTCAGTAAGAAGAATTTATGCTTTGTACGCCAAAGTGTGCTCCTATTAAACCGAGGGACCTGCTATCACGTGATGCCTTGTTAGACACGACAGTTACCAGGAGTAGAAACGATTTCGATGCAACTTTTGGGCTGACACATTGACACATGCACATCATCGTCGTAGTGAGAGTTAAAACTGATTTACAAATAATTTCTGCTGTCCCTACTAGCATTATGAATGGAAACCATAGCGTACACTTCTGTGTAGTAGCGTTTAGTAGAAAATGATTGAGCTCTCCTCTCTGGGCCGAAACATTAGGCCAGCTAAAAGCAAATGGGGTAAAACGAAATCGTGAATACATTTAGGCATGCCATTTCCTGCAGTCTATTATGTCTTGCCATGATGAATCTGAGCTTAACCTAAATGACGGCATGAGTGTATCACTGCCACATGGGACCCGAGACATAATTGTAAGTATACGATTGTCGGTTGTCACTCGAAATTGGTAGTTTCATATTGCTAGGTTAAATAAGTTTTTACACAAGCTTTTTTCAACCGACGAAAACAAAAGGAGGAGGTTCTCAATTCGACGTGTATACAGGGTTATTTGTAATACACTAGCATCCTTTTAACCCTAAACTCCTACCGTAAAAACGTACAACTTTGCCCGCTTTTTGCGATCTTTTGCTTTTTTTAGAGTCAATTGGTCGGTATTGTGCAACTTTATCTGTGGCACTCACATATTGACATACTTTTCTTTGTGTAGATGAGAACACTACATTTAAAATGAGTTTCCGTACCCTAGAAAACGGGCCTCAAACAGGCGGGCCAAAATAATGAAAAAATTTCGAGATTGCCCACATTTGTTTACACTTTCATAACTTCGGGATTATCAATTTTATGGTCATGATTCTTAAAGTCTAATAATCTAGAATAGGCATAGCAACGTTGTGTCGTATTATAAGTTCTTTAAGTGATATATTTAACCTCCAAACTCGTGTGGGCAAAGTCGTAAAAAAAAAATTGACATCCTTCATACAAAATCCTGGATATGCTAGGGTTGTCAATTTTTACTTATTGCCTTTACCCGACTACGACTAAATTAGGTGCAGTATGATATTAATATTTTAATAATAATAGATAATACTAGATGTTTTAAGATTAAGATTCAATAGTGTAAATTAAACAATAATCTAAACTTTATGGACCACATTCATCTGTCTGAAATCAACGGATTTTATTTTATATAACCTGCGGTGAAATCCAATAGTGTGTGTGAAGTTCCCAATTGGCACTGGGCCCGCGTGGGAACCACGACCCAACCCCTCTCATTCTGAGAGGAGGCCTGTGCCCTGCAGTGGGACGTATAGTGGGTGGGGCTGGGATGATGATGATGATGATGATGATTTTATATAACATACTAGTGACAACCCTGAGGGTAAAATTTTGCTGGGCAAAGTTGAAAAAAAGTAATACGAAAAATGTTCAAGACATTGCCCACTACCATAATTACAAAATTAATAGAGATAAGGTGTTGAGATTTTGTCTACATCGTTTTTAAACTGAAAACTTAAACTTAAACTTAAACTTAACCTATCGTACGATCGTACGCTACTTGTACCAACGAAGCGTTACTATTGGTTTGCGGTCATTTTCGACTTTCGTTTTTCACAATTGGATTTTTGAGTCTAGTCAAAATAGTAATTATAAATCGATTGTACAATCGAAACTAAATCACCTCGTTTCGGGAAAACAACCACTAAAATTTCACGGTGTATAAATCGCTGGAGAGTTTCCTCCTGCAGAGACGATCCTGACCGGACCACCAGAATTTTACTGCCATTGTCATCCATCATCATCATTTCAGCCGAAAGACGTCCACTGCTGAACATAGGCCTTCCCCAAGGCTCGCCAAACAGATCGGTCCCGTGCCATCCGCATCCAACGCGATCCCGCAACCTTAACCAGGTCGTCGCTCCATCTTGTTGGAGGCCTACCTACACTGCGTCTTCCGGTCCGTGAACGCCACTCGAGAAACTTTTTACCCCATCGGCCATCAGTTCTACGAGCGATGTGCCCTGCCCACTGCCACTTGAGTCTGGCGAGCTATGTCGGTGACTTTAGTTCTTGCGCTGATTTCATCATTTCTAATGCGATCCAGCAGAGAAACTCCGAGCATAGCCCTATCCATCGTCCTCTGTGTGACTTTCAGCTTTCTTATGAGGCCCATCGTTAGCGGCCACGTCTCAGTAACCATAAGTCATCCATCACTGGCAACACACACTGGTCAAAGATTTTTGACTTGAGACATTGCGGTATATTGGATGACAAGATATCGTGGAGCTTCCCGAACGCTGCCCAGCCGAGTCTAATTCATTGATTGACCTCTTTCTCGAACCACCATTGTATTACCCTAACTTGCACAAATAGGCATGCCAAATGTCAGCTCAATAGCATACCAGGAAGTGGTCGAATTTTACATCACGACTTACGTATGAACAACGTTGAATTACGACCGATCGCTTTAGCCTAGTTGGTAGTGACCCTGCCAAGGAAGCAAGAGGTCCTGGGTTCGAATCCCGGTAAGGGCATTTATTTATGTGATGAGCACGAATATTTGTTCTTGAGTTATGGATATTTTCTATGTATTTAAGTATTTATTTATCTATATATGTATGTTTATCGTCGTCTAGTACCCATAGTACAAGCTTTGCTTAGTTTGGGACTAGGTCGATTTGTGTAAAATTGTCCCCTAATATTTATTTATTTAATTAGTTATCTATTTAATTTTCCTTGGGACTTCGCTTCGATAGGTTTTTCGTATCAGGTATTACGAGATTTATGAGTAACATTTATCCTAATTCCGAAGGTACTGTCTGTTGCATGCGATTGGAATTGGGTTAAATTAGTGGCGGAACTTTCGAGACCCGCTACGTATTGTATAAAACCTTTTCACCCGACTTTCGAAGGAGGGTAATTCATTCCGTTTTCACTTTTCTATTTGCATTTATTCGGAATGCCTCTAAACAGGGCAGATGTGCCCTCTTGGCAACCCCTCGGTCCCATGTGGGAATTCAACTTAAAATCCAACGTATTGAGATTCACAACACACCTACTCTTGAGATTTAGGGTTTAGCTTCGCTTTGGGTTGAATACAAAATGGAGGACGAATGTGACCCAAATTAACCTTTTGGACGCCAACGACACATATATCAGCACCGCAGGTTCTACGCCGACGACTGATATATCAGTCACGTCGTGCAGAGCGATATCTAGCTACATGCATTTCTGTAGGGTTCAACTTCGCGTTTGACATTCCGATGTCAATATGGCGTGTGAGTGAGAGCTGTTGTATTTGACAGAGCGTAGAAAAGGTTAAAGCTATATTGGAAACCACAAACAAGAATAAGAAATAATTTGTTGACGTTAACAAAATTACTCTTGGTATAAAGGTAGACATCAAAAGTCATCTTATCATCATTTCAGCCGAGACGTCCACTACTGAACATAGGCCTCCCCCTAGGATCGGTCCTGCGCCATCCGTATACAACGCGTTCCCGCAACCTTAACCATTTTGTTGGAGGCTTACCTACACTGCGTATTCCCGTCCGTGGATGGCACTCGAGAACATTTCAGCCCCATCGGCCATCAGTTCTGTTAGTTTGAAAGTATTCGGAAGCAAATAAGACTAAGTATTAGTTTTCCTTATGTTGGACGGAAGATTTTATGGCTATGAGCAATCCGTTTATTTTACATTTACCTTAATAATGCCGTGAGTCACACAGACACAGGTAAAAAATTCTAATATACAATACTGAATACCTATCTAGTTATCTGCACTAGGTTTTTAGGGTTCCGTAGTCAACTAGGAACCCTTATAGTTTCGCCATGTCTGTCCGTCTGTCTGTCTGTCCGCGGCTAAGCTCAGAGACTGTTAGTACTAGAAAGCTGTAATTTGGCATGAATATATATATCAGTCACGCCGACAAAGTGATTGAATAAAAAAAAGTAAAAAAAATTTTTTTAGGGTACCTCCCATAGACGTAAAGTGGGGGTGATTTTTTTTTTCTCGGCTAACCCTATAGTGTGGGGTATCGTTGGATAGGTATTTTAAAATCATTGCGGAGTTGCTAACATGATTTTTCTTTTCCGTGATCTGATTGCGAAATATTCAACTTTGAAGTGAAAATTTTCATTAAAATCGGCCGTCCCCCCCCCTCTAAAATCTAAACTGTTGGGTGAAAAAATTTGAAAAAATTCAGTAGGGTAGTAAATATATCAAATTTACTAGGAAAATTATAGCGGCTAAGATTGCTTGGAAATTATTTGTAGTTTAAGCCTAAGGTATAAAACATACCTAAACTTGGATGATTCCGTACACATACGAAATCCTTAGAAAAATATTACTTGATTTTTTCGTAATGGCTACGGAACCCTACCTTGGGCGTGTCCGACACGCTCTTGGCCGGTTTTTTATTATTGCTTACTGTCAGGCGAGATAAAAGCTCAAAAATACATATCCTGTCCATTCCTACGGACTAGACGTTCAGGGATTTCAGATCACGTAGCTCTGTCGATCAGATAATGGGTATATCGGGCTGAACCTGAATGTGCGCCTAGCCTTTGCATGTTAAGTACACGCGCACTAAAAACTAAAATAATGAGAGCGTGTCACGCTGAAATAACTTTTGAGTTCGATATCATTTCATAGTTCAAGCTTGAAGCAGTATTGTGACTTCCACGGACATTAAGGATAAAGATCTGGTATTTCGAACCAGCTGTGATGCTTATCTATTAGTAGCTGACGCAATGCCGTTTGTTATGATACAGTTTGTGGTAATAAATCTCTGAAAGGGACGTTTTGTCGCTGTAGTGACTTGTGTTATGAATTATGAACTAGATTTCGAACTAGCTAAAACGACCGCGAAAGAATGTGTAATGATTCGATTCATCCTCTACGCGGCATCCTCTACGTCTGTTTAGTTAGATTATGTGATCTTCGCCAGCCCTTTGCCCTAGGGCAAATGGGGCCTTATTAGAATTTAAATTTTTCAGAATGAGTCAAACGAATGTTTTTAATTTTATTTTTTCGTCGATTTGTTTCATAATTTTAGTGTTATAACCGCAAATAAGTTTTTTATACACCGTGAAATTTTAGTGGTTGTTTTCCCGAAACGAGGTGATTTAGTATCGATTGTACAATCGATTTATAATTACTATTTTGACTAGAGTCAAAAATCCAATTGTGAAAAACGAAAGTCGAAAATGACCGCAAACCAATAGTAACGCTTCGTTGGTACCTAACCTATCGTACGATCGTACGCTACTTGTACCAACGAAGCGTTACTATTGGTTTGCGGTCATTTTCGACTTTCGTTTTTCACAATTGGATTTTTGACTCTAGTCAAAATAGTAATTATAAATCGATTGTACAATCGAAACTAAATCACCTCGTTTCGGGAAAACAACCACTAAAATTTCACGGTGTATAAAATACTAGCTGACCCGGCGAACTTTGTTTCGCCTTAAGCGGCTGAAGTTGAGTTCAGTTTATGTCTATCCCGTGTGAATTTTGTATTTTCCCGAAAAAAAAGTAGCCTATCCTATGTCAATCAGGGATGGACATATATTATCACGTAATATGTAAGAATTAAAAATCAGCCTCGAAATTGAATTCATTTATTTCTATCCCGTGGGAATTTCGCAATTCCCCACTGGAACGGGATAAAAAGTATTCTATGTCCTTCTCCCGGTTCTAAGCTACCTCCCCACCAATTTTCAGCCAAATCGGTTCAGCCGTTCTTGAGTTATAAATAGTGTAACTAACACGACTTTCTTTTATATATATAGATTTATAATACGAGCTTTTTTGTTGATTATTATATTATAAATCATCCCAGGTGAATGTTTCGCTTCGAGCCCTTGTCTTTCAAAACAAACAGTATCGTCATAGTATTTAAGGTTCAAATTTAATGTAATGGCTCGAAGCGAAAAATTCACTTGGGAAGATTTATACTATAGAAGTACCTAGTCAAATCTAAGGCCGTATTGTCTCAAGCGCGAACGCTTGCCTTCGCTTTCACCATCTTTTTCTGTCACCGTCTCATACCGTTTGACAGAAAGAAATAGTGAATGCGATAGCAAGTGTCAAAGCGTTAACAATAAGCGTACTGGTTTGCAAATTTTGAAGACAACTTCAATATCCATAACGCATATTGCAAATTAAATAATAGCGATAGTAGTAGCAGTCGCACTGGGCCCGCGTGGGAACTACGGCCCAAGCCCTCTCATACTGAGAGGAGGCCTGTGCATTGAAGTGGGACGTATATAGGCTGGGATGATGATGATGAGTAGTAGTGCTATTGCTACTTAATAACATCACGTCCGGCCTTCTGTTTCTGTCCCCAATCAATCCGTGATTCCAGGAAGATGTTTCAAAAATCTGCCTTAAAAATCTGGAAAAGTAGACATGATCTGTTTCCCAAATTATTTTCAGAGTTTTGGTGGAACAACATCTATTCCATTAGGCAATACAGACGGCAAAGGTTAGGCAGGAGTTGCTTTTTACTTGACGTAACCACTCCTTGGGTGGGGGGCCGTTGTTCAGAAAGAGAACGCAAAAAGTTTTTCACCGAGTTATACATGATACAGCTCGCGCGATAAGAGTTTGGCTTTGACCGTTATTGCGCATTGGGTATCAACGGGGGTGCGGGGTATGCGCAGTAATCCCCTCCACCCGAAGGTCAAAGCCAAACTCTTATCGCGCGAGCTGTACACATGATTGATATGATAAATAGTCAGGAAAAATGTGCCTCAGTGCTCGAATCTTTTGATTTCATGACGTCGTTTTAACTTCCTCTGCATTCAATAGATGGCGTTGTACGACTGAACGTTGTGCTATAAAAATGTTACCGTAAGTAACCTTTTTTCACGCCAAACTCTAATTTTGTAAATGTTTCTCGTCAAGGCATTTCTGACGCGGGCCGCGGGCGAAGATGCGGATTAAAACTAGTAATTTATTATTACACAGAAGTATTAATAAAAAAAAATAGCTTTGTGTATTAAATTAAGTGATAGGACATAATGTCGACATGTTTAGGACCCTCTCATGTCGTCATATGTCAGAGCTTTCACTGCTCTCCTGAACAATACCAAATAACTTTCTAATATTCGCTTCCCCGTATTGTGTCTAGTCGTAAAAAGTTATACTTAACAGTTTCTGGGTTAATAGCTTGTAAGTAAGTACGTCGACAAACGACAGCCAGTACATGACCCTACGCATTATGAGTAATTACATTAGAGAAAGTACCCTAAGGGTTGCGATGTTTTGCTGCGACGGCAGAAAAAGTTTGAAGGGGTTTAATAAAGTACGTGATAGTCCTTATGACATAAGTTTGGATCACGTTTTTACCATCATACTTACTTTATATTTTGTGTAAGAATGAGGCTGTGCGAATTAAAATGTATGTTATGTATTTTCATCATCATCCAAACTTAAGATTTACAGTCTTTTCGGTGGAGTATCTTCCACTCGTCTCTCCTGTGAGCCATCTTCTTGACCTGATACGACACGACACCAGCTATCATTCTTCACCGACTATGTATTTTATTCAACCTAAAAATTAATTTTAGCAGTGTATTAGACTTTTTTATCATACGTGACCTATGCCGCGTGATAGGCATCTAGGTCATCCGTCCATCTTTGTTTCGGTCTGCCTCTGTTACGATATCCATCGCTAAGGCCCCATTCTGTGACAATTTTGGCTCAACGTTTTGTGTTTATTCAGCAGACGTGTCCAGCCCAGTCCCTCTTTTAACTAGCAGGGTTTATGGCCAGAAAAGAGCAAAATATGTAGGCACAAAATAGCTAGTTATTTTTTTCTGAAATGATAAAACGTCTGAAAACTTAGATCGGTTCGCTTTAACCTTATAGTAACACAGGTAACTCATTAACCAAAATCACGAGACATGTGGGAGCGTTGTAGCATAATTTTTGTAGAAGACTATCGTCGTTCGTCGAACAACTCCAAAAAAAGCTTTAATTAACAATTCCGAGTCCGACAATTAGTCTTGGCACGAGCAATGTAAATCAAGTCTAGGGTGAGTGACTAGGCAAGCGTGCTCCATCGTAGGCCTCATCTTCGCTTTCCGTCAGGCATGATTGTGGTCAAACGCAAGCCTATACATATTGTATAAAAAAATTCTCGTTTTGGCCAACCCCAAAAGGCAATCCAGCAAGCAGCAATGTAAATCAAAATTGAATTATGATAGATAAGTGTAAAAATGCTTACTCATATTCGCACGAATTCGCGAGTGAATATGACATTGTAGGACGACATCCTCTCTCCTTTATACTACTTGTTAACTGACCAGTGTGACCAGATGGTGCAGTGGTTAATTTTGCAGGGTGTACAAGAATTTGTGGGTTCGATCCCCGCGTTTAGCCTGCCGCAGGGAAAGCCTTAGGCAGTGCAGTAATGTCAATCACCCGTCGCCCCTCTGAAGACTGGTGTAATTGCAAAAAGCACTTCCCGCCATGCATTTACAGGGTTTTCACACCATGTTACAGCTACGTAAAAGCAAGTTTCACTACCTCGTGAAAAGACTCAGTTTACCGCATGCTTTAACTTTCTTTAAATGCGTTATCTTTAACAAGTTGCTGGTAACACCATTTTAACACTTTCTCTGTATAGTCGGGGTAAGAAAAGGTTCGTCACTTTTCGACTCTATGTCAACGAGTTAAGGTCGAAAAGTGACGAACCTTTTCTTACCCCGACTATACAGTGCCCCATATAAGGGTCACAAGCGACTTAGCTCCACAGGCCTGTGCCCACATAGGGGACACTAAAAAACAACCAGACTTGCATCCATATTAGTACAATATCTTGTTTATACACTGAACAGGACAGTACAATGACAAAACTAATTTGCGGGACTTACCAGGAATTTGAAATTTGTGTTTCCTCCTAAGGACCTTAAAGCTGTGGAAAAAATTGCCTGTTCAGGTTTCCCCAGCGAGTTATAGTATGGGCGTCTTCAAAAGGGATATAAAAAGGTTTTTACAAGGTCAGCGTGTTACAAACCATCAGGCAAATTGGTTGTATATTACAAAATAACCACGATATTTGGGTCCTTGCTTTCCGGAGATGACTTGTTATGTGTCCCACAGGCCTCCCAGACAGCATGCTGTTGTGGCTTCTCCAGAAGCTACGTGGCAGCCGGCCGCGGTTGCGAGTGTGCGTGCGGCAACACGCGTCTTCTGGATGCTCTGCGTTCTACATCACGGCCGATGACGATGTGTGAGTGATGGAGTTCCTGCTACAGAATAGCTATTCCTAATTGCTGTGTGGACAAAAGGGTGCGGGCAACTGGGAAAAAGTCCTAGTAGTCCGCACTTATTATTGCCGAGAATACAAAGTATTAGGAATTAGTGTGGACTAATGGGTGGATCATACACAGTGTAAGAAACAAAATCGGTCTCTCCTGTGGACATAATATTAGCAACTCCGAGTCAGCAAACTTGAGACTTATTTAAATGGATCAAAAGTTGACCAGGCTGACTTCATGAATATGGCAACAATTTTAAATGTAAAAATTTTAGTTCCTTTTTCGCCGTTTTCTACTTAAACCGGTATCTGCGTTCACTACTATGCACGACCTGCGGCGTGACGATCGTTTTCTCTATAAGTATTCATTGCGTGGCTGATACGCTCCTACATTGGATACTTGCAAGCAAGCGCAATGAACAGCGAAAACGTTCGCCAGGCCGTAATACCTACTTGTGTTGTCAAGTTTTTTTAGTAGTGGTAGAGCCATGTTGTAGCTAGCCGCTGCATCACGAATGGGCCGGCTCGTCCGGGCCAGTACCACCCTCTCACAGAACACCGGCGTGAAGCAGCAGTAATCCTGCTTGCGTTTCGTACGGTCAGTGAGAGTGCCGGGGGCCCAATACCTCACCCCTTTCCTCTTCCCCTCCCCCACCCCCTTCCCCTGTTCCCTTTCCTTTAGGGCCGACAACGCACTGGCATCGCGTAAAGCGCTGCGGGTGTCTATGGACAGTGGTGATCATTTAACATCAGGTGACCCACTAGTTCGTTTGTCTGCTTTCTAACATAAAAAAAAAAAAGAAAAAAAGTTATATTTGTGTGCCCAGACTTCTGCAAACTGCAGAAGAGGTGCATCTCCCGAAGCTGCTGAAGCCGGAATTTGGAGGTGGCTACAAGGAGTTCACAGTGCGGGATATGCACTGTTTCCACAAGGTACTATTGCTCTATTGTTAACAAAAAAACTAACCATTCTTTAATTTTTCAACCGACGAAAACAAAAGGAGGAGGTTCTCAAGTCGACGTGTATATTTTTTTTTTATGTATGATCACGCATAACTTTTTACACAGTAGTCCGATTTTGGTGATTCTTTTTTTATTGGAAAGCGTATACCCCGAGGATGGTCCCATTTAAATTTGGGTATAATATTCCTACCCTAAGGGAAGGAAAACAAGGGATGATTGACTAACTTTTTACAGAGTAGGTAGTCTGATTTTCATAATTATTTTTTATTGGAGATGGGAAAAAGTATAAAATAAAAACTTTTTAACAAAAAAATTAAACCGCCGAAAAAACTGAAAAGTAAAAAATAATACCTTTTTTGTTTGACCTTAATCTAGGTACCAGTTTGAAGTCGGTGCCTCAGCACGAGCCAAGAGGAGTGATAGAAGCCAATCAAGTAGACGATTATAGGTCCACTCCTCCTGGCTAGTGCTGAGGCACCGACTTCAAACTGGTACCTAGATTAAGGTCAAACAAAAAAGGTATTATTTTTTACTTTTCAGATTTTCGGCGGTTTAATTTAAAAAGTTAAAAAGTTTTATTTTGTCTAGTACCAAAGAGGCGTAATTATGGTTGTAACTTATTTTGTAGCATTTCGTTTTCGTTCAGTTTGCCTGATTTTACGATCACATTGTTGTGTTTTTGGCGAAAGCTTACATGTTGCCATAGAAAACAGAAATTGAAATGTGATTCAACCATTCATGAATGTTTCATAAAAAAAACATTAATTTTGAAATCAGTTTTAAATGGATTTCTATTAAAATGGTAACAAGAAATGTGTATTCACCTATTTTGTCAACCTTCCATAAAATAATATCACTTAAAGAAACAGTACATACAACACCACAAAGAACCAGACAGTTCTACATCGGACGCTATCACGTAGATCATTGAGAAGCGACTCATGAGTTTCGTTTTAGTGAGCAATAAGTTACCAATGCCAAGGTTGTTCATTCATCGGTCGTGACGTGAGTCACAGAAATAAGTCAAATAAATCGTATGGTTGAACCAAAGCAACATAAAACACGGGTAAATTGTGTGGTGTATTTTCTTAGAACGAAATGGCTTTCTCACGTCATTCTTGCGTATTATGTGCCACAACCATTTTTCTTTGACTTTGACTGAACGCCGTCGTAAATGTTATTCACGATTTTATAATTTGTTCGACAAATAATTCCATATTGATCGATGTTGAAAGTGTACCCCCTCAAAGGCGTCACAGTATTATGTATGAATCAAAAATTCTGATGTTAATCCTTTACAAACATAGGTAACGAAACCTTATTGTGTAACACTGTCTGAATCAAAATTACTTTTACCATTATTTCTGTCAAACGATACAAGATACAAGATAAAGAATATTTTTTTTATTAAGACACTCAGCTGCTCTTTTTTCATTTATTAACATTTATTGACAAACAATGTAAATAGTGTTTAAAAGGAATAAATTGGATTTATAAAAATATCATACCTATATGGTAACCAGTTGCAAAAAGCACATAAGCGGGTAGAATAAGAGAAAGTAAAATATTTTCAACATGAAACTTATAACTAATCGTGGCAAATGGATTAGGCTCAGATTATGTATAAGGACATAAACAGATGATGAATACAATCACGAGCGCCCGCGCGTTAGACAATGCGGCATCTGTACTGTTGACTGTATTGCAGGGTACATCGGCAACAGAACTCCTGAACTCTCAAGAGCGCGGCGCCCTGGTCAAACACGTACTCGAGTCGGCACGCGCCGAGCCTGGCGACGAGCGGGCGCTAGAGCCTGCGCTCACGCTGCGGCAGGGGCAGAGCATCGGTGAGTCTCTTAATCTAGTCATCTTTATCCAGGTCACATCGGCATCAGAGCTGAATCCACAAGATAGCAGCGAACTGGTCAAGCATGATCTTAGGTTAACGCGCGAACCCAGCGGCAACCGAGCGCTCAAGCCTGCGCTCACGCTGCGGCAGGGGCAGAGCATCGGTGAGTCTCTTACTGTAGTCATCTTTATCCAGGTCACATCGGCATCAGAGCTGAATCCACAAGATAGCAGCGAACTGGTCAAGCATGATCTTAGGTTAACGCGCGAACCCAGCGGCAACCGAGCGCTCAAGCCTGCGCTCACGCTGCGGCAGAGGCAGAGCATCGGTGAGTCTCTTACCCTTGTCATCATTATCCAGGAGACATCGGCATCAGAGCTGAATTCACAAGATTGCAGCGAACTGGTCAAACATATTCTTAGGTCAATGCGCGAACCCAGCGGCTGAATTTGCAGAAGTGTTCTCTACGCTAAGTTACGTTGTCGCTGATGCAGGGAGAGAACATTGGTGTATCTCTCATTCTAGTCATCATTATCCAGGAGACATCGGTATCAGAACTGAACTCGTAAGATCGCGGCGTCCTGGTCAAACATGTTCTCGATTCGGCGCTCGAGCCTGCCCTTTTACTGAGGCAGGGAGAGAGAGCTTTGGTGAATTTGTCAGTCTAGTCATCATTATCCGGATTACATCAACCACAAGATCCCTGAACTCACAGGAGAGCGGAATTCACAAGAGCACGGCACCCTATCCCACGCACAAGAACGTCCATTGGTTTGCAGGTGACTCGATGCTGGCAAGTAATAGAATAAACTCTGAACTTTTTAGTGTACCTACGTATTGAAAGGTCCTTCGAAACTCCGGACTCAGCCATCCCCATCGAACCTTGGCGGAGTCCTATATTCAGCACTGAAATGATGATGTGAGTCTACGTCCCGTTGCGATGTCTAATCATACTTACAATCGATAGTTTTACTTTAAAAATTATTGTAATTTACCTTAAGTGCCCATTAGTTTGGCCGGATGTATTAAGGAATATTTAGCTAAGTTCGCGTCCAAAAGCCCAGATTGCGTGTTCACGTAATATTGTTACTCGATCAACTACAATACCCCTTATTTACTTTAGGTCGATGACCGTTTATTTTTACCGGCCCGAGTTTTTGTTTGGCTTCGAGAGTTGGTCACGCATGGGAAAAAGTTGATTACGATCAATTTGAAAAGATTGTTGATAGCTTTGTTATAAAATAGTACACAAACCAAACAATTTATATTGAAAATAATACAGGACGGCTGTACACGTGAGCAGGACCAACCAACCCTACCTTACCAACTCAGCTAATTACAGATTAGCCATTCGTAGCAGTAATTAGTGAGATGTGTTCTGTTTTCGGTTTTTTCATCGTGCGAGATGTGGGTTGGTAACACAACAGTTCGTTAAATAATGTAATAATAATCTTATTTTCTATTTTAAAACCAGTTGTTCGAACAAACCAGTTGTTTGTTTATATGTTTATAAAAATATTGAAGATTTTCCAAAAGCTAGACTGTGTCCCAATTACAATTTAAGAAAAACATATAATCTAGATCTAGCTAGGCCCAGATTCATTCACTTTAATAATAGTATCAATAATAATGCCGTTAGAGTTTATAACAATTTAAATAATGACATCAAAATGTGCAATAATTTTAAAGAATTCAACAGAAAACTGAAACATTATTTCTTATCTAGACCTTTTTATTCCATTAATGATTATTTTGCTAATGCACTAGATTGACTTTAATTTAAATAATATGTAACAATAAACTAAACTGTATTGAAATTTATGACATGTCTGTAATGTTTTTGTAATTAGTAAATATCATTTATTGAATCAGGCGTTACTTTGCGGAGGTCCATATTAATGAACTAAAACAATTACTTTGCTCACCGGCGACCTTACAATAGTTACGTTTATGCAAGAAATGTGCGTTCATGCAGTTCCTCCACCTCCACACTGTACGAACACACACAAATCACATAAACCCAACCATCACCACTACCAAGCTACACTGACGCGTTTCGAACTCAACCAGAGCTCACATGAGTCACATGAGCTCTGGTTGAGTTCGAAACGCGTCAGTGTAGCTTGGTGGTGGTGATGGTTGGGGGGTATGTATTACAATACCGAAGTATGAAAGACCGAATGTATTAAAACATCGAATGGGTCAAAAGACCGACACGATTTTTTTCTGAAACCGTAAACTTCTCAGAATTTATTAAAATGGCATCATACAGAACCCATTAGGTTAGGTTAGGTTTGTTTTATAACAATCTTAAAAAATAACGGTTTCAGAAAAAAATCGTGTCGGTCATTTGACCCATTCGATGTTTTAATACATTCGGTCTTTTGTACTTCGGTATTGTAATACATACCCTGGTTGGGTTTATGTGATTTGTGTGTGTTCGTACAGTGTGGAGGTGGAGGAACTGCATGAACGCACATTTCTTGCATAAACGTAACTATTGTAAGGTCGCGGGTGAGCAAAGTAATTGTTTTAGTTCATTAGTAAATTTCAATTAACAATATATTTGCATGTATACTTGTATACTTATACTTATAGCAAATAAAACAATTTGACTTTGACTTTGAACACTGTAATTATTAGACTATTTGCCATTTGCAAAAACAACTAACATAGACATCCCTGTCGCAACAAGACACTTTAGAAATAATTAGTACTGAACTAACTTCCTTGCAAATATAGGCATGTCATATTTTGAAGATTTCACATTGGCTCTTGCCTACATGCGTCGTGGAAACCTCAAGTTCACCTTAAAGCCACTCTGTTCACTTGAAACTTATTCCGCGAGTCAGTATTTCAGCAAATCGCCTCGTTGACAATTTGAGGGCGCTTGAGAGGCACTCCAACAGTAAGCTCCAGAAGTTGCTGAGGTGCTTTTAAGTGCATGTTCTTTGGTTTTTGATATAATTCTTGTTACATGTTATTCCTATTACGCGTGGTGCCTTGAGGGGAAATGCGGACGGTGTTGTTCCTTGGATAATTACCAAAGCCCGAATTTTTATCACAAAAATCAAATGTCAAAAGGGATTGACCAGGATTGACTAAGGAGGTGCAAGTTGCTCATCAAAGAGGAAGTTAGAGGGCAGTGGCGAAAGGTACTAACAATCCGATTCCCTCCGGGTTGACTACACTTTCGAAGTTACCAAACGATTTTCTTCCATTACTGTACTTTCACGAAGAGGATAAATGGGGTTTATAGGTTTTTTTGCTCCGGCTTTACTAGCAAAAATTTTGACGCCCCGCCACTGTTAAGAGGGTTTAGTCACTTTTCAGTACTTTGGAGGTCAATTTCTCCAAATAAGTAGGTTGAGATTGGGCAGCTTAAAAAAATACGTGTCTGTTATTTTAGACTACTCTCTAACGTATATCAAAGTAAATCAAATCGGATCCAAAAAGTTGGGTACTTTACCTTATTAGTATTAATTAATGGAAGCGATCGCATAGTTTCGTAGCATTGTTTTCACATCCTCGCAGCATAGCTGCATAGCACATCTCTGGAAGTTATGCTTAAATTAGAAAAATCGCTTCCCGCTCCTCCTATGCAAACGCTTGATTGCAGTGCCGGCGTGCGTGTCACGAGGCGTGGTATCGGGCATGTTCCCCCTGCACGAGCGGGCCGCGCTTGACAACCTGCGCCGCAAGTGGGTCAAGACGCTTTTCGCGCCGCAGCCTTTAGGTGAGTGGCCTTGAGTGGTTGATGTCACAGGTAGCCTATAGTTCATCGGTCATCTTGGATGAATACAAAACGCTTGATCTACAAAAGGGTATTTGACAGCACCAATCAATCGACATACTTTTTATGAGTTATCGAAAAATAGATTTTGTATGGTAATACTGAACTGTGTCGTCAATAAAAAGCTGGTGTAGTAAAATATTACAGTTAATTTAATGTTGATCTGGTTTTCAACGTTACAGCTAAATGATATTTTATTAGAAATGTCTCTTGGAATTGATTGGGTGTCAAATACGAGGGGCGTTCAATATAAAGTGAGAATGAGACGCAAACTCTTTTAATATTACGAAATTAAATACTGGCCGGTAAAGCTAATCTATCTAGCTGATTGCTATGAAAAAAAAAACTAACTGTCTTTTGTTTAAAAAAAGATACGGTAATTTCTTTGCAATGCTATTGAGTACGTTAGCGAAAATGGAGAAAATTGAACTGCGCGCCGTTATCAAATACTTGTGTTTGAAAAATTTTTCTACGGACCAAGTCAATTTGGATTTGCGGGACACTTTAGGGTCTAATGCTCCTCCGTATTCGACAATCGCACGTTGGTGCGCCGAATTTAGACGTGGAAGAACATCGACAATGGACGAACCCCGCTCCGGACGCCCTACTACAGCAGTAACTGAAGAAATTGTGAAAAAAGTCGAAAACTCAGTTTTGGCGGATCGTCGTGTCACGGTTCGTTTTATTGCTGAAAATGTAAAGATTTCAACGGGGAGCGTGCAATAATATTTTACATGAACGCTTGGGTATGAAAAAGGTATCTGCGCGTTGGGTACCAAGAATGCTTACTGACACGCAAAAACAAACTAGACTAGAGATTTGTCAAGAAGCTTGAACCTGATGCAGCAAGACCGGGAACTTTTTTTGGCGCGATTTAGAACAATGGACGAAACATGGCTCCATCATTACGACCCAGAAACGAAACTGCAGTCTAGGACATGGAAAAGGCCATCATCTCCAACTCCGAAGAAATTCAAGGTGAGCCCATCTGCCGGTAAGGTCATGGGCTCTGTTTTTTGGGATGGTAAAGGGGTATTAATGAATGAGTATCTCGAGCATGGAGCCACTATTACGGGCACATTATACGCCAAACAAATAGCAACATTGCGCAATGAGATCTGCGAAAAACGGCGAGGTAAACTCTCGAAAGTTGTGCTGTTCCACCAGGACAATGCCCCGGCACACAAGTCCGCCGTTGCAATGGCTGCAATTCGTGATGCTGGGTTCGATATCCTTAAGCATCCTCCGTATTCACCAGATCTCGCTCCCAGTGATTTCTACCTATTTCCGAGATTGAAACAATACCTGACAGGCCAGAAATTTGAAGACGACGACGCGGTAGTCGCTGCAGTACAAGATTTTTTAAGTACTCAAGATGAGACCTTTTTTAAAAATGGAATTTTAAGTTTAGAAAAAAGATATACTAACTGTATTATGCTAAAAGGTGACTATGTCGAAAAATAAAATGACATTTAGTAAAAGTTGTTTATAACATACTCATTCTCACTTTTTATTGAACGCCCCTAGTACTCATGGCGTAATATTTGACACAAAATTTTAATACCACTGTTCGAATTTATATTGAATTGAAACACTCGGCTTATGTTTTCCAGATGAAATAAGCGAATATTTTGGTGTCAAAATAGGGATGTATTTCGCTTGGTTGGGCCACTATACGCGCTCCCTAACAGTGCCTGCTGTCGTGGGTTTTATATTTTGGGTAAGTTTTTAAATACCCAATAATAAATATAGGTATTCAAAATGCTGGTGGTCCTTTGAGCCGGATTTTCAAGATGGTCCTTCGAACCCTTTCGAACCGGATTGTGAAAAAAAATATTTGTTTGCAGATTTGGTTGGGAACAGCGAATGAGAATTGGAAAGATATTGCCTATGTTTTATTCTCGTTATTCAACGTGTTGTGGGCATGTGTTTATTTGGAGACGTGGAAGAGGTAACATTTAAAAATTCTATATTCTTATAATAAATAAATATTTCATGCAGGTAAACTATGAACGTTAATTTAATGGTTATTGTTTTAGATATTCAAACGCACTAGCGTATAAATGGGGAACATTAGATCAGAGGGATGAACTATTAGTTGAACCGCGACCTTTGTTTCAGGTAACTTTTACTGTTAATAAGTAAACGATTTTTTCTCTTATTTTTACAAGTAACTTTTTAATCTGTACAATTACAGATTAAACTTGTATGATGTCTTTATTTCACTTTAAAGCAGTAGTTGGCACGGGAAGTGTATATTTTCAATATTTTTTTTAAGACTAAGTATGTTTGTCTCAGGGTGAGATGAGTACAAGCCCGGTGACAGGGCGGCCGGAACCAGTATACCCGGCGTGGAAAAGACGGCTGTGGCGGCACGGCGTCTCATTCCCTCTCACTCTGCTCTGTCTCATCCTCGCTACTGTTGTCACCTTCACTCTGTTACACACTCAGGTAAGTCGCCAATGTCAACTTATGATCATACTCCGATATATTATCAACAGACTCTTGAGACAATGTTAACAAGTACATACTCAGGTAAGTCGCTAATATTAGCAACAGACTCGGATATGTCGTCAATTTGTCAAGTACACGCTCAGATATGTCGCCGATGACCCTTCCCATTCAGATATCGTATTTAATGTCTGATGTCCCAGTAACACACTCAGATATTGTCGCCCCTATATGAGACAACACGTAACTGCAACGTTTGGGTATGCCGTTACGTGTTATTACGTCTATTTAGGTTATAGGGTCTATGATATGTGTAATAAATATTGCAATTATGTGTTGCCACATCTAAAGCGACGATATGCCAACGTCTCAACTACACACTCAGATAATGTTCCCAATGTTCCAACAACGGACTCAGATAGGTTGCAAATGTTCCAACAGCACACCGAAATATTTTGTGCCAATGACCCATCACACTCACAGTCACTGTCAGATACGGTGTCATTGTTTCAATAACACACTCAGAGGCCCCTGCCACGAAGTGCATAATTCGAACTTCGTTTCGTGCCGTCCCGCTCACGCTAATATGATTTGACACGAGAGTGAGAGGGATAATGCGATGCGAACTTCGATTTTCGGATTTCGTGGTAGCGCCTCTGATTGTTATATCGCCATACGTCCCAACTACACACTCAGATATTACCATGTTCCCAATGCCTCAACATCGGCCCGAATATTTTGCCAAAGTGACAATTTGGTATGATTTACCTTCATTGACTTACATGATTATTCCAGGATTGGTGGGAGACCAGAATAGGTTATTTTAATTGGATTCCGCGAGCGTTTCTCGCCATTATAATATTCCTTGAAGAGGAAGCGTACGCGCGGATAGCGAGGTGGCTCAACGACAAAGGTACGGCGGCTTTATTCTGAATTAGTGACGTGATTTTTTTTGTTCGAAACACGCATTGGTATCCACAGATTGACGATTTTTTTTAAAAGGGGTGAAACTTTAATGTTTCGTATGCGTTTTGATTATCATTTTAATTTTTTTTTCGGGGACAATTCACACCAATTTACCTAATCCCAACGTAAGCAAAACTTGTGTTACGGGTACCTACTAGACAACGGATAAACATGCTTCTATAGATAGATACTTAATTAAATATAGTCGGGGTAAAAAAAGGTTCGTCACTTTTCGACCTTAACTCGTTGACATAGAGTCGAAAAGTGACGAACCTTTTCTTACCCCGACTATAAATTTTAAACACCCAAGACTCGAGAGCAAACATTCGTATTTTTCATACAAATAACTGCCCCGACGCGGGAATCGAACCCGGTACCTCATGTTTCGTGGTCAGTTTCTCTAACCACAAGGCCATTCGGTCGTCAATAATAATAAGAAAGTGATGGTTCAATGATAGGATTTTTGTTACCATCTCCGAATAAAAGCCAATGTGTTTGTATGATAAAATGATAAATGATGAAGACATTTAATTTAATTGATTTAAAACGTAGGAAAAAGTGTGGATATTATTGCTGTTTCAATATTTATAGAAGTTTTTTATTATTTTGATTTGGAAGTGTGCCGTTTCAAGTTACCCTGTGTGTCTAATGCGTGACTTTCGAATATCTCATAGATTTGAAATGTTTTTGCATGTCATTGGTTTTACCCCTTCAGCCCTTCTTCATCCAGCATAGTTCAATCTAGCACCAATTTCAAATAGAACCTGTATATTAAATTATCCATGTAGATTAATTAAATTACGCCCATAAATAGTACTAGTTAACTAGATAACATAGGCAGAAACATATAGAGAAATTACTATAGTATGTAATTTTTTTTTTATTGCTTACCAAATGGAACTGGACTGCAAAAAAACGACTATTTCTAAAATGGTAATACTGAAAATATGTGACGCATCACACCTTTTTTTTAAACAGAAAACTATCGCCTCGAGACAAAGTATGAGAATCATCTGATTGTGAAAATAGCATTGGTTTGTATTAAAAAAAAAAGCTAAAATGCAGTGCTAAAGTAAAGCTAAATCATCACGCTTTGCTTGTCATAGACGAAAAGGTTATTAACAGAGATTTAATCATTACCACCGATAGAGCATACAGGGGGTCAGAAAACCCATTCGCAATATTTTAATAATTTATTGAATCAGGCGTTACTTTGCGGAGGTCCATATTAATGAACTAAAACAATTACTTTGCTCACCCGCGACCTTACAATAGTTACGTTTATGCAAGAAATGTGCGTTCATGCAGTTCCTCCACCTCCACACTGTACGAACACACACAAATCACATAAACCCAACCATCACCACCACCAAGCTACACTGACGCGTTTCGAACTCAACCAGAGCTCATCTTCAGAGTTACCACAACCGTATGCTATGCTACCAAATGTTAAACTAACAAACCAAAACAAATGTTTTAACTTGTCACTGTAACTTCTCAAGTACCCACTTTATTTTTCTTATTCTCAAACTACCCCACAAAAATTAACTTCTATTGTCATATTTAAAACTACCTTGAATTTTTTGTTTATTTATTTATAAGGCATATTTAATTAATACTAACTGTTCAAATTCGACCCAAGCCGCAGTAAAGGAGAAGATACTAAATTTACCTGTTCATTAATAATAGACCCCATAGTGTTGTACCTAATTATTTCCATGCATTCCAGAGCATCCAGACGCAACCCCTTGCCGCAATAATGTAACTTACTTACTTACTTGTAATGACTGCAATGGGATATACGTAGGACAGACAGGCCGAAGTTTTAATACTAGATTTAAAGAGCATGTTTCGGCATATAGGAATGAGCATCCAGATAGATCGAATTTTGCAAAACATTTGTTGGAATCAAATCATTCATTGTTAGATTCAGATTCTTATGAAGTGTTACATTATTGCGGCAAGGGGTTGCGTCTGGATGCTCTGGAATGCATGGAAATAATTAGGTACAACACTATGGGGTCTATTATTAATGAACAGGTAAATTTAGTATCTTCTCCTTTACTGCGGCTTGGGTCGAATTTGAACAGTTAGTATTAATTAAATATGCCTTATAAATAAATAAACAAAAAATTCAAGGTAGTTTTAAATATGTCAATAGAAGTTAATTTTTGTGGGGTAGTTTGAGAATAAGAAAAATAAAGTGGGTACTTGAGAAGTTACAGTGACAAGTTAAAACATTTGTTTTGGTTTGTTAGTTTAACATTTGGTAGCATAACATACGGTTGTGGTAACTCTGAAGATGAGCTCTGGTTGAGTTCGAAACGCGTCAGTGTAGCTTGGTGGTGGTGATGGTTGGGTTTATGTGATTTGTGTGTGTTCGTACAGTGTGGAGGTGGAGGAACTGCATGAACGCACATTTCTTGCATAAACGTAACTATTGTAAGGTCGCGGGTGAGCAAAGTAATTGTTTTAGTTCATATTTTAATATGTGATTGATCACTTCGAAATATTGTAATTTGTTCTTTGGCTCCCGGTATACATGGAGATATGCATGTTTGCACAGGGTAAGCACACGCCTCGGATCTTAAAATTTCTAAACAGATCACTGTCGCTTAACTCCCAGTACCTACTTCATATACATTTTACTAACCTTTTGACGACTGATATAAATAAAATAAATAAATAAATATCACGGGACATTTCACACCAATTGACCTAGTCCCAAAGTAAGCTAAGCAAAGCTTGTGTTATGGGTACTAAGCAACGGATAAACATACTTATATAGATAGATACATACTTAAATACATATTAAACACCCAAGACCCGAGAACAAACATTCGTATTTTTCATACAAATATCTGCCCCGACACGGGAATCGAACCTGGGACCTCAAGCTTCGTAGTTAGGTTCTCTAACCACTAGGCCATCTGGTCGTCAAAATCAATCAAAGGTCGTCTGGTCGTCAAAGTCGTCGATATACAGGGTGTAATCGTAATGGTGATCCAAAAGTAGTGTTCCTTACTCAGTTAGGGCTGGACAACAAAATGCATTAACTAAATTGCTAATAAAATTTGAGAATCACCAACTCAAATGTATGGACACCTCAAATTTTATAAGACTAATTAAAACAAATGAGTTAGTGCATTATGTTGCCCAGCATTAACTGAGTAAGGAACACTACTTTTGGGTCACCATTTTGATTACACCCTGTATGCGTCAGCGTCACAAAGTACAACGTTAAAGTGATCTTCACGCAATGACAATTAGGTTCAAAGCAGCTTTACGTTTTGGCTAGGTTTGGCATTAAAAAGGTTAAAAAAAACCCTGGTCGGAGAAAAGTAGAAATTTGTACGTCTTTGTTAATTTTTGATACCAATTCAAATATAAACAACTAATCGTTTTGTGATTTAGAAAAACCCTAAAAACTACCGAAAAAAGTAGGACCGTAATAGTGTGTCAGACAGATGTAATAAATCTTCTTTTTCTCAGCCTCCCTCTAACAAAAACTCGGTGTAGATATCCAATCGTATAAACACAAACCTCTTCATAACACCAAATATGATAAGAATAATTAACATAATCATATTGACGTCATGTAAAAGCAAAACACAGCTTAATAAAAACCGGCCAAGAGCGTGTCGGACACGCCCAAGGTAGGGTTCCGTAGCCATTACGAAAAAATCAAGTAATATTTTTCTAAGGATTTCGTATGTGTACGGAATCATCCAAGTTTAGGTATGTTTTATACCTTAGGCTACTATTTACTCTTAAACTACAAATAATTTCCAAGCAATCTTAGCCGCTATAATTTTCCTAGTAAATTTGATATATTTACTACCATTCTGAATTTTTTCGAATTTTTCCACCCAACAGTTTAGATTTTAGAGGGGGGGGGGGACGGCCATTTTAATGAAAATTTTCACTTTAAAGTTGAATATTTCGCAAACAGATCACTGAATAGAAAAATCATGTTAGCAACCCCGCAATGGTTTTAAAATACCTATCCAACGATACCCCACACTATAGGGTTAGCCGAGAAAAAAAAATCACCCCACTTTACGTCTGTGGGAGGTACCCTAAAAAATTTTTTTTTACTTTTTTTTATTCAGTCACTTTGTCGGCGTGACTGATATGTATATTCATGCCAAATTACAGCTTTCTAGTACTAACAGTCTCTGAGCTTAGCCGCGGACAGACAGACAGACAGACAGACGGACAGACATGGCGAAACTATAAGGGTTCCTAGTTGACTACGGAACCCTAAAAATGTCATGACTATCAGTCGCCGTACATGTATAAATTAAAAAAATTAACATTACCCGCCTTTTCGACGCGCAGTCGGGTAAAAAATACATTGGCGTGTGGTTTTGCCCTATGCACGCGTTCTCCATCTATTTATTATGCTCTAGTTTACCAGCACAGGATGTTCGAGTCGCACGCGATTATTTTTGCATGCTTTTGGCCAAGTTTTGAGAATAACAAAAAAATTGTTTTAGATTTACAAAGTGACAGGATGACCTCTGTTATTAAATAGCTGGCTATTATTTTCAAAATAACCAAATTCTAGAAAACTAATTTCTATAATACCCAAATCATAGAAAGTCCATTCCAATAATATCCAATTGCTAGAAAATCCATTCCAATTATATCCAAATTCTAGTAAGTTCATTCCAATAATATTCAATTGCTAGAAAGTCCATTCCAATAATATTCAAATTCTAGTAAGTTCGTTCCGATAATATCCAAATCCTAAAAAAACAATTTCAATAATATCCAAATCCTTGAAATTTCACGATATCCAAATAATGAACTGAATTTGCAACAAAATTAAATACCATTCGTTTATATAATCGATGTCCTGGAAAACTAAAGTTTTGAATTAAAATTATGTTAAGGATTCTACAACAAACAAAATTTCGACTAAATTGTACTTGAGCCCTATGTGAACTGAAATATCTGATTACCGTAGTAACAAAATCAATTTATTTAACAATCAGTATTTCTTATTAGAATTAATATTATAAGTAAAGCTGTCACTTTGTGAACCAAACACTTTACAGTAGGTATGTATTAAAGTTGGGCCTGACAACTGTATAAAAAGCTTACTAAATTCCGCATGTACATTATAATATAATCGTTGAAATATGTAGCTTATAAACTGCACAACTATTAGGTTTCATTTTATTTTCACCTAGAACACAACACACGCGTGAAAAAGCTTTCAGTGTAGGTTAATATTCAATTTTCTGATTTTATAACATCTGTTTTCTCTTTCAGTTTCAATTTGTGAACTCGTTCATGAGTTTGTTCTACATTGCGTTTTATCTTCAGGATATGGATAAGTTAAAAGAGGTAAGGATTTTAAAAAAAGAAGTATGTCGCTGAAATGTTATACCTTATCAATGAATAACTATATCACACTGTTATTTAAATGTTACTTATTTTGTAAAAGTAGCGGTATTTTTCAATAAAAATAATATTTACCTTGTTGCTATTGCAAAACAAAACGAAGTGCGAAACGATTACATAATTAGTTGTCGGAGAAAAACAGCTCAGGTAAAATTCAACTTGGAAGATCGGAACTAAACTAACTAACAATCGAACAAACATTGCGGGTTAAATCTAATATATAAAAATCTCGTGTCACGGTGTTTGTTACCGAACTCCTCCGAAACGGCTTGACCGATTTTTATGAAACTTTTTTCTCCATATTCGGTAGGTCTGAGAATAGGTCGTAGGCTACTTTTCTTCGCGAACGGAGTCGCGGGCAACAGCTAGTAATGTATAAAAGGATATATTCAAACTATAATTGGATCTACAATGATAACGACCAATTTAAAGGGTGACAATATAGAAAAAATTATGACAATTCTCTATTACTACAGAGAAGATGAAGAAAATGCGATTAGTACAGAAATAGATTCGATTGTTATTTTGAATGAAGGTTAGATTTTAGTTTCGTTGCATTTCTGTTTTATATTTTAATTGTAATTAACTTAAAAAGTGCTATTTTAAAAGTACCTACTATTTTCTGTTTCATTAATTGCTGAAATATTTATCGATAGTCGATAAAACTTATGTTCAATGCCTTTGATGTTTGATTTTTGCTATGAGAAATTCCGCTCCTTGCTTATTAGTATTTGTTTGTCCTTTTCAGCAACTGGCTGTGTTGCTTATAACGAGACAAATCATAGGCAACCTAAAGGAGTCGGCTTTGCCTTATTTGATTGAGAACCTGCGATTGGCCAAAATCTGCGTCGAGGTATTTGGAGCGCTTAGTCCTACCAAAAGTAAGTGCTCTCATTTTCTGTGTAAAGTTTAAATCTTAGTTCTAATTCGCACTCCTAGATCGAAAGAGGATCAACTCAAAATAATGTACCTGTTCGCGCGCTAAAACCTCCTTTTGGTTCTATACAGTGCAGGGGTGCTCTCTGGCTCCTAGAAGAAAAAACTGTCTGTCATAAAAACTACTGTCACACTAATTTTGACTGTCATCTATAACCTATCGTCGTAATCACCGCAAGCAGTAATAATTGTGCATGAAGCCTGAAATCTACTACCACCGCATCCTTCCGCCTCCTACAACATCGGCCGGAGCTTCAACCAGGTGAGTGCTTCTGCACTTGTTCCAAATTACATTTTTGGCACCAGCGGGCTCCTGGCCTTCCGCTACCCCTTAAAAATTGGCTATTTACACGCCATAACATATTTCTTGGTCCTATCGAACAACCGGATTGATTCCCGGAACGAAATTATTCACCCGCTTCGCCTGTGACATAGCGTAATTTTTGGCTCTCACAATAGGCATAATTTTCAACCGCCATTTCTGTCATATTTTCTTCTGACATCTCATATATTTTTAGAAACTAAATTCTAAATTTTCGCGTTACATAATTATGGCGAAATCAGCTTTAGAATCGAAATTATCCATATTAAAAACCAAAGAGGAACGAATTTTACGTCGATTCTCGCATCTCTTTGATTTGTCGAAAAAAATATCTACACTCGATTCTCGCAGCAACGAAAATTTTATGGCGGAATCAGAGACGATCGATGATTTTCGCGTGAATTTTGAAAAAATACTGGACGAAATTAATGCAATTTCAATGTCCCTTGATCCTCAACATGAGCCCGATTATGAGACTCTGGATACATTTGAGGACTTATACGCCCGCATAAAGCGCACTCGTGCTAATATTTTGAAAATAACTTCTCCGCAAACGAGTTCGACTTCTACACCCGCGTCGCAAGCTAAAGGTCCAACCATTAAGCTCCCGCCTATCGACCTTCCTTTCTTTGATGGTAGGACTGAAAATTGGCCTATATTTTATGAGTCGTTTAAAGCTAATATACACAATAACGACCATCTTACTGATTCGCAACGCGTGCAGTACCTCATGGGCAAGCTAACCCATAGCGCCCTAAATATTACCGCAGGTTTGGTACCCACAGGAGAGACTTATACCATTATTTGGGAAAGTTTAGTGAAAAAATATCAAGACAAACGCGCCTTGGGTACTTACTACCTCAATAACATCTTGGACATTAAGCCGAGCTCAAACTCGCCTAGCAGTCTCAATAGCTTCATCGAAAGATATTCTGCGACTGTGGCCGCTTTAAAACAACTAGACATTCCTGATCTGTCAGATTTCTTTTTCCTGCAGTGTGCTCTGCGAAAAACTGACCAGCAGACTTTGCAAAATTTCGAAATGTCTGTTCGTGACGAAACTATTCCATCGTACGAAAAATATGTCACATTTATACAGAGCCAAGTCAAAATTTTAGAACGGTCAGGCAATAGTTCTTCTATAAATACTCCGCGAACCGCTTACAAAGCTACCGCCAATACACCGGCTCAACCCGCGCGTACTACTTACAAAGCTTTTGTAGCTAGTAACGATGTTCCTTCTTCGAGCTCCGCAAATGACGAACCCTGTGTATTGTGCAAAAGCAATGAGCACGTGCAATTGTATAGTTGTTCTAAATTCAAAAATATGAGTTCGCCGCTGGCAAGATTCGACTTTATTAAAAATATTCGTGGTTGTGTTAACTGCTTAAGCACATCACATACTCTGCTCCATTGCAGCTCACGTACGACTTGCAAGTTATGTCAAAAACGTCATCATACGTTGTTGCACTTTGACAATACTAATACTAATTCTCAACCGCATAAGCGTTTCCCCGCAAAGCCGTACGTTAAATCGACGCAGTTGTTCACGAACGGCTCAACTTCGCATGCCGCGCCTGCGCCGACCGCCTCGTCAGCCGCATCGTGCCCGCGCGCGGAGCCTGCTGCGCCCCGCTCGCGCGAGCCAGCAGCTGCTGCTGCCCACGCTGCTCGCGCCCCGCTGCCGCCCACAGCCGCGTGCTCGTGTGCTCATCCGCCGCATGACAGTAATCGAATCGCGTCGCCGCCGTCACATAATATAACGACTACACTGCCGGTCAATAACGCTAACCCCGCGAACGCTTCAGTTTCTCTGAAGGCAGAGTCGAAACCAAATTCGACAATACTATTATCGACCGCTCAAGTTTATGCTAAACAAAATAATAGCGATAAAAAAATGATTATTAGATGCCTTATTGATAGCGGATCTCAAAATAATTTAATAACGCTCGATTGCTGCAAATCACTGAATTTACCTATAATACCGCTAACTAACTCTTATATAAAGGGTGTTGGTTTAACTTCGAGACCAATTCACGGATATGTTTACTTAAATATTGAATCCCGCGTATATCCGAATAATAAATACTACATACACGCTTTAGTGATAGATTGTATAACCGATCAATTACCCTCGCATTTTATTGAATATAATGAACGTGACATGGCTTACCTTAATAATATACCGCTCGCAGACCTCACGTGGAACATTCCTGGGTGCATTGATGTAGTGCTCGGTGTCCAGCTGTTCCCGTATATTTATTTGGGGAATAAAGTAGAGTCTGGTTCTTGTGCTCCTCCCGCCTTTCTAACCGCTTTCGGTTTTGTTCTAATGGGTGACTATCCTTGTAAGTCTGACCCTAGTAACGCCACTTCTTTTACCGCTCTGGTGCTCAATGACCTCGAGTCGAGCCTAAATAAATTTTGGGAATTAGAAGAAATCCCATTCAAACGCCATTTAAGTCCAGAAGAGACTAAATGTGAAAATTTATACACAACTTCTGTGTCCCGCAACGAGGAAGGTAGATACACTGCGGCCTTACCTTTCTCTAAAGATCCCTCAGAACTGGGGAATTCTCGTTCTGTTGCTCACCGCCGTCTAATGTATTTGGAAAAAAAGTTCAAGCAAACCCCTACTCTTCGCGATGCCTATAATAAAGTTTTATCTGAATATATGCAGAATGGTTATCTAACTGAAGTACCAGAGTCTAAAGTTACTGATGATGGTTACTATATCCCTCATCATGCTGTCATCCGCCCGGAAAAAGTTACGTCTCCTGTTAGAGTAGTTCTCGATGCCAGTGCTAAGACTCATTCAGGTATGTCACTCAATGACATCTTGCATACTGGTCCCAATCTACAGGCTGATTTGTTTTTGCTCTTGCTGAACTTTCGTTTATTCCCAGTAGCTATGACGTCTGATATTAAACAAATGTATATGCAAATTTGCTTGCCTCCGCATGACTATAAATATGTCAAAATGTTGTTTCGCTTTTCTGAAAGCGAGCCAATCCGCACCTTTCAATTTACTCGCGTCCCTTTTGGACTCAAGTCAAGCCCCTTTATGGCTATGCGTACTGTCAAACAGTTATGCTCAGACGAGAGTCATCGCTTTCCTGACGCTGCAAATGTAGCTATCTCCCAGCTTTACATGGATGATCTGGTCCATTCGTGTATTGACAATGAAAGTGCCATGCGTTTGTCGCAAGAACTAATCGCACTGTTCAAGTCTGGTGCATTTGACTTAGTCAAATGGTCAAGTAATTCCTCTGTATTATTAAATAGTCTTCCTGACTCACACCGTGCTTCTGTCAACTTTAACGACAAGCAAAGTGTTGCAAAGGTGTTAGGGTTGTCATGGGAACCCACAAATGACACTTTCTTCATAACCACGTCTCCGCCTGCTGGTGGGAAGTGCACCAAGCGAATAATACTGTCGACCGTAGCTCGCTTGTTTGATGTCCTTGGTTTAGTAGCTCCCGTTGTATTATACGCCAAGTTGTTAATAAAAGAACTTTGGCTTTGCAAAATCGACTGGGATGACACACCCCCCGACCATATAATCAAAAGCTACTCAATGTTAGTACAAGAGTTTCCAATGCTCTCAACTTTAAAAATTCCGCGTCACGTTGGCGTTTCTGCTGACTGTATGGTAAACATAGTCGGATTTTCGGATGCCAGTCTCAATGGCTATGGATGTGTCATTTACTTGCATGTTACGGACCCAGCCGGTAATATCACTGTGAGGCTACTATGCTCAAAGTCGAAAGTGTCTCCCACAAAAATAACTACTCTTGCTCGTCTAGAGCTATGTGCCGCTCTTTTAATGTCCAAATTGATCAAAACTGTTCAGGACACATATTTAGCTCGCATTCCAATTGCAGGAATATATGCATTCACAGACTCGACAATTGCTCTTTCGTGGATTAAATCATCTCCTCATAGATGGTCCATTTTCGTGAGTAACCGCGTTGCGCAATGTCAAGAGAATGTTGCACCACAGAACTTTTATCACGTTGCTGGAGCTGACAACCCTAGTGATTGTTTGTCTCGCGGTATGCTACCGTCACAATTAATGTCGCATGATTTATGGTGGAACGGTCCTTCGTGGTTACAAAACTCGCCTACGGAATGGCCTGTCCAATCTTTCTGTCCCACGGAATTTGAAAAGTTGCCGGAATGCAAGACTAATACTTTAACCGTTATAGTTCAAGCTGAACAGCCCTTACTGTATACGCTAGCTCAACGCATGTCGTCCTGGAATAAACTGCTCCGCTCGGTTGTCTACGTGTTACGCATTGCAAGAAAATTAAACCCAACTGAAATACTTAAAAATTTAGCTATTGCTGAAACCGCTTTGTTAGTCGCTATACAGAGTGTTCATTTTAGTGAAGATATTGCTCATATAAAAAGTAATGTTTTACCTTCGCGCAAGCTTTTGAAACTATCGGTATTCTGTGACGAGAATAACGTATTAAGAGTTGGAGGTCGCCTTTCAAATGCAGATTTACCATTCGAGGTTAAATATCCCGCGCTTCTTCCTAAACATGATCATATGGTTAATTTAATTATAGACCATTACCATACTATGAATTGCCATGTAGGTGCAGGACTTCTGATGTCCATCATTCGCCAGCGTTTCTGGATATTAGATGGCCGGACTGTCATTAGAGCTAGAGTACATAATTGTAATCAATGCTTCCGCGTCAAACCTATGCATCCAACGCCGAAAATGGCTGACCTGCCTTCTTATCGTTTGCAAGAAGCGAAAGCTTTTATGCATACCGGCGTGGATTATGCTGGTCCTCTCCGCATTACTCTTTGTCGTCGTCGCGGCCAGCACGCTCAAAAGGCTTATATTTGCTTATTTGTTTGCCTCGTTACAAAGGCAGTTCATATAGAGTTGGCATCTGATTTAACTTCAGATGCCTTCTTAGCCGCCTTCAAGCGCTTCATCTCTAGACGTGGCCCAGTCTCTTGTATTTACTCGGACCACGGGACTAATTTTGTCGGTGCCAAAGCTCAATTGGACGAAATGTACAATATGCTATTAAGTCCAGAGTTTAAGGCCAAGTTCGATTCTGAATGTGTTCATCATCGCATTGAATGGAAAATGATTCCGCCACGTTCCCCTCATTTCGGCGGCATGTGGGAATCAAATATTAAGAGTTTTAAGACTCATTTGTATCGTGTCATTGGCTCACAGCTTCTGACGTACGAAGAATTACTCACCGTACTTATACAGATTGAGTGCATACTCAATTCACGACCGCTTAGTGCCATATCTTCGGATCCGCACCCAGAAATATTAACACCCGCGCATTTCTTAATGTCTACACCGCTCCAGTTTTTACCCGCTACTGACTTGTCTAACGAGTGCCGAAATCTTCACAATAGGAAGAAGTTGCTAGATAGCATAGTCCAATCATATTGGAGAAAATGGCGTATTGAATACTTGCACACGTTGCAAGTCAGGAATAAATGGTGTACCCCAGACCACCCCATCAAAGTAGGGACGGTTGTGTTAATGGGTGACGACAATGTCCCACCGCTTCACTGGCCCTTAGCTGTTGTAACAAATGTTTATCCAGGGTCTGATAATGTGGTTCGTGTAGCCACGATAAAAACTGCGAAAGGATCATTTAAGCGTCCTGTCGTAAAATTATATCCTCTACCTTCACAGTAGATTAGACCATTTTATTATATCAATCACCGCACCGCACCGCATCATACTTCACCGCACCGCACCTCATCTTCATTGAAATTCTCCGAATTTCAAGGCCGGGAGCATGTTCGCGCGCTAAAACCTCCTTTTGGTTCTATACAGTGCAGGGGTGCTCTCTGGCTCCTAGAAGAAAAAACTGTCTGTCATAAAAACTACTGTCACACTAATTTTGACTGTCATCTATAACCTATCGTCGTAATCACCGCAAGCAGTAATAATTGTGCATGAAGCCTGAAATCTACTACCACCGCATCCTTCCGCCTCCTACAACATCGGCCGGAGCTTCAACCAGGTGAGTGCTTCTGCACTTGTTCCAAATTACATTTTTGGCACCAGCGGGCTCCTGGCCTTCCGCTACCCCTTAAAAATTGGCTATTTACACGCCATAACAGTACCATTTTAATTTAGAATTCAGTAAATTTCAGAAAGGTCTAAATTAAAGTGGTATATTAATTTGAGTTGACGCTCTTTTGATCTAGGTGTGCGAATTGTTCTTTTTAAAATGCATTGTGGCATAACAGAGATGGGACGAGTTTTTTTTTGGAATTATATAAATGCAGTTCGTCACAACTTCAAAACAAAATCTGGTATTTGATTATGTAACTTACCACTGTTCTGATTCAAGCCTGACACATTCAGTGATTGCGATGCATTATGCGTTTTTACCTTTGCCGCACCGTCACATTTTGCTGCAATTTGAACACACTTGTGTGGTTGCTGTATTTAAAAAAGTCTTATTTGGTCTGACAGCCGGAACCGAATCAACGACGAGATTTAATCTTGTCTAAAATCAGCATCCATTATTTAAAAAAAATAAGCCCTCTCATTCTGAGACTCCTCTCCTGTCTCCTGTGTGTGTTTTGTTTTGTTCTGTTTGTGTTTTGTCGCCTGTGCCCTGCAGTAGGACGTATTTAAGCTGAGATGATGATGATGGTTTCGAGGGTCACAGAAATGTATTTTTTTTTTCAGCGCCAACGTCAGCTCAATTTACAGAAATGTTCGATAAGAAGACGGACACACCAGACAGTGCTGTCGGTAACGGTGAGGACAGGCGCGACTCGGAGTCCGCAGTCGGACAAAAGGTCATACATCAGGCAGAGTTAGAGTCACAGCTGTTTAAGGTAAGTGAAAAACTGGAGGAATTTTCAGTCTACTAGGTACAATAATAGTACATTACTGCAGAGACCAGTAAGTAAGCCATCCTGGACGAGTAGAAGTTTGATGGCCGAACCGCTAGGTGAGGCCAGCAATGATACGAGGTCAGGATGGCGATTACTGGGCGAAGCTTGTATAGTGCTTTTCTCAAAAATAAAACAAGTTGATAAAAATAAAGTAAAAGTACACATTGAAAAATAAAGAAAATCTACGACCCGCCATTAGCTACTCACTCGCTAACCTATGTCTGTCTATGGTATGATTGTTTTTTTTATAGGTACCTGGCGGCGATGTTTAGATATCTTAGTGTTGCCGGATAATCGATTATCAATTAATCGATTATTTTCCCCCTAAATAATCTAGATATCGATTATCCAATCGATGTATCGATTACCCTATCGATGTATCGATTATATCGATATAATCGATACTAAGATTCATACAATTATATCGATTATAATCGATTAATCGATTAATCGATTATAATCGGTCAAGTACACGATGTAATCGATTAAATCGATTATATCTACATAATCGATTTAATCGATTAAATTGTAAAATATTAACAATCGATATAATCGATTTAATCGATATAATTGTTTGAATCTTAGTATCGATTATATCGATTTAATCCATACATCGATTGGATAATCGATATTTAGATTATTTGTGCGCCGCAATTATAATCGACGATTAATCGATTCACCAACAATTGTCCGGCAACTTTAAATTACAAACGTCATAATTATAAGAATTTTCTTAATTTTGAAGCATTTGAAACACGAAAATTGTAATTACAACAACATAAATTAGTGAAAAATGTTCCAGTTATTTAATCAGAGAACTCACATTTGCATACATCCTCTTAAGTGTGAACTTTTTTAATAGTTTAAGTTTTTCACAGACGTAGAGCACGGGTTCCAAATTTGAACACTTGATGAATTTCATACTTACGTCCTGGACAGTTCGAGAATAGAGCATGGGTTCCAAATTTAAACACTTGATATGTAATGGAATTTCATACTTACTTCCTGGCAGCTCGAGATTACTTCCTGGTCGCTAGCAGCTAGTCTCCAGGATGCGTTACTTTCTACGACGTTTTTGATGACGTAATGGCAACATTTCATACCATTTTTGAGAAAAATATATTTCTTATTGAAAATCACGAGCACTATTCATTTTCATAAAAAAAAATATCCTTGTTATAGTAGAGAGCAAAGTAAGTTAGATTTTAAAATGAAAATGTCCATTATCAAAAGGTTACACACAGATTCAATAGTACATTACTGCAGCGGCCGCGAAATAGGGGATTGCCGGCCGAGTAGTTATAGATGGCCGAGTGTTAACGAGGCCATCTAGAGATACAAGGCCGGCAATCCCTTTTCGTGGCCAAGGCTTGTATAGAGTTTTTCTCAAACATGCATCATCATCATCACCACCATCATCACCGCCATTATCATCACCATCACCATCACCATCACCAACAATATCATCAACATCCATCAACATCCATCAACATCCATCCATCCATCAACATCCATCAAAAACCATCAACATCCATCAACATCCATCAACATCCAACAACATCCATCAACATCCATCAACATACATCAACATCCATAAACATCCATTAACCAACATCCATCAACAAACATCCATCAACATCCATCAACCAACATCCATCAACATCCATCAACCAACATCCATCAACATCCATCAACATCCATCAACATCCATCAACATCCATCAACATCCATCAACATCCATCAACATCCATCCATCCATCCATCAACCAACATCCATCAACATCCATCAACATCCATCAACAACCATCAACCAACATCCATCAACATCCATTAACCAACATCCATCAACCAACATCCATCAACCAACATCCATCAACATCCATCAACCAACATCCATCAACATCCATCAACATCCATCAACATCCATCCATCCATCCATCCATCAACATCCATCCATCCCTCCGTCCGTCCGTCCGTCCGTCCGTCCATCCGTCCGTCCATCCATCCATCCACGTCGACCACGTCGACCTATTAAACGTCACGGTGCTGTGTCACATAAAACAATAGACGATCACTTTGCTGGCATTGGCCAGCAATGTTGTATGAAATTCCATTATTGACCTCTCGTCTAGCCGCACCTGCAACGTGACAATTCGTGGCGTATTTTAAGGAACATAACGTCAATATTTCATAGCATGTTTGAGAAAAGGTATATACCTCGGTAATTTCGCAGAATCCATCTTTATTCCTTGTCTACGTCATAATGAGACCTCTATGAAAAATGTCAGCTCACTAGGACCGAGGATTTGGGCTGGACTTTGACGAGTCACTCAAAACTTTTCTTTAAATATTTTTTTCAAACCTTTCATTCGGAAAAGTAGATTTTGCTCCCTGACGACAGGGATCAAAATGCTACTTTTCTGTTCAAGATACTTTTTTAATTTATTCATTGGCATGTATCATTTTCTCAAACATGCTATGTAATGTTTACGTTGTGTTCCTTAAACAGGCTTCAAAATACACCGTTGCAGGCCTAGGCCGGCAATGCGATCGTCTATTGTTTCATGTCACACAGCATCATGATGTTTATAGGTCTATGGCATCGTAGCATTTAGCTATTTAAAAAAAACTATAAGCAATATTTGCGTTTAGGTTCATTATGACATTCTGCCACTACGCTTATTTAAGGTAAGGTAAGATGGTGATGGTGATGGTAATGGTGATCTGCCTAGAGAAATATTTCACCATCAACATCATCATCACCATCATCATCATCATCGTTATCGTCATAATCATCATCATCATCGCCATCATCATCATCACCATCATCATCATCACCATGACACCATCACCACCATCATTATCATCACCATCATCATCATCATCATCATCATCGTCATGATCATCATCACCATCATCATCATCAATCATCATCATCATCATCACCATCACCATCATCATCACCAACATCATCATCACCATCATCACCATCATCATCATCATCATCATCATCATCATCATCATCATCACCATCAACATCATCATCACCATCATCATCATCATCATCATCATCATCATCATCATCACCACCATCATCATCATCACCATCATCATCATCATCATTATCATCACCACTATTATCATCATCATCATCATCATCACCACCATCACCATCATGATGACGACGACGATAATGATGATGATGATGATGATGATGATGATGGTGATGGTGCATGTTTGAGAAAAGCACTATACAAGCCTCGGCCGGAACAGGGGTTGCCGGCCTCATATCATGCCGGCCTCGTGTAACTTAGATACTCGGCCGGCAACCCCTTAAGTTCCGGCCTCTGCAGTAATGCACTATTACGCAATGTGCCAATGAACGCAGACCTTAATAAAATAATCGATTGTAATTTCAACGTAATCGATTAAAAACGAACATATTCCATATTTTAACTTTTAACAACTTTATATGAAAATTGATGAATTTTTCGTAATAGTTAAAAAAAAGTCACAATAAATTACACGTTTTACTGAAATCAAAACTAAGGTAAATGTACCCTTCACCGAATGTGCGGTATCACCGAATTTGTACTATTTTAACCTATAAGTCGGTTGCTTACAGTTGAAATGAAGTTTTGTATTTTTTTCTCACGTGTTAAATACCTATCCTTTCCACCACGCGACAGAGTCAACCATTTTGCGCCTTAGTCGAGCCGCGGCTACTGATTGAGTCAGACGAGTGCCACTTTGTACGGGCGGCCTTAAGAAAAACTGTAAGAAATCACGTACACTTCTTAAGGTCAAAAACCCGTTCATAGTTATATTTGTGTTTCAATATTTGGTTTTACAGAGTTAGTATTTAATTGGTTTGTGTACTTTAGTTATTTAAGTGAATTTGAAGCAGTCATTTTTACAGAAATAGAATAAAATGAGAATTCGGTGATAAGTCTACCGTTATTTTGACTGGAACGTTTTACCGAACGGCATTCGTAATCAGGGAAAGCGTATGTTTCTTAAATTATTTATTTGCGAGATGTTCATGAACTATTCAGATAAACTACTTAAATTTTGGAATAAACAATAGTATTTGTAATTTAATGAGCAATTGACGAACAGCAATTAAATGAATAGAGTACTGTGAAACTATCTTTGAAATGTGGATGTTTTACGACTTTTTAACATCAAAATAAGCTTTTGGACACGGCTATTTTCAAAAAATCTTTTTATTTATTTTACGTCAGTATTAGCACAGACCATAGACATCATCGGATTCGTCATGGTTTTAATTACTAGTTATAATTTCAGACTTGTAGTTATATCTTAATTATTCCAATTGAGACACTATTTTTAAAATCTGTTCGCGAGTTAGGTTCCTCATATTTTGCATGTTTAATTCACCGAACGGGCGTTCGGTAAAACGTACCCGTGGTCTCTGCTACCGAATTCATGTCTGTCTGGGTATTGTTTGTATTCAATGTTCTTTGAAATATCAGCCTTACTGCCCTAACAGCTAGGTCGATATTAAAATGGATTTTTTTTTCGTACATTTTGTATACGCCAGCGCTTCTAAACCTTTGAATCAAAAATATCTGAAATTACTAGACATTTATATATTGAACCGCTGATAATGGCGTCCAAGTGTGGTTATATCTAATATAGATCTCCATAATTTCATAAATTAAATATATAAAAAAACTTTTTAAAAAAATTAAATGGCCAAAAAAATTGAAAAGCAAAAAATAATAATAGTAGATTGTTCTACAAGGACCGAAAACAAGCCATAATGACACAAGATATTAAGCCACCCGAGCAGAGCGAGGGTGGCTATAATTCGCGTGTCATTATGGTAGTTTAGTCTCGCGTTAAACACTCTACTTTTCACTTTGAATGCGAGGAAAAAAACGACGTTTTATACAAATTTACAATATTACTTTTATACAACGTACGCTCAATACGAGCAATGGACGTCTGTTCAAAATTCAAATAGCAATAAAATTTGTTCCGCGGTTTTTAATTTTTTTTTAGTGGCGCTTTAAATGATTGCATATTTAGCCAAAAGATTCAAACTTGAAAACTATTTTAAAGCTAATTGGAATATGCATAATAAAATGAATTCATCCTTAATATAATTAAATAGATTAATATTCGTAATTATTCATCGTCTTTCACAATTTTTTTTTAATATTTTTAATTGCACATTTGTCGTTTTGAGGTTATTTCCACGCCCTAAAGGCTTCCACAGACCGAAGCGCGGGGCATGCGTGCGATGCTATGTCTGCAGCGCGCTTCGGTCTGTGGAAGGCTTTAAAATTGTCTATACCCAGCCACTGAAAATGGCGGTGATCCTCCATTCACAAACACTGTTATTGATAGTTTAAAGGTTTCCAAAGTAAATTAAAAAAAAATATTTTAATCCCTAGAGATCAAAAAAGAGCTTTAGTCCCGAAATGCAGAGACTAAAGTAACATTTTTAGAGCATGAGAAGTGAAAACCTACTTGTATTTAAAATGCGATTAGTAATATTGGTGCCAGAAATTAGTTTAGGTTGACATGAAACAAATCAGTACTTAAATGTAGTTGTTGCTGCTGTCTTTTCCAGATCTCGTTTTAAATCTTTAATTTTACTGATGCTATCATACTTACTAGCATATTTTCTTCAGCCCATTGTGATGTTAGTGATTTTATTTTAAGTTTATTGACAGACTCTAATTAAATATCAATACTTTATGTCTAATTTAATGTTATATATATGCAACGCTAACAACCTACAATTGGCTAAATAAGAAATTCTAAGTAAGTACCAATTTTAAGTAGGTAACTAGTATTACTTTATCTAAGTCATTGTTGAAATAATAATTATAATATTGGTTTGTTGTACTTCTTTTTAAAACTTTATTTGCTGATATTTATAATATTAGAAAAATGTTTTTGTAACATTTATTGCCAAAGTAATAAAAATACTGATTTTAAAGACTGACATTAAGTGGCTTATAAGATAGTTATAATACTAATGGTTATTATAGTTTTAGTATTAAGAGGCTGATAATAGTGAAACTAGAGCCGTGCTGACAAAATAGTGCACTGCAAATAAAAATGTAGGTATTGATGTAGTTATTCAAAGTTTTGATTAAGCTACTTTTAAATCTTCCTAATAGAATGATATTGTCTAACTACCTAAGAACTTTATTTTTTTTAGCAATTTTTCAACAGTTACGATTTTGACGACCATATTCTTATATGTTTTGAGAAAGTTTAAAAAGTAGCTTAATAAATAGGTTCTTATTGAATTATGTATTTAATTAACGCGTCGCTTGTTTTGATATTTTCGGCCTCTAAATTAATACAGGGTGGCTCATTTAGATTGGTCAGTATGGGAAAGTCTGAAACTATAAGACATACGATGATCTGTTCTTATGAACCATGTCATCGATTTTAATAACAACAAGAAAAACTGCATTCATACATTTTAAAAAAACTTGTACTCAGCTCGGGAATCGAACCCGGACGTTTTGAAAAAAAAAAAAACTAACACTATTTCTATTTAGATACCGATTGTGCGGGTCTTAAGCAGCAAATGTTACTACGAAACATGATGTCTAAAATTAATAAAATGCATTGTTTTCATATCCTTTCATTTATTTTAGTAGGTGTTCGAAATGACTAATGAAATGTATTGAAAAAATGGTTGTGAAAAGATATGAAAACAATGCATTTTATTAATTTTAGACAACATGTTTCATAGTAACATTTGCTGCAGACCCACACAATCGATATCTAAATAGAAATAGTGTTAGTTTTATTTTTCAAAACGTCCGGGTTCGATTCCCGAGCTGAGTAGGTACAGGTTTTTTTTAATGCATGAATGCAGTTTTTTTTTGTTATTAAAATCGATGACATGGTTCCTAATAACAGATCTTCGTATGTCTTATAGTTTCAGACTTTCCCATACTGACCGATCTAAATGAGCCACCCTGTATATCAAATAGATGTTTTTAAATTGGCTGTTTGAATTTTGATAAGCATAAATGCTTACTAAGAGTAAAAATAGACGGATTCTTGAATTTGCTGATTTTACGTTGTTTTAATAAAAATATGTTTCATTTATTTTTAAGAAGAAATTTTAATTTTTGAGAGAAGTTTTTTATTTTATTTTGAAGATTGTTAAATTAACACTGTGTTAAAAGACTGTGAATACATAATATTCCATAAGTTAATAAGTTAAAGGCTGTTAGTAGTGTGGTAAACTTTTGCGATTGCTAAGTTATTAACAAATAAGTGTTAAAAAGTTGATAGGTGGGCATTTCTATTTTTCGTTGTACTCAAAATTAAGATATTGTTTACAGGGAGTTAAAATTAGTCCGTTTGGTTACGCACTTTTTCAAGCCTGTTACAATAAAAAAACGTTACAAATCGGACAAATTTAATGATGTTTAACAAGAAGTGAAGAATTTCCCAGTATGTTACGTTTTTTTTTATTTTAAATACTTGAAAAAGTGCATAACCAATCGGACTAATTTTAACTCCCAGTTAATAAAAATTTCTTACAACGTTCAACGTTCTTGGGTACAACGAAAAATAGAATTGCCCAGGTAACAAAGTTTACATAACTATCTTATTTATTATTTTTGTTACTTTAATGTATGCTAGATCAGGCATATTAATGAATAAATGTTGGAATTTTATTGAGCTGATTTTTTTATTTCTAAGGTACATTTGCCAATATTGCTTGAAATCATACACCTAGAGCAGTTTGTTGTAGTAAATAGTATTATTAAACCAAAGGTTGAGAACCACTTAACACTAAATTTCGATACATTTTATTTCCTAGTTCGGTGATGCGGCCTCCCATTTCGGTAATAAGTGCAAAACATGTTTCTTAGTTCGGTGAATGGTACAAATCACAAAAGCGACTAGAAAAACTTTTAAAATATTTTACGTATATATGTTACAATACAATTAATTTCCAGGTAGATTTAAATGATCACATGTTTTACAATGGTTCCATTAGAGTATTGACCATAATTGTATAAAATTTCCAGACCTTATTAAAAAATAAAACGTACACCCATGTCTTAAGCGTTCGTTGAAACGTACTTTTACCTTATCAATTACTGTTATTGTGATTTAATAGTTATTTACTGCATTTTATTTAAATTTTCCTCATAGTCGGTGTGATAAGATGTATGTGTCACTAAGGTGCAAAATTATTTTCGTCTTGGGCGTTAACACTTGAATCCTTCGTTACGCTCATTATTCTAACTTAGAATCCCTCGCTGCGCTCAGGATTTTATTGTAGAATCCTTCGCTTCACTCTGGATTCAATGTACTGCCCTCGCCTCGCCGTACATACATGCATGATTTTGCTCCCTTGTGACACAAATAACTATTTATCATAAGATAACTCTTGCCTGCTAACTTTCCATGTTTTAGAAAACCGGCCAAGTGCGAGTCGGACTCGCGCACGAAGGGTTCCGTACAGTTATCTATAAAAATCACGTTTGTTGTATGGGAGCCCCCTTAAATATTTATTTTATTCAATTTTTTAGTATTTGTTGTTATAGCCGCAACCGAAGTATGTACATCATCTGTGAAAATTTCAACTCTCTAGCTATCACGGTTCCCGAGATACAGCCTAGTGACAGACGGACTGACAGCGGAGCTTCAGTAATAGGGTTCCCGTTTTTACCCTTTGGGTACGGAACCCTAAAAGAAACATTTTATCTCTTCCAGTACGAAGGCACCTTCGCAGAATACTTAGAGATGTTGACGCAACTGGGCCACGTGGTGCTGTTCTCGTCGGCGTTCCCGCTGGCGGCGCTGTGCGCGGCCGCCAACAATGCGGCCGAGATACGCGCCGACGCGTTCAAGCTGTGCCACGTGGCGCAGCGCCCGTTCGGGGAACGGGTCAAAAGCATCGGCAGCTGGCAGGTTAGCGTTGTGTAACTCTTGCTTTTTAAATGAGGATGAGGGAGGACCTCATTTTGCCTCGTGAGGTACTCGCGAGGTACCCCTCATTTGAGGTGAGATGTAAAACGATTCAAAACGATCGCAATGAAAAGCGCTTAGCGTAGCGAGGCGCGCGCATCGTTGACACACGACGTGAGGCTTACATCCCTACTCGTTTTGCCTCGCGCGCGAGGTGCCCCTCATTTGAGGTGAGGTGTAAAGAATTTAAAAAGATTGCATGAAAAGCGCGTAGCGTAGCAAACGAACGAATAAACGAAAACCATTATTTTATTATAAAATTTTGTCCAATAACGGTTTATTAAAATTAAATGTTGATTTGGGAATTTTCAACCTTTTCGTAAAAATATTACTTATTTTCCATAAAAAAAAATTGTGTCAATTTTGTGACAAGCCACTATGGCAGGTACGGCAGGCTTATTGTCTAAAACCCCTTTTTTTTCCCCCTGGATATACCCCCGACGGAGGGTCGAGACCTGTACTAGTCTTGTTCTCATTCGCGCCAGTTCTCGCATTTACTACAGCTTGTACTTTCATTCTTTCTTCATACAATATCTTTCATTCATCCATCATATCTGTTGCTCTTTTGTGGGTTTGGCCTACAGCTCTACAAATTCTACTATTTATATAAGACAGGGATATCTAATAAATTTAGACCAGGATATAGTACTTTATCTATACATATAATAAATCTGTAACAAGTCGGTGTCTGTACATTGAAGATATTTGAGAAAAACTGTCACTAGGGCTATTTATTAGCACAATAGAACCCAAAACAATGATTTTTAGAATTATTGTCTGTTTGTCTGTTTGTCTGTGCGTTTGTGCGCGCTAATCTCAGAAACGGCTTAACCTAGAAGGATGCAGTTTTCACTGATATGTTGGTATTTTCTTGGATTAACATTTAGTGTTTGTTTCATTTGAATCGGTTCACAAATAAGAAAGATACGTCTATTTTAAGAATTTATCGAACAGGTTTTTTTTGTTTGTGCGCGCTAATCTCAGGAACTACTGCTCCGATTTGAAAAATTCTTTCAGTGATAGATATCACATTTATCGAGGAAGGCTATAGGCTATATATCATCACGCTAACACCAATAGGAGCGGAGCGGAGCGGAGCGGAGCGGAAGAATGTTTCAAAATCGAGGGTTTTTGAAGTAAAACTTCTATAGGCACGCTTGACTTGGGAGTACGGTGTGAATGTGAACGCGGGTGTGCGGGGGGTAATTTTTTTATATCGAGGAACTAAGGGGAGCCATAATTGATGAAAAAGCAAATTGGATAAAAAAAAAATAAGCTGCCCAAATTACTAATTCCACGCGGACGGAGTCGCCGGCAAAAGCTAGTTTTACATAATTGGGGTTAGTGGTTGAGGTCTTTCTTTTATTTCTTCTACACGGTCGGGACCAACCGCCGACCGTCGTATCCTTGGTCGGGTTGATTTAAAAATGGACAGTGTAGAAATCGGTTGACCCGACCGATATTTGGTTGATGTCAACGGCCTTGGTCGCGAGCGTATTGTCCGTGGTCGGCCCCAACCGTATGGAACGCTGTCGGCCGATGCGAGCGACACGACGGTCGGCGGTTGGTCCCGACCGTGTAGAAGGGGTTTTACTCGTCATTAATTCATGCCCTGTGCTTTCTCCCTCTCTCTCTCTCTCTCTCTCTCTCCCTTTACCACTCTACCTCTCCCTCCCCTCTCTCACTCTCTCGTCCGTGTTCGTACATGCCGACGCGTTCTTCGTCTAGTGGCGCAGTGGCTATTCGGGGAACGGGTTGAAAACATCGGCAAATGGCAGGTACGGGTTCTTAATTAATTCCAGCACCATTCACTCTCTGACTGGCATGGAAGTAGTGAAGATTAGAGATAGAGGTCTGACTATAGCTACGTTATTCATGCCCAGTACCTCTCTCTCTCTCTCTCTCTCTCTCTCTCTCTCTCTCTCTCCCTCTCTCCTATCCTCTCCCTGCTTCTTCCTTCCTCCCCATATGAACTTATTAACTTATTAACCCAAATAATCCCACTCAATCTGTAAATAAAGTAAACAACTTCTTTGCTAATGTCGGTAAGTCTCTTGCGGAAAAGTTTGTTTCACGTGTTGACTATGGTTCTTCCGAGGATGCTTCCAAAACCTCTCCTCTGAGCTCTTTTGTATTGCTACCCACGGATGAAGCAGAGGTGCACTCGCTAATATCAAATCTCAAATCGGACTGCGCCACTGGAATAGACTGTATACCCAGTACCGTGGTCAAGCACTTTAATAACATTTTGACGCCGCCCCTCACCCACATATGCAATCTAGCCATTTCTACTGGTGTATTCCCACGATTATTTAAAAGATCTCTTATCATTCCTATCCATAAGAAGGGGGACAGAGGCTGCGTAGACAACTACAGGCCTATATCTATTCTCCCTTCGCTTTCTAAAATACTTGAGCGAATCATGAATACAAGGCTTACCAAGTACCTAGAATCCAATGGTCTCATCTCTGCATCTCAGTTTGGTTTCCGCAAATGTAAGTCTACTTCGGACGCAGTTCACGAACTTACAGACTACATCGTTCATAAGTTGGATAACAAACAAAAAACTTTGGCTATTTTATATTTGGCGAAATATATTTGGCGAAAGCCTTCGACACAGTCTCTGTCCCCATACTTGTGGAAAAGCTGGAAAGCTTGGGTGTCAGAGGGCTGCAATTGCGTCTTTTCGAGGATTACCTTGTAAACCGTACCCAGTGCGTAAAAATAGGTGATCACATTAGTGAAGAAGTAGTGATCTCTTACGGGGCGCCCCAGGGAAGTATCCTCGGACCAACCCTTTTCCTGGTTTATATTGACGTCCTGTGTCGTCAACAGCTTATAAATGGCCGTATCATTACTTTTGCTGACGACACGGCCATCTTATTCCACGGAGACTCTTGGAGTGAAGTGTATCAATACGCGCAAACCGGCTTTGACAACGTTTCTAGAATTCTCGCGCGAAATAAACTTTCACTAAATGTCGACAAAACCAAATAATTAACCTTTTCTCTCAAAGCTCCTTCCTCAATTGATACGTATCCCCATTCAATTATCGCTCATTCTCGTTCTTGTCCACATGTCTCAAATTGTCACTGTCCTTGCCTTGAACACGCGTCCTACATCAAATACCTGGGCATCCAGATAGACCATGGTCTTTCGTTCCATTCGCACATAGATCTTCTTACAGCAAGAATTCGCAAACTGATTTTCATTTTTAAGAATCTTCGCCATATTGCTAACCCTAAAATCATCAAGACCGTTTACTTGGCACTGTGTCAGTCGCTACTCACTTACTGTATTTCGTCGTGGGGTGGTGCTAATAAAACCCACATCCTTAAGCTTGAGCGAGCCCAAAGGGCTATTCTGAAAGTGATCCATTTTTTACCTTACCTTTTCCCAACAACTAGTCTTTATAGAAAATCTGAAGTCCTTCCCGTACGTCAACTCTTCATTCTTCACATAATTTTAAAGCAACACTCACTTTACTCATTATGATCCGGATATTTTATCATTTAAACGTAGGAAGGATAAGGTATGTCTACTATCGAAGTTTAACACATGTTTCTATGGGGTCTATTATTAATGAACAGGTAAATTTAGTATCTTCTCCTTTACTGCGGCTTGGGTCGAATTTGAACAGTTAGTATTAATTAAATATGCCTTATAAATAAATAAACAAAAAATTCAAGGTAGTTTTAAATATGTCAATAAAAGTTAATTTTTGTGGGGTAGTTTGAGAATAAGAAAAATAAAGTGGGTACTTGAGAAGTTACAGTGACAAGTTAAAACATTTGTTTTGGTTTGTTAGTTTAACGTTTGGTGGCATAGCATACGGTTGTGGTAACTCTGAAGATGAGCTCTGGTTGAGTTCGAAACGCGTCAGTGTAGCTTGGTGGTGGTGATGGTTGGGTTTATGTGATTTGTGTGTGTTCGTACAGTGTGGAGGTGGAGGAACTGCATGAACGCACATTTCTTGCATAAACGTAACTATTGTAAGGTCGCCGGTGAGCAAAGTAATTGTTTTAGTTCATTAGGAGGTTTCCTCTATAATAAAATCAGCAAGGAAGTAACCATTTATCCCCTTACTTTATCTCGATGCAAATTGACTGTATCTAAATGGCTACAGGGTCTTGACTATGATGCTACTGAAGTTTTACTTCATCCAGTCTCGTAAATTTATATTGAAGTTTTTGCTTGAATTTAGGTCTAACGCTCTTACTCACTCATACGCGCTCACTGACGCGCATACTCACTTACACAGACTCACACACTCACACACTTACACATACACACACACACACACACACACATACACACTCACTCGCACTCACTCACTCACACACACACACATACACTCACATACTCTCATGCGTACGCATGCACTCATACTCTTACACGCACTATAAGTTTTGTTTGATCTTGTTAATTGTTATTATTGTAATTAAGTTGTTGCGGACGACAGAGGGTTGGAGACCTGGTGACCTGAAGCACAGGTTCTACCTAGTTCAGGCACCAGCCTCCCCCACTCAAGTCAGTTTATTTGTACTACGTTGTATTTGTCTGATTTTTATTTTTCTTTGTAACTTGGTGGTGGAGAAAATAAATATATCTTATCTTATCTTATCTTATCTCCCTCCGTAATAGGTAACAAAAAAGGAAACGGAAGAACGGAAAAATCCAGTGTGGCCGCTACAAAGAAAGTTAGTAGCTAGAAAATAATTGATGTCAACGAAAGCAATCTATGGCAACACTGAACACAAGTGAATCAGGACATTTTGTGAAGTTGTTTTAGTTAAGCTCGGTTGCATTCACGCTACTTAACTGTACATTTCTATGCGATTCGGAATCCAAAATTGAATATGTACAAAGTCTTTTGAGAAATGTTCATTAGGGGTCTTTGTAACAAATAAGTTAAATAAGGACCTCCGTTTTTTAAGTTCTAAACGAATGTTATTATTTCAGAGCGCTATGGAAGCAATGGTGGCGGTGGCGGTGTTAGTGAACTGCGCGTTGATCGGTCTGTCCGGGCCCGTGCACCGGCTTCTACCGGACGCCACGCCGGCACAAACCGTGCTCGTCATTGTGGCTCTCGAGGTACCGGACACTACAACGTACCTACACACATACACACACACACACACACACACACACACACACTTTTGAAACCCGTTGTTTGTAATGCAAACTTACTTTTCCGTAATAAACTTTTTTAAATGGTTACAAGCTCAAAAACGGCTTCTTTAGACAGTTTTATAGTTCATTATACGATAATAGCCTCCTAAGGCCCAAGGTCCTATCCACAGTACTTATTAACTTGGTGGGCGGAAATCTTTAGGATTGTACCCTTGTTTTTCTTAATAATTTCGCCTGGCAACATTTTGTATCGAATTTGAAATTAAAAAAAAAGTAAATCGCTTGTCATTCTCTCTTTTCGAAGTTTGAATAACTGTCGTATCGTTTGTCGGCGTGTTACCGCGCAAATTATATCGCAAGTAAGTAAATGGTCGTATCGTTTCTCGGTTATATTATATCTATTTTGGCGTCAACTACGTGTAAAAGTGTGAGGAAGGCTGATCCACTGCAGGAAGCACTGTCCTAGCTGTATCCTAGTAGTTGTGCTGGTTAGCGGTAACCTTGTCGGAGGTAAGTTCGGACGAGCCAAAGATCGAGGAAACCTGCGCCAGCCACTACGGCTAGGATCTGCACCACCATCTGCAGACGTCGAGGTGAGTGCTTCCAACCAAAAGTCTCAGCCTTTATCCCAAATCAGTTGCCGTGTGTATTATATGTATTAATTATCGTTTCTCGTCTACAGTCCACTTAAAACCCCAAATATTTTGATGTTCAGACCCAGCTCCTTCAACAGTTGTGTAGTCATAGCGTACCATCGAGTACCACGGTCCTACCAGTAGGACTTAATAGAAACCCGCCATTTTGGTTTCAGAGTTCTGGTCCTGTATAAGTACAATTACATAAAAAAAAGTCTTCTAAGTACTTGGGTCTGAATGAGTATAAAACAGTAGTACTACCGCAGAATAAGTAATAGTACTAACGTACAGAAGGATCACTCTCGAACAAAAGTCAACTTTAGGTATAAAAACTTGTCTATTCTTACTGCTTGCATGCGAAATTGAAACTTATCGTGAGATCCGAGCGTTCATATTCCGTTGGGCACCGCTGATCTGAAACCAAGGGCACAGGGTTCCGACTCGCCGATGTTTGGTAGGTATAAAAATCAAGAAAGATAACAGTGTGTATTAATTCAGTAAACCACCTTTAGTAAGTAAGTAAGTTATTTATAAGATCGTTTAGAAGTCATTGTTTGTTGCAAAAATCACAAAAAAAAAAGATTCTTAATTACGCGCGACACGGCTAGCGTGCGAACTGAAGGCCAATTGACAACCTACTGCCATACTCCGCCCGGGCGGAGCGCCGGCCGAACATACCTAAACTGCGGAGTGAACCCGCCCTGGTACTACTACTGGTAGGACTACGGGCTGTAGTGACTACATGCTTAATTTTTCGTTGGGCCTTAGGAGAATAGTAAATTACAAATAAAAATACAAATACAAATCATTTATTGCCACAAAGTAGTACAAAGAAAGCACAGATAACAAAGCTCAAAATATCCTTACCTACTACGTCAATTAATTAATTGAGTCCCAAACGCCGGCATTACTGCAGAGGGCGCGAAATAGCGGATTGCCGACCGAGTATCTAGATATACGAGGCCGACAACCTCTGTTCGCGACAGAAGCTTGTATGGAGCTTTTCTCAAACATCAATGAAATAAATATAATAAAAAACTCCAAAAAATATCATAATTATCTATATGAGGGTTCTAAATGAGGCTTCATTCCTTTCAGCACGTGATCCTAGTGGTGGTTCTAGCGTTACGACTCGCTATACCCGAGATCCCGGCCTGGTTGGCCACCGAGATGGCGAAGCAAGAGTTCCAGCGACGAGAGGCCATTAACAGCACGCACGCGCCTCTCTTGGTATGCCGTCATTATAATAATCACATCTAACATCGCCATTACATTTCACCATCGTTAGTTCAAGTGATGAATTCACATCGAACTTAACGCCGCCTGACGTCCTCCACGAAGCACAAATTGCCAGTGACAGCCTCCTGCCGACTAAGTCGATGCTGAAATAATATATAAACACCTGAGAGATTTTCCTTCAATGGAGCTCACTTAATGCATTGTAGAACGTTGTATGATATACGTGTCCAAAGTAGGAGATTCCCAACTCGTTTCGGCTAAAAACACGCGCTTCGCTCGTGTTTCATGGTCTCCACCACTCGTTGGGAATTGCCTATTTTCCGCACTTGTATCATGAATAACTATCTCCACAGTCGACATGCCCCTCCCAGGACGACGTCCGCCCCTCGCCCCGCACCCCTCGCACTCTCACCCCCACGACCCCGAAGGTGGACAAGCAACCGGAGAAGCCCGACAAGAAAAGAATCAACATCGGCAAGATACCGGAGATACCGCCCTTCAGGTCAGAACTGTGAGTGTGCTGTATATTGCGGGGAATGGTATGCTAGATGGAATGATTAGATTTTACTACGCATATAATTTTTAAACCGGGTCTAATCGGAATTCATAAATATTGAAATTCATGATGTTATGTAAGCCAAATATAGCGCTCGATAGGGAGATGTGGAAGTCAAGAGAGATAATAATAACAATGATCATTTGCCATACCTAACTCTTTTTTCACTGAATCTATTAATTGTTATGGATTGTTGTAAAACAAACCTAACCTATACAGTTCTACAGAATGGCCACGTCAATGTCCGGTTTCAGAGAAAATAAGTTTTGTTAAAAATTTCATTTTTAATGCAAGCTTTTTCGCTGACTGTGCTTTGGGTTGAATGTACTTGCATTGTCATCCAACTTACACATAAGTACCTATACCAAATTTCACGTGAATGCGACAACTGGAAGTGGGTCAGATTCGACTTCCAAGATTTGACCCGTACATACATAGATAGGTGCATTTCAAGTTAATAGAAAGCCTGTAAAAGAGTTATGGCAAATGATCATTATGGGAAACATAACATTATGACTAACAATATTATGGATTGCGAATGGCACCCTTTTATAACCATATAAATTCACTACATTGCAGCATAAAAAGTAGCAAAGAAGAAATACATTTTTATACGTCCCACTGCAGCACTGCAGGCCACAGGCAGAATGAGAGGGCTTGGGCCATAGTTCCCACGCGGACCCAGTGTGGATTAGGAACTTCACACACACCATTGAATTTCTTCGCAAGTGTGGTGGTTGCCTCACGATGTTTTCCTTTACCGAAAAGCTCATGGTAAATTTCAAAATGTAATTTCGCATATACTCAGGTCAAAAACATGCAACCCCTCTGCTTAAGAGGCCATAGGACTCAAACCACTAGAATGCCACGACTTCTTTTTCTCTCTCATTCGGAGAGAAGGCGTGTGCCCTCAGTGAGACGTATATGGCAAAGCATATTCTAGGATTTGGTTGTTATGGCGACGGATCTTCTCGGTAGGTCTCATTTGTTCTATAGAACTGATATATTTGGTACGATTTTGAACTCTGTAACTTCACGGTTTCAAAGTTCTATAGGACAAAATGGGACCTACCCGATCTTCTAATTGTGGAGTATGAAAGCAAACGAGTCTTCTGGCACAGATCGGAAACAGCTAGATCATCGTAAGTCAGCTATTATTGCATGAAGAGGTTGTCATACATACATATCAGATGTATGTCTGGTCTTACATTTAGGTAAAATCACATCGCATGATTTAGCTATACCAAGCGTCCACTTGCGCCTAACGTCTTAACGTCTTTCGCCGGATTGATAGCTTGCCAGGGAAACTTAAGCTATAACCCAAGCCATTAGAGGCATGTTTCATCCCTCTGTTTAATTGAATATTTTTTTTATTAAAAGGCTGTTCCTTCCTAGTCATCCTGGTCCCTTTGTTCGCACTGCGAACTAGTGATAATTTATGTATACCGCGATCTATTGGGATTTTTGTTGCGAACTACTGGATTTTTTTCTGTGGACTACTGAGAATATTTACTGCGAACTAATGGGAATATTTACTGCGAACTTCTGGGATTTTTTACTGTGAACTACTAGGAATATTTACTGCGGACTACAGTATGCTTAGTATAAGTTTTACCTCGCGAAATACTTCTCGATCGCGTTTACGTAAAAATTTCAATTCTATGGAAACATGGACGCTGATTTTTACGTAAACGCGATCGAGAAGTATTTGGTGAAGTAAAACTTATACTAAGCATACTGAGAATATTTATTGTGAACTACTAGGACTATTTACTGCGCACTACTGGGAATGTTTACTGCAAAGTACGGGGAATATTTACTGCGAACTACTGGGAAATTTTACTGCATACTACTGTTTTTTTTTACTGCGAACTACTGGGAATTTTTACTGCGCTATTAGTATTATTTTGATGGGGAAAAACCCTAGTAAAAGAGATAATATAGGAATAACTCAAAATAAACGGAGAAGGCATCATAGATAACTGTCACTTAAGATTCGAAGTTCGTGCCATACCGTCTCTTTTACTCTCCTATTAAAAACTATTAGCGTAAGAGGGACGGCATGATACAGTTCGATATAGTTCGAAATTCAAATTTCAGTGGTTAGACAGTTAGCGCAAGTGTGGCTTAGGTATTAGATGAATGTTCTAGTAAAACATCGCTAAACATTTTAATTTTGTTTTTATGTTTTCTTTTCAGTTAATTTGGTACAAGTAATGTCTGGATCGGTGTGTAGTTTTAAACAATAAAACACTTGACTAATATTTTTGATCTTATTAACGATTTTACCTCGAATTCAGTATTAAATACTAGCTTGTGTATTTTATGCTTTAATATTTAATTTTTTTGCAATAAATGTTTTGACTCGTACTGTTTGTAGTTTTTTTAACTGTCCTTCGACGGACTTCTGTTTGTCTGCGTGACATTGAAGGTAATTTACTTTTATTTTTGTTTTCTTCTTTTTCCTCGCTTCCTATTTTTAAACCAAGAATAATTAGTTACTCTTTACATTAAAAACATTTTGCCACAAATTTCGGGTATGTATTACAATACCGAAGTACGAATGACCGAATGTATTAAAACATCGAATGGGTTAAAAGACCGACACGATTTTTTTCTGAAACCGTTAACTTTTTAAGATTGTTATAAAACAAACCTAACCTAACCTAATGGGTTCTGTATGATGCCGTTTTAATAAATTCTGAAAAGTTTACGGTTTCAGAAAAAAATCGTGTCGGTCTTTTGACCCATTCGATGTTTTAATACATTCGGTCTTTCGTACTTCGGTATTGTAATACATACCCCAAATTTCGCATTTTAAAATATTTAGACCTATTTTCACTTTATAACATTATCTATCGAATTTATTTCACAATAAATCACTACTTTACCTTGAATCATAACCTCATACTATTACATATTTTTTTCTCTTATATCTTTCTTGCATCTATGCGAAATTGTATTAGATCGTGTGCAAAAAACACTTTACAAATGTCTAAACACTCGCTGCCTGCGGTACCATAAGTCACCGGTGCATTAGGGACACAGGCGTTGATTACTTCACTTGTCGATTTCTAGAAAGATCAAGAATAAAAAAGCAGTTGATGAGCATCTAGTGCTAGACATTGGTACGGTATTTATAGTAGCGGAACTAAAAGTTTCGTCACTTTTCGACCTTAACTCGTTGACATAGAGTCGAAAAGTGACGAACCTTTTCATTCCGCGACTGGACCTTGTTGTATTTTTTTATTATTACAGATGATTCAAACCTTCCCTTGGCGTCATCTATAGACTTATGATGAACCACGGAATTTTCATATCACGAATAAAATTTAAAACTGACTTTATGGACTTTTACAAATATTGATAACACTAATTTATAGGTTCTATCACAATATCTGAAATATTGTCTTTAAGCTCCTAACGCACGCACAGCGGAGGCGTGGCGGTACGGTGGCGGTGACGGTTGTAATATTCTAACTTGTATGAACGGGTGTGCGGCGTACCGCGAACTCGTTCATACAAGTTAGAATATTACAACCGTCACCGCTACCGCGACCCACGCCTCCGCTGTCTGTGCGTTTGGAGCTTAAGGCAGTACAGAAAATTCGTTTTAAGGAAATTCTGGTGTGTTAAAGTTAGCTAACTACGTTTCCTTTTCTCGCACAAAATCGTACATACCTACTTCTTTTACTTTATTTATTCCTTATGGACAGAGAAGGCACGAACGAAATATTCTTGACACATCACATAAAAAATATATTTCACCAGAATCGCAGTATTTTAAGTTTCTACTAAGGTTCTATCGATATACAACCACTACCGAAGAGCAGAACATTATGTTCGTGCGTTTTTTTTTAAATAATAAGTAGTAATAAAAATGATGTAGAGCGATGTTATGGTGTAATTCCAGACCTAAAGCCACGTCCATAGCCGAGCCGCCCGTGATCACGGGCTCGCTGCAGATTCTGCAGGACGTCAGTCCGACCAAGCCTTTACGTCGCAAGGTACGTAACTTACACATTGGTAACAATTTTATGTGAGATTAAAACAGTCCTAACTGTAGTAAAGACCGGCCAAGAGCGTGTAGGACACGCCCAGGATAGGGTTCCGCAGCCGTTACGAAAAAATCCTTTTACTATTAATTATACTGTCCGTATTAAACAAGCACTATTTTATAGGTCAGGCTGCGAATTAAAGTTGAAATTCGCAAACTAATCACTGTACCGAAAAATCGTCTTTGCAACCCTAAAAAAAGAATGATTTTAAAAGACATATCTAAAGATGCCCCACACTATAAGGTTAGACAAGAAAAAAAATCACCCCCACTTTATACCTACACAGTTTACGCTCCATACCTACTTCAGTATATAGTGGAGCGTTTTTGGACAGGAGGTGGTCCCGGGGGCTCCGTTGTCCCTCCTAGGCGTCCGAGGGCTTCGCGACGAGCCGCTGCACCGCTCGGCGCACTGCCTCCCGCACCCCGCGCACCACCGCCCGCTCGGGAACCCGACGCTGCAGGTACCTACTGGCCACGGACAAATAATACTAGATTGCACAACCCGAGACTATAGCTACCCGAGCCGGTACCGCGAGGGTGGAAAGACGCGTCGAGGGGAAAATGGGTTTGATGCTCGAGTTTTACACATTGCTTTTCACTTCGACTGCAAGGAAATTAAACAGCAACACTGGAAAGAAATATTCATTAAAAGCTTTTTTTTTATTTATTTATTTTTTTATAAAAAATAGGCTTACGTTTGGCCTCAATCTCGCTTGATGGAAGGCGAAGATGAGGCCTAAGATGGTACACGTTTGCCTAGAAGGTGTCTATTCACTTTGACATTAAAGATGTCCAGATTATAGCGTTCCGGAAAAACTGACCTCGGCAGAGAGTTCCACTCCTTAGCCGTCCGCATAATGAAAGAAGAGGCAAACCGCTTCGTGCATAATGGAGGAATGTCTACAACATAAGGGTGAAACTGCTCGCCGCGCCTAGACGTTCGGTGACGGAAAGGGGAAGGGGGTATCAGCCTATCAGGTATTAGGTGGGATTTTATAATAAGTAAAATTAAGAAAAGATAAAACGTGCTCTGCAGTCGTCAGCAAAAGTAGATGAGTAGTTTTGGAGCTCTAAATGATCTATACATACTCGACGCTATTACTAAGATAATAAGCCACTATAAGCTATTAGCATTATTATTATGTAGGCCATTTTAAGTTTGCCCAGCCCTCATCAACTTTTGCTAACTATACCTATAGTACTTATTGAAGTATTGTTATAAGGGCCGGCTGCCGCGGCTGTCCGTGACACCCTGATTGAGTTCTCGCTTAGCGAGTACTCTAATATCGTGACCTTTTGATTCCGGCCGGAGCGGGAGTTCCCTTCTACCTGTGTTCTTATTTATTCTTATGGTATTGTCGTGTTCAGGAGTTAAGTGGCAGCGTGAGTGCGGGCGGGTCGGAGCCCGACTTGAACGCGGCGCCCTCCACCGTGCCCTCTGTCGAAGCCAGCGCCACCTCCAGCGAGGACGATAAACCCAAAGACAAGGGTGGTAAGTAAGGCTAAGCCCTATTGTCCACGTAAACCGCACGTCATGCGCACGCTTTCGTTAATTGACGGTTGCAAGACGAACGCTTGCATCTTGCGTAGAAACCTTCGGAATCTCCCCAAAATTACGAGGTAGTGGTAGCCTACTGGTTTGACCTATGGCCTCTTACCCAGAGGGTCGCGGGTCGTGGGGACCGACAAAGATTAAGATTAACTACGATTTTTAATTTCGTGGATCGTGTAATTCTGACATTTCTTATACCTGATTTACACTCTCGCCTCGCCTCGTCGTCTCGCTCCGGACGCGAGCCTCAAAATCAAGGCAAATCACGAGACGAGGCGCGAGGCGCGCCTGTTCACACTCTCGTCTCGTGGCTCGTCCCGCAGTTCGTCTCGCCACTCGTACGCGAGTGTAAACCAGGTATTAGTGTTACCAGGTAAAAATATTTCCCGAAAATTCAAACGAGATTAAACAAAAACTAGGAAATACAGAGCACAAATTCCTTACTATACACATTAAAATTTGACATAATGTAATAAATCATTAATTAATACGTAGTTAAAATAATTTTTGATCTAACTATTTAGACGTAATAAATAATTTATTGAATCAGGCGTTACTTTGCGGAGGTCCATATTAATGAACTAAAACAATTACTTTGCTCACCCGCGACCTTACAATAGTTACGTTTATGCAAGAAATGTGCGTTCATGCAGTTCCTCCACCTCCACACTGTACGAACACACACAAATCACATAAACCCAACCATCACCACCACCAAGCTACACTGACGCGTTTCGAACTCAACCAGAGCTCATCTTCATCTTCATGCATCTGGAATGCATGGAAATAATTAGGTACAACACTATGGGGTCTATTATTAATGAACAGGTAAATTTAGTATCTTCTCCTTTACTGCGGCTTGGGTCGAATTTGAACAGTTAGTTCAAATATAATATGCCTTATAAATAAATAAACAAAAAAATTCAAGGTAGTTTTATAATATGTCAATAAAAGTTAATTTTTGTGGGGTAGTTTGAGAATAAGAAAAATAAAGTGGGTACTTGAGAAGTTACAGTGACAAGTTAAAACATTTGTTTTGGTTTGTTAGTTTAACATTTGGTAGCATAGCATACGGTTGTGGTAACTCTGAAGATGAGCTCTGGTTGAGTTCGAAACGCGTCAGTGTAGCTTGGTGGTGGTGATGGTTGGGTTTATGTGATTTGTGTGTGTTCGTACAGTGTGGAGGTGGAGGAACTGCATGAACGCACATTTCTTGCATAAACGTAACTATTGTAAGGTCGCGGGTGAGCAAAGTAATTGTTTTAGTTCATTAGACGTAATAAGTTATTTAATCCTTTTATGAGTAAAAAATAAATTGTCTCTGGTATCATTGCGATATGACGATGATTGGCAATGATACCAGAGACAATTTATTTTTATGTGTATAGTAAGGACTTTGTGCTCTGTATTTCCTAGTTTTTGTTTATCTCGTTTCAATTTTCAGCAAATATTTTTGCCTGGTAACACTAAGAAATGTCAGAATTCTACGAAATCGAAAACGAAATCGTAGTCTAAAAAGTCAGAAATAGAGAAAGCTACCATAGATTATTGCTGCTACCGTAACTATTGTTGATGCCAGGTCGTTCCCGAGCCAAAGCGCTGTTGGTCAAGCGCGTTCGCTCCGTGGCCGTGTTCTCGCTGGGCCTGCGCAAGGCGCGCGAGGCCGCCGCCGAGAAGCACGGACACGCGCCGCCCGTCACGCCCGACAAATACGGCATGGTCAGTCCTGCTGTAGTAGTAGATTGTACAACGAGAGCATAAAACGAGCCATTTTACCCGAGACGTTCATATAGCCACCCGAGCCGTCACGGCGAGGGTGGATAGACACGTCGAGGGTAAAATGGGTTCAATGCTCGAGTTTTACAAACAGCTTTTTACTTCGATTGCAAGGAAATTAAACAGCAACATTGGAAGTAAATGTTAATTTACGAACTTTTATTTTTTATGCATTTCCGGTACTGTTATAACTTGGTCTTTCGCGTGGTACGGTCGGTTCCCTAACTTAAGTATCCACTTTTTCATACATGTTGTATAGAAAAGTTAGATACTTATGTTAGGGCACCGACTGTACCAGGTTGTCGTTGAGTTTTGGGACATCCTGTATATGTAAATCTAAAGGTCAAAATTTTTATTTTCAGGGCCCTGCAGCTCCTATAGGCGGCGAGCTATCACTCATCCCCATCGAACAGCTGATCCAAGTCGATGACGTAAGACGCCCAACGTAGACATTACACTAACCACTATGTGCAAGCGCAGCCATTTTCCAAGAACCATTTCATGCAGTAACATGTTACTACTGTCTGTATTGCTTGAGTACAAAAACAGTTCCTAAAACATCGAAATCCTGGAAGATCCGATTCCCATAATCCGCATTGTAAGTCTCGTTTGCCATGTTCCAAAAGATCCGTTCAAAAGTTATGTAATGGAACTAATGGACGTATTTAATTTAGAAATTTGTCGTATATGAAAACAGACATACTTGAGCCCTCCACAGACCGAAGCGCGGGGCGTGCGCGCGACGCCGACGGAGCGTGCCCAGCGCGTTGTATAACACTGAATCATATACCCTGGCACACACTGGCCGCGCGGCGCGTTTTGCGCGCGCGATACGTCGGCGGTGTGTGTCAGCGCATATGATTCAGTGTTATACAACGCGCTGGGCACGCTCCGTCGTCTCCCCGCGCACGCCTCGCGCTTCGGTTCGCGGTGGCCATTAATGAGCATATTAGGAAAGTTATACGAAAATTGCTATTTAAAAAAACAGATGTTTTGAAGTGAAGTGTTCAATAGAGACAAATAACGACATCGTTGTTTGTAAGAAATAGTTCTTCGATCAGCGCGCTCTATAGATCATTATTTTTGAAAGGTAACTGCAGATACCCTCCTTTTTTCGCTGGGTTTTTCTGTGTCAGCAAATATCAAGAGTATACGCAATAATTCCGTTCTAACCTAAAAAACTGGTATTTTTAAAGCTTGTAACACAAAAAGTATAATAAAAATGAAGTGTCCTACAACTAGCAACACCGCAACCATAGATAGTATAAAGTGTAGACCATAGAGTAATGATTAGACTTTTGTATTTAATGTCGATTAGGAATGCTATGGAACCAAAAAAAAGTCTTAAATGTATTATTTAGTATTAAACGGAATAAGACGTTGCATTTGTATATGCGTTATTCATTCTCATGAATTCGGAGTTTTAGAATGTTAATACAGTCGGTCTTAAAAGTGGCTTGATGCTGAATGGTACCTTGTCACATTTGCTAACTTGACCCACTTCAAACTGTCACATCACAGCTGTGTCTGTTAATGTGACAAAAGTACTGAATGGTAGCTTTTGAGACCCATAGTAATACGAATAATAATATAAATATTGGGATAATCGTTTTCGACATTATTGGAATGTGAACAAGCCATTACCCGTTCAGGGTGGATAGATAGACACGCGTTTCCGAGTATCCACCTTAGGCGCAAGCCACACAGAAGAGACATGAGGCGGGGGCGCGTCGTAGTCGCGGCGCCCCTTGAATCAGTTTTCATACTAAATGTATAGATGCGTCGCGATCCAAAGCAGACAGAAGATTCGGGGCGGAGACGCGGCCTGCGAACAAACGACGAGGCCTGCGACGCGCTTTCGTCCCACGTCTCTTCTGTGTGGCTTGCGCCTTAGGGTGGCTGTTTTAAAGTCGTTAAACGGAAAGTCATCATTGCTGTTCAAAACACCCAATTTTTCTTTAAAAAAAAATACTTTTTAAAATACTTTTAAGGTGGTTCTGATATTCCAATACGTGATATTATAGGCGTCGTCGTGTCATTTTCGAAACGTTTATCGCATTTGGAAGGTATTTTTCAATGTTGAAGTTTGTTGCAATTGTTGTTTCGCAATTTGTTTGACAGAAGCAATCGTCTGACAATAATTTTGTGTTTGTTTGTCTTTTCACTTCCAATGTAATGTAATGGTTGTATTAAATGGTGAACCGTTGAGTTACTTAAGTAAAGGTTTTATTTCATACTCATAAGGGGCATTTTCAATGGAAAAATTACCAACCTGCTACCTTTTTTTTATAATAAGGTAGTTCTGGTTTTTTTTTACTCAGAATCAAGAGCTGTATTTTGATGATTTAAAAAAAATGCCCTAATTATCCATACAGTTTTTTTGTGTCAGTTCTGTGACGAGGAGTTCCAAAGCTGGCTCAAGAAATAAGGATACTTCTTTTTTTCTTTTTGAATAAGAAAATACCAATATTTTGTTATTTAAAAAAAGTAAATTGTACTTACACTTTAAATTGAGAATGCCCTAAAACGTTCAAGGATTTGCCACACTGGTTGCGTTCTGCGGTCGCACGGTCAGATCGCATATCTATACAAAATATATAGAGGCCGACCATGTTGTTCATACATAATGCGGGCTGCGTTCAATTTGACCTGACCGCGACCGCAGAACGAATCCAGTGTGGCAAATCCTTTAGCCACGATCAGTTTTCTAAAATATCCAAATCATAGAAGATTATTTTCTACAACAGACCCAAATTCTAAAAGGCTCGTTTCCCATAACGTTTAATAGTAAATCAATTCTGAAAAGAACGTACCTAATTGTAAAATGGATATTTGAATTAAAAGGACATTTTAAAAAATTTATCGTATGAGGTTCGTTTTCAAAAAAAATGTACACGATGTACACATTTAAGGAACTTAATTTAAAAAAAATCGCGATCGCGTCCTTTGTGTAACGAAAGTTAGAAATAGAAATGTTTGATAACTTTCGACACAAAGGACGCGGTCGTGATTTTGTTTTCATCAACCCTTAGCCTTTTGAACGCCACACATCGTTTTTGTTACGAACAAAATTGATTGTTATGCGGATGCAAGTAGGTTAATTTTTCTATTTCCGTATTGTCGTCTATAGCCGAAACTGGCGTTCAAAAGGTAAGGCCCCATTTATTGGAGCGTACTACCACAGAATCAAAAGCAGCTATGCAATACATACCTGACAAAGTATATTTTTAAACCTAGTCGTATTTTCAATAATCACAATGGATATTGTGATTTATTTACTAAAGTCATAAGGTTGAATTTCCAAGTCAATGCGCATGTTAAGCCCTTAATGTACATTTTTTTTAAAACGACCCATGATAGTACGTAAAGCTAAGGCTGGAAATGGCAGCTATTCTTGGCATCACACAATTCTGTTTCTACTTGCTCAATAAAATTACAAAAGCTGTCAATTATATGAATGTTAACATTTATTTTCTACATCTACATAATCATAATTATTTAGATGCGTAATCTAACCTGGTATAATCTGATAGTTTAGTTAAGTTAGGATAGTGTGATACTGATACAAGTTGTGAGAGAGTCAAGTAGTGTTAACTGAGAGAATGCTGAGCAGAAATATAAGACCGAATAATTTCTTTATCAATTGGGGTTGTCTATTTTTTTGTAATGGATAACAAATCAAAAACAATGTCGAGATAAATGCTTTTTAAATCGTTTCCTGTAGTTATTTAATTTAAATATAATGTAATGCATTTGTTATATATCAAATAAGCAATGACCTTCATTTTTAAACACTTGGCTCATTACAACAAAATACAACATTGATTTGCTAACGTCAGATAGTGACACTACGAAATACATATCTACATTACGAGAAACAGGTTATCACGCGATTAATAAAATAGGACTCGACTATGATACTGCAACTTTTCCAAAAAAAATCTTTTTTTTTACCATGTTTCATCTAATCTTTCGTATTAAATGGCGTAAGATGCTTGAACTTGTTGGGACACTATTTAAGGAGAGATTTTATTAAATAAAACGCGCAGAGTAACTTACTACGGTTTAATAGAATCGCCATCTTTTTCTCTCTGGCGCTCGCGGCCTCTCACTGGCTGTCGCTCCAAAACGAGCCCCAATGGGAGAGCGCGGAGGCAGAGTTTTCTGTTGTGGCAACACGCCACAAACTTAAACTGTTTCTTACTATGGTGTATGTAAGTTTTTAACAGAAAAAAAAATGTTTGTGTCTAATATTTCTGATCAGATTCGACATATTTTTAAGATCATTTCGTATCTTCGGATATGCTTGTGTGGATTGGGACCGTATTGTGTTATTGTACCTATGACTAAAGAAAAATGGCATGCAAATAAAAATATATGTAGTCTATTTTACAATGTAAGTGCTCTCCATCAGATGTGGTCCCCCCTATTCGATTAAGTTACTATGTCGCAATCTCCAAAGCTTTTATGACAACGACTTAAGTTAATTTCTGAATTAAAAACATACAAGCATTATGATATAATGATTCCTAAAACTCGTGCTACGCTAAGCAATAATTGATTTAGCTAATAGCTTTATTTAGTGTTATTTGTTGTAGAATAATTGTTAATGTTTTCGTGTCGCATCGCATAAAATCATTTATCAGAACGGTTAGCACTCTTCGTGACTAGATTTGTCTCCATCTACTATTAGAGTAGGAAAGGGACAGCGGAAATATAACAAGCGTGCTAGCTCCTGTAGAAAAAATTTACTCGCTAATTAAGGTGCTATGTTTAATTTGTAGTGAGCTCAAAATTGCACCGCAAATTTTGATAACTGGGTCATTCTAAAATTTTAGGCAGAACACTCTGTTACTATTTGTATGGAGCTACCACTCTGTTACCACGCATTATTACATATATTACAGAAATACTAAGAATCTTTTTTTGATTGCGATAGTCAATAATTATCTGTGATATATTGCTGATTGCAATCATCAATCATTTCACTTAAATAACCGCAGAAAATAGACAGTGTAACCGGAAACAACTTTTTTTAGGGTGGGACAAGTTTACCTGCGCAAAATTTTAGAATGACCCAACTCTGAAACGTGGATAGTTTTCTTTTATTTAAAATATAGCAAGCCAGTTTGCAATATTTCAAACAAAAGAGGTCTTTAATGTGTTTCCCGGTGACAATTTTAGCACAAAATTAAATTTCCAAAGTCATCCAGAGCTTAAAGTTCCATTTCCCATTAAATATCAAAACTAAATCAGTTTTCCACAACATCCAAATGCTAAATTCGTTTATCTAACATTATATACTATCTACCTAATGGATGTTCTGGGAAACGGATGTTTTTTGGAAAAATAACGGATATGTTGAAAAATTAACGTCAGAGATTGAGAACGTGTCCGGGAAATAGGTGTTTTAGATGTTCGTTTTGGAAGAGGCTTACTAAAGCCCTCCACAAACCAAAGCGCGCGACGGCGACGGAGCGTGCCTAGCGCGCTCTATAGCACTGTATCATATACGCTGTGCCGCACTCCCGGTGTGTGTGTGTCACCGTATACATGATTTAGTGTTATAGAGCGCGATGGGCAGGCTCTGTCGGCGCCCCGCGCTTTGGTTTGTGGTGGTAGCCTTTATTGTCTAACAAGCGTATATATCAGTCTCAATTTAAATTACCATTTCTTTCTGTTAAACGATGTAAAATGACAGTAGATAGAAATCGGGAAGTCGATTGACATGTTCGACATTAAGCCCATTAAGTTTTTCATTGAACAAAATTATGACTTTTGCATGGTGCCATAATTGGCTAGAATAGCAATGTCTGCAGTCCACAAAATCCGAACCGATCTCGCTTCATCCTACAATTAGTCTGTTTGTAGCATATTAAATATTCGTTGTTATTTATTTTTTATACGGAATATTGATAAACGTTGCATTTTGTGTAGATTTTAAATTATAAGTTTGCAAAAGAATTGGTTGTTTTCATTGTAACCTTTTTCTGGTGTCGAAATTGTAAGAGGAAAGCGAGGGAGTACGTACTCGTAATACGTAATACTAAGTAAGTACACGAAATTTGATGCTTCTTTGTTCAGTTTATTCACTTAATAACATGACATGTACATATATTGACAAGTTTGTTTGGCAAAAAAATATAATGTACTCTTTAATAACAGTAATAAAAACTATCTAATATTACCTCTTAACTTAAAGACAAAGTTTAACAAGTTACATACTAATATTATAAACAGTATTGAGGTGTTCGCACACTATATCAACTCCACACCAATGCTGCAGCAACTCTACTCCTATACCTAGAGATTTTTCTAGCACGAACAATTTGTGGTTGGTGTTTGACATAATAATAACATCGATTCGATTTAGTATTCTTGTTCTATATTTTCAAACGTGTCTCATTGATATAATGCCACTTATAAGACATCGATAAACTAAGTATAAGAAGAGAAAGTATTCGTTCGTGCTAGAAAAATCTCTAGGTATACTACTCACACTTTCGATGAGTAGTCAACTAGGTGATCCACCCAGTGGTCAATAGTGGACAATGCGTAATCAACAGTCAACTCGTCCTCTAACCTCAGTTTCAGTTTTGGTGTTGGTTGCCCGTCAGTCGCAAGTGCATAGTCGCCGCGTCGTGACGGTTGTAATAATCTAACTGTATGTTTAACGACCACCTTAGCCTAGTTGGTAGTGACCCTGCCTACAAAGCAAGAGGTCCAGGGTTCGAATCCCGGTAAGGGCATTTATTTGTGTGATGAGCACGAATATTTGTTCCTGAGTTATGGATGTTTTCTATATTTAAGTATTTATTTATCTATATAAGTATGTTTATCGTCGTCTAGTACCCATAGTACAAGCTTTGCTTAGTTTGGGACTAGGTCGATTTGTGTAAGATTGTCCCCTAATATTTATTTATTTTATTTGTTACTGCATTTTATGCTGTGATTAATGAACAATACGTTTGATATTAGGATTGTGAATTTAGTTTAGACGTGATAAGAATAGGTTGTTTGTTTTGAATAATATAATACCTATGCCAAGACATTTTTCATTAAAAATAAACGTTTTTTATTTTGTTTAACAAAAAAAGTAACTGTTCTCATATAAGAAATCCTTGCAATAACCTTTTCCTTACGATCTGTACAGTAATTTTGAATATTTTGTTTGATATGATACGTCTTCAAAAGTTTCGGTTTCGGTTTCGGTTTCGGCCGAAATCAGAAAAAAACCGAATATTCGGTTTCGGTTTCGGTTTCGGCTAAAAATCGTGTTTCGGTCGGACACTACTTTTTGGTCTCGCATTCTTAAATGAGTACAGATAATTCTACTTTTAATATTGCATAAAAACAGCAATTTTACTTTGTGCATAAGCAAATAAAAAAAGGTGATTTAAATTGCCATTTTTTTAAATAAATTTTTGAAGATGCGATTCTGACGTTTTGCAAAGAACTTAAAAATTTCAATTATCTCACCCCGGCGCCACACATAGCACAAATTAATGTTTCAACACATATTTGAACACATTTGATCACATGTGAAGCACCGGTATTTGCTTATTTGTTCAATATGTAGAATCCCGGTAAAAATACCGGTGCTTCTCTCTCTCTCTCTCTCTCTCTCTCTCTCTCTTCTTCAGCCCATAGCCACCCAATGCTGAGTATCCTGCATTGCTCGCCACTCATCTCGGTCCAGTGCTCTCCTCATCGGTGCTTCACATGTGATCAAATAGGTATATGTGTTGAAACATTTGTACTATGTGTGGCGCCGGGGTCAGAAATGGTTCACTTTTGCATAGGGCATTATGGGACAAAAATGATTTCAAATGACCTCCCCCATAACCCCTTAACGGGAATAGGTCGACTTACCAATAACCCTGTATACTTATAGATAAGTACCACTTATATAAGTTACATCGGCAATAATCGTTTACGCAGAATAGTGCAACCTAACACCGACTGGAACCGAACGTGTATACCAATGACATTATTTTACCTTATGGCTTCAAATACAAGAACAACACGGACTCATGCTATCTCGCTCTCAATATAAGTACATGTGAGGTTTTTCTAACGTGAGGCATCGAATTTATTGTATAAAATAGCACAATAAAATATCAATGGAATCTTTACCGAATTTACTCAATCTTTGTTATGACAGCATAAACAAGCTTGGTTGCTCAGCTAAGCACTAAAAAACCATAGATGACAGGGCAATTATGGCGCGTACGAAACCACCAATAGAATCCCTCCTTCGCTATGTATATTCCCCCTTTATTATCATTCTGTGTGACTTTATATCCTCTAACAATATAAGACTATAGTTCTAATTAATAACAACATTTTTTGTCTTTGTCGCAGTGTTACGTGACTCCCACAACAGCGTACGGCCGGAAAAAAAAAGTCTTATTTTTTTGTTTTTTGCCAAAATTATTTTCTTGCTGCTATCAAACTGTTGGCGTTCTGCAGATTCAACCGCAAACTCCTCATTGTAACTGACATTGGCCCAAGCCTTAAGGCCGCCATTAAGGGGAAATAAAATAAAATAAATAAACCACCAATAGTGGACAGTCACGTGACGCACGTATGCGTGGTGTGCTATGAATGGCTGAAAATTTTTCGCCCCACATCAAAATAAGTTTTCTGCGCAGGTACATCGGCGTAACTTATAAACGTGGTACTACTGTACGAAACCCCTGGCCTGCAGCGCAAGTCCAACTCACACGCCCAGCTTTTAGTATAAAAGTTAAATTATCCCCCAATTGCCTCCTTTTAATATTATTTACATAATAAACTTCCTTACTTTCAGATCACTATAAATAAATTTGTCATTCATAAAGGTTGTCAATTCGGCGTTGTTTTGTACTTTAATTTTTTTTATTACTTCCTGATACTCAGTTTTCAATATTTCAGTTGGATTTAATGGTAATATATGTAAAGCAAGGAGATAAGTTTCAAACATTTCTGTTAGAATGAGCCCGCAAGCCACTAGAATAGAGACATCAGCAACATCCAGTTTCGGATCATTGTTCTCGTAATCAAAATCATTCATACAACACAATATTTTTTTAACGATTTTGTTAAAGAACGAAATGTAACAAAGATTTTTATCCTTTAGTTCCCTTATAAAAGCGCCCAGCTGCAAACCAAAGTCAATACAGACTTCTTTATCGCTACTCATTTTTCCGTTGATAGCCTTTCCCATCATCAGCCTTAGTTTCCAATCCCAAAAGTATGAATACATTTCTGATATACCAAACTGATTTTCGAAACTTTCAAGCAAATATTCAAAAATCTCTACGTTTCGGTAATTAATATTGCTATGTGAGGAGTTTATTATGAGACTGTCAATGAAAGTTCTGAAAAATACTTGAAAGATCAAATCTCCTGTATTGTAATCTTCATTCCAATGGTTGAAGCATTCTTTGGTTATTGTTTCGACTAATTTCAGGCTCTTTTCTTGTTTGGTTTCATTTGGAATGCCAACAATATACTGAACTGTAAGATCCCACAGCACCTTATTCAATTCGACAATGCCTTTGTTAAGTTCAGGACGAAGTTTCTGTTCATATAGGGTCCTCTGGACATGGTCATAGATTAGCCCCTCAAGAAACTTTTCATCCATCAAAGACATGTCAGATGCAATTGAATTAACGACACGAATTTTACGTCGAAAATTAGTTTTCTTTTCAGGCAACCTCGCAACCGTTTTCCAAGCAGTTTCCAAATAAGAACCTCTGAGATTTGCGGGTATTCTATAATCACTAAAACAATCGAAAACCTCATCGGCGTCATCTTGATATAAAGTCAGTGTAAGTTCTTTCAACAATTCATATAAGACTTCTTGTGTTTTCCCTTGTTCTTCTATCACTTTATTGAGCAGTAACAAATAAAGAATCTGCCTTAATGACACATTTTTTGTTTTTTTCCAAACGCTCGAAACAAGATCTTTCAGCTTGGTTGCTTCAAATGTTTTGAATGCTAAACGCATACCCCGTTTTTGTACAGACAAAGGAGCATCTATCAAAAATTTGATGAACTCTGAGCTCAATGCGGGGGGCAGGTTCGCCAGGTACATGTTAAACATATCATTGCAGTGATGCACATAGTCCCCCTTCAAATACAAAGCAGTTTTGGAAAGTGGCACAGGCGGCCGAGAGTAACTCTGGAAGCGACAGATTGCTTGTTGGGTGTATAAAATGTAGTGGCCAATTTTACTATGGTCGATTTTCGGATTCGTAGGTGCAAACTTATCCATTATTTCTAGTTTAATGCTCTCATCCCCCATTTGAAAAATAGCAAATACAATCGAAAATATAGCTCGATACTCACTAGTAGCGCTATCTGGCAGTGATTCATATAATGTCTTCTTAAAAAATTCCAGACATTGTTTTGCAATATCGTTTGAGAAGAATGTTTTGATTCTTCTCAAAAGCAAATTGATTCTAAAATCATGGGATTTATTAAACTCATCTTTTATTAATGGCAGTTTTTCGATGATCAGTGAAGCATCTTCTTTTAGACATCTCATCAGATAACCTTCCGTGATTTGTAGTTTTTCTTCTGGTTTTCCAGATTCACCCACGATATGTTCAAAGTTTTCCAAATCCAGCTTCATGTATTTAACAATCGTTTCCGGATATTTATCTTCCTTCCTGAAAACGCGTCTCAACTCTACAGATCGGTATAAATAAGGGCGAACATTGGTTTTGACAACATCACTATATTCCTGCGAATCAAATTCCGATATTTTGCCGATCAAGAATTGGTTCACATAGTTGTTTACAAGATCTTTTCTCTCATCATTCAATGGAGTCAAGTAATACCTTAAATCATTACTAAACTGACCATGCTCTAAGTATGTCTGTAAATCTTCAGGAAGAGTTTTATTATTAATTATATGATATATCAATGAAACTGTAAGGGTATCGTCATGTCCCCAGTATTTTGAAGTATTGTAGATATCAACACTGCGCAATAACAAATCAAAAGCGCCCCAGCAAGCTTCGTCAAACTCCAATACAATGTGACACTCCATGACTGTGTTTATAAAGTCAAGTTTCCTATCCCTTATTTCATTGACATGTCTAATATAAAAATAGTTCAACAGCTCTTCCAATTCCCTTTGAGTCTTTGCTGACTTTACCATAATCTTAAGCAAGTCTGATCTTTTTCTTAAGTCAGTGGCGATATATATTTGTGATTTTATTTCTTTGAAGGATTTTGTGAATGAAACAAATTCATACCACTTGTAATTTTCGTCTTCGGGAATTATGTCTAGTTGCTCTTGTAGATGTCTTAAAGCCCAAGTTTCGCGCTCTTCTGAAGTCATCAGCTCATAGTAGTTGTATTTATAGAATGCCTCACTCATTTCAAATTCTGTATTGTATTTTTCAGTAAAGATTTTTTTTACAAATTGAAATATGCTCGGTGTTTTTATTATATCAAGTATGTCTTTGTAAGTTCTGAAATACTCACATCTCCAAAATTCACATTCTTCATCTGGAAGAAGAGCCACAGCATAGACTTGTGCATCCTCCGAAGAGCTGTGTTTGATTAATTCACTCTTATTTAGAATGTTTATGTACAAAAGTGGTTTCTTCATAACTCTATCCTTGTGCTTCTTTAATATACTTCGCGACATTTTAACACTAACTTTTTTTTGATAATAGTAAGCTTCAGTGTGCATTTCTAAAAGAGTGAGATACATCTCTTCGTTCAAAGAGTACAAATATGATAGTTGTAGAACAGGCCTTTCTCTTTTTGCATAAGTAATAGCCAAAGTGAAAGAGTTACCAATAAACTTTTTAAAGTAATCAATTTCAACAAGGTTATACAAATCAAAAAATCTCGACTCATCATTCATAAGCTCATTTTTATATGATTCAGATGTGAAAATTAAGAACTTGAGAGCATTGTTCCGCATTTTTGTATTGATACAGTACTCATAGAATACTTGTGTTCGTATTTCGTCCCTTACATGAATGGATATAGTGCTGAGCGTTTTATTCTTCATTTTCAATGACATTTTTGGAAAAATATGGTGATGTAAATATTCTGGATTGATCAAGTGAGCATAGTCACTGCCATACAACCATTCACACTTCAGTGCTCTTGAGACATACAAACTGTCTCCGGATTTAAGTTCTTCAAGTACAAAATCAACATTTTTGTATTTAGAAGCTAGATCTATTTTGAAAATTCTGTCAATATCAGAATTGTCTGCACAGTTCAGTTCTTGTAGGTCAACTTTGTTCTCGGCTGCTTCATTCACCTTCAGATTAAGCTCCTTCTGTCTCTCGCAGATATTCTTACCTTGCAAAGTTATCATTGTGAAGTACCTGAAACATACAAAATATTTTTTCTTCCCATCAAGAAATATATTTACTTACAGGTGTTGGACGAAGACATGAACAATAATAAGAAATAAGAAATAAGAAATTTATTTGATTTCTCCACCACCAAGTACAATGTAGGAACTTAAATATTATAATAAAGTTGTAATTGGGAGACTTTAGTGGGGGAGACTGGTGCCCGAACTAGGGAGATCCTGTGTGTCAGGTCACCAGGTCTCCTGCCCTCAGATGTCCGCAACTACTGAGTTACAGTTAAAAAATAAAAATAAAAACAATTTGAAAAAACAATTTGCATTACAAATTACATTAAGAATATGATATAGATTTTAACCATAGTTCATAAGGATGTGTATGTGTGTGTGAGTGTGTGCGTGTGTGTGTGTGTGTGTGTGTGTGTGTGTGTGTTTGTGTGTGTGTGTGTGTGTATGTGTGTGTGTGCATGTGTGTATGTGCGTGCATACATGTACATATATATTTTTGTTTACTTTATAACTTACGATTTTGGATGTTGAGGACAAAGTAAGTAGCTAGAACCAGAGAACAGGGGTGGATTTTTCCTTCTACCTCCTTTTGTTCACTGCAACCAATCTATCCACATTGCACATAATATAACATGCCTTCCCCACAAGTGTTCATTAACCCGTCAAAACCCGCTGGCTCCATAAGGCGTCGAGTACGCCTACAATGTTTGAAGTACGGGCGTTTGCAGGTTAATAACCAACAGTTAAATCAAAACATAGTCTTAAATAATTAGTTTAATAGTTTTTGAGAAAATTCGCATGTAATAAATTTATATTTTTTTTTCGCGGATCCACCACGATTTTTTTAACCAAACTTGCACAGTTACACTGCTAGATGTAAGGAGCTTAGCTCCGTAGTTTTTAGACTCAAAAACAGAAAGATCAATAAATTAACTTTTTGTACCTTCAAATCTTGCACCCTGAAGACGAAATGCAATTCAACGGCAACTACCTACTGTATCATTTACTGTAGGCACTGACTGCATGTAACCAGCAATCACAACTTTAAAATAATCTCTTAGTAGTCTGTGAATGTGAATAACTTTTGTAAATAAACAATATATAAACTATTATGTTTAACCTTCGACTTACAAACGAATTATTTATATAATCAATTTATCACAGACAGAATTAGACGATGACTAATTCTTTTTTTTATGGGATTTTATGGCCTGATGACTAATTCTATTCTAATTGACTTGACACTTGCCTGACACTGACAGGACTGTAAATAGTAATTTGTTGGGTGCGTAGGGATGTTGACACCACGACACCACCAATCAACTGACGTACTTTTTATGAGCTGTCAAAACACATTCCTTCCATAGTTTGAATGGCAATAGCAACATATGACGTCACTTGTTCGCATACTCAATTAACTAACTATTTATTTGTTTTAAAGCAACAAGAAATCTAATTTTGCAGTTAATCGCAATTTAATCTGGTTTTTAGGGCTAAAATAAAGCGTTTTTTTACTGGAGTCGTGTCTTCGAATTATTTTTTAATGGTGTCAACATCCTTATTGTCGACCCGGAATCACAAAATGGAATATTTGAATAACATTTCAAAACGTCTCGGGATTGTGCAGGATTTTGAGGTTGTTGCCTGGATAAATGAAAAAATACTCAATTATGTTACGCTCAGAGGAAATAAACACATGGAGCATTTACATGAATCAAAACATCTATTTTTTTTTAAATAAGTATTACTTGGAAAATTGCATTTTAATTAAAATTATTGTCAACCTATGTTATTTCACACGTGGTTTAAGGTATTGTACAAAGAGTATTGTAATATTATATGAACGGTCACAACAAACAGGGAACGCGGGGCGCCAACGGAGCGTGCCCAGCGCGGTCAATAACACAAAATCAAATACGGTGTGCCGCGAAGCCGGTGTGTGTCACCCACCATATATTTGATGCAGTGTTATAAACCGTCGGCGTCGCGCGCACGCCCCGTGCTGCGGTCTAAAAATTGTCTAATGTTAAATGGACCAATCGAACGAAAGGCGCTAACAGTGAGCTTAGTAACATATCATTGGGCGCTTAAGTTACCAGAGCTCTCCACACCGCCATCCATCACACCAACCGGTCGGCGTCGCGTACGGTCTGTGGTGGCTTTAAATTGACAGGTTAGAGGGGTTTTTTTAAGTTTAATTAAGTAAATGAACGTTTTTGTACCTACCAAGGTACCTACCATTCTACAAACAAAGCACATAATTTTATACTAGTGGCCCATGGGAAGACTTTTGACTCTAGCCTAAGTATATCTTTATAAAAAGTGGGTATGAAGTATGAATAAAAAATACAGATGTGATATATATGGCTTAAAGGTCTCTGAAACCAGGCCATAAAATCAAAAAAAAGATGTGATATTATCAAGATATTATTATAACTACTGTTCGATCTGAGACCCTACCACGAAGTGCAAAATTCTAACTCCGTTTCGTGCCGTCCAGCACACGCTAATAGGATTTAATACGAGAATGAGCGGGACGGTCCGATACGAAGTTCGATTAAGGAATTTCGTGGTAGCCCCCCTGAAACAAAAGGCTGCATTCCTTATGTCATGCATTTTCTCTATGCACCTGGCCTTATGGCCTTATACTCCGAATTCCATTTTCGAACTTTGCATCGTGCCGTTTCGTTCACGCTAATAGTACTGAACATAAGAGTGAAATGAAAGGGATGGCACGATAAGAAGTTCAAAAATCGAATTTCTTAGTAGCTCCCCTGTTTTCAATATGTAGGTATAGCTTTTTAGTTAGGGTATAAGTTGGCAGCCGACCGCACGCAGCAACAGCAGACGACGTGTCGCTAGCTACGGAGACGGAGGGTATTTCATAGAAATAAGGTATAAGTTGGCGTAGGTTACTAGCGACACGTCGTCTGCTGTTGCTGCGAGCGGTCGGCTGCCAACTTATACCCTTATGCGGCGTTTATTAAGAGTCGCTGTATTATATTGGATGGTTTATTTACATATTGCCCTTAGGTACTAACATTTTTTTTTTTTTTTAATCCTAAATTACTTTTAAATCATTAAAATGTTGTCGTGATTTACAGATATTTATATTTATTATTTATGTATTTCTTTTTGGGTCACCTGTTCATTGTTAGCATTTAAATATTTTACAATCACGTTAAATAAAATAAGAAAGTTTCCAATATTATTAAACAACAGTATAAGAAGAGACATTATGGCACTGGTCCCACTGCCGACGATGAGCGAGAAGCGATTATAGAGCTAGAAACTAGAAACGAGTTGGCGAGCAGCGAGAAGCGAGTGTGTATTCGAGTGCTACGGGCGATTACTCGCACCAATCACACGGGCGGGGCTCCAAGCTGTACACTAGAAAGATCGCTGGTTGGTCTCTCATCGTGAGTTCTGACCTCTAAGCGAGTTTTATCGTTGACAGCTTTTATCGCTTCGGTCAACTAGTGAAGAGAGAGTCCTTGCCGGCAGTGTGAACAACCAGCGATCAGCTACAAATGTCTTTCTCTTTTACCGAAACGGGATCTTTATCTTTTGTTCGTTTCTTGAGCGAGAAAATAGTCGATAGCTAGTCGCTCTCTCTCCTTTGGTGGGACTAGTGCCTAAGTATAAAGTTGATTTGCTTAACCTCTTCACCGCTACAAAACAAACAAAGTGACGTGCTCTGTACGCCACGCCACGTTACGTGACAAACCGATTTTCTAGTTAAAATCCATTGTAGAAGGGTTTCTTTCGAGTTGAAATATTGGTCATGTTAGATGACGTTGACGTCTGAGGCATTTTATTGGCACGACACGACTAGCTGACTAGGCCGGTGAAGAAATTAAATATCAATTTTCAAAACTTAAGTTTTAAGTTAAAATAAAAATCAGTGAATAAACTCATATTAATGTGAAATAAACATTTACAATACATTTATTTAATGCATATTATAAGAAATATATTATATCTAACAAGTTTGGTAAACGTCAAAAAACAATATTTTTAAAATATTAGGTGATATTTTATTCCACAAGTTTAAATTTAGCTCATTATGTTTGCTGTTTTTAATGTCATATAAAATTCTGTTATAATTTAATCATACCCCCTATACCCTTAATAAATAAGACTAATTATTAAAAATAATTTAATTAAGTAATATATTGTATTATCTAGAATAATAACAATCAATGTATGCACAAAAGTCAAATCGACTGTAAAATAAAACATAATTAATATTTACAACGGTTTTCATTTCAATTTTAGTCATCTTCAAATCAGAATAAATAAAATAAAATCAATTTAACTAACTTGCACACGCAAACATAAGTACTTTTTGAGTACGTTTTCACTTATCTTATTACTATTTAAAAATAAATAAAAAATTACTTAATTATATTAAACTATTCAGCCTAAGTGCTGTTACTAATTTTTCCTAGTACTTTTATCTGTTTTTTACAAGGTCGCGAACAAATATATAAGAACGTAGATAATCTGGGTCTCAGAAAGTCTATAAGTACTTACTCTATTCCCCATACCAATACAGCCACTTGTGTCATAATGTCGTTATTACGATACACCTAGCTGCCACAGATTATTAAACGTAGGTTACACTCAACACTAAAGACCTAAAGACCTGCTGAGTTGAGTAGAGTAGGGTACAGTAGGGTACAGTACGGTACAGTATGGTAAAGTAGGGTTCAGTAGGGTACAGTAGGGTAAAATAGGGTACAGTAGGGTAAAATAGGGTACAGTAGGGTAAAACTGGGTGCAGTAGGGTAAAATAATTTACAGTAGGGTAAAATAGGGTACAGTAGGGTATAGTACGGTACAGTAGGGTACAGTAAGGTAGAATAGAGTACAGTACGGTACAGTAGGGTAAAATACGGTAAAACAGTAGGGTAAAATAGAGTACAGTACAGTAGAGTCGAGTCGAGTCGAGTCGTAGAAAAAATATTGTATGCAACGGTGTATAATTTGGTCTTAACGGCTCGTGCCGTCTTCCATTGCGATACGAACGGTCACTCGCCTTTTAAGACCTAACTTATACAACCGTTGCATAAAATGCTATATTATTATATTATACCATCGAAGTTAAACACTAGGCAAACGAAGTTTGAACAAATAGTTTCAATAACGGTTACGAATGGATCGTAATAATAATAACGTGATAATAAATAAATAAGACGACAAATTAAATGTGTGGCAATATTTTTAGATTCGGAAACAATAACACACAGAACGTTTTATTATATTAAAAAATAAAGTCATTATTTATATCTGAACGATTCTATCAGCTTTCTCGATTTAGCCTCACTGTTATTATATTTTTCCTTTATAAAGGCGGATAATTCATCGTTATTTTGACTTTTTATCCCTCGTAACACTGATAGCAAAGTTTTTCTGCAGTCTGGACTTACCGTCAAATCAGTCGGTAATATCTTCAAAGCAAGAATATAGGTCTCGAAGATTTCATTACTAATAAGCCCAAAAGCTATGAGGACCAAAGCATCTTCAACACTCATCGACGCAGTTATTTTCATGTGCATGTCATGTATAGCACTTGAAATTTTTCCAAAAACTTTATCGAGAAAGGAAATGTAAAAACAATTTTTCTCCTTTAATTGTTTGACAAAATCGCCGAGTAAATAGCCAAAGTGACAGTAAACAATTTGATCGCATTCCTGTCTACCTCTAATGGCGTTCCTGGTAATCAATGCTAATTTCCAATCCCAGAATCTTGAGTATGCTTCCGATAAACCAATCTTGTTTACGAAATTTTCAAGCATTTTATCTGCGATATATATTAATCTCAAAAATTTAGGGCCGAAGTAATCTGGTTTCTTTAAAATATCACTTATAAAGACATTGTAAATTTCTTGGTAATAAAATATTCCAGTGGGATGATCGTCATTCCATCGCTTGAAGCATTCTTCGGTAAACAATTCTACTATTTTGAGGCTGCGTTCTAGTTTCGCATTATTAGGAATGTCGGTAATGTAAAGGAATTGTAAGCGAGTAAAGATAATGTCCAGGTAACTTGGTTCCGTTTCCGTTACGTTAAGGGGAAGTTTTCGCTGGAACCTACTCGCAATCTCGCCGTGAATAAGGTCATGGAGAAATTCTTGGTGCATCAAATCTCTGTTTTTCAAAATCGATTCAGCTACTTCAGTTCTATAATGGTGGATTAAATCGGTTCCTGGCAATTTAGCAAGGCTTTTCCAGCAAAGTTCTAAGTAATGACCCCTGAATTTTTCAGTTATATTTTCACCCCCAAAGTTACAAAAAATGCCTTCATCATCATTTTCCCGTACATTAAAAGTCAAATGTTCTAACAACTGAGTGTGGCATATTTCTACGTCTCCATTTCTGATTCTCTTCAGACTTGCCACGTAAATTTTCTTCCTAAGTGTAGTGTTTCTTGTTTCATTCCATACTTCAGCAATTGCATGTCTCAAATCATCAATTTTTACTGTTAATTCAAACACTAAGTGGATCGCTCGCTTTTGAATGGGCAAGGGAGAATTCAGCAATAGCTTAAAAAACTTTGTGCGCAAAGCGCGTGAAAGGTTCGACATATGCATATAGAGCATCTGTTTACATGCAGGTAGGTAGCCCTCCTTGAGGTACAAAGCAATTCTACGTAGTGGTACAGGCGGCCGCGAATAGCTATGGAAGCGGCAAATTGCTACCTGGGTGATATAGTCATTGTGGTTCATTTCATTTAGCTCTATTGTAGGTTTTGTTGGTGCAAACTTATCCATTAGCTCTGTTTTACTTCTTTCATCTCCCAATTGAAAAATAGCAAACACTATCCCATTTATAGTTAATGGTTTGATAGGTCCGTTGTATGGCAATTCACCATAAAGTACCTTTGTAAAATATACAAGACATTGCTTTGCGATGTCATTTGAGAAAAATATTTTAATTTTTTTTAAAAGCATATTGATTCTGAAACATTGGAATGTTTCAGAAGCGTTATATTTATCTATTATTGTAGGCAGTGTTTCAGCAATCTGTGAAGCATCTTGTTTGAGACATCGCAACAGGTACCCTTCTGTTAGTTTTGATTCATTTTTATATTTATTCTGTAAAAAGCTTTTAAAGCATTTAAAATCTAATTTCATAAACTTTAGAATTATATCTGGATAATCTTCATCGATGTCAAATTCACGAAAAAATTGTCTACAGTCTAGGAACAAATTTAAATAGTGGAGTCCTTTCTCTCTATATTCATAATCAGTACAGTACTTTTGCATATCGAAATCTAAAATTTGATTCATTATTTCACTATTCATCGTATCGTATACAAGACATAATTCCTCTTTTTTTAGCTGTTTCAGATACATTGCGAAGATATGATTATAATTTTCGCCAACATGCATGAACTGTCGTAAGTGTTCTGGAAGTGTTATATTGTTTATAACACGGTATATAAATGAAACCGCGGGAAATTTATTACTTTGCCAATTATGCAACTGAAAATTTTGCATTATCATATCAAAAGTAACCCAACAAGCGTTATTGAATTCGAATACATTGTGATATTCGATAACATTCTCTAAAAAAATTGCTATGTATATCGGTTGTTCAGACATAATGTGCTTATTATAATAATAATTAAGTAATGTCTCTAAATCATCTTCAGTCGTTGCTGACTGCACCAATACTGTCAACATTTTCGACCTTTTATGTCGCTCAGTAGTTTTACACAGTTGATAATTAATTAATGATAAAGATTTGGGGAAATGCATAAACTGACACCATTTGTAATTATCACCTTCAGACAATATTGCAGATGATTTTGTGATTCTTTCCTGCATTTGCAACATTTTCAGCAACCACGTTTTTCTCTCTTCAAGTGTCATTAAATCGAAGTAACGGAATTTAATGAAATTACTATTCAATTCAAAATCAGATGTACCATATTTCTCTTCAACAATTTGTTTGATGAATTGAAACTTGCTTACTGTGTTCAGTAAGCCGATGAGGTCTTTAAATTTGGTGTAATAATTACTATGCCAAAACAGTTCTTCATTTTGGGGGAGGACAGCACGTAAATAAATTTGTGCATCACCACAGGAGCTATACATAACTACTACATTTGGATTTAAATACCGTAGATATAAACATACGTTTCGAAGAACCCTGTCCTTATGGTTTTTCATTACGCTACGTGATGTCTTCACGCCAAGATATTCTGTTCGAGAATTTTCAGGGTACCTTTCTAAAAGATTGAGATAATTTTCTTCGTTTACAGAATACAAGTAAGAAAGTTCTACCAATGGTAATTCATTTTGAGCGTAGGCATTAGCTAAGTAAAAAGAACTACCAATTAGGTGTTGAAAGTAAAGCGAATCCTTATCCAATTTCTGACTTAGTATATTATTATTCAGAACATTAAGCTTAAAAGGGCCAGATGTAAAAATTAAAAACTTTTCGGCATTATTTGTTAAACGGTATTTCATGCAGTACCCATAAAAATCCTCTGCTCTTATTTCATTTTTTATATTAGCAGAACACTTAGTTAACATTTTCTTTTTCATTTTGAATGACATTGTTGGAAAAATATAATAATGTAAATAATGCGGGTTAATCAGATGTGCGTATTCACTTGTATATAACCATTTACATTTAAGCGCCCGCGATATGTATAAACTGTCTCCAGATTTCAGTTCTTCTATAATATATTCAATATTTTTATATTCAGAAGCAAGATCTATTTTGAAAATGCGGTCAATGTCAGAATGGTCCGCACATTTTACTTCTTGTAGGCGAACATTGTTCTCAGCTGCTTTCTTTACCTTGAGATTGAGGTCCTTCTGCCTTTCGCAGAGGTTTTTCCCTTCTAAAGTTATCATTATTGAAGACCTGAAATATAACAAAATATTGTTAAAATAAAGCGCCGGTCAATTGCTGGTTGGAATTTACCATGAGCATTTTATACAATCCTTTTTCGTACTTTTTGCCAAGCTGAAAATTAACTAAGTATTGCTGAAGATTACATTTTGAATACAAGCTTTTTTGAGCTGACTGTGCCTTTTGTTGACCGTGTATATGTTTTTGAATTTCACCCAAGCCGGTTTACTAATGTTTCGCAAATTACGTTTCCCAAACTGCAAATGCAAATGTTTCATTTCCCAAATGTTTATTTTTCTGAAACTGTAAACTTTTCAGGATTGTTATAAAACAACCCTAACCTAACCTAACCTAATCTACAAAATAGTCCTGAAACATATCCTGAATAGTTTACAGTTTCAGAAAAAATAAACATTTGGGAAATGAAACATTTGCCAAATGAATCAGTTTGGGAAACGTAATTTGCCAAACGAAAGTACACAGTATGTACCTATGTTGATTGTTTTCAGATGTAATATATTTTTTTTTATTTGAAAGAAGATACTGCTAGCGTGATCTTTTAGGTACTTAAAGAAAAAAAATGCTTGCAATGAATTTTTAGACGTGCGGTTCAAAAGTTAGAGGGGGGACACATTTTTTTGAACTTTCGGAGTGAATATCTCCGAAAATATTCACTTCATCAAAAAATGGTTTTAGAAAACTCCTATTTATTTTTAAATACCTATCCAATGATACCCCAGACTATAGGGTTAGACGAGAAAAAAAAATCACCCCCACTTTACGTCTATACGAGACGAGGTACCTTAAAAAATTTTTATTAGATTTTTTTATTTAACCACTTTGTCGGCGTGACTGATATATATATTCATGCCAAATTACAGCCTTCTAGTACTAACAGTCTCTGAGCATAGCCGCGGACAGACAGACAGACGGGCAGACATGGCGAAACTATAAGGGTTCCTAGGTGACGTTATGGAAATTGCACAAAATATTGCTGTGTCCAACATTCAGTAGTAAGTAATTACCAGTGGCGTAGCGTGCCTTGGAGGGGCCCTATATCAAAATTAGTAGGGGAGCTTTCCCTGGAAGCACGAGATTAAGTGACTTTGTGGATAACATTTTACTAATTTTTGCTTACACACGTTATAGGGGCCTCTATAGCCCGGAGGCCCCGTATCATCAGTACGGTTGATACGACGGTAGCTAACCACGCCCCTGGTGATTACTGTGATATTTTACAATTAACACTCACCATTTAGGTGAAACTAATCCATAGGCATTTAATTTATATAATAACTATTACACGAGTACGTGGAAAATTTACTTTTAATATTTTTTTTATGTAGAAATACATGTTAGGTACATAAAGTAACGGTTGAAAATGAATCGTTGCACGTTTAACGAATGAAAACAGAAAGTTCTTGCTGTTTTCTAGATACCCTACAAAATTTAGTTAAAATTTATTTATCAAAGATTTTTTATAAAATATGAACTAGTCATATAGAGACTGAATTGACATACATTAACTAAAAGTTTGATTACATCTTATTTTCTGTATTTTTATTGGTTTTCGCCCCCAAAAACTTTACAAAACTTACTACCTACCCAACTTTACAATCATGTCAATGACGTCCTTGAAGCGTTTTTTAGAATGAAAAAGTAATATGGTTTTTCAGTTTTTTTTTATAGTGGCCTTGTCGTGTTTATTACCTGTGGTAAATTTAGAAGAAAATGGCGGTTGTTGTATCGTAAAAATAAAATGATTTGATACTTGATTGATTGATTCACTTGATCGCTTTATTTGAGTTACGTGATCACAGCTCTTTAACTTAAAAACAGTACATTTTAAAATGTTATGCCAAATTAAATTTTAATGCATGTCATAACATCTCCTTAACCAAGTTGATGCCTGATGGCATAGCGCGGATTTAGGCGGCATTTATTCGTGAAAATACTTTGTTTATTGTATTATTGTGCGATTGGTTGTGTTGTAAACATGTCTTAGTTGTATCTAGTGTTTTATTTACAACTGTGCGGCAGAAGCACCAATAATTTCAGTAAATTATTTCGACTACAGATATGTTGTGGTAGCTTTGGTTTACAATCTATTTACAATGGGTGAATCTGAAGAATTCAATACCTTGACGTTTGAGAAGAAGCTTATGCAGTTAAAGGATACGCAAGAGAGCATCCAAGGATTGTCGTCATGGTGTTTGAAACAAAGATCACACCACAAGAAGATTGTGGCGAGTTGGCTTAATGTTTTGAAACGCGTGAAGGTAGAACAACGTTTGGTTCTCTTTTATCTGGCCAACGATGTGATTCAATACAGCAAGAGGAAGAACTATGAATTTGTGGAGAGTTGGGGTTTGAATTTGCAGAAAGCTACTCCCCTCGTGAGGTTGGATATGTTTACATCTTTGTTGGGTACCTTATGTTAACCTTAAGCCAAGCAAAAATTAATTAATTTATACATCCATGGTTTGATTAGCTTCATTCGGTTTTCTGATAGTAATCATTTCACTACTTAAAGAAATAAGCTTGGGCAGTAAACACATAAACTATGAACTCATATGTTACAACCTTTAGAGGTTATTTTAACTATCCTTGTATGAGTTGGTGTGGATCTCATTGCAAGTAGATTTTAGGAGGCAATGTAATTCATTCATTTCTGTTGGGTGGAAATATTATATTCTAAACATTGTCTAAACTTAATAGTATTCTATGTACCCAAATACAAATGACATGTTATACACACTCAGTGTCAGTTCACTGTGTCTCTTTTGACTCATGCACATGTTATTATTTTATTTACAGAGAAGAGAAAGTTCGTCAAAAGATACTCCGTATTTTCAAGATCTGGGAGCAGAGATCGGTGTATGATGATGAGTTCCTTTCGGACCTCACGGGGCTGCTTAGCGCTGGTGCTGTTAAAAAGACTGATGATGAGGCCTTGGACTTCCAGGTTAGATCTTAAATCTTAGTGCTAGTTATACATAGAGCTTATATCTTTGAACAAGTAATAGTTTTTAGGGTTCTGTGATTATGGTAAGAAGGCGTTAGGGGGTCTGCTCTTGAAAAAGGTTGGGAAACTGTTCTGTACCTAAGGTTCCTAAACTTTTTGGACTGCCGCCCGTTTACAAGAAAAAAATATTTCAACACTCCCCTTACATAATAGTTAACTATACCTATTTTATATGTCTGTCGTATTATCTATTAATAATCTCAAATTAAAAATTATTTAGATCTGCTACCGATTCTGTAATAAGCTCCAGCATCTACTAAGTGCTGAAATCTGCCACCAGTTGGACACCTATGTTTGATACTATTCTATTTTATATTTTTTTTAAATTTAAATTAAATTTGTATACTTTTTAACTGCTATGCGAATTATTGCTCTATCCATGCTCCAAAAGTGTTCAACTTTATTTGGTTTTTCAAATAATAAATAGATAATTTCAGTAAAAAAAGGTTTAGAGCTAGTGTAGTAATGTTTAGTGATATCAGTGGCATTGACTAATTATTTTTGTAAGGCAACCCACAGAGTGAGAGAAGCTCGAGTTAGGTATGCATTCACTATCTCTTCCTGTCGCCAACTTATACCATTTGACAGAGAAATGGTGAATGCAATTGCACATGCCTGCGCATTAGATTATAAGCATATTGATGGTTATCAAATTGTTACAGTCTCATTTCACTGATGGATATTAGGTTTTGTTGCTACATGTTGTTGTAATGTTGTTACTCCTTTAATTTCTAATTTTAGCCTCAACAACTGGTAAACAAAATAAAGCAATGCTCAGTACTGGAAGCGGACACTGACCTAAGGCTGAAATACATCCACGACAGCCATTTGCCACTGAATGATGCGGATGCATTGTGTGCCAGTCTTAAAGGTGAGATTAGGACATTTATCAGACTACTCAGCATTTCCATAGTAGACCTCAGAGTATCGAGAGCACATTGAGAAATTTCGTAAGCATCAAGGAATGATTTTGAACTGGGTATGATTCGCAACCTCAGCTATCATCATCTCAGCTTATACCCATCCCATAGCAGGGCACAGGCTTCTCAGAATGGGAGGGCTTGGGCCGTAGTTCCCACGCAGGCCCAGTGTGGATTGGGAACTGTAGGGGCCGCTACCGAGTTTCCGTAGGGCTCCTTGTTAAGGTTGTAGTTGAAGTAGATAGTTAAAGTTATGACTCTTCTAATAATTTATTGGTAAGTATGTATAAGTTAAACTAACAAACTAGTATATTGAGACCGTGTATCTTTGACGTTAGTTTCAGAGATTAAGAGTGAGAGAGAGTGACCCGCGGAATACGCGTTGAGATTAATTTATATTATAGTTTTTAGGTAAATATTGCTGTGGTCGACACTACCACGCAAATTAAAGTAGGGCGCGCGTTAAGCTAGAAATGACTGTGCGGTGTTGAACCGTACAGGAACGTTACCCGCAATAATTTATAATAATTTCTCTGCAGTTGTGTGCATATAATGTTTTCCTTCACCGTAAAGCTCATGGGTGAATCAATTTTTTGTGTTTACTTTGTCCTTTGTTGTTCATAAGTACCTACTGTTTCATAGAAAAATGCTTAGGTTGTCCAAGGGACACAATTTGTGTAACCATAGCAACGGTGCAACTAAACAATTCACCGTCATGCAAAATTTAAAATGTAATTTCATAAGTAAATTCCGACAACTCAAGAGGTGTGAGCCTGGGCTTGAACGATTGACCCTCTGCTTGAGAGACCATCATTCTGAAAGGAGGCCTGTGCTGGGCTGAGAGATGAGGTGAAGTGCAAAAAGCATAACCTATGAAAGAAACTATTTAGAAACTAAGATAAATATACAATTGTTGTTTAATTTTCAGAAAAAAGTGCAACGGAGGATGTTGAAAAAGAGTTAAACGAGGGGATTGGATGCGTGGAGCGATACACTCAAGCTTTGCAACGGGAGATTGTGGCACGTGAAGCTTTGTTAGCATTGTTGACATCAGCAAACCAGTATTACTCCACCCAGAGAGGCGAAGTGAAAGTGGTGGCTTATGTGAGTATACATTTACTGACATAACATGTATGTACATACAGTCAAGATCCAAAGTATGTATCTGGAAAGCCATGGAACTTTTACTAAACTTGTCCATAGCCTAAGGTGGCCTGTCTGTCGGTGGATAGAGAAGCTTGTTCATTATTTACTGAGCACACTGTACTGTGTGACACGCTTAACACTTTCAGTGCCGCTGACGCCGATCGGCGTCATTATTGACCTAATCACTGCCGCTGACGCCGATCGGGGTCAAAATTTTACTGACCAATCTAGATCTTATTCTTAGGAACTATTCCTATTTTTAAAGTAAGCTTTTATCTGGTCTTTAGAACATCCAGGATTAGTCGGTTTCAAAAAATACACATTTTGAGCTTGTTTAACATGCACGCCCAACTCGAGCATCCACTCGGGCCTTACAGTAAGGCTTAAATTAGTTAATACACAAAATAAGCCCTTATAGACGTCCAGTTGAATCGAGACGACGGGGGGTTGAAATCGCTCGCGTTCGTAGGTTTACCCTCGAGACCCTACACTGACCCCTGGGTGGTGCTTAACGAGCGATACAACTCCGGTGGTAGGCTTCGGCCGCGGCTGGTCACCACCTTATAGTTTGAGCCAGGCCGCCAAGCGATTCTCGTCGTGTTTCGTTCGGCCTGTTGCCTATAGAAGCCATTCTGGAGGAAGGGTCTGAGCAGTTGTGCAGCGCGCGCGTACCGGTTACAGTGCCCCGTATTTGTTGTACGGTTTGCAGCTTGGGGGCGCGCGCAACACCGCAAACAACTGTCTTATTTCTGCTTATTCCCCTAAATTCAAGTCTAGGGTATATGCAATTTACTAGGCAAGTGTGCTCCATCGTAGACCTCATCTTCGCTTTCCATCAGGCGTGATTGTGGTCGAACACAAGCCTATATATTGTATTAAAAAAACCGGCCGAGTGCGAGTCGGACTCGCGCACCGAGGGTTCCGTACAAACTTATGTATCTATGAACATCCATCCATCCTAAGCACAATGTGCGCAGTGTGGGATCATTGTAGATTGGTTACTGATATAGACAGAGACAACAGACAAAAAACATGCTTTTCGCAATTTTTCCTTCTTCTGTGCTATAAGATCTTGCTTCATATCAAATTTCAAGATTCTGAGTTCACGGGAAGTACCCTGAAGGTTTTGATTCCCTTGCGAGTGTCGAAAATTTGCGGCATAAATGGCTGTATCTTTTGATTGCGTTGGCTTAGAAGTTTGATTTTTTCACAGCTCCAAGGGACAGTAGACTTGAGTATTGGATATAAATTTCAGCTTGATACCTCACGCGTTCCTGAGAAAAAGGGTCTTGACAGACGGACGGACGGACAACAAAGTGATCCGATAATTTCCGTTTTTTCGTTTTGAGGTACGGAACCCTAAAAGGAGTTGTGCAAAACAGCCCGCTATATCTATCAATCACATAACGCTTTCAGGCGTACAAAAACTTCGGCGCGCGCGTTCGCGCTCTAAAGCGGAAGCTAGACGAGCTGGTGGTGACTCTGCCGAACGCCGCGCCGTCGCCGCCGCGCCGCGACGAGGACGTGCCGTCGCCCGGACCCGACGAAGATCTCGATCTGCCGCAGACCGCAGACGGCGACGATGAAGGTAACTTACCTAGATTACTATCAGAGTCGGAAAGCAGGAAAGGCTCCGGCATACGAAAGTTTAAACTATTATTATCTTTAATGACTCGAAAATGTACCCTCTGACATCATCATCTCAAAATGGACTCTCCAGTATCATTATCTCAAAATGCACACTCCGGTATCATTATCTCAAAATGGACTCTTTGGTATCATTATCTCAAAATGGACTCTCCGGTATCATTGTCTCAAAATGGACTCTCCTTTATCATTATCTCAAAAATGGACTCTCCGGTATCATTATCTCAAAATGGACTCTCCGGTATCATTATCTCAAAAATGGACTCTCCGGTATCATCTAAAAATGTACTCTCCTGTATCATTATTTCAATATTTTCAGTTTCATACAACATAGACAAGACTTTCAACACTTCTCTGTCGGCGGACGGCTCGCTCTACAACCTGGGCCTCTCCTCCTTCCTCAACTCCGACAACGCGATGGCTATATTCAACGACGCGAGCCCCGTCGGCGTTAACAGCGGTGAGTCTGATCGCCTCTACACCTACCTAAACTAGTGTCTGGGTGAGTGTTCAAGCGTTTTGAGCGCTCGGCTAGACGAAAGCCACACAGTAGAGACGTGGGATGGGGGTTTCTATACTAGATGTATAGAAGCGTCGCGATCCAAAGCAGACGGAAGAGACGGGGCGGAGACGCGGCCTACGAACAAACGACGCGGATTGCGACGTCTCTTCTGTGTGGGTTGCGCCTTAACCCTATTCCAGGCCCCGTCTATTTAAATACGCTACACCAAAACTAATCACTGTGTTGTATTGTTTACCTATGCAGGATTAATTTCAAAGTGAATCATACTGTAAACAAATTCAATTAATTTTCTACCATGGCCTAGTGGTTAGAGAACCTGACTACGAAGCTTGAGGTCTCGGGTTCGATTCCCGGTCGGGGCAGATATTTGTGTGAAAAATACAAATGTTTGTGCTCGAGTCTTGGATGTTTGTTTAATATCTATTAAGTATGTTTATCCGTTGCCTTGTACCCTTAACGCAAACTTTGCTTATTCTGGGGCTAGGTCAATTGGTGTGAATTGGTTCCGTGATATTTATTTATTTTATTTATTTATAAGCTCTGCCGGCTGTCAAATTCGTGACTTTTTGGCATTACAAATGCACAAGTGCGTGCAAACGATCGGACGATGTATGCGGCAGTCAACGCGTCGAACTTTTATGTTCTCATAATTATGTTTTATCGTTTACTGCATTTCTTATCGGAAACATTTTCTTTTGGCAGCGAATAAAATCGAAGTGATAAACTCGAGGCCGAGCGAGAACCAAGACTTCAATATCAACGACTTCCTCAAGACGCTCGTCACGGAAAATACGGCCAACTCTGACAACAACTCAGGTAGGAAGCATTCTCAACTCGTATCCGGAATATATGTCCCACTGCTGGGCACAGCTCCCAGATTGAAACGGGGTGGGCTTTAGTTTCTACGCGGGCCAAGTGGAGAAGGAACTTTGCATACACCATTGAACTGTTTTGGAGACTAGCGAAAACATGCAGGTTTCTTTAATCTAATTTGGCGCATAAATTTCGAAAAATTGCCAAATTGAGGTGTTCGGGCTTCCTGAGCTTGACCTATGGCCTTGGGAGTGTACATTTTCCTAGATAAAAACCAACTCGACCAGAGCTCATCCTCGGAGTACGAAACGCGTCAGTGTAGTTTGGTGCTGGTGATAGTTGGGTTTGTGTGTGTTCGTACAGTGTGGAGGTGGAAAAACTGAATGAACACGCATTTCTTGCATAAACGTAACTATCATAAGGTCGCGGGTGAGCAAAGTAATTGTTTCAGTTCATTATCTGGTTGTGTTCGATGCAATTTGGCCATCGAGTCTTCCATTGAGGCCGGCATAGTTACAAGCGCACTTGAGGCCTTACTTACCGATTTTTTGGCACTAATCGATTTTAGTTATTCTATGCACTTGTGTATGTGTGCGAGAGAGCGGCTAGAATTAAAGCCGTGCGTAAGGGCAAGCGACACGAGTTCCCCGTCCGATGGCCGAAGGAGAACTAACGCAACTGACTATCGGACAAGGGGGAAGCACAATGGCTCAAGATAGGTTGGTTAGACTGCGTGTGTATTTAGGTATTTTCATCGTATTACTAAAATAAATACATATTTTAAAAATGCAGCAACACTGCGCCCTAGAAAACATCTTGTTTTATTAACATTCAAAAAGTCATGACCTGCCGTGCATGATTTACGTCGTACTACGAATTTATTTTATTATTTAGAGACTGTTTTTTTTTTTTACTATAGAGCGAACTACAAGTAATCATGTTTCGATAAACACTGGTCATTAGAGTGAATCCTCAAATATCTTACACATGAATTTCAGGACTAAAGCTTTGCTAGTAAGAGGAGGTTAAACGAATGCAATAAATGTGCCAAAAGCTCGGTAGGGCCTTAAGTCTCGAAAAATAATAGAAATAAGTGATTTGCTCCAACTCGAACTGATTCTATATCATGTTGTTCACAGTGGCGAGCGGGACGCTATCGCAGAAATCGCAAGACGCGCTGCCAGGATTAGACCTGATATCTCAGGAGGGTAGCAACCCACCTCCGCCCACTTCCTTCTACGGCAGCATAGCTAACAATATAGGTAATTAATTTATACAATATCTGAGCTAGGGAGCTTTGATCGGCGTCTTTATTGGTAGTTTAGCTATTTGGCCGAACACGGTTTGCGAGCGGTAATTCGATCGTTTGCGAGAGGAACGCCAAAAATCACTGGTTTGCGAGAGGTTTGGGCTGAGCTTGGGATGTGCCTTATTTTCCTATTCGGCAAGCCACGTCATCATGGTAGGAGAATCATCGGCAGCGGTCGAGGTTTTTTAGAAAGCAAAAAGTATAGTTTTTTCAAAACTATAGGTACAGCCGAAGTTATACATATCTGTACAACCATCTCGTCAAATATATTCTGTATACACCGATCTTATTGATGGTGGGATTAAAGCTTCAAACGCATAGACAGCAGCGGCATGGCGGTGCGGTAGCGGTGACGGTTGTAATATTCTAACTTGTATGAATCAGTTCGCGGTACGGTACTACGCAACCGTTCATACAAGTTAGAATATTTCAACCGTCACCGCTACCGCACCGCCATGCCTCCGCTGTCTGTGCGTTTGGAGCTTAAAGTGTATGATATTTTGGACGGGGTAACCTTGGCTGTTCCTTAAATACAAAAAAAACCGGCCTAGTGCGAGTCGGACTCGCGCACCGAGGGTTTCGTACAAATTGATATGTATATATGAACATCCAGTCTTATCAGACCCCTGCTCACAAGCAAAATGTGCGCAGTGTGGGATCATTGTAGATTGGTTACTGATATAGGCAGACAGACAAAAAAAAATGCTTTTCTCAATTTTTCCTTTATCTGTGCTATAATACGTTGCTTCGTACCAAATTTCAAGATTCTGAGTTCACGGGAAGTACCCTGTAGGTTTTGATTCCCTTGCGAATGTCGACAATTTGCGGAAATTTGCGGCATAAACGGGTGTATCTTTTGATTGCGTTAAAAATTTATGCTTTTCGCAATTTTTCCTTTATCTATGCTATAATACGTTGCTTCGTACCAAATTTCAAGATTCTGAGTTCACGGGAAGTACCCTGTAGGTTTTGATTCACTTGCGAGTTTCGAAAATTTGCGCAAATTTGCAGCAGAAACGGCTGTATCTTTTGATTGCGTTGGCTTAGAAGTTTGATTTTTTCACAGCTCCAAGGGACAGTAGACTTGAGTATTTGATATAAATTTCAGCTAGATACCTCTACGCGTTCCTGAGAAAAAGGGTCTTGACAGACAGACGGACGGACAACAAAGTGATCCTATAAGGGTTCCGTTTTTCCCTTTTGAGGTACGGAACCCTAAAAAGCAGCATAACAATATAAAAACAAAAATGTACAAAGGCGAAATGATCCTTTCAAGGGATCTCTTCTAGTATTTCTTTGAGCAACCGACAGGGCATCTGGAACAAAAGTAGAATAAAGAAAATTTGATGGGACTGCAACCCAAACTTGTCTCGCATACCTAAACAACTACTAAACTGAAGAAATGTATTAGTTTCAGACGATCCTGAGCCTTATCGACCTGAAGCCTATCGACCGGATGATCCGGCACATGATTGGGACAACAATACATGGAACATGCCTGTGAGTTGCGGAATTTGATAATTTCAGTTCAGTGTTCTTTCAATTTCATGTTCACTGTTGTAAGGTGACGGCATCAATCATGGACAAGTGAAGCACATTAGTTCCCCAGTAATGGACAGCAAAGATTCAATGACTTATAGCCCACCATTCATTAGACCAGACGGATTAGAGTTTAGACGACCAGATGGCCTATTGGTTAGAGAAACTGACTACGAAGCTTGAGGTCCCGGGTTCGATTCCCGTGTCGGGGCAGATATTTGTATGAAAATATGAATATTTGTTCTCGGGTCTTGGGTGTTTAATATGTATTTAAGTATGTATCTAACTATATAAGTATGTTTATCCGTTGCTTAGTACCCATAACACAAGCTTTGCTTAGCTTACTTTGGGACTGGGTCAATTGGTGTGAATTGTCCCGTGATATTTATTTATTTATTTATTTATTTATTTATTCATGGACTTTCCCAGTCGTACATAACCATCAGTTATCTGAGCATAGTGTTGATAGTTTAAAAATGTAGTGTGGCCGTTTCTTAAAATTTGGGTTTACGGAAAAAAAGTCCATAATTGGTTCTTGTCCATTACTGGTGCTGTCACCCTTATGCTCATAATTATAAGTGTTCAATTAATTTCTCTATGAAAGAAATAGATGATCACAATTTTTGCCATAATTTCCAGTTTCAAACTACTTCTTTAATATGTTGTGTATTGGATATTATGTACATGGGTCGATCAACTTTTTTTTTGTCACTCGTTGCTATAGTCACGGTCTCCTGTACCACTACCATGAGTTTACAGTGACGGTACTCGATAGCGACTGCGTAAATGATTTGTATGGAGTCTCCCTACAAATCATTTACGCAGTCGCTATCGAGTACGGTCATTGTAAACTCATGGTAGTGGTACTGGGTAACTCTTTAAACCGTAAGTTTATCTGATTAAAATTTGCCAAACATGCATTTTTGTGATACTTTTAAACCCCTTATACAATTGGTCATCTAATAAGCATGTTAGTTAATGTGACACAACATTTCTTCTAATTAAACTGTACCACTTTTGTCCCCTCGCTGACGGGACAGAATAACAACAAGAAATAGTTGATCCACCCATATCAGAAATCGATAAGTGAGAAGTCACTATGACATGTCAAAAGTTAAAAGCGCAAGCCACATAGAAGTGACGTGGGACGGGGGCGCGTCACAGTCGCGGCGCCCCTTGAACCAGTTTTCATACTAAATGTACAGAAGCGTCGCAATCTAAAGCAGACAGAAGAGACGAGGCCGCGTCTCCACCCCAAAGAGTATTGTAATATTATATGAACAAGAGTGGCAACTCTATGGTCAAATATGCATGTATGGAAGGTGCTGCTGCCCTACGCCCTGGTGAAGAACTAATGTGACGTATCTATAGATGTATACCTATCTATATGTATATGTTGGTAGTGATGTACAGCTATAATTACGCGTAATTTTAATTGATAGGCTAATTGCCACTATTCGTATTTTAGCCGTCTAATTCAAATCAGCATATACGAAGTATATGTATGTATGTATGTATGTAAACTCTTTATTGTACAAAATAAGGAAAAAAAAAAAGAAAAATATTATAGACAACCGTTGAAATGCATATATAAGTATAAGTGGCTAAACCCGATTTGCACTATACGGCTAAAATACGAACATTGGCAAGTGGCCTATCAATTAAAGTCCTTGACCGTACAATTTGGTACGCCATGGCCATGGCCGATGAATGACAACTGACAAGTTTGACAAGTCAACCAAGATGGCCGCTAATTTAGTTCTTTACCAAACAACCAGAGATCGCTGTAGTCGCATGAAAAGTGTGATATATGTAAGTGTGCCCCCCCTGCTCCACCCCTCGCGACGCTTCTATACTTTAGTATTAAAACTGGTTCAAGGGGCGCCGCGACTGCGACGCGCCTCCATCCCACGTCTCTTGTGTGTGGCTTGCGCCAAAGAGGGTTACCTATCATATCCTCGAAAAATTTTTTTCCGAATATTTAAAATCCCGAATGCTTCATTTATCCGCCGAATGCATTTTTTTCCGAAACTGTAAATATTTCAGGATTTTTTATAAGACAACTCTAACCTAACCTAAAGGGTTCTACACGATGGTCCTGAAATATTTACAGTTTCAGAAAAAAATGCTTTCGGCCAAATGAAGTTTTCGGGACTTTAAACCTTCGGAAAAAAATCTAAACATCGATTGGTTCCCGCCAAAGAGTGGTGAAATAGAGTTTAATATGTTACAGTAAAATTACATAAAGTTTACCACTGACAGATGGTTTGCCTCCATTTCATATTCAACTTTAACGACCTATAAATAAAGCCAATTTTAGAATACTGTTACCCACGTTTGCAGATTTTGTAATAACTACTTTATTTGTATGGTGTTAAAGTTGGAAATGAAATGAAGGCAAACCATCTGTCAGTGGTAAACTAAAAGTAAACGTATTGTACAATGTTGTGACCAGCCGGTAGTGCCGGTGGGAGTTCCGGCGCCGGTGCCGGTGCCGCTGCCGCTGCCGCTGCCGCTGGTTGGGGCGCTGCCGGTGCCGCCGCCGCCGCCGCGCGCCTTCGTGGACGCGCCCGCCTCGCCGCCGCACCAGCCGGTCATTATACCGGAGAGCGCCGTCTATGCGAGGGTGAGCGCCCTTAAACCCTGTCTATTTAACAGAGTTAGTACTAGAAAACGGAGAATGCACGTAATTGGTCAGCGATAAGGACGATGCACCGGCACATACGTCCCACTGCAGGGCACATCTGATATATAAAAATTTCGTGTCACGGTGTTTGTTACCGAACTCCTCCGAAACGGCTGGGCCGATTTTTATGAAACTTTTTTCTCTACAATCGGTAGGTCTGAGAATAGGTCGTAGGCTATTTTTTATCCCCCCCCCCCCCCATTCTTCGCGGACAGAGTCGCGGGCAACAGCTAGTATTTAAATATTATTATCTACTACTTTAAATTACATAATTATGATTAATAGATAAATAAACATGACATGTGCCTCTAACTACAAACAAAAATCACGAGAAATATTACGAATATTCCAACAAACGGCATGTAAGCCGAGCCCGCCATCGACGTGCGATTGTTGACGCCCACTGACAGTTTCTTGTCCCTTTCATTTGCATACAAAAGTGCAACAGAGAGAACGCTTTGCTAACTCTGTTAAATAGACAGAATATAGTAATGGTCAGATGGGGTGGTTCTCAGTGGTGGATATAAGTTTTATTTATTATTTCATACCTCCATGGGAATGTGGACGACGTGGGAATGTAGACGAGATAGGAAGTGGACGAGTTGGGAATTGAATGTGGACGAAATGTGGTTGTTCACGAGCTAGGAAGTTTGAAAAATGGGAATATGGACGAAGTGAACCTAAACTGAGAGGAGGCCTGTGTCCTGCAGTGGGAGGCTGGGATGATGATGATGATAAATCTGTAGTTTTATATGGTTTACTAATGTTTCGCAACTATATTTTCCCCAAATGATTCATTTGGCAAATGTTTCATTTCCCAAATGTTTATTTTTTATGAAACTAAACTTTTCAGGATTGTTATTATAAAACAAGCCTAACCTAACCTAACCTACAGGATAGTCCTGAAATATATCCTGAATAGTTTATAGTTTCAGAAAAAATAAACATTTGGCAAATGAATCAGTTTGGGAAAAATAATTTGCCAAACGGCAGTACCCGATTTTTATATATATATTTTTTATTTAATTCTATAGATGTATGTTTTTTTTTGTTTGTAATTTATTATATTTTCAATTGAAAAGATAACTTTCTGGCAAGTTTATTGCGGCGCATTCTTCTTGGCAATGATGGTCCTTACGAAAGGGCTGGTAGTTTAAAAAAAAGTGACATTTGAAAGAGCCCTTTGCGGTCTACTTGCAGAATAAACTTTTTGATTTTGATTTTGAACCTAAACGCCTATGATGTCGCACCACGCATTAGATGACGAATGTGTAAATGAAAACGAAATGAGAAAATTTGGTGGTGCGAGGCTCCTCACGCCGCGATACCGTAGGCCACTGGTGGTTCAAGCCTCCTTGGGCCTGTTGCATAACAAAGTAACTTATATTACAAGGGGAACTCCCTTTCTAGTTAATATAACTGAAGCGAGAGTTCCGCTTGTAATATTAGTTGTACTTTGTTATGCAACAGGCCCCTTATATCCAACACAGAAGTCACAAACTAGCGCATTTATAATATTAGGGTGAATCAACTTTTTTGTGTTGTTTATTCTGTCCCCGACACTTCATATCATACTGCTTCATTAGAAAAATGCTTAGTTTGTCCAAGGGACAAAATTTGTGTAACCATAGTAACGGGTGGCACTAAAAAGTTGGTTCACCCATTAGTAGTATAACATTAGCCTATTCGTAATTTAACAAAAAAATAAAGAATTTTTAATATTTCAGGTGCCGGAAATACCTCCAGTGGATGTGGACCATCGGGGTATCTTACCCCCGCCACCTCCGCCCCCAGTTTTACCCATTTTAGGACGTAAGTACCGCACATTTAATCTTTGCATTGTATTAAAAGTATCTTATAAACTTTAAATGTCCACTGATCAAGGTATTGTTTTAAACATTCGCGATTTTCACTCGTAGGTTATTATTTCACCTGGGGCTTGGCGGGACAATTTATTGCTAAAATTACCTTGACGTAAAAGGTGCAGCTCCGAGTAAAGGTTCGGCCAAACCGCTGCTTAAAGCTCCAAACGCACAGACAGCGGAGGCGTGGCGGTGCGGTGGCGGTGACGGTTGTAATAATCTAACTGTATGTTTAACGACCACCTTAGCCTAGTTGGTAGTGACCCTGCCTACGAAGCAAAAGGTCCTGGGTTCAAATCCCGGTAAGGGCATTTATTTGTGTGATGAGCACGAATATTTGTTCCTGAGTTATGGATGTTTTCTATGTATTTAAGTATTTATTTGTCTATATAAGTATGTTTATCGTCGTCTAGTACCCATAGTACAAGCTTTGCTTAGTTTGGGACTAGGTCGATTTGTGTAAGATTGTCCCCTAATATTTATTATTATTATTTTATTATGTACGGGTGAGCGGTACCGTACCGCAAACTCGTTCATACAAGTTAGAATATTACAACCGCCACCGCACCGCCACGCCTCCGCTTTCTGTACATTTGGGGCTTAAAATACGGAGACGGTACGGGAATCGAAGTGACGTTCCGTAAACGTTAGACTTTACCGCATGCTCTCCATGGTAAAGTCGTGACGTTTACGGCAAGTCACCGATTCAGCATTGTCAGCGTATTTTGAGCAGCGGTGTGGGTACAGTACAGATACGATGCGTCACTGCGATTCCGTAACGTTTCCGTATTTTAAGCAGTGGTATGGCCGAACCTTAATGCGACACTGACGTCACTAACGCCGTGTTAGTATCGCTGCGACAGAGAGATAGCACGAGGGTTCTATGTACATAAATGACGGCGTGTACGTACACGGCGATAATTGACGCGTCGCCACTGCGTCAAGTACCGTCGTCACGATGTTTTCCTTCACCGTATAGCTCATGGTAAATTTCAAATATAATTTCGCACATAAATTCCGACAAACTCTGAGATGCGAGCCTGAGCTCGAACCCACGAACCGCTGCTTGACAGGACGTAGGCCAAACCACTAGGCCACCACGGCTTCCTCCGTAAATATTTTGATCGGCGTTCAAAGTATGCTGCGTAAAAGGTGTGGCTATATTTAGAATCGAAACTTACGATGGAAAATTTTTGCTGGAGTGCTGACATATTCCAAATTTTTTTTTAAATAAACCTTGTATATACCTAGTTATAAACCGTTTGTCTTCTTTACTGACTGACCTATCAACGCACAGCCGAAACTACTAAGTCTTAATTCATTCAGTCTTTCACGAGGGTAAATCAGCGAGTATATGCTAGTGATACATTTATTTCTATGGTGATAAAAGATTATGTTAAAGATAATTATTTTTGCCCCAGCACTCGAAACGCGCAAAGAAAATGGTAAGAAAAATAATTGTTTCGTCGTTTTTAATTCATGCCATTTTTTATTCTTCTTTTTTTGAATATTTACTGCTGCACTCAAAGACGTCACTTAAATTGATGGCTGCGAATTCGTAACTTTAAAAATATTGTAAGTGTAGATGGGCGTCTTTGGATACTAAATTTTAGATATCTAAGTGAAATATATATCAAGGGACCAGAGGCCGTATTGTCTAAGGCGCTTCGAAGCAAAATGCACAAAAAAAAAAAACAAAATGTACATTACGACTACACGCAAAACGTAGGTAACCAATGGCAAAATCTACAATACGGAAAATGTACACAACGCATATTGTGCAACACGCAGAACGTACAAAAAAACATTAGCAAAATGTACAAATTGGAAAATTTATTTATTTATTTTACCGATTTGTACATTTTGCTTTTTGTACATTTCGCGTTTTTCACTGTATGAGTTGTGTACAATATGCATATTGTAAATTTTGACATTGGTTACGTTTTGTTCTATAGCGTTCTGACGCACAGCCACGCTCGCAATCGCTCGCACCATCTCTTTCTGTCGCCATCTTATACCATTTGACAGAAAGAAATAGATGATGAAATATCAACCGCCGGCGCGTTAGGCAATAAGCCTTATGGCCTTGTACTACGATTCAAATTTCGTTTCGTGCCGCCCCCCTCACGTTCCACATTCCAACCGAAAGACGTCCACTGCAGAACATTGGCCTCAAGGGACATCAAAATAGGGTTTAAGTGAAATATTATTTATTTTATTAGCAGTTACGTCTGCTCACCGAACCTAAGATTTAATTGACGACTAATTAAGATTTAATTGAGTTGGATGCGACGTGGTTCAGTTGGTAGAACACCCGTTGGGGCGCATACCCGGGAGACGTGGGTTCAAGTCCCACCGGCGCACCCGGAAACTTTTTCGCTTTTAAATCTTAGGGTTTAAGTGGTTGTGCCATTGCAGATATCGAAGACGTGGACCACAGATTGCTCCCTTTGCCGCCACCGCCGATGCCACTGCCCATCACCACTTCTGCCAACAGGCATCCCGTTGTTCCACAAGGTAGGTGATGTCATCACCAACATCTCAGCCTCATGTATGTCCTGCTGCAGTGCAAAGAACTCTTAGAATGAGAGGGTCGTAGTTCCCACGCGGGCCCAATGCGGATTGGGAACTTTACAGTTCAAACACACCATTGAGTTTCTTCCAGGTGTGAGTAGGTTCCCTCACGATGTTTGCCTTCAGCGTAAAGCTCATGGTAAATTCCAAATGTAATTTCTCAGAGGTGCCAGCCCGGACTTGAAACCACGACAATCTGCTTGAGACGCCGTTGGTCAAACCATTAGGCCACCATGATTTTTTTGTAAATAAATAAAGGTAAAGTAGGAAAAAAATTCTGTTCACAGCTTGTGCATCCCGTATAGGCTTATACGGAGATGAGATGACAGTTGTACTGTTAAATTGCGATTCTGTAAATGGGTGAATCAACTTTTCACCCGACTGTCGAAGGAGCGTTATGTATTTATGTATGTATGATTAGATTAGATTAGATTAGATTAGATTAGATTCATTTATTTCAGATTGAAAATTACAATTATATTCAGCATTCCAAATGTCACAAATATAAAGAATTCACAAAAAGATCGTCAAAAGAATTTAAAAACATAAATGAAAAATACATTAATATAAAATGTCACAAGGATAATATTAAAAACAATAAAAGTGTAATAAAACAAAAATGACAATAAAAATATTAAATCACATAATGTATGAATGTCAAAGAAATTTAGAACCACAACATAAAAATGATAAATGAATAATATTAATTCACATAATGTGAAGATGTCATAAGACCAAATAATTAATAAATAATAACAATAAAAACAAAAAGAATAAAAATACATTCTGATTCAGATGTCAAATTTAAATAAGGATAATATCATATTCTTTTACAGAGTACAATGATTTATCCATAAGCAGTTTTTTAAGTCGGCGTCCAAATGTTTCGTCCGAACACACATGTATGTAACATTCTTTGACACGCCCTGCAGCCTAAACGGCAAAATGGATTCTGAAGTGTGAGGTGTCATTCTCATTAGATTCGTCTCAGTTCCGCGAGTGACATAAGATATATATTTTTCCGAAATTCCCATGGGAACGGGAATTATACAGGCGGATTTTTTATCAACTAGTATTAAAATTAAACTTATTTGTGTTGTTTACTCTGTCCCCGGTTGTCCAAGTGACACTTCATACTGTTACATAGAAAAATGCTTAGGTTGTCCAAGGGACTAAATTTGTGTAACCATAGCAATGGGTGCAACCATAGCAAAGTTGATTCACCCAAATATTCGTTCAGTTGGTTTAGTACCGTTTGGTCTCAGATCAAATAAAAAGTAAAGATAGAGCGCTGCGAACAACGAAGTGAGGCCGGTCAAACTACACCAATCCGTGTGCTTACACAGTGGCACGCGCACACTTGCAACCAAACTTCACCAAAATCGAAATAATTTTGCTTAGAAGCCAAAACGTCAACACTAGTGTTGCTATTATAATGTTGTAGTTACCCTATTATTGGGTAAATGCCGCCTATGTAATACAACCTTTTCTTTTTTAATTTTAAATTCTATTCTTTATTAGCACGCCTTAAAACGTGAGAACGTGACACGCAACGTAAAGTTATTTGTAGTATCGGGGTATCAAGAATTATTATGGCAACACCGGCCTACGCACACATGTTTAAAAAACCGGCCTCACTCGGCTGTTCACCGCGCTCTATCTTTACTTTTTATTTGATCTGAGCTTTTGGTAACCAAAGTTTCGTAGCCACCCAGTGTAAATTTCGGTAAAAATTGTAATACACTTAAATTTTGCTGTCGTTGCTATATAGCGTTGGTTGTTTAGATGTTGACCACAGGAACTTGATATCGCTGACGCACCAGCCGCCGCGGCTCCCCGCGCCGCGCGCCGTGCCGCCCCCTATCAACTTGGACCAGGTAACACATTACTGTTGCTACGTTATCTTACATTTAAACCTTGTTGCCTGTCATCTTACTCGGCAGGCTGATATGATAAGACTGCATGTCCACTGGAGCGCAGAGAGCAACAGAGCACTGAGCGAGATAAAAATTCACCAATAGAATTGCATAAAATCTCCGCTCCAGTGGACAGGAACTAACAAAAGGAGTTTAAAAATTCATACAAAGCGAGCGAGAGAGGAGCGGGCAAGGCTAAGGTGTACTATAATATTAATGATTATATCATTGACAGGGATGTTTGGAAATAATTCCGATCCCCATTGGCGATCCCTGGTCTCAAATAGAGTATCTACCGCGTTCGTTACCATGTATTTGCCGTCAAACAGAAATCAAAGCCGAATCAAATTAGCAACATTTACGGTCCTAAATCGAATGTTTTGACAGGTTTGTCAAATGGTTAAATTTGGTTGTATTAAATATTTTGGATGTAGGTATGTAAGAAGAAAGAAAGAAAGAAAAATTAAGAAAATACATTTATTTACAACAACACAAGACACATCATCATCAATATTTTTACAAAACAAAAGACAACACGAAAGCTAAAGATAGAAACGCTGTCTGTGCGTTTGGAGCTTTAAATCGATACCGGCAATATATTTGCCGTCAAACAGAGATGAAAGCCGATTCAAATTAGCAACATTTACGGTCTAAAATCGAATGTCCTGACTAAGTTCTCAAATGGTTTAAGGGTTAATATCTCACTCCGTTTCGCATATTTAGAAGCAAGTTGTTAACCAGACTATACTAGCTATATTCTATTAGCTTTTTACATAAAATCGTATTTTTCAGGACTACAGAGTACCGCCGATGGTTCCGCCGACCGACATCGTGGAAAGTGTAGATATGGATCTTTCGGAAGACGAGGACCAACGTAAGATATATTTGACTAACAGCGTTATACTTGACAAGTACAAGGCAACACTTTTACAATGAGTATATTTACGTGTTTTTATATAAATTGCCTTCTTACATTTTAGCGCTTTTTAAGTATATACTTGAATCAAATTTCTATAAGTTCGAACTACAATGGAAACGAAATACAATGGAAATTGTGACGTATAGTATATAGTGAAATTAATAAGGTTGAATTTCCAACTCAATCCATGTGGTCGCTAAATCGCCTCCATCTTATTAAGGGTTAATCTATACGATGACTAGGTGTCGCTAGGGTCACAACAACACCTTTATATTAATTTATCAATGTGTTTTCAGAAGGTATGTATACCAACCAATCATCAGCATCTGAACACAGGCGACACAGTTTCAACAACAACAAAGTCCTCGTTGGCGGAGACAATGGCAAAACGGAGCACCACAACCTCATCCGAATCAACAGCTCCGACTTCGAAGAACGGAAAGAAAAGGAACAGCCCCACTCCGCTCCACCCATACCACAAATGCTCAACCCTTTTGATAACATGCCACCAGATCTGAAATCCTTCAACCTGCCCTTCCAAAAGAACTTCAGCGACGAGAGGATACAAGAAGACGCGTACGAGGAAGACTTGAGGAGTCGAGGCATCAAAAACCCGATGCCTTTAGAAAGGAACCCTTCTCCTCCGGATTACGAGGAGTTCCCTGAGGAATGGAATAACAGAGGACCGAGGTTTGTGAATCAGAGGTTCCCTAGGAACTGGGGACCCAGGACTAATATGAGGCCCGGGTTTCCGCCCCAACAGTTTTGGCCCAGGAATGGGCCCCGGCCACCGAATCGGTGGATGGGACCCAGACCGCAGAGGTTTTGGTGATTGTGTTGTGTAGTGACTGTGCTGAGATCAACTAGTGAGTGTGACGGCATGATTGTTCAAGTTAATTGGCGCAAAGACTGTATGAAAACTTCTAACCAATTTAAAAGTTGCCATCAGTTAGCGAATCTGTCTCTTTTGTGTCCCTAGCAAACGGCCAAGTCGAAGGTATCTATAGAACAAACGAGAAACATTTTTGTCTCGTTGTATTTAAGTGGCGCTGCAGTAAGGGACGCTTATAGCGACAGAGCGAGCGGCTTGTACAGAAATATCGGTGTTGACAAAATGGCCAAAATTATGTCGTCGACAACATTTTCGGTTATCCAGTAGAACCTGGTTAGTGAAACTTATCGATATATCCAATAGAACTGATGGTAACTGTACAAAAAAAATCCAGTGTAGTAGCCAATATTCTGTTGTCAGTATGTTTTTTTTAACTTGGCAATGTTTGTCAAAATTTCGGCAATAATATAGCTAAATGAGATTCCTAGCAGCTAATTAAATAGGCATTTTTAAATACAATCATGAAGCGCGTTAAACCGCTTATGTCACATAATCGTAATGCGAATAGGGTTGGGGACGTAGTTCCCACGCGGGCCCAGTGCGGATTGCGGTTCACACGCACCATTGAATTCCTTCGCATCCCTTCACCGTAAAGCTCATGGTAAATTTTAAATGTAATTTCTGGGCTCGAACTCGCAAACCTCTGCTCGAGAGGCCATAGGTCAGACCACTAGGCTATCATGTCATGACTTTTTTATCCTACTATTAGGATTAAAATATAGAGATGAAGAATTTAGTATTTTGACCAGAATTTGTAAATATAAAATGAAAATGCTTCCAGAGGCCTTATTGTCTAATGAACTTATTTCTGTCACACGATATGGTATAAAAAAAGAAAGAGATGGTGAATGCAAGCGCCGGCGCGTTAGAAAATACGGCCTCTGGTGACATGCGACGCTAGAGGGGGACACATCATGGTAGACTTGGTAGAGATAATATCTTAAGGTTGTCGCCGTCCGATACTGAAGCTCTAAAATGCACTTTTATTACAGTTGTGTTTTGGAATTATTGCTTTAGTGTCAATAACTCAATATATTTCAAACTAAATACAAACTGAAATATAGATGCACAGAAAAAACCCCAGAAAAAAGACCAATGCTGGGAATCGAACCCAGGTCCTCAGCGTTCCGTGCTGCGTGCTTACCCCTACACCACCACTGGTCTAGAAGTTAGCGATGAATCTTTCCCATACATCGTACACTTCAGTCTGTTATAATCACATTTAGGCAACTTAAGTTGGCCTAGTAGCGCCATCTCTTGGTCCAGGTGAGCGGGTAGCTCCGAAGGAGTGTTGAAGTCTCTCGGTAGAGGGCATAACATAGATGCGCTTTATCACTGCCTAAATGTGATTATAACAGACTGAAGTGTACGATGTATGGGAAAGATTCGTCGCTAACTTCTAGACCAGTGATGGTGTAGGGGTAAGCACGCAGCACGGAACGCTGAGGACCTGGGTTCGATTCCCAGCATTGGTCTTTTTTCTGGGGTTTTTTCTGTGCATCTATGTTTCAGTTTGTATTTAGTTTGAAATATATGGTTTCACGGGATGACCGTAAAAGTAATATAAAAAAATGAAGTTGAAGAAAATAAAAAATAAATAGAAAAAAAAGATACTTCATACTTAACTTAGAAAAAGATACTTCATACTTAACTTTTCAATAACTCAATTTTATTGTCAACCAAAATGTAGTCACAAGGGCATTTTCAAAAAAAAGTGTATCGTTTCGTAAAAAATAACCTAATTTTCCATACATTTTTTTTGTGTCAGTTTTGTGACGAACCATATGAAGTGTATGAAAAAAACGTCACGAAAGCGACAAAAAAATTAGGAACATTTTTTTTATCATCTAAATCAATAGTGCAGTGATTCTGAGTAGAAAACCCCAAAATTTCCTCATTTGAAAAAAAGTATAGGGTACATTTTTTTTAAATGTTCAGATACCTACCATAGTAATGTCACGATTTGACTTGTTTGATTATACATTACATAGCACAAGCAGTTTAAGTTCTTTAACTTAGGGCTAAGTGTTTATTTTAAATTTATGAAGTTTTTAAGTCCAATTTATCTTAAATAATTTTACATTTACACGACTGCCCAAAGAAAAACGGTGTTTGAAATATGAGCTCTAATTTGTTTATAATGCATTGTAAGTTATGTAACAAGACTAAGGAGTTTTTGTATAGGCGATCACCTTAAGACATCCATCTCTTTTTTATGTATAATCACGTCCCCCTCGGCAGCCATTTCGAAGACTACATTAATTTGTCGTAAAATCAACCTTATTTTGACATACACAGTGTTGGTTATGTAAGTACACAATGCGGATAGATACGAGGATGAAAAAGTAAGTGATTGAAATGAGACTTGTTGAAAATGCGCCCAGATAGACAGCAATACTTGTTAAAAACCGGATGTATGTAAATAATATATTTGAAGAGTTTTATTGAAATCACTGCTGTGGTTTTCTTTGTGTTGATTCCGTAGACAATAAAGTCTTTTTCGATACTTTATCAAAAGTAATAGTCTATGGTGTAGTCAGCCTTAAAGGTGGCCATCGACTAAATATATAGCTAAACCGTTTCACGTCAGTTAAACGGTTTAGCTATAGTACTGCGTGCGTGCCTTTATGGACTTAATTACTTTAGATGTGTATCGACTTTAAACATGAAACTACCGTGAGACTCACTCATAGTGAAAATAAACGGATCACTCACGTCTTAATCGACGTGTATCGACTTATTGGGAGTGGGCAGGATACTCAAAAATATATTTATAGTAATCTTTTAGATAGATTAATGAATTTTTGAGCACTCTGTCTAAATATTCCCTTATGTCTGATGTAACTGTATATAGTTTTTCTCGATATATTTTCATCTAGTCTATAAATCCTCTATTGTTTTGGAAGTTGACTAGATTATAATGTTTTTGTTATAGTTATAAGATATGATTAGGGTTGGGATTTACATTGAAAGCATTTTAATATTTTGACTTGCTGTCCGAAAGCTAAGCTTTCTGACACACTGTACAGTCGCCATCATTAACATCGTAGCTGTGTAAGTGTACATGAGCATTTGTACTCGACTGTACTGGCAATCGTGGTTAGGTATTTTGGAGCACCTAGGCAGCTCCGATATTTATGACAGCAACTGTACAGTGGTACTTTAATTTGTTTGTAACTAGTGCCCTCTGCATTTGATGCCAAAAAAAAAGTAATTTCACATCTATGGTTTATGTCTAACCGGTGTAAAAGGCAAAGAGCAGAGTCTACACTGTAGACTGTAGACTCTACAGAATAAGAAAACAATGCCAGAATAATAAAACTAGGAAAGTTTTGAGCAAAGTCAACGATAATTGCTTTCAATCATAGTAAATACATATATACTTCATTATTATGCGTGCGTACTCGTCATTATAATAGTGCTAGATGTAAAATAGAAACTCGCTGCATATTGTCACGAAAAATTAATAGGTTGACACTTTAGAATTAAAAATAAATTTTGCTTTTTGCTTATAAAAATAAAGCTTAACAATAAGGTTGTATATTATTTTGTCTCTGTAGATTCATGGAAAATTTTGTTGATTTTTTTTTAAATTAATTTTATTGATTTTGGGTTGGCTACCAGGGCTTACACTTATTTTGGGTTTTGGTTTTCTACATCTAGATTATGCTGGTTGACAAAATACGATAGCAGATTATCAGTCACGTTAAAAATTAAGTATATTTGTGTTCGTTTATGCTTTCCGATTTCCAAAAAAAAAAAGGAAAAATATTCATCCTTCATTAAAAATTCAGTTAAGAATAGGTCTGAGTGTTCCTTACATTTTTGATACTAGCGCCATCTATTATTTTTATGCGAGAAGTAAATTCATTACTTTATTGTTTTTAGTTTGACACACTGGTAATTTTTGCAAATAGCGCTTTTAAAGTTTCAAACTAGATTTCTTAAAATCAGTCTGGCGTGGGTGAAGATCAAAAAGATGGACATTATATACTAGTTAAGCATAAAGAACGAATGACCGGAAAAAGGTCCGTTGTGACACAAAAATTACCCGTACAGTTATATGGTTAATTAGCTGTTGGCCGCGACTCGGTTTGCAAAGAATTTAAGTTAATCACTATCCCGCGGGAACTATGCAAGTATCCTTTCCTGAGGCTCAAACCATCACTATACCAAATTTCATCCAAATCGGTTCAGCGTACGTCATACTAGTTTCATACTAGTTTTAATTACTGGCGTTAAGGTTTCACCTATTTGAGCTCCACTCGGGTATTTTTGCCAACTTTTAAGTGTTTATATGGCAAACCGAAATGTTGTCTCCCACCCGTAATGATTTTGATCTGCTAGACCAGTGGTTCCCAAAGTTGTCTAAAAAAAGGACTTTTTAAATGACAAACAAGCTCGGCCGGTTGGTGTGTCGTTCTACAGACCGGGCCCACTCAAAATTCGCTCGCGACCCACAGTTTGGGAAACCCTGCGCTAGACATTAAAACAATCCCTTATCATTATTCCAGCCGTAGGACGTCCACTGCTGGACATAGGCCTCTTTTATTGATATCCAATCATTACGGTTGGAAGTGGTCTCATCCGCCCATCTCGTTGGTAGACGTCCGACGCTGCGCTTATGCCAGTCCGTGGTCTCCACTCGGCAACTTTTCGGCCCCGACGGTCATCTGTTCTGCGTGCTATATGGCCTGCCCATTGCCATTTAACGAGCTAATCGTTTAAGCTATCGGTGACCCTCGTTCTTAAACATCTCTATATTTGCTTTTTACTAAGTACAACTAAAAACTGACGTAATTTTGTCATTTGGATACATTTGACATAAATAAATAAATAAATATATAAATAAATATTAGGGGACAATCTTACACAAATCGACCTAGTCCCAAACTAAGCAAAGCTTGTACTATGGGTACTAGACGACGATAAACATACTTATATAGATAAATAAATACTTAAATACATAGAAACATCCATAACTCAGGAACAAATATTCGTGCTCATCACACAAATAAATGCCCTTACCGGGATTCGAACCCAGGACATCTTGCTTCGTAGGCAGGGTCACTACCAACTAGGCTAAAGAGGTTGTTAACATTACATGAAATATGAAATAGAAAATAGAAATTAAATTAATTAACTATAGAGATTTTTAACAGTGGATTATTATAGTTACGGCTGTTAATAAGGTGACCGTTTCTCAAAATAAATAAATAAATAGAAATAGAAAATATTTATTCGCTCTTCGCACAGTACATATACAATTTGAACACTACGAAATTAGAAAACCGAATTTTGCACCGTACCGTCCCTCCCACTCTTATTAAATAAAGCATCAGTTGGACGTCAAGATACGAAGCCCGAATCCTCCCCGCAGCTAAAAAATAAATCAAATGGGCTAATTTTATTGTCTGTTTTGACTTTTATAATTTGGAAAATTTCATGTGATTTCCGCTCATAATTATGAGCTCTTTCGATCTTACTAGGAGATCAAGTGATCTACGTTTTTTTCAGTTGAGCTACTATTTTTCATAGACTATATGACCGTAACAAAATGGACGAACCGAAAATTATATGGAAATTTTAGGACACTTTTTTTTCTCGTAGTAGGATCGAAAAAGCTCGTGATTCTGAGCAGAAATCACAGTAAATTTTCCAAATAAAAAAAGTCAAAACAGACAAGAAAATAAAAATTAGCCCAAATAATGGTCAAAAACAACGTGATTTATGTGTAGGTTACGTTAGGTTGGCTGACTTTCGGGACTGACTTTGGTCGGGGACTTAAGGGCCTACCGTGTTTTTGGCGCATTTATTGCATTCATTTAATCTCGTGCTGTATCATTACAAGTAAAGCTATGGTCTTGAAATTCATGTGTAAGATATTTGAGGATTCACTCTAATGACAAGTGTTTATCGAAACACGATTACTTATAGTTCGCTCTATAGAAAAAAATCCAAAGTCGTCTCTAAAAAATAAAATCGTAGTACGACGCTAATATACTGCACGGCAAGGTCATGACTTTTTGAATGTTAATAAAACAAGATGTTTTCTAGGGCGTAGTGTTGCTACATTTTTAAAATATGTACTTGTTTTAGTAATAAGATGAAAATACCCAAAAACACGCGCAGTCCAACCAACCTATCTTGAGCCATCGTGCCTCCCACACTTCCGAAATCGCCCACCCAAAATCGATTAGCGCGAAAAGCTCGGTAGGCCCTTAAGAAAAGGAGAACGAGAAGGACCGATCTATATGCGTTCCGCTGCAATAAAAATCTCTTGTCTATTCCACTTCTGTCCATATTGAAATTCCCAATGCGAAAATCTTATTTATTGAAATGCCGACGACCGATATATCAAGACAAAAGCATATAGGGCTGAATCAGATTCGTTGATGTGAATAAAAATATTTATTTAACAAAAGATTGCACTTTGAAGTTGAATATTTCGCAAACGAATAACTCGAAAATCGTTTTCACACCCTTGAAATGATTTTAAAAGATCTGTCCAACGACACCTTACACTATAATATTAGACGAGATAAAAAATCACCCCCAATTGGGATGTCCCTATTTTTGACAACGTATAATAAATCGAAAACCGTTTGGAGAAATAGGCTTTGTGAAGCGTTTTCAGAAATCATATTTTTTTTTTGACGAACAGATGGCCTAGTAGGTAGAAAACCTGCCTACGAAGCTTGAGGTCCCGGGTTCGATTCCCGCGTCGGGGCAGATGTTTGTATGAATAATACGAATATTTGTTCTCGGGTCTTGGGTGTTTAATATGTATTTAAGTATGTATCTATCTATATAAGTATGTGTATCCGTTGCCTAGTACCCATAACACAAGCTATGCTTAGCTTACTTTGGGACTAGGTCAATTGGTGTGAATTGTCCTGTGATATTTATTTTTTATTTGTGATATTTATATTCCAAAAATATGATAAACTGAAATAAATAAAGAAAATTTAAGTAATGACCTTCATTTGACCCCTGCAGTAAATCGTCACAAAGGCAGATATAAAGCAGGTCTACACTCTAAAGCAAATTGACATTTTGAAATGTTGCTGTCCTGCTTATAATAGCAAAGAGTGACAAAGACAGAACTTTAATCACATGATGCGCACCTGGCTTTAAACAGTTGTCATTTATCGTAAAATCCGAAATGTATACGAGTATTTCCAATGTATTTTTACAAATTTAATTATTAAATTACTACGTTACAAGTAAATATAAAAGATTTAAATATCAGATTTTAATAAAAAATATCTATTTACTATCACACCATTAAACAAGCAGGAATAATCGAAGCTAAAAGAAGAGAAATAAATAAAAATATTTGTCATGGTTCATTTAGGACCCTAAGCCGGGCTTGTATTATTGACGGTGACAAGACAAATCAGTAGAGCCACAGATTAAGTTATGTACTACTTGAATTTTACTAGGCAATGGAACGTGGCTCTCTCACTGTGACGTCATCATCCAACGTATTTCTTAAAAAAAAATATAAAAAAATTAAATATTCAACCAAATTCAAAATCGATGAAAATGGTATCTTAAAATATCCTATTCTTTCCAAAAAAAATATAAAAACTATAGGTTATCTTTTTTGGTGCATCCCAATTTACGTCAATGGGAGGGGAGGTACCTACCCTAAAAATTTTTTTTCCAGATTTTATCTTTTCACTTTATCCGGATGATTGCTACGCATGTCCATTCAAAATTACAGCTTTCTAGCCCTAATAGTCTCTATGCTAAGCCGCGGACGGTTGGACGGACAGACAGACAGACATGGTGAAACTATAAGGGTTCCGTTTTTGCTATTTTGTATGTATGTATGTAAACACTTTATTGTACATAAAACACAAAAATAATACAAAACAACACAACAAAAATAGTACAAAGGCGAACTTATCCCTAAAAGGGATCTTTTCAAGCTAACCTGGATTTTGGCTCCGGAACCCTAAAAAAAGTTTGTTCTTTCGTTCAGTTTGTGATTTTCTTTTCATATAGGTAGTTTGACTGGCTCGTTACGAAACGGACACAAAAAAATTGTATGGAAAATTAGAAAAGTTTCTTATCAAACTCAATAGCGCTCTTGATCATGACTATCATGAGTAAGAAAACACCAAAATTTCGTCATTAAAAGTTTTATTTTGCGCCATTTATAGTGACAATGCCCTAATTAATACTACTCGGGGGTCTACCTAATTAATCAACTAATTGCGATTTTCAACCGACGAAAAAAACGGAGGAAGTTCTCAAGTCGACGCGTATAATATATATATTTTTTTGTATGTCCACGCTTAACTTTTAACAGAGTTGTCCGATTTTTGTCTATAACTGTCTTCGATAGTGATATATACATTTAGGTCTTCAATTACATTATGGTTCAATACGAAATGCAATACATTACATTGAGGTTCTCCATACTCTCCTTGGGGCTCTGGGCTGCAGCCCAAATGACCCTTATATTTTTCAACGCTAAACCTAGTTAATCGTTAAGCTACTTTGAATCTTATGCCATTGCGTGAAGATTACTGTGACGTTGTACTTTGTGACGCATATATATCCGTCATTGGCATTCAAAATAAAGGTTAAATTGATCCGCCCCTGAATGTGCCAACGTCAGAAGAAGCTATCTACCAATAGGTAAGTAGGGGAGACCGAGGAGAGTTGTGAAAGAGGAGAGTTATGACATTGTCGATTTTTGGGAACTTATTTACTGCAAGAAAGCTCGCAATGGCGCGTGTTTGATAGGTCGAGACTTGAACTAAAAAACGCGTGCTATTGCGAGCTCGCTAGCAGTTAATAAGTTCTAAAAAATCGACGTTGTCACTACTCTCCTCTGTCACACTCGGTCTCCCCTACTGACGCTTGGAGTCTACGGTAAAATCAGAACGAAACATCATCATTCTACAACTACCCTATACTTCACAAACTTTTTTTTTTTTTTTTAAATTTTAACAGACTTAAAATAAATATTAAATTCTAATTTCATCCCTGTGCATTTTCACATATTTTAATTGATAACTTCATCAAAGTACTGTACAATTTGGAAGCTCGAGCATTTTCTTTTGAAATGGCGTAGATATCGCCGAGTTAGCGTATTTTTTTTTTCTAAAATGAGTTCAGAAGTTACAGTTTCTTTTCACATTTGAAGTCTGTTAAAGTTTTTTTCGACCGCGGTAAAGGAGGAATAGAATGGCGAAACAGTAGATCAGTATCGTTGTGTTCATACCCTCTGTCATACTCTAACATATAACCTCGTACTATCTCTATCGCAGCGTCGCTATACTTTACGAGAATTCGTGGCACACGGCGCTATAAAATGAAACGGGCTTTATAGGTATGTACAGTCGCGGAATGAAAAGGTTCGTTACCTTTCGACTCTATGTCAACGAGTTACGGTCGAAAAGTGACGAACCTTTTCATTCCGCTACTATACGCCCATCCATAAGCCCCGTAAGTGCAAGCGAGCGCGCAATAACTCCGTTCCCACTCTTCGTGTCGCTAACGTTCTCATGGAGTACCTATAACACTGGAGGTTTGCTATAGCCCTTTCGAACCCGGTTGATAACTTGATACGATCGTGACGTTTAATGGCAATTAAATTTGAACTTTGTATCACTTTGGGATTCTAAATTTAAAGATAATATTAGTACATTTCACAAGGTTCATTATTGTAACACTTTTCATACTCATTTGGGTTCGAAAGGGCTAAATTTTTGGAAGACGTCAGATTGGGTACGCATTATACTAATTATGTGGTAAGAATAGGTCCTGGGAACTCATCTTCTGATTTTTACCTAGCGGCGATGGTTTGGACGGCCCTGCGACAATACCTTTATTTTGTGTATGTGTTTAAGGGGGACTCATACTTTGTATAATCGAGGTGCAAGTAGTCTTGCTATCATGTAAATAGCGTTAGAAAAAACTGAATATTTGCATTTATTTTCACAAATCCAATGTATTTGAAAAGCGAGTTTCTATTTTATTTAGCATTATGCCCAAAGTAATAGAGGATTTAGGTGTAGTAGAGGAATTTAAGTTTTCGTCACTTTTGAATCAGGCGTTACTTTGCGGAGGTCCATATTAATGAACTGAAACAATTACATCATGCATGAATGAACACGTATTTCATACATAAACGTAACTATCGTGAGGTCGCGGGCGAGCAAAGCAATTGTTTCAGTTCATTAGATATTATTGTTAAGGGCCAAAAATCCATAAATATTTAAATCCATAATGTAATGTTTGCCATAATGATCATTTGCCATAACATAACTCTTTTTTTTCGAATATTTTTTGTCCTGGATTGCTGTAAAACAAACCTAACCTATAGAGTTCTACAGGATGACCACATCAAAGTTCCTGAAAATTTTACGGTTTCAGAGAAAAAAAGAGTTTATGGCAAATGGTTATTATCGCAAGCATTACATTATGACTAACAATGTTACAAATGGCACCCGCCCAAAAGGGATCTGAGGCCACATTGTCTAATTAGACAATATGGTCTCTGGTTTTAGTATTGCACACATTGCAGCTACACAGCTAAAACCAACCATATGCCCAGAAACTGGCTTACTGTGGGCAGGAAATCCGTGTTTGAAGACGAATCTAATGATGCTTCACACTTTAAAATCCATCGAGCTGGTAAGGCTGCAGGGCGTGCCAAGGAATGATACAAACAACTTAATACTAGGGGCGTTCAATAAAAAGTGAGAATGAGTATGTTATAAACAACTTTTACTAAATGTCATTTTATTTTTCGACATAGTCACCTTTTAGCATAATACACTTAGGGGGTGTTTCACCACCTTATTGTCAAACTACTGGTTACGTAACCAATGAATAAACTAAGTACTAGACAAATCTGTCGGCTAGTGTTTTTTCAGTTTCACCACTCCGGTCCTGTGCAAACTAAGTACCACTTAACTAATCGTCGGTTTAACAAAAAGTCGGAAAGCAACGTCGCATTTCACGACCACGCGTTCCTGTTCGCACACTTTCGTCCAAAGAGTTGCTCATAATTAAAGCAAAAGAAATCGTAAACTGTGTAATTTTAAAATACATCTATTGTTTTGCATAAACAAATGTGTAACATTATAATTAATCCAAAAACGATATTTATTTACGATACTTTGTTAACAATACCAAAGAAAAATAAAATCACGTAAAACGAATCGAAAAGTGGCGCCAAACCATTTGACAGATTAACTTTTTTTTTAATGGCGATGTACAAGTTCAGGTAGAACAAACGATTGTGCCACTGAAAAAAGTCTGTAATTAAAAAATATTACGAAATTTTGGATTTATTTTTACATACTAAAAGCGGACCTATATTTTTTTATTCAAATCTTGATATTTAAATTCTCGTTTGTAATTTTAGCATGACTTCTTTCTTTAAAAAATAAAAAATTCTTTGATTTATTTTTCTGAAACCGGCTGAAGGGCTCTCCAACCATGGCCACAAAAAAATAAAGTAACTAATTAAAAAGTTATGTGACGGTTAAAAATTCTAAATGCCACCTGATCTGATGGTCAAATTAAGAAATAGTTTGTCTGTCACTTAGCGCTAATCAAGACTGGTGAAACAGAAATTTTTATTCTATCTGACAAATAAGGTTATGATTAAGCTAATCCGAACTTTAAAAAAAGTGGTGAAACAGCCCCTTAGTATATCTTTTTTCTAAACTTAAAATTCCATTTTTAAAAAAGGTCTCATCTTGAGTACTTAAGAAATCTTGTACTGCAGCGACTACCGCGTCGTCGTCTTCAAATTTCTGGCCTCTCAGGTATTTTTTCAATCTCGGAAATAGGTAGAAATCACTGGGAGCGAGATCTGGTGAATACGGAGGATGTTTAAGGATATCGAACCCAGCATCACGAATTGCAGCCATTGCAACGGCGGACTTGTGTGCCGGGGCATTGTCCTGGTGGAACAGCACAACTTTCAAGAGTTTACCTCGCCGTTTTTCGCGGATCTCATTGCGCAATGTTGCTATTTGTTTGGCGTATAAAGTGCCCGTAATAGTGGCTCCATGCTCGAGATACTCAATCATTAATACCCCTTTACCATCCCAAAAAACAGAGCCCATGACCTAACCGGCAGATGGGCTCACCTTGAATTTCTTCGGAGTTGGAGATGATGGCCTTTTCCATGTCATAGACTGCAGTTTCGTTTCAGGGTCGTAATGATGGAGCCATGTTTCGTCCATTGTTATAAATCGCGCCAAAAAAAGTTCCCAGTCTTGCTGCATCAGGTTCAAAGCTTCTTGACAAATCTCTAGTCTAGTTTGTTTTCGCGTGTCAGTAAGCATTCTTGGTACCCAACGCGCAGATACCTTTTTCATACCCAAGCGTTCATGTAAAATATTATGCACGCTCCCCGTTGAAATCTTTACATTTTCAGCAATAAAACGAACTGTGACACGACGATCCGCAAAAACAGAGTTTTCGACTTTTTTCACAATTTCTTCAGTTACTGCTGTAGTAGGGCGTCCGGAGCGGGGGTCGTCCATTGTCGATGTTCTTCCACGTCTAAATTCGGCGCACCAACGTGCGACTGTTGAATACGGAGGAGCATTAGACCCTAAAGTGTCCCGCAAATCCAAATTGACTTGGTCCGTAGAAAAATTTTTCAAATACAAGTTATTTGATAACGGCGAGCAGTTCAATTTTCTCCATTTTCGCTAACGTACTCAATAGCATTGCAAAGAAATTACCGTATATATTTTTAAACAAAAGACAGTTAGTTTTTTTTTCATAGCAATCAGCTAGATAGATTAGCTTTACCGGCCAGTATTTAATTTCGTAATATTAAAAGAGTTTGCATCTCATTCTCACTTTATACTGAACGCCCCTCGTATACATACATAGGTACATACGATCGGAAACCATGACCCTCATTCGACCGTCGTGTGAAAAGTAAATAAGAGGTTGAATTAAAAGGTTAATTATTTGCGAAAAGCTCTATATAGGTATAGGATTGTCGTCTTCGTATATCTAGATGGCCTAGTGTCAACTCGGCCATTTATCCGCCGGCCGGCAATCCGCTATTTCGCGGCCTCTGCAGTAATGTACTATTTGACGCTGCCGGGTTTTTACCAGACTGTCGAAGGAGGATTATTTTTATCTTGTATTGAAATTATAATTATTATATGCCCTGAGCTTGAATTAGTTAGTTCATGTCGACGACCCAAGTATTCAAAGTGGCCAGTTAGCGGCGTAGTTAAGACGCCGTAACTCTGCAAGTTATGTAACTCGCCAAACTTGCCTGACGCGGTTACGGCCATTTCAACGTTAACTCATAACCTGGAGAATTGTCTGAGAGTTACTTGACTTAAATTTACTCTTGTGCATCATCATCATCATCATCTCACTGCAGGGCACAGGTCTCCTCTCAGATTAAGAGGGCTTGGGCCGTAGTTCCTACGTGGGCCCAGTGCGGATTGGAAACTTCACATACACCATTTTATTTCTCCTCAGGTGTGTGCAGGTTTCTTTACGATGTTTTCCTTCACCGTAAAAAGCTCATGGTAAATGTCAAATGTAATTTCGCACATAAAATCCGAAAAACTCAGAGGTGCGAGCCGGGATTTGAACCCACGACTCTCTGCTTGAGAGGCCATTAGTCAAAACGCTAGGCCACCACGGCTTTTTAGGGTTCCGTACCCAAAGGGTAAAAACGGGACCCTATTACTGAGGCTCTGCTGTCTGTCCGTCTGTGACCAGGCTGTATCTCAAGAACCGTGATAGCTAGACAGTTGAAATTTTCACAGATGATGTATTTCAGTTGCCGCTATAACAACAAATACTAAAAAATGGAATAAAATAAATATTTAAGGCGGCTCCCATACAACAAACGTGATTTTTTTTGCTCGTTTTTGCTCGATATTGATTACGGCAACAGGTGGCCATTCATTTATTACGGAAGACGATTTAGGGGGGAAGGGGGGTCGACCATGTCTTATTTTTTCTTACAAAGGGGTGGGAAGGGGTCTTGATAGTTCTTACGTAAGATCACAAAAAAGCGCAAAGTTAAGATTAAACTTTGAAAAAGCGCGCGTTTGGATAATACGAGGGGCGTTCAATATAAAGTGAGAATGAGATGCAAACTGTTTTAATATTACGAAATTAAATACTGGCCGGTAAAGCAAATCTATCTAGCTGATTGCTATGAAAAAAAAAACTAACTGTCTTTTGTTTAAAAAAATATACGGTAATTTCTTTGCAATGCTATTGAGTACGTTAGCGAAAATGGAGAAAATTGAACTGCGCGCCGTTATCAAATACTTGTATTTGAAAATTTTTTCTACGGACCAAGTCAATTTGGATTTGCGGGACACTTTAGGGTCTAATGCTCCTCCGTATTCGACAGTCGCACGTTGGTGCGCCGAATTTAGACGTGGAAGAACATCGATAATGGACGACCCCCGCTCCGGACACCCTACTACAGCAGTAACTGAAGAAATTGTGAAAAAAGTCGAATACTCAGTTTTGGCGGATCGTCGTGTCACAGTTCGTTTTATTGCTGAAAATGTAAAGATTTCAACGGGGAGCGTGCATAATATTTTACATGAACGCTTGGGTATGAAAAAGGTATCTGCGCGTTGGGTACCAAGAATGCTTACTGACACGCAAAAACAAACTAGACTAGAGATTTGTCAAGAAGCTTTGAACCTGATGCAGCAAGACTGGGAACTTTTTTTGGCGCGATTTATAACAATGGACGAAACATGGCTCCATCATTACGACCCAGAAACGAAACTGCAGTCTATGACATGAAAAAGGCCATCATCTCCACCTCCGAAGAAATTCAAGGTGAGCCCATCTGCCGGTAAGGTCATGGGCTCTGTTTTTTGGGATGGTAAAGGGGTATTAATGATTGAGTATCTCGAGCATGGAGCCACTATTACGGGCACATTATACGCCAAACAAATAGCAACATTGCGCAATGAGATCCGCGAAAAACGGCGAGGTAAACTCTCGAAAGTTGTGCTGTTCCACCAGGACAATGCCCCGGCACACAAGTCCGCCGTTGCAATGGCTGCAATTCGTGATGCTGGGTTCGATATCCTTAAGCATCCTCCGTATTCACCAGATCTCGCTCCCAGTGATTTCTACCTATTTCCGAGATTGAAACAATACCTGAGAGGACAGAAATTTGAAGACGACGACGCGGTAGTTGCTGCAGTACAAGATTTTTTAAGTACCCAAGATGAGACCTTTTTTAAAAATGGAATTTTAAGTTTAGAAAAAAGATATATTAAGTGTATTATGCTAAAAGGTGACTATGTCGAAAAATAAAATGACATTTAGTAAAAGTTGTTTATAACATACTCATTCTCACTTTTTATTGAACGCCCCTAGTATGTGTATAGATAAACGAGTTCCATGGCAAGAAAAATTCGAAAATAAAACCAAAGTTGTTTAACGACCACTTTAGCCTAGTTGGTAGTGACCCTGCCTACGAAGCAAGAGGTCCTGGGTTCAAATCCCGGTAAGGGCATTTATTTGTGTGATGAGCACGAATATTTGTTCCTGAGTTATGGATGTTTTCTATGTATTTAAGTATTTATTTATCTATATAAGTATGTTTATCGTCGTCTAGTACCCATAGTACAAGCTTTGCTTAGTTTGGGACTAGGTCGATTTGTGTAAGATTCTCCCCTAATATTTATTTATTTATTTATTTTATTTATTATTACCAAAAAATAAAAATAAATTAGTAACTACAATAAAAGAGACGTTCCTAAAAATTGTTTCTTTGAAAAATAAAAATGAAAACAATCCAAATGGTATTCATTTTTTCCTTTAGATTCTTACGTAATAAATATTAAACAGGGGGGGAGGGGGTCGGCCGATTCTTATTTTTTCTTACAAAGGGGGGGGAGAGGGGGTCAAAAACTGGCAAAAATTGTCTTACGTAATAAATGAATGGCCCCTAGGTAGATGCTTGAAATAAACACAGAATATTTAGTTATATGTTTACTTTAAAAATAAATAACTAAATTAAAATAAAACAAATATTTAAGGGGGGCTCCCATACAACAGACATGATTTTTTTGCCGTTTTTATAGATAATGGTACGGAACCCTTCCTGCGCGAGTCCGACTCGCACTTGGCCGGTTTTTTAATCTGACTGAGACTGAGAGGTACTTGACTTAAATTTACTCTTGTACAGAGACTCGAACCCTCAGAATTAATAAGAATAGCGAGTTTATCATCTACATACATCTATACCTACCTACTATCCTACCGTAAAATCTGGTTACATTGACCCAACATTGGCCTATATGAAAACGGCTACAAGGATGTGGATGACATTTGGTAAGTAGGTAGCTGGACGTGTGGAATAACACATGGGCTAATTTTAATCATGATATTTCCACGGGACCGGGACAAAATCCCAAATTACCAACATAGCATATGTTAACAGGCAACACATATGGCACGGTTCATTGGCATGAAGAGTAGGTACAATGTGATTTTTGGGAAATCCGCACACACCTGCGAAGAAATTCAACAGTGTGTAAAGTTCCCAATCCGCACTGGGTCCGCGTGGGAACTACGGCCCAAACACCCGCAGAGACCTTTGACCTGCAGTGCGACGTATATACCTACTTACAACGAACTGATGAGGTGTCTCGAGCATTTAGTTCTAAAACTTCTAATCTTCTCATGAGGTAGTTTGTGGTCCAATCTGACTGCTTTTCACACTTGGTAGGTTTTTCTAATTCTATCATATACACCTCATACGTTTGACCGGGTTCATCCAATAAGCCTAAGGCGGAATCAACCTCGTATTACACAACTAAAACCCTTTCGATCCGGCTCTGACTTTTTTCATCTAAACTTCGCAACTACTCTCACTGTAATCATAATGTTTTTGCTGGCGGAACTTTATGTATACATGCATGTAGGTATATGTGTGTTTTGTTCAGAAGCGTACAAATCATATTAAATACACCGTGGAATTTTAGTGGTTGTTTTCCCGAAACGAGGTGATTTAGTTTCGATTGTACAATCGATTTATAATTACTATTTTGACTAAGAGTCAAAAATCCAATTGTGAAAAACGAAAGTCGAAAATGACCGCAAACCAATAGTAACGCTTCGTTGGTACAAGTAGCGTACGATCGTACGATAGGTTAGGTACCAAAGAAGCGTTACTATTGGTTTGCGGTCATTTTCGACTTTCGTTTTTCACAATTGGATTTTTGACACTAGTCAAAATAGTAATTATAAATCGATTGTAGAATCGATACTAAATCACCTCGTTTCGAGAAAACAACCACTAAAATTTCACGGTGTATACACTACCATCAATTCCATCATCATTGTCCCAGGCTATATACGTCCACTGTAGGACACTGGCTTCTCAGGGTCTAGTGCGGATTGGGAACTTCACACACACCATCGAATTTCTTCGCAGGTGTGTGCAGGTTTCTTCACGATGTTTTCCTTCGCCGTAAAGCTCATGGTAAACTTCAAATGTCATTTCGCACATAAATTCTAAAAAAATGACCCAGGTGTCAGTGAGAATACCTATCGAATGTATTTCGCATTTTCAACGAATACATTTTTAAGTAAAACGACACCCATTCCATAATTTATGTTTAATAATCTTCTAATTCTACTTCATCTAATATATAAAAATCTCCTGTCACTGTTTGTTATCGAACTCCTTCCTAAACGGCTTGACCGATTTTTATGAAACTTTTTTCTCTATACTGGGTGATTCAGGAGTCATGAGCAGGACTGAAAGGGGTGATGAGGAGGACCACACTGAGCAACATTCACTATGGGAACAGCCATAAAATCGCAAAATAAAATCATGTTCAAAAAGTAATTATTTAATGAAATTATAAACTTTTTATAACAATTAACGATAAAAGTAGGTATAAAAACAGAGACTAAATATAAAATTAACACAATTAAAACTAACTTAAAATAGCTAAACAAAACTTAAAAACTAAAAATTACCATCTAAATTTGGACCCTTAGGTAGGGTGCCCATCACGCAGGCAGTATTCCCACGTTGAATTGCTATAGCAAGTCTTTGTGCGAGAAAGCTGCCTGCGCGAGGGTCGCCTGTTGCCTCTCTCAGGCGCTTGCTTAGTGCTCCGTGGAGCCCTCGTGCGCTCTTGCCCCACGAACCGAGTGTCTCGACACCGAATGCGACGAACTCGTACTGGGCGCCGAGACACTCGTATTTAATAGCCTTGAGCCGTTCTCGGGTATCCGCCGCTGCACCGGCACGTCTGCTCGTTGTGGGGAGGTAGGACGCTGCTAAGGTGTCGGCGCAAGTGGCGTCCCACACCAGTGCACGGCCCATCCACCACGGGATTAACGACATCCCGTCAGGGCGCTTGCCGTCACTTCGCACGATCTGGGGCTCCAGAGCAGCAGGAACGTTGGCACTGACGAGCGCTCTTCTGAGGATGTCGTTTTGATTAGATGATTTTTTTTTCGCGATTTCGGGGCCGGTCCCATAGTAAAAGTTGCTCAGTGTGAATCTCCCTATCACCCCTTTCACTCCTGCTCATGACTCCTGAATCACCTTGTAGGTAGCTCGGCAGGTCTGAGACATAGAGTAATAATATGTCTGAGAATAGGTCGTAGGCTATTCCCTGTTCTTCGCAGATGGAGTCGCGGGCAACGGATAGTATTAAGTTAATAGGATTAAATACATGTCGAATAATAATTAATTAATTGGTCATTAATGAGCGCGGATCTGAGGTGATATAAATACCATATATATATATCATGTGAAACGGTGCCCGAACGCCATTTATTTGCACACGGTAATCATGCAAATCTTGGCTTATAATTTGCCACGGTTTAATAGTTCAAATACAATTGAACATACGAACGCCAGCGGAATGTGTAGTTCGCAACAAAACCTAAATACAAAACTTGATCAGTTTAGTTAAAGGGATGCTGTTTACAAAAACAACATACAGTAAAATTACATAAAGTTTACCACTGACAGATGGTTTGCCTTCATTTCATATTCAACTTTAACGACCTACAAATAAAGCCAATTTTAGAATACTGTTACCCACGTTTGCAGATTTTGTAATAACTACTTTATTTGTATGGTGTTAAAGTTGGAAATGAAATGAAGGCAAGCAATCTGTCAGTGGTAAACTAAAAGTAAACGTACTGATTAGACTGGTTGACACTTGTAGAGAAACAATGTTACTGACAACAGGTGTCGTTTTTTAAATGGGTCCCACTGAAAAACAGCGTTGCGGTTTGCCATATCATTATGCTGAGTGACGCCCAATTTATACTATTCGGTGTTTTTTATTTGTAAGTATCTTTTCCTACCAAATGTTTGTTTTCCAGTGTATCGATTATACCTATTTTATTTTTATTTCAATGAGTATTAAACTGAAATTAAACATTGAAGACTGATTAAGAAAATGACTTTTAATTTATCCCCAAATCCTGAAGAGTGTGTATCGATAAAAACAACTTACGGAGCAAAAACAAAAAAAAATGCTTATACTGTCCATGATTGGTGCCTATACCTTATGTGTAAATAAATCTTTTTCTCTCTTTCTCACGCCTTTAGTCCGATCCTGACTCTAAATTCTATCCTTCGACATACTTACTCGCACATAATACAGGGTGACACAAAAATGGCGATACAAAATTAGTGTATCTGACTCAGTTCATGCAGGACCACATAATGCATTAACTCAATTTTTTAAATGAGTGATAAAATTTAGGATGTTCATACTTAGTTGAAATTAAATCACGAACTCAATGTATGGACACCTCAAATTTAATAAGACTAATTAAAACAAATGAGTGAGCATTATTATTGTCCAGCATTAACTGGGTAAGAAACACTAATTTAGTATCACCATTTATGGGTCACCCTATGTACAAAAAGCTATTTTCCAGGTCTCAATTAGCCTGAGCATATTAAGCGTAAGTACTTTGCAAATGTCTTCCAATTTTGCCTTAAGTCTGGCTCACTCAAGGTCCGATTTAACTTAGTAAGACTATGAACTTATGAACTCAGCCGGCCAACTTTATTCTCGTGAAGTAATATAATCCGACCAGGGGCCTGTTGCATAACAAAGCACAACTAATATTACAAGCGGAACTCTCGCTTCAGGTTATATTAACTAGAAAGGGAGTTCCGCTTGTAATATAAGTTGTAATTTGTTATGCAACAGGCCCCAGATGTTAGTCAAAGAAAGTGCACGAAAATTAAAGAGGATGTGCGCTCTCGCAGTGCTCAGATGCTTAGGATAAGATAAAATAATGTAGGTACTTAAGTGTATTTTAAAAACCATTTTCACAGTCAATGTGACAATCAAGCTTATTGTATTTTTTCTGAATATGTCACAAAAAATCGTAAAGTAGGTACTACTTGGTTGACTATACATATTAAAGAAGTGCTTACCTACTATTTTTTTTAATATGTTTGTACCCAATTAAGTAATTGTTAACAGTGTGTTAAAATTAGTCCGTTTGGTTACGCACTTTTCAAGTCTTCACAATGAAAAAACGTAACGAACCGGAAAATTCTTCACTTCTTGAAAAACATTGTTAAACTTGTCCGATTTGTTACTTTTTTTATTGTAAGGCTTGAAAAAGTGCGTAACCAAATGGACTAATTTTAACTCCCCGTTAACAATTTCTTAATTGGGTACAGTGAAAAATAGAAATGCCCATCTATAGCATAGCGTTATCTTTATACCCCAGTGCTAATACACAAACTAATTAATATGTAATCAGTCCAGGGTTTTTGTAACGCGCTGTATAAACAAAATTATTTTACCAAAGCACCGACCTAGATAACATTACACTCCTTTGATGTCTTCAGAACGTAACGATACCCTGAAAAAACAACAAAACCGATAGGTGAACGACCTCCGATAAAGGAGCTCGAAAAAAACCCGTAAAAACACCTCGCAGACATTATACGGTCTAATCCGGGAAGCAGTTAGGTGAAGTAAGTAATTAGTGGTGTTGAAAAACACTTAAATTTGCCGCTTAATGTGTTTTTGCGACACCCTTAATGATGACGCACGAAGGGTGCGGATGTAAGGGAGTAAACATCTTTTGTTTTACGCGTGCTGGCTACGAAATTCGAAGTTCGTACGTGCCATCCCTTTCAATCTTCGGTTTGAACTATACGTGTGCACGAAACGGCATGATACGAAGTTCGAAAGTCGAATTTGGAGGTACAATACAAGGGCTGTTTAGGTGCTCAAAGGGATTTTTGGAGTGTTGGCGGACATTTAACACAAAACAGGCTCTCTTTTTTCGAGCGCGTGCGAAGAAGTCTGCTTATTGAAGTGAAACTTTTGAAGTGAAACTTCTAATGCGACTTCCAACAAGGTCGCGTTAAACGTTTAACGCTACCATGGAGGGGGTATAAAAGCATTAGTATATGTACTGTCGAAGCAAGTAATCTCGCATTGTATATACATATACTAACGGATGTTAAAAACTTTGATAATGCGATGCAGAACTCATACTGTCTGTGCAAATCTATGAGACTTGATAAAAGCGCCATCTAGTGAGTAATTTAAACACATAGATGCATAAGTAAATTAAGTTCTTTAAGTTATTGCAATAAGGTGTCGCCCTTTCTATGCATTCTATAATTGTCATACATGCATACCTGGGGTGCTATTGGTACACAGGGTTAGGACAACAAATATTACTGCATATCTCCCTATTACAGGAGACACATGACCTGAAGTGTGCAAGGATAAGTTCTTATTCAAGTGGCATCACGAGGTATGTGATAACAGTGATTCCCAACGCGGTGTGGCTGTGCCACTTTCCTGTCTCAAGCTAGGCCTAAAGTAGCATGCATAGCTTACGGTCGATTTACTCCAGTCTAGGCACAGCGCTACGCCCGGGCGCCTCAATGCTTAGGTAGAAGGATCCTGGGCCTACCAGTGATCCTCAGACCTATCCCGACCGATCGACTGGCTCCTGATCGGTTCAGTTTGCCGTGATCTAGCCTGGCGCCCGCTGGACATGGGGGCTATGCCCCCACGAGGACCTCCACCATCCCCAATAGTCCTGACCTCGGTTGCTCCATCATCATACGACCGTTATTGCTGGGCAAAAGTTGCTTGCTCCATGTCCAGTTAATACGCCCCAGTGTCTATGACATTATCAACGTGTACATTGTAATGAACTAAAACAATTACTTTGCTCACCCGCGACCTTACAATAGTTACGTTTATGCAAGAAATGTGCGTTCATGCAGTTCCTCCACCTCCACACTGTACGAACACACACAAAACACATAAACCCAACCATCACCACCACCAAGCTACACTGAGTTTAACAGTTGGTAGCATAGCATACGGTTGTGGTAACTCTGAAGATGAGCTCTGGTTGAGTTCGAAACGCGTCAGTGTAGCTTGGTGGTGGTGATGGTTGGGTTTATGTGATTTGTGTGTGTTCGTACAGTGTGGAGGTGGAGGAACTGCATGAACGCACATTTCTTGCATAAACGTAACTATTGTAAGGTCGCGGGTGAGCAAAGTAATTGTTTTAGTTCATTAATATGGACCTCCGCAAAGTAACGCCTGATTCAATAAAGTGTACATTGTACTCTAGCGTTTACTGGACCCATGTGGGCAATCTGTCCTGTATTTAACGCGGACGTCCTTACACACTCCATGATCATAGCAATTAACATTTCAACATGAGAGAAACACTCACCTGAGGTTTCATCCGAGTTTCAGCAACTGACCTCTCCGAACCAGGGTACCAGTTTCCTTCTTTCCCTCTCGTTTCATCTAACGCGCCTTCGTGTCGCCATTACACTATACAGTCGTGCCAACACACAGTTAAGACAAAGTAAGCATAAGCAGTGTGACCACATTACAAATGTAATAACGTACTAGGACTAGGGCTGTGACATTTACCGAATTTAATATGGCAACTCGCGCTGCGCGCGACATAAGGTTCATAATTTATTGAATCAGGCGTTACTTTGCGGAGGTCCATATTAATGAACTAAAACAATTACTAAGGTTCATATTGATGTATAAGTGCCTTTATCATTTCCACATTACGAAGTTTCACTTCTGCCGCGCGGAGGAACTGCACGCACGATTTTTTTTATTCTCATAAGTTTCACACTTAGATAGTTTAATCAATGCTTAATCCTTCGGGAAACGTGATCCGGACCGGCCTTACATCCACAACAAATGATAATCGTTCACCATCATATTGGTTTACAACAGTAAAATAAAATAAGTTAATCTCAGTTGGTAATAGGGAATAGGCGCAAGCCACACAGAAGAGAAGTGGGACGGGGGCGCGTCGCATTCGCGGCGCCCCTTGAAACAGTTTTCATACTAAATGTATAGAAGCGTCGCGATCCAAAGCAGACAGAAGAGACGGGGCGGAGACGCGGCCTACGAACAAACGACGCGGACTGCGACGCGCCCCCGGCCCACGTCTCTTCTGAGTGGCTTGCGCCATAGTGTTACGAAATATTAGCCTACAATTATGTCCTGCCACGTCTCTCGAATCATTCTATACATATGTTAGTGACTTGAGATAAAAAAAAATGTTCCTAAAATTACTTGTAAAAAAAATAGTTATATGTGCTTTTAACTTTATTTTATAATAATGTGAAATAGCTCAAGGTGCTCGAATTAAAAGATACCTTCGAATACATTCCCCGCCACGAACATCTATCAACTCGGATTGCGATTGCGTCAACAATATACATTCTTTCATTTTGTATTCACAAAATCGTGCCTCACCCCAATAAGTTAATGTGTTCGCTTACATTTTTTATCGGGAAATGGTTTATTAAGATTTCCTTTGAACGCACCTGTGGCCGGATTTCAGCAATTCAAAACATTCCAATTTAGAAAAGTCCGCTAGCAAAAAACGAATTTCGAATGACACAAAGAAAAATGAAATGAATATGCGGCGCGCGAGGCATATTTCGAATTTCGAAGGTAAGTACGTGACTTTTGTCCGCGCTTGGTGACGAAATTAAAAAGAAAATAGGTTTTCATAATATTCGAATTTATGTTGGATTCTAGGCTACACAAAATTACTTTCTATGTTCTAGTGCATAAAGTGAAATCTTCGTCTAAGACCAAGGCAATTAGGCACCAATAGCCACGAACAATAAAAGTTTATAAAATAAAATTATTGTTATTATGTATTTTTAAATCTGATTTCCGTTACTAAACAATAAAAGTTATTTTATTTCTAATACAATCATACACTAATTACAGGTCCATAAATAATTAAATTACAGCAGCAGTTACTAAATTATTAAAAATAAGCTGGACAAATTTATAGAAAAAACAGTGCATGTAATAAAAATTGGGGCTTTTTTACATAAAACTAACCTGTGATTGACCACTACCTCACCTGATGAAAAGTGCAGATGAGGCCAAGGGTTTTTAAAATTAATATTTGTTTACAATGTTGCTGTTTAATTTCTTCGCGATCGAATTTAAAAGCAGAGTATATACTTAACTTGGTCCCAAAACCCATTTTACCATCAAGTCAGCTATCAACCCTCGCCCGAGGCTCGGTTGGATATAAACTCCTCAGGTAAAATGACACGTTTCAAACCATTGCAGTCAACCTTAATATTCATACTTAATCTCTACCTCATCAAATGCTTGACCCCGACCAAATTAAATTGAAGACAGCACCGTCGACAAAATTACCTACACGGAAACTCACAGAAATTCACGAAATTAATCTAGTGTTTCAAACGCTAAGTACTGAACTTGCCAACTTGCCGTATTAATTATTCCTTCTAATTTTGACAAATAAGCCTCTGTATCCCTAATTAGGCGACATTAAACTTTGTTTTGATGAAATTTTGGCGCCATTTCCGCGTCCCCTTTTCAACGGCCATTTTTGTTCCTGCAAATTAACATTGCTCTCGGCTGCAGACAAATTAGGGCGGCTACTTACTTACGGAGCGACAACATTATGACTAAAGTGGATAAAGAAGAAGCCTTGAATTAAATCTAGGTATTTAGCTGAAATAAAGTTATCCTAGTAAAGGTGCTAAAGACTTGACTTGACGCTTGTAATGCGCATTCTATCGGATGCTACGTTATAGATAGATGCTCACAAGTAAACAGAATTATTCTATCGAGCATTCTAGAAGGCGGCGTAGCCTCGCCCACGACCTCGCGGTCTGAGGGGCCTCGCGCCTCAAAAGGTTTCTCGTTGTTTTGCTCAGCTAAAATTCCGTCATTTTATTGTGCGGTTCGCCATCATAGGGCTTCGCAAAATATATCTTGTCCACTTAAAATGTAGTTCCTGTATCGCCATTGCTAGGAGGTCATCCATATACGTAGGAAAATTACGGTAAAAGAACTAACAAGGATTTAGTACTACTCATTCCTAACTAAAGAATTATTTTGTGACCCTTTAAGCATTATCAACAGCCACAAAAAATGTAAATTGCTGCTTAAGAGTCTCTACTTGGCGTATAAACAATAACCCTCCGTCGACAGTAAGGTGAAAATACTGCTGTATTTGTAGTACCACGTAGTACCTACCGACTTATTATAATATGAGCATCGATGTGCGTGATCTCGCGAACTGAATAGCCGGTATTGAAGAGATTTCAATACCAGCTCAATTTGTCATGTAAAATTTACCTAAATAAATATAGGTAATACAAAAAAAACTATGTGAGGCATTTAAGTGGGAGGGGCATTACGACGATGTATTTTGTGGAATTTTCTACGGAATTAAATTTTAATTTTCATTACTAAAATTTTCAAAATTTCGATGTGTTAATCCAACTACTGAATGTAATCGTTCACAGAGCGAATCGTAAATGCTAAGTAAATATATAAAGCTATAAGGATATTTGCATATTTCTCATCTCCGCGTGTGCAATAGTGTTAACATGAAAACGTTTTCGTCTGGGCGAAATCTCCATCCAGCCAACTTGTGGAGTTAAGCACCGGCCGCCGCCTTCAGCTTGTATATTCGCTGCTCCTCTTGAACGTGAATATTTTATTTTTCCTTTAAAGTGACTGCAGATAAGCAAACAACTGCAGCTCTCGAGGAAAGCTCCGTACATTATTATGAACTAACTACATCATTGTTTTAAGAACGTAACATTTCATAATTCCGTTTGTTAAACTTTGGAGCTATATTTTTGGACTAACATAAGAAAAATACCGTTCGAAAATGGCGTACCTAAATAAACTGTGCTTAATTTTAGATACAATCACGGTTATTGTATGGGAGCCCCACTTAAATATTTATTGTTATTTTTAAGTGAGTAATTGAGTATATAACTAAATATTCTGTGAATGTTTCAAGCGTCTACCTGTTGCCGTTATCAATATCGAGCAAAAACGAACAAAAAAAAATTATGTTTGTTGTATGGGAGCTCCCAACATTTATTTTATTCTGTTTTTTAGTATTTATTGTTATAGCGGCAACCGAAATACATCATCAGTGAAAATTTCAATTGTCTAGCTATTACGGTTCATGAGATACATCCTGGTGACAGACGGACAGACAGACAGACAGACGGAAGGACAGCGAAGTCTCAGTAATAGGGTCCCGTTTTTACCCTTTGGGAACGGAACCCTAAAATACAGTCCATAGCTCTGCTCCGCATTAGTTTCTCACTCCGCTCCGCTACTAACTCCGCGTTTATGGTCAGGCACAATCCGTAACTCCGCTCGCATAACCCCCTCGCTCCGCTTAGCAGCCTGCTTTATGTGAAATAATGATATATTTTGAGGAAGAGTTTCAGTGAAGACGGATGCGTGTCGGGGCCGGATGTTGTTATGTAGATGCGCCCGCGGCGACGTGACGCAGGGCACGGCAGTGGTGCTGTGAATTTATTTGGGTACCTAAATGACTTTATGGCGCTCGTTGTTAATTTACCACCTCACTTGATATTGAAATTTTCTTGAAAACAACTAAAAAAGCTGGTTAGTAAATCTTTCTGGAAATTAGCGGAGGTTTTATCAAGATCGAGGTCATTCAAAGGGCGATGGAGAGGGCTATGCTCGGAGTTTCTCTGCGAGATTGCATTGGAAATGATGTAATCCGCGCTAGAACTAAGGTCACGGGAAAAGTAAAAGTAAAAGTTGCGGGAACGCTTTGGAAGCAGATGGCGCAGGACCGATCGGTTTGACGAGCCTTGGGGGAGGCCTATATTCAGCAGTGGATGTTTTCGGCTGAGATAATGATAATGATAGTTAAACGGAGTTTCTGCATAACAATAACTATAAATATAGGGTGTCCCAAAAGTCAATGATAACTGGTCCCGGGAGAGACATCAAGTTATGACAGCTTTGGGAAAAAATAAGAAAAATCCATACATACCTACTAAAAGATATTATAGCAGAGGTACCCTAGAAAAAATAACCTAACCTTAACCTAATCACGACCTACCTACCACGATAACCAACCAACCAACCAAGTAACCTTATCACGATAAACATCACAATGTGATCACAATGATTTCTTTGGCAGATGTATGGAATGCCAACATGAAATAAACTTAGCAGCGAAAACCTTCCAAACTACGTAGTACACGTAGTATAAAAGTTGATTTTGTAATCTTTAAAAATAAAGCACAATCAACATACGAAACGAGCAATGGCACTCCACAAAAGCCAAGCAAGGCAGTGTCTTCAGCAAACAGAAACTTAGTAGTGTGATGCAAATATGTAACTAACACTGAAAACAAACAAAAGAGCTGCGAGAACGTATGACAAAAGCAGTATACAGTTGCTAAACTTAGAGCATAGAATAAACCAGAAACTTTAAAGCACAAGTCATGAACTGAGGAACAGAAAATAAATGTCTTATTTCTTTCTATATTTGAAGTCGCTACTTTTACGCCTCGCTGTTAAAGCAACTCGTTTTATCATTTTATTAGATTTAGGGGCTGTTTCACCACTTTTCTTAAAGTTCGGATTAGCTTAATCATAACCTTGTTTGTCAGATGGAATTAAAATTTCTGTTTCACCAGTCTCGATTAGCGCTAAGTGACGGACAAACTGTTTCTTAATTTGACCATCAGATCAGGAGGCATTTAGCATTTTTATCCGTCACATAAAGTTAGATTATTTTTTTGTGGCCATGGTTGGAGAGCCCTTCAGCCGGTTTCAGAAAAATAAATCAAAGTATTTTTTATTTTTTAAAGAAAAAGGTCATGCTAAATTGCATAAAATAATTTAATTATCAAGATTTGAATAAAAAAATGTAGGTAAACTTTTAGTATGTAAAAATAAATCCAAAATTTCGTAATATTTTTTAATAACCAACTTTTTTTCAGTGGCTCAATCGTTTGTTCTACCTGAACTTGTATGTCGCCCTTAAAAAAAAGTTTATCTAATGAACTAAAACAATTACTTTGCTCACCCGCGACCTTACAATAGTTACGTTTATGCAAGAAATGTGCGTTCATGCAGTTCCTCCACCTCCACACTGTACGAACACACACAAATCACATAAACCCAACCATCACCACCACCAAGCTACACTGACGCGTTTCGAACTCAACCAGAGCTCATCTTCAGAGTTACCACAACCGTATGCTATGCTACCAAATGTTAAACTAACAAACCAAAACAAATGTTTTAACTTGTCACTGTAACTTCTCAAGTACCCACTTTATTTTTCTTATTCTCAAACTACCCCACAAAAATTAACTTTTATTGACATATTTAAAACTACCTTGAATTTTTTTGTTTATTTATTTATAAGGCATATTTAATTAATACTAACTGTTCAAATTCGACCCAAGCCGCAGTAAAGGAGAAGATACTAAATTTACCTGTTCATTAATAATAGACCCCATAGTGTTGTACCTAATTATTTCCATGCATTTCCATGGAAATAATTACTTTTGCTTTGAACGAAAGTGTGCGAACAGGAACACGTGGTCGTGAAATGCGACGTTGCCATTCCGACTTTTTGTTAAACCCACGATTAGTTAAGTGGTACTTAGTTTGCACAGGACCGGAGTGGTGAAACTGAAAAAACACTAGCTGACAGATTTGTCCAGTACTTAGTCTATTCATTGGTTACGTAACCAGCAGTTTGACAATAAGGTGGTGAAACACCCCCTTAGACAGTAGACAGATTTAGAGAGGTATGATAGTCTCTTATGGGCGATTTGTTGAAATCTCTGTTTTGGCCATTTCCCTGTGACATACCGGGTGGAATTCAGCCTTAGACTCTCCTGAAAATGTTGTGTAATCTAAATGATGTACAATCGATTTGTGATGATCAGAAAGTCCTATTAAAACAAAAAAATATAGACATTAAAATATTATTTTTAATGACGATGACAACCCTATATGACACCTGTCATTTTCCAATTTTATACACATGCGATGTCCAAAGGTTCCACCGTGTCGTACAATACACGCTGCAGCACGAGTTCGCGTATGTCGATGCACCTCCGATCGAGTAAATGTGATCTCAAACATTGTTTTTGCGGCGATTCTCGAAGGCGATCGTCAGTTTTTGTCTCATTTCTTCAAGAGGACCATGTAACCCTCTCTGTTTAAAGTCGGTTTTATTATTATTTATGTTTTAAATTTCGTCAGTAAAGAGTTTTCCATTCATAGCTATTCGCTACAAGGAGATTTATTGAGGCGAGTTCGATCGACATTACATACTCTTTCTTTTATTTTGTGTCACATCAATGTCATAATCGTAAACATGGGTAATGTATGGTAATGTATAAATAATCGTGGTAATCTCAACGGAAAATGCCGCAATTTTTTTTTCGATTTTATTAAAAATTAATATACCAGGTAGTTTCCGTTAATGTACCGAGCATGTCAAATTTAACGGAAATAAAAAAAATACAGTGTGTTTCTGAGTTGGGTTCATCCTGATCAGTGATCACGTCACTAAAATTACCGTGTTGTATTTCCCGAGATCAAATAATCCAAAATTACGTTTCCTGCCTAATTACCATTTCAGCAAAGCCATTAAGATCCACTAATTACACCATTCAATCAAGGAATCTATCAAACTAATAACACGCCGTAACAACCCCTACGCCTATAAATATAAGTGTCAGAACGGTGCGGTCGGACAACGTAAGCTCGATTACATATCGCCGAAGATTGGTGTCATAAAGCGACACCATCTTTGTAAGTACTGCCAGTAGCTTAGAGTGGAGCCTTAGGGTTGGCGTATTTAATCCAAAGATGTTATGGAGGTTCCACTTCGATTCCGAAAAAATAGAACTTCCGTTTGATATTAGGCACAACATATTAGAGACGTGGGACGGGGGCGCGTCGCAGTCGCGGCGCCCCTTGAATTAGTTTTCATACTAAATGTACAGAAGCGTCGCGAGAGGCGGAGACGCGGCCTCGTCTCTTCTGTCTGCTTTGAACCGCAACGCTTCTGGGTCACACACATTTTTTTTTCGCGTCTTTTCTGTGGACATGGTAAAAGTTAAGAGTCTAAAGCCAATATTTATTAGTCAAAGCTCGATCAGCGTGTGGGGCGCCTGGCCAACTTACGGCCCATTTAAATGAATCTTAAGTTTGCTGACTCGGAGTCGCTAATTTTATGTCCACAGGAAAGACAACATTTCTTTCTTACGCTGCGTATGCCCCTAGGGTTCAGTTAGCACTTTTTAGTAACAGAATCCTAAAAATCATGCTTTCCGCTGTTCTTGTGGCCAGCCCCGGAGGCCATCGAGCGACGTGCTAAGGGCGGCCGTAAACCGAAGACCTCCATACTACCACCGTAAAATTGATCCGTCGAGCAGAATAAGCCTGTGCCACACATATGGCAACGATTTTGGAAAGCAGATATTTGTGGGTCATAAGCACCGTAAAGCCTTTCCACCAGAGATGTGCTACGCTACGTTGCTATGGATGTGTGTGATATCCACCAATCATGTTCATAATTGGTCCACATAGCATAGCACTGGTGGAAACGGGTTCAACTAAGCTATGATTTTTATATGGAAAGATGCGTGCCCTGGATGCGTGCTATGGATGCGTGCTACGGATGCGTGGGAATCAATCATCGATAGTCGATAGAACACAATGGTCAATCCCGCTTGACGTTTGATTTTTGCTATGGAAATTCCGCCCCTTGCTTATGAATGTCGAAGAATCTACCACAGCTTCGAAAAATCCGGCAACTAACTCAAGAAGGTGTATTTTAACACAGATCCACAATGTTAAAAATAATTAAATTATGTAGGGGAGGACGATTGAAAACCCTTCTTGGTGTGGAAAAGATGTTTTAATGTTCCCCAAAGGTTGGTAGGTTTCACAGGAAAGTAATTATACACAATAAAGTCTTGAAGATTTCGCGGAGCGTACGTGCGGCTCGGTCGGATGGTAGCCGTAGAGAGAGCGAGCGAGAGGTCCCGAGCGAGCGAGAAGGTCGGTAGGTTGCGTTCGCAAATAACGTTAAGGGCGCGCTACAATTATTATTATGTCATTTTTTTCACACAGTAAATAGGTACGCTTTTTGTAGCCAGCAATCGCTGATGCGGATCGGAAAAGTCCGATATATACACATTTGTATGAAAAAAAAACATTTGAACAGGACGCCTAGTTCTATGTTGCCTAAGGGCCCAGACATATCCAAAGACAGCTTTGATCCCAGCAGAACCCACCGCTGTTATTTTCCGATAATTTTCCCGGCATATGTGTGTCCGCGGCACAATGCCACGCCAAGCAACATTACGCGTGCCCAGAAAACTGTTTTTCTGGGAAAACTATTATTCGCGATCGGATAAATCACTGGGTTTATGGCTCGGACAGTTATGTCTCATGGCTGACAAGATGTTGTCCGTATATTATAGTTAAAGTGCTCTCGAACTTTAGGCTGCCTAAAAAATAATGATTGGTGAGGCACCGTTACTGAAGTAACCGCATAACCCGTTGGGGGAAAAAGTCCTCCAATTGGCAATGTCTAAAAAAAACTACCAATGGTTTTTACATTTTTTTTGTATAGAAAAGTCAACTATAAGAGACTTATTTTAATAGCTTGTCATTTAGTTCACTACTTTTTCAAAATTAATTATTGTAACTATTTTGGTTGATGACGTCAGATTATAATTGAGGGCTCCCACACAGCCAAATTTCTAAATCTATCTAAATGCGTACGATAAGGCAACCCCTTTATGTAATTATTTTTTTCGTAGTGGTACACTGTAACTAGTGTCACTTTACTGGCGCTGACAAAGTGCTAGATGTCAGACAGCGGGTCCAAATCAAACTCCGTAGTTTAATCCGCGCGTAAATTATGAAGAATTCTTAATAATGCTATTCTTAGATGCTATTCAACACCTTAAAGTACAACTTGGACCGTCAACGACATTTACTTCAACGTCAAATGAAGGTCGTTGCTAATTTGATATGTAATAAATGCATTACATTATATTAAAATTAAATAACTACCGAAAACGATTTAAAAAGCATTTAAAAAACAAAGCAAACGAGTTAAAAAATAGACATCCCCAATTGTGCTTAATTCGTCATCTGCCGAATGAGATTTTATTCTCAGAATATACCATACAAGGTGAAATTTAAATGGTGATACAAAATTAGTGTTTCTATCCCAGTTAATGGTGGGTGACATAATGCATTAACTCAATTGTTAAAAATAGCCTGATGTAATTAGCCTGGGATGTTCAACTTTGTTGCAATGAAATGAATTACCAACTCAATGTATGGACACTTCAATAATGCTGATTAAAACAAATGAGTTAGTGGATTATATTGTCCAGCATTAACTGAGTTAGAGACACTCATTTTGAATCACCAATTAGATTTCACCCTGTCAAATGGCCTACTACTTACTATCAAAAATCTGACATATGTATCGGCAATTTTCTGTGTTCAATCGGTGTTTTTCAATTTAGGCAAGCATGTTATTATTTCATTGTGTTATATAACTTTTATTGCTTATTCTTTTTTAATTTTCTTTTGGTAGTTGTCACAAATAAATATTTCTTTATTTCTTTCTTCTTTTCGTATACAAACAGTTCCATTATGTTACTCATAATGGTCGTAACACTCATAACATAATCATAATCTTAAACATTCATCATTATACCTAGAGATTTTCCTGGCACGAACGTCGTGTGGCTAGTGTTCGAGTGTGCCAGGAAAATCTCTAGGTATATTCATCATCATCATCATCATCATCATCATCATCATCATTATCATCATCATCATCATCATCATCCGAGTCTATGTACGTTCCACGACACAGGGTACAGGCCTCCTCTCAGAATGAGAGGGCTTGCGCCGTAGTTCCCACACACGATTGAATTTCTTCTCAGGTATGTGTTATCTTTACCGTGAAGCTCATGGCAAATTTCAAGTGTGATTTCGCAAATAAATTCCGAAAATCTCAGAGGTGCGTGCCCCGACTCGAACCCACGATCCTCTGCTGCTTGCTTCTTTATAATTTTCTAGTAATATCCCGCTGTGAAAGTCGCAGGCCACGTTAGTTAAGCTGAAGGCTTACAGCGCACCGGGCGAGTTCGCACCTGCGCGCGGAGATATCTCTCACAGTGTAAAACAGTATATGATCTACAATGCAACAAAAACTATTTTTTTTATATGATAGGGGAAAATGAGCAGGCGAGTCACCTGATGAAAGCAATCACCGCCGCCTCACCCACAACAGAAGTTGAGTTACGGATGCGTTGCTAGCCCTTTGAGAAAAGAGTAGGCTCGTTTATTGAAGATCCCCAAGTTGTACAAGTCGTTGTAAGTTGTTTGTTGTTGTACGTTGTGTTGTAAAGTTTATCTTATCTTATCTTATCTTCTATGTAAATTGGTTTATTTTCTTTTGTATTACTTAAGTAGTTTCTAAGTTCAAACCTAGTTTTTAATGTAAAATGTTATTAGTACTATCACTATTATTTTATTATAAACATGTAGTATTATTTTGGTTGAATTTGATTTATTTATTTTTGTTTTAATATTATTATTATTTTAATTAAAATTTAATTGTATTTCTCTTAATTTATCATTATTATTATTTTCCTTGTGGACATTAAATTTAATTTTTACTATGATTTTACATTTTAAATTGTGATTTTAATGATAATTTTTGCCATATTTTATATAATAAAATTGTTAATTTATGACACTAACGTAGCTTGTAAGTTTTGTATACTAACAAAAATTTTGGATCTAGTTATCTGATTAAATTAATAAATTATTATTATTATTATTATCTTACAGTGATCTCTTTGCCAGTTTTTTGTCAAAAATTTACTTTGTGACAGCCAATAATCGGTAATGTGAGGTGCAGGTGAATGCAGCGGCTGTCAAACGCCAGTGTTAAATCTGTTGCGCAGTAATAATAAATGTCAAAGATTCGAAACTCGCGGTTGATGATCACTGTTTGTACCTGTCAGCAGGCCCATCATCGACGGTGTTATAGAAGTTACAAAGTACATTTTCGAGTGTCAACTGCCGAAGAAAAAAACTACGAGTCAGCAGTAGCGGTAACCAGCATTGGAGGCTGTTTGTTGCGGATTTTATATTTTTTAGGGTTCCTTACCTAAAGGGTAAAAACGGGACCCTATTACTGAGACTTCGCTGTCACGAGGCTGTATCTCACGAACCGTGATAGCTAATAATAAATAATAATAATAATAAACCTTTTATTGGTTCTCATTTTTTTACATGCAGTTTTCATTTATTAATTTACATGTGATAGCTAGACAGTTGAAATTTTCACAGATGAGATGATGTATTTCGGTTACCGCTATAACAACAAATACTAAAAAAAACAATAAAATAAATATTTAAGAGAGCTCCCATACAGCAAACGTGTTTTATTTGCTCGTTTTTGCTCGATATTGATAACGACAACAGGTAGACGCTTGAAGTATTCTTATAAATATTTAATTTTATATTCACTTTAAAAATAAATAATTAAATTAATATGGGGGGCTCCCATACAACAGACATATATTTTTTTGCCGTTTTTATAGATAAATGGTACGGAACCCTTCGGGCGCGAGTCCGACTCGCACATGGCCGGTTTTTTGAATCTACCAACGCTTCCAGAAATACCGTTATTGTTACATTTACCATGAAGAAAGCGCCACAATAAACTTAGCAGATTTATTTTTCGAGATAGGTGACACTAGAGGCGCTGCCAATTTTCCAATACTAAGTTAATGAAGCAATAAGCGCCAACTGCTTACCTTGTAAATTTTCACTGACGCATTCGTGACGAGGCTTCGGGCTCTGCCTTGGGCCTCAGCGCGTTGTTAGTAGATAACGTACTGGCTTACACTATGTTAGGTTACCGTGTTTATTTGTATTGCATTAACTGTAATGTGACTTTCGTTTACTTTTCAAAATAAATATACCATGTGTATATCATTCTAAGTTATGTAGTTAAATACTATCATCATCATCATCATTTCAGCCGAAAGAGGTGACTGCTGAACATACTCCTTACCCAAGTTTCGGAACAGACTGGTCTTGAGCCATCCGCATCCAACGCGTTCCCGCAACCTTAATCAGGTCGCCGCTCCATCTTATGGAGGCCTACTTACACTGCGTCTACCGTTCCGTGGACGCCACTCAAGAACCTTTTAGCCCCGTCAGCCCAATTAAATACTATCTTCAGTCGAAATTGTAATTGTTTAGATGTAGGAAAATCAACACTATTTAATAATAAAAATAAAGCTGAACGGTACGGTCACGGGTCATGATAATTTCTTGAGGGTTTTTTGGCAGATGTCTTAGATTATTTATTCACTAGATAGAGTGTTAGCAAACACTGCGATATACAAAATGTCCAAAAACCCATTTGACAGCTTCATCTTACGATCGCGTTACGTCATTCAGACCGGGGCCGCACTGGTAAGGCGACCAGCGACGCGACGCGACGGCGACTAAATCAAACATAGTTCGAAATATGCGAGCAGCCGCAGCGGCCGCAGCGGCGACGGCGACTAAATCAAACATAGTTCGAAATATGCGAGCAGCCACAGCGGCCGCAGCGGCGACGGCGACTAAATCAAACATAGTTCGAAATATGCGAGCAGCCGCAGCGGCCGCAGCGGCGACGGCGACTAAATCAAACATAGTTCGAAATATGCGAGCAGCCGCAGCGGCCGCAGCGGCGACGGCGACTAAATCAAATATGTTTGATTTAGTCGCCGTCGCGTCGCGTCGCCGGCCGCCTTACCAGTGCGGCCCCGGCCTGACTGAAGGGGGCAAATGACATATAAGCCAACTATTGGCTTATATTTTTCGGGACGTTTTCATGCCACCTAAGCTCTATCTGGTGTATAAATAATCTAAGTATCGTGCTTATGCTTTATTCATGTATGTGTATAAATAATCTAAGGCAGATGTATAGAAAGTCCAACATCACATTTGTAGCAATAAAATCCGTTCTTTCTAGTCGCAGAAACTGAATCGTATATCGGGTGGAACCTTTTCGCTGCAAACATCAGGTTGATATTCCACACATAGGTAAATTATACACGTTTTTTTCTTAGAGACTAAATTTAATGTGTTTAATCTTCAATGCTGCATAGTTTTAGTTATTTTATTATTGACGGATCTGTCAAAGAAATCCTGGTGAAATTGATAGTGAAAACGTTCCATCTCGTACGTGACCAGATCCCACCAAATTACCTTTTTTTTCGTGAAAATAAACGGATCACTCACGTCTTAAAACGAGTTTAACTCGACATGTTTCGGGCTAATCCGTAGCCCTTCCTCTCGGAGTCGCACGTCACGGCGGCTGCCAAACGTGCACTGCGTGCTAACGCCCTGGTCGCGCGGCTACTCGACGCAACGCACGCCCACGCACTCGCACGCTCACCGTGACGCGCGACTCCGAGAGGAAGGGCTACGGATTAGCCCGAAACATGTCGAGTTAAACTCGTTTTAAGACGTGAGTGATCCGTTTATTTTCACTATGAGTGAGTCTCACGGTAGTTTCATGTTTAAAGTACCTTTTTTTTCTTAATTTTCCGTTAAGTTATTATGATATTTTCTCTATGCCGTCTAAGTCGTGGTAGTCATAGTGGTTTGACCTTTAGCGTCTCAAACGGCCGTGGGTCCAAACCCAGGCTCGCACCAAACCTGCACACACCTGCGACGAAATTCAATGCTGCGTGTGAAGTTTCCAATCCGCACTGGGCCCGCGTGGTAACTACAGCCCAAGCCCTCTTATTCTGAGAGGAGGCCTGTGCCCTGCAGCGGGACGTATATAGCCCGAGATGATATTTTCTCTGTAACATAAATACATTAATAACGACCGCTTTAGCCTAGTTGGTAGTGACCCTGCCTACGAAGCAAGAGGTCCTGGGTTCGAATCCCGGTAAGGGCATTTATTTGTGTGATGAGCACGAATATTTGTTCCTGAGTTATGGATGTTTTCTATGTATTCAAGTATTTATTTATCTATATAAGTATGTTTATCGTCGTCTAGTACCCATAGTACAAGCTTTGCTTAGTTTGGGATTAGGTCGATTTGTGTAAGATTGTCCCCTAATATTTAATTATTTATTTATTTATTTATTAATATAGTTCCCAATCCGCACTGGGCCCGCGTGATAACTACAGCCCAAACCCTCTCATTCTGAGAGGAGGCCTGTTCTATGCAGTCGGACGTATAAAGCCCGAGATAATGATATTTTATTAATAACGTAAATACATTACGTAAATCTTATTATAGTATTTCCAATCATTTATTTTCTCGATGACAGCTCCCGTAGAATGTGACTTTGTTTAGTTACGCAAAAATTAACTTTTAAATGCGAGGTATAAAAAATACGAAAACTGCCTAATTTTTTCCTTGATCCTATATATATGCAGTAGTTTTTTTTTAAAGTACAATAAATAATAAACGTTATAGTAAAGTTACATTCTATGGCAATCATAACATGACATTTGTATTGCCATAGAATGTAACTTTATTAAAACGTTTATTATTTATCGTACTTTAAAAAAAAATACTGCATATATGGACTCAATGTGTCTTAGATGAATCTTATATGGGATCAAGGAACAAAATTAGGCAGTTGTCGTATTTTTTATATCTCGCATTTAAAAGTTAATTTTAGCGTAACTAAACAAAGTTACATTTTGCGGGAGCTGTCATCGAGAAAATAAATGATGGGAACCATTATAAGTTATTACCAACTATAAAATCCATGAACTATTTAGATGTGATTTATCCGACTCGAATATTTTCATCAAATTATCTATTTAGTTGGGACGCCGGTATTGCCAGTGTTAAATTAAGGGTGTATCGCGTGTTGCCAGCCAGTTACATCGCGGTATTACGCCATCGTGGAGGTTTTGCTAGATCGTGTATGGCGAAGGGATGTGAAAACGTACCTACTTAAAACATCGATAAAAAACATTAGCTTTTTTAAGAGACTAAATTAAATGTGTTAAATCTTCCATGCCGCATAGTTTTAGATATTAAATTAAATTACACCATTGTTAATATAACTCCAGGCTTTTAGTTCTGAATACTCATTAATATTCTGACTTTTCAAAGAAAGTTGGGTACTTGGTGGAAAGACTTATATGCTTACATCGCCTTGGTACATGTTTACCTGATTACCTGTTGATTCCATGTGATTTTTTGTACAATAAAGTGTTATACATACATGTACAGTCAGCAACAAAAATATGAGTACACTCAAAGTACCAAAAATATGCATCCACGACTACCAGGGCATAAAGGCGTGTATATACATATTTTTAGTACTTTAAGTGTATTCATATTTTTGTTGCTGACTGTACATATACAACTAACATCAGTTATTATTCAACACGGTTAGTAATTGTATCCTTCTTCTTTTATTTGACTTTCAGATTAACCTAGATAAGTCTATCAAAAGCGAAAAATGATGGACAGTAAAGGATTCCAATTTTTAAATTTTTATATAGCTTATAAATAGGCCCCACTGCTGGGCAAAGGGTGCTTTGTGGTGTACAATAAAAAGTCACTGTATTGTATTGGATGTTCCTAAAAGATCTATTCGATTAACAAAATACCTGCAAAAAAAATAGTTCACCATGTTATTGAATATTTTATTTAGAGTATTCTACATTGAACATTTTCTACGGTATGAAACTTCCGATATTCTACTTTAGCGATAAGATGTAGGTCGCGATCGAGTAGTAGAAGTGCCGGAACATCGCGAGCTCATTTAAGTTAATCGCGATCTACATGCCATCTATACATATAATAAATCTGTAACAAGTCGGTGTCTGTACATTGAAGATATTTGAGAAAAACTGTCACTAGGGCTATTTCTTAGCGCAATAGAACCCAAAACAATGATTTTTAGAATTATTGTCTGTTTGTCTGTTTGTCTGTGCGTTTGTGCGCGCTAATCTCAGAAACGGCTTAACCTAGAAGGATGCGGTTTCCACTGATATGTTGGTATTTTCTTGGATTAACATTCAGTGTTTGTTTCATTTGAATCGGTTCACAAATAAGAAAGATACGTCTATTTTAAAAATTTATCGAACAGGTTTTTTTGTTTGAACGCGCTAATCTCAGGAACTACTGCTCCGATTTGAAAAATTCTTTCAGTGTTAGATAGCACATTTATCGAAAAAGGCTGTAGGCTATATAATCATCACGCTAACACCAATAGGAGTGGAGCGGGGCGGAAGAATGTTTCAAAATCGGGGGTTTTTGAAGTAAAACTTCTATAGGCATACTTGACTTGTGGTGAATGTGATCGCGGGTGTTCAGGGGGTTCGGTGGGGTGAGTGCGGCGGGGGGGGGGGGGTAATTTTTTTATATCGAGGAACTAAGGAGAGCCATAATTGATGAAAAAGCAAATTGGATAAAAAAATAAGCTGCTAATTCCACGCAGACGGAGTCGCGGGCAACAGCTAGTAGAAAATATATATAATTATAAGTAAAAGTTTTTCTACTATCGATATTTTTTCCCTATCGATTATATTTTCCCATCCCTAGCTTGTCGCGCGGTATCGCTGCGTATCGCGATCTAATCGACACACTTGTTACAGGTAATGCGGCCTATTAATTCGACGCGGTTAAACACTTGGCTCGTTGCGTAGATTTGACGTGATTATAACATTGTTTTATGAATATAGTTAAATAAAACTAAAGCACATTTTCATGAATAAATAGCTTCTAATTGCGATTTCGCTCGCGTAAATAATAATCTAATCAGACATAGGCATTTAGGGGGCAAAATTTAATGACAAGTAGGGTGTTCCTTTATCGATAAACTCGACTTTCGACGCTTTTCCCAAATACTAGTGATCGCACCACGTTTTTTTTGTAAAAATAAAATTTTATAATAAAAAGTATTAAAATGAAACGAAATAATAAATTATATTCTTCTTTATCCTCGTAAAGCCCACGTCAAATTTTGACTATCCTAATTTGAAACTTATTGTCAATCAAGAAAAGTTGACATTTGCTTTGACATAGGTACGTAAGTATTAAAGCGCGAGATAAATCTCGTAGGATGTTTTATTCGTAGACGGTTGTAGTCTGTAGAGCACGTCGTAGACGCTCTACGCCGTAGACAGAGCTACGACGCAGCACCAGATTTCCTCTTGAGATTTCAACCCGGAACAATTTGAGGCAAATATTTAAACTATTGCGACAGCACCGCCTTTTAGATGTGTTTGTTGAATAAGGATTTATTTTGTTTTAATATATCTCCCAATCTGCATTGGCCCCGCGTGGGAAATACGCCAAGCCCTTTCATACTGAGAGGAGGCCTATGCCCTGCAGTGGGACGTAAATAGTCTGGGATGATAATGATGATGATTACGATGGACGATGATGATGATGATGATGAATATCTACACTAATAATATAATAATAATATGATAAAGAGGAATGATTTGTATTTTTGTATGTGACGAATAAACATAAAAACTATTGGACCGATTTCAAAAAATCTTTTGCCTTTAACCGGCCGTAAGGTAAACGTACCAATACTCGACACCTCAACGCCCAGAGGGGATGACACCCATCTGTCACCTCTCTTACTATGCCATAAGATTTAAGGTGCCATGTATTGGGTCGGTGTCGAGCACAGGGACGTTAACCTTATCTATAAAAACCAAGTTTTAGCAAAGCCCTCCTTGTTTTTATTATGTTTTTTTTTATGTTAGAGAGGCCAGACAAACGAACTAGTGGGTCACCTGATGTTAAATGATCACCACTGTCCATAGACACCCACAGCGCTTTACGCGCTGCTAGTGCGTTGTCGGCCCTAAAAGGGTGAGGAAAAAGGAAAGGGAGTAGAGGAGGGGGAGAAGCATTGGGCCCCTGGCGCTCTCACTGACCGTACGAAACGCAGCAGGAGTACTGCTGTTTCACGCCGATGTTCTGTGAGAGGGTGGTACTGCCCCGGACGAGTCGGCCCATTCGTGTGATACTACAACATGGCTCTACCACAACAAAACTTCTACGTGGGGTCAATGATAACTGTTTGAATAAATAAATAAATAAATATTACTTAGTAGAATTTTAAAGAATATAAATAATAATAATATTAAATAAATAATAATAAATATTAGGGGACAATCTTACACAAATCGACCTAATCCCAAACTAAGCAAAGCTTGTACTATGGATACTAGACGACGATAAACATACTTATATTGATAAATAAATACTTAAATACATAGAAAACATCCATAACTCAGGAGCAAATATTCGTGCTCATCACACAAATAAATGCCCTTACCGGGATTTGAACTCAGGACCTCTTGCTTCGTAGGCAGGGTCACTACCAAATAGGCTAAAGCAGTCGTTAAATATTACTAATATTACTAAATATTATAAATATTACTTAGTAGAATTTTAAAGAATCTAAATAATAATATTTGATTTAGGTCTTTAGTTGATACAAGTTCTTTAATTTGTCATCTTTAATGGCCCAGTCTACGACCCGAATATTTAGGGGTCCGCGATTTCAAGCGAGCTCAAAATAAAGAGTCATCATCTCAGCCTATATAAGTCTTACTGCACAGGCCTCCTCTCAGAATGAGAGGGCTCGGGCCGTAGTTCCCACGCGGGCCGCGTGTGAACCGGGAACTCACACACACCATTGAATTTCTTCGCAGGTGCAGGTTTCCTCACGATTTTTGCGTTGACGGCAGCTCATGGTGAATTTCGAAAAACTCATGAGGTGCGAGTCGGGGCTCGAAGCCACGGACCCTCTGCGTGAGAGACCATAGTTACTACTATGACTTGACTAAAATAAAGAATAACGCCGATGTAATAATAGGGTAGATGACACTATACAAAAGATTAACTTCGCTGCCGGCTGTAAGACTCGAGATTTCTTCAGATGCCACAAACGCACATGTGCGTTCAAAAGACTATCAAACTATGACAGCGGCTAGCGCCTAGTGGCGAAAGTCACGAAAACTCATATAGGCGTTCCCGGCAGTGAATGCATTAAAAAAGATAAAAAAAGATAATTTTGGGACCCACTTAAGGTTGACAGCCCTGTCATATTGTATAGAAATTCAATGGATATTTTTTCGAAATGGGTCCCACATTAAAACACGCAACCGTACGAACGGGTCCGAACGGGTACGGGGCTCCATATGGAGCTGTTTTGATGATGGAGCTGAAAGGCAGCCATAGGCACTCTGTAATAAAAAAGACAAGACCGCATCTAGTTTGAGCTCGTTTGATTCGTCTTGACGAGGTACTTTGAACTTTGTTCCTAGATGGTAAGCAGGGGCAAAAAGTACAGTCAGCAAAAAAGCTTGTATAAAAAGTGGAATTTTCAACAAAAACTTATTTTAAATATCATTACGGAATCCTCAATCCCGCATGCCTAAAAAGTCCGTGTTTGCTGGCCGGGGCATTAGGGGAAAAAAATAAATGTTTGCCCCATCCCCTAATTACCCTGCGTTCTTTGTGCCTAATGTGGCCGCTAATTGCGCCCGCTATTTATCAACGCGACTGTACATCTGACGAGCTTTAAATACAATACATTTTGGGATGAAATGAGATGGTTTGAAGTAGGTTTCTTTGTTACGAAAACTCCATTACAAAGCAGAGACACCAGATTCATCATCATATCGGCAAACAGATCAGACCAGTGACTCTCTTTGAGTTGTTAATATACCCTTTGAACGCCCCATTTCGAGTACAAATGTGTCACCAACACGCCGAGTGTAGATGGAAAGAAACGCAAATTTCAATCGTAATTTCGCGTGTCAAAGTTTCTTTGACAATAAACGTCATGACCACTATAAGCGTCGGTGGCGTGGTGGGCACGGCAGTACACGACCCCTTTAGGTGTTCTTGGCGTTCAAAGGGTTAAATATGGGCGGTGGTGAGCATTTTCCACCAGTTTGCTTCACACGTGCGCGGGTTTTCTCATGATATAGAATCCCGTCACAGAAAAGTTCATGGTGCAAGTGTAATTTTATACACCAAAATTTCGAAAAACGGGTTCGAACCCACGACCCTCACAAAAGGCAATAAGCTAAACCACTAGGCTACTGCAGCTCTTTAACCCTTTCAACGCCACGCCTCGACAAAACGTAAACCTGCTTTGAATCTTACGTCATTATGTCAAGATCACTTTGACACTGTACTTTGTGACACCTATATGTGTTGTTGGCGTTGAAAGGGTAACAACCTAAAGTAAACAAACTAAAGTAAATGCCAAGAATGCTTCTGTAAAACTATGTCGGCTTGTTAAACATGTCCTTTTACCAAGAACATACTTGGAGAATCCGTCATGAATGGAAATGAACGCTTGCACGTAGCGTAAATAAAGTTACCTCGCCGAGCGAAGGATGTTTTTATTTTATATTTATTTATTTATTCCAGCGAACTGTTATTTCAGATAGCGTCAGTCAAGCTTTGCTGGCGGGGAAAGGTAGCGGTGCTACATGTTATTTGCTTTGGAAAATCCAATTTGTTTATTTTTATTGTAAGAATAGCGAATGAGAAACATACATATTGTTTAAATCCGGTCAAGGGCGAGTGAAGTGGGACATGTTCGCCCCGTTTAAGAGCTATGATGCCACAGACAAACACTCACACACATAGCGGTCAAACTTATACCACCTCTTTTTTGTGTCGGGGGTTAAAAACTTATAAGGACCGAGTTAAAAACGCTGAAAAAGACACGTATCTTGTACGACGATGACGACTCCTTCTAACATTACTGTATTTTAGTATTTGTTGTTATAGCGGCCATATTAAAACACCATCATTCCAGCCTATATACGTCCCACTGCAGGGCACAGGCCTTCTCTCAGAACGAGAGGGCTTGGGCCGTAGTTCCCACGCGGGACCAGTGCGGATTGGGAAATTCACACACACCATTGATTTTCATCGCAAATGCGTGCAGGTTTTCTCACGATGTTTTCCTTCACCGTAAAGCTCGTGGTAAATTTCAAAATGTAATTTCGCACATAAATTCCGAAAAACTCAGAGGTGCGAGCCGGGATTTGAACCCACGACCCTCTGCTTGGGAGGCCATAGGTCAAACCGCTAGGCCACCACAGCTTCAACAATGACACTTCAACACTTCAACAATGTTAATAGATCTACAATGTTATTAAATTACATACATCTGATGTATTAATAATATTAATAAGATAATAAGACAACAAAATTTTGAAGACATACATTTAAATTTTTAACATGAGCTTTACTGTGAAGGAAAACATCGTGAGGAAACCTGCATACACCTGCGAAGAAATTCAATGGTGTGTGTGAAGTTCTCAATGCGCACTGGGCCCGCTTGGGAACTACGGCCCACACCCTCATTCTGATGATAGGAGGCCTGTGCCCTGCAGTGGGACGTACACATATAGGCTGGAATGGATAGATGGAAATTTTTAACACAAGAAACGGTTTTCCCATACAATAAGAACCAGTTTTGGATGCCCTAGGACTGCCAATGCTCTACTAGTGTATTTAATAAGTGCAAACAATAGTACATTACTGCCGAGGTCTGGAAAGTTGGGAATTGCCTGATGAGGTGGTTTGCAAGCCGAACAACGCGAGGCTTGTGAAGAGACGAGTCAGGCAATTCATGTTTCCGTCGAGAAATGTATAGTGCTTGTATCAAACAATATGAGGAAATAAAAAAATAGCATAAATTGGTCGTAAACTCGGTCATACCTGTCCTTTGATTTTGCAGGAAGCAAGTCGAAAAGCAAAAATGTGGCATTTCCCGTGTTCTATTTACTAACGGAAAAAGAAAATTTCTGAGAATGTTTGAGAAAAAGTTTTTAATGATGCCCATTTAATTTTTAGTACAAAAACGCTGCCAAAAAACGTATAGTGCCACAGAAATTAATACAACTAAAACTACAACGCCCAAAGCTGCATACATGCCCTGAAACAGACAGAAATGAGCTTCACGAGATGTACGATTAAAACGGATCCATTATGACTTCAAGTTTTTACAAGTATTTACCCCTACACCACCACTGGTCAGGAGTTTAGACACAAATTTTTCCTATATATCGACATTTTTCAGTTTGTTTTTTTATAATCACTTTACGCAGCGACACTAGCGACATCTATGATACTGTTCTCATCGAGAAACGTCAACACTCCTTCGGAACTATCCGCTCACCCGGACAAGAGATGGCGCTCTGAAGCAATCTTATCAAGATTGGTTTTTTGGAGTAAGTATTTATGCATGTAAATTCGCGGGAAACAGCTAATGCCTATCTAATAAAATACATACATAGAGTAGGACCTACCTGAGTTTCATTCGGTTGGTAAGAATGTCAGAAAGGTGTTATATCATCTTGTCATGTATTCATGTCTTGATATAAATGGATATAAAAGTCACGTAAACATTTCTTGTATGTGGTTAACGCTTGCTTGAACTATTAATATGAAACTGTATAAAGTATTTTACAAGTACTTTTGGGATTCCTCTGTTGATTAGGATGACGTTGACAGTCTGTAACAAAGAGTAGAGTTAGTATATAGAAAGACAGACTGTAAGACAGTCGCAATATGACTTTCTTTACTGAACTCTGTCTACCATAGAGTAATATTATATACGCTGTCTACTAAGGTCATCTGCTTAAAAAGGATACATTAGGGAGGATTACTTACAAGAAAATATAATAACTATAAATTAAACATTTTAAAAACCCCAACTCAATTATGTCATACGTATGTTTGAACATAAAGTAAATACGCATTATGCGTCTAACTAAGATCCTTTCCGCAGCTAACAAAAGGGCTGATAACTTAGAAACGGCTAAATCGATTTTGATAAAACATATCTAAAAACCAATGCCAAAAAACCAGCTTTCTAATAAAAAAAACCGCATCCAAATCAGTTCACCCGTTTACGAACTATGACGCCACAGATATACACACAGACAGACAGAAACACACACACACACACACACACACACACACACACACACACACACATAGTGGTCAAACTTATAACACCCCTCTTTTTATGTCGGGGGTTAAAAAGAGAACATTAACAGAGTAAATTTAAATGAGCATTTCTCAAATATTTCGTACCTCTTTCATCCATTTTTAACCCCCGACACAAAAAGAGGGAGGGGTGTTATAAGTTATTAACTTTAACTTAACTGCGGAAGGGTTCTTAGACGCATAACGGGCATTGACTTAATGTTCAAACATACGAGTGACATAAAATTGCGTTGGGGGTTTTTAAAATTGTCAATTTATAGTTATCTATACTCATTTTCATTTATTGTGAGTCCTTGGTGAGTCCCAAGAATATTACATAAAAAAACTGGATGTTGCCTGCCGAACTATGAGTTGAAGCCAGGTTCATTCACCTTTGCTCCTATGTTCTATCTCTTTTCAACACTGTGATATATTGCCAGGTTATTTATAAAAAAACCTTATTTTTTTTAGAAATACGCATTATCCGGCATCACCTAATTAATTTACTTTAAGCTAATTTCAACAGAAATTTATATTTTTCTTATAAAACTTTCTGCAATAAAATTTACTTAGTTTTCTTTGTATTATACAAAAAAAAGAACCCAGTCAAAATCCTCATTTCACCGGTATGCACCTCCTGCGTACTATGGCAGCACTAAATGGCCGATATGTCAGAATCACGTCAGAATTGTCAGAAGTCATTCACCAATTTCAGAGGATTTTTACGTTAAATAAACGTTTTTCGTCGATTTACTTGGGTTATGCGCTATGTATTGCATAGTAAAGCATTGTAGGAGTAATTGGAGGCCGAAATCCGACATAAAACTTCACAGGTGAGTACTTATTTTACGAAAATGTTCATAAATCTTAGTGGCAATCAATTTTCCTATATTTTGCTTCTAAGCTTTGTTAGTTTTTATTCAAAAACCCCACGAATAGGTTTATAATGTTAAGTTAGAAGTATATTTTGTTTATTTGGAGTTAAACATGACCATAAATGAAAAATTGAAGAATGTGTGGTTTTACAACTAGGGTGACCAATCCTTTTTCATGCATGGTATTTATTCGTATTGAATGGAGCTAAATCTATCAACTTGGTACGGTTTCTATCTTCATAATTCATATCACAGTATATAATAACATGTTTATTGTTTGTGTCTTTACAATTAACATGAATAATATTTTACATTGCAGTTTTCCAAAAGATGAAAGAAGGAGGCAAAATTGGCTGTCGATTGTACCGATAAAGGGAAAGGTGTAGAGCGTTTGACAATTTGCAGCTTGCATTTTAAGCCTGAAGATTATGACTATGACCCAGAAAGGCCGGGACGCCTACTCAGTACAAAACAATATTATTCTCACATGTGTAGAAAATAAAGAAACTGTTATAACGTCCTAGTATTTTATTATTTTTTTCCATTGACAAATACTTCACTTATGTTTTGCAGTAAGTATTTGTAGCGTCCTCAGGTAAAAGGTAACCTTTTGCCGGATATCAGTAAGGCCGAGTAACTGCAGAGTGGCATAGAAATGCAACCAGAAATGGACCTTATATTGACGACTGACAAAAAAAATAATTATTAAATTATTATTATTAATTGGTACCTTTTACTTGAGTTTGTGAGGATGGATGCTCACTTTCATGATAAAACGGTTGAATAAAAATTTAATAACAAAACCGGCCAAGTGCGAGTCGGACTTGCGCACCGAGGGTTCCGTACAAATTTATATGTATCTATGAACATCCAGTCTTAGCAGACCCCTGTTCCTAAGCAAAATGTGCGCAGTGTGGGATCATTGTAGATTGGTTACTGATATAGACAGACAGACAAAAAAAATTTATGCTTTCTGCTTGCAATTTATGCTTGCAATTTTTCCTTTATCTGTGCTATAAGACCTTGCTTCGTACCAAATTTCAAGATTCTAAGTTCACGGGAAGTATCCCTTGCGAGTGTCGAAAATTTGCGGCAAATGGCTGTAGGTATCTTTTGATTGCGTTGGGTTAGAAGTTTGATTTTTCAGAGCTCCAAGGGACAGTACAGTAGACTTGAGTATTTGATTTAAATTTCAGCTTGATACCTCCACGCGTTCATGAGAAAAAGGGTCTTGACAGACGGACGAACGGACAACAAAGTGATAAGGGTTCCGTTTTTTCTTTTTGAGGTACGGAACCCTAAAAATTGAATTTAATTGAAATTGGTTGAATTTAATAAATTACAAAATCAATCTGTTGTATAAAAGTATGTCAAATTCCGTGGGATATTCCTAATGTATGCTTAATTATGGACACCCTAAAGAAAGAGATGCAAGATCGGCGTGACGTAATTCAAGGTCATTTTTTTCTGGCTTCAATTGAATGTTCGGCATGCAATATCCAGTTTTTTATTTAATATTCTTGGTGAGTCCTATGATGCCTTATCTATGAAGTTGGATTTTTATAAAAAATCATGAACTGAGAACCGCTTTGCGACCGCGATCCCGCGATCATTAAAAAGTTTTTTTTTTCCAAAAAGTTTGTTAGCAGAGCGTGGTTTCGATCCACGGACCTCTGGGTTATGGGCCCAGCACGCTTCCACTGCGCCACTCTGCTCGCTGCATTTACAGCTGAAAACATCAATTACCTTCCTCCGCTACGGGTTACGTTTTCGTTTTATACCGCAAAACAAAGAGGGCAATATTCCCTGGCGGCACCGAGTAAATGCAATTAGATGTAATGCGTTCGCTGTCAGCTAGGACGCTTGTAACTTCTGTCGGTGCCGCAAAAGCACATGTGTCCGAATGCCTGTAATATTGTAACAGCAGCATTGGATGGTTAGAAGATAAAGCTGGGTCGTTACGCGTTTTCGTTGAAACGTTACGTAACCGTTTCGAAAACCAATTACTTAAAAACAGTTTTTTCGCTACAGGTTACATGGTTTCGTTTCAAAGAACAGAAAAACTTCGTTACTAGGTATCGTTATTTCGATATTGATAACGCCTGCTTCAAGAAACAATGTTTTAAACGCTTATTGTTCATCCGTCATCATCCCAACCTATATTTATTTATTTATTTATTTATTTATCAGTTAGGAACAATTACATATTGTAAACAATAGTACAATTTAAACCTTACAAGAATAACATGGGCTTATCTACAACACAATTAAAATTGTACACAACATTGATGCACACTAGAAACTAATCATTCGAACCTACTTATTTCCATGTTTTCCTACTTACCTTACTTTACTTACTTTTTCCTATATACTTCACACTGGAAGGCTCAGGCCTGCTCTCAGAATGAGAGCGGTTGAGTCGTAGTTCACGTGCGGGCTCAGTGCGGATTGGGAACTTCATACACACCATTGCATTTCTTCTCAGGTGTATGAAGGTTTCCTCACGATGTTTTCCTTCACTGTAAAGCTCAGAGGTGTAAGCCCGGGATCGAACCTACAACCTTCTTATTGTTTTAGACAAGAATCGGTTATTTGTTCTTATAAGAAAATTTAGGTAGACTGTGGTATCGTTACTCGGAAACCGTTTTCGGATCCGACACTAAACGGTTACTCCGTTACGTTACAAGAAACCGTTTTTCGAAACAGTTTCAGAAAAAAAACGCCCAGCTCTATTACAAAAGCGTCGTCCGCGTATTGTGGTAAAGTCCTGTGGAATAACGTAAAATTTATACTAACGTTATATTTTTTATTTATGGGGTTGGGGCTGGATTTTGATGAATCAGTCGGGACTTTTCTATTCTAAAAGCGTCTATTTAACTTGCAATGTTTGTGTAGGTCAATTCTTGTAAGTTAAATTTTATCCACTTTTAGTGATCGGATCGACTTGAACTTTCGTTCATATATAATGTCAGTAGGTATAGTCAACAAAAGTGCGTGTATTATTTATATATTTTTTGTCCAGAATTTATGTAGGTACGACTGTAGTAAACCTCACCATATTGCTACCTTGAAGTTGGGCACATTTTTCAATAGCGAATCTTCTTCTTTGTCGTTTCACTCTTCACAGAGTGGTCGTGGTCGCGTTTAGGCGTCCATATCAGTAGAGGCGGAAACAGCTCTCCGCACGATCTCGCGCCACCTCTCCCTGTTGGCGGACTGTCTAGCGACTCTAGCGCAATCAGATACGCAGCTCCCTAATGCGGATTTCACTTGGTCAGTCCAGCGCATAGGTGACCTGCCACGTGATCTAGTGCCTTCTACTTTTCCCTATACGACCAATCGTTCTATAGAGTTCTTGTCTCGTCTAGAGACGTCACCAAAGTACTGCAGTATGCGTGACTGTACTACTGTCGATAGACGATAGACAATAGTGAATAGCGAATTATTATCATCATTTTAGCTGAAAGACGTCTACTGCTGAACATAGGCTTCCCCAAGGTCCGCAAAATATACCGGTCCGGCGCCATCCGCAACCTTAAGAGGGTACGATGGCTGAGAGACTTTTGAGAAATAGTTATTTTAATGAAATGTCGCTGTCTCGCCCGAACCACTCCGTGTCAGTACAGCGAGAGCGGGACAGCTGCAGCACAGACCGTTATTAGGCGCGTAAAATTGATCAAAACAGCATTTCGTAATCCCCTGTTTTCTTCTCGAAAACTGGTCCAATAAAATTATTTTTACCAAAAATAATTAGAGGACAGATTTAGCTATGCCCCTATGTTTTCCTTTTTTTGTTTATATCAGGGATTCTTTTCTGATGAGTGTCTGAAAATGACGTTGAAATTGGGCAATTTTTTCAGTTTTTGAAAGCTCATATTTCTTATGTTAATTGAAATATGGAAAAAAACGAAACATAGGGGCATAGCTGTGATAGATACAGATTACACAGTAAAAAAAAAAAGTCTCTAAAGCCATTATCCAGGGAGGAAACAGGGGATTACGTTTGTATGGAGAAATGGTGCGCATCGTACCCTCTTAAATTCTTCGCCCTATCTGTTGGAGGCCTATTTATGTATACTCCGGTCCGTGACGCTATTCAAAAACCTTCTGGCCCCACCGGCCATCAGTTCTACGAGTAATGTACCCTGCCCACTGCCACTTGAGTCTGGCGATTCTTCGAGGTATGTCGTTCACTTACGAGGGATTCATCATTTCTAATGTGATCTATCAAAGAAACTCCGAGCATGAATGATTCGAATATTTAAAGAAAATAAAAGGTTTTTTTTTCTGAAACCGTATGCTTTTTAAGATTGTTATAAAACTATCCATTTAGGTTAGGTACCTAATGAGTTCTATACGATGCCAGGTTTCAGTAAAAAAAATGCATTTGTTATCCGATACATTAATTTTCGATATTCAGAACCGTGCTACTTAAGGTTATTTAGCTGAGAAAAGTAAGTTTATCTATTAATTTTAATTATGGACCTCTATAAAGTATAGACATTGAAGTATAGATCTGATAACAATACCTACAACAAAACCCTAACACAGACCTACAGCAAATTTATTGCCACTTCGTACCATACGAAGTGGCCTAACCCCAACCTTTAGGGAATCAAGGGTCCCTTTTTAATTTAAAAGTGAAATCGAAATCCGGCATAATCTACGCGGATTCCAAATAACTCAAACCAGCGTTCAATATCAATTATTCATACGCAATTCCCATCCTTAAATTGGTTAGAATTCAGGTTGTTTTGGTGTGTGTTTTTGTGGGTGTTTTGCGACGTTCTGGATTGGTTGTGTGAAAATTTGAACACACGATGAAGGGTCAAAATATTGTATTAACGTGGGAATACGTGATCTTTGGGAATGTCGTTTCGGAATTGTTATTCGGCTTTGTTTTATTTTGACCTTGGTAGTGAAAAGTAAATGGTTTTTATAGGTCATGTCATGCGTGAATAATTGAGAAAGAGGTCGTATTTCTTAACCTTTTAAAGATTTAACTAATCCTTTAAAGGTCTCGATTTGGAAGGCTTTGCATGTATTGTATGTGGTACGTTTATAATTTGTTGATAATGACACCACTTGCCTCAATCTGTTTCTGTCTTTCTGTTTTCAAAGGCAAAGAGATCGCTGTAGCGACAAGGCCAGCGACAGTGCTGACAGTGTATTCCTTTTAAAAGTACCTATATTGCTATTATTAATAGTTATACTCGCCAATTATCAATATAAATTAACAATCAGTGTTTTTTCAAAATGCATCTTTGCCCGTTTTTGTCTTCTTCTTCAAAAAAAAACTGAATGTTTTTGTTTCTTTTTCTGTCGACAGGCTTGGTGCCAGTAAATTTATTTCAATAATCCTGTTTTTGCTGTCACATACCTATACATTTTACTGTCAAGATCGTTGTAGCTATTATAATCCGATCAAAAACATAAATCAGTAAATGGGACCCAATTTCAATATTCCGAATATGCGTGGTCGTCTTTGCTCACAAAATAACTGAGATTTAATCACAACCAACACCACTACCACCACCACCACGACGACCAGATGGCCTAGTGGTTAGAGACCCTGACTGTGAAGCTCGAGGTCCCGGGTTCGATTCCCGTGTCGGGGCAGATATTTGTATAAAAAATACGAATGTTTGATCTCGGGTCTTGGGTGTTTAATATGTATTTAAGTATGTATCTATCTATATAAGTATGTTTATCCGTTGCCTAGTACCCATAACACAAGCTTTGCCTAGCTTACTGTAATGTAGGGTAGTTTTGAGATATGTTAAAATGTAGGTAGTTATATATTTCTTTCTCTCATTAAAATTATTGGTAACGTACGGATGTGTTTCCTTCTAGCTTCCTATAACTAATCTAGATATTCTTCAGTGGCGACGAGTTTTGCAATTCACGTGTGCTAAGTGACTGTGACAAGCGTTTTGATAATAATGTCGGTCGGAAAAATCGGTGAATTTAATATCAGCACGGACAACTGGAACCTGTATGTGGAGCGAATGGAACAGTATTTTATTGCAAATAAGGTCGATAGTTCATTACAGGTATCAACATTAATAACGGTAATCGGCGCAGAGTGCTATGAACTATTAGTGAATTTGTGTACACCGGACAAGCCAAAAACAAAAACATTTCAGCAGTTAGTAACAATACTTGCAGATCATCTGCAGCCTAAACCTAGCATCCTTGCCGAGCGGTACAAATTTCGTAATAAAAAACAAAGTGCGGGTGATCCGATTAATAATTACCTGGCAGTGCTAAAAAAGATGTCCGCGTCGTGTGAGTTCGGGACGACGCTGGAAGAAAACTTAAGGGATCAATTCGCGTGTGGCATATATAGTGAGACTATTAGACAAAAACTATTTACCGAGAAAGACCTTACGTTCAAAAAAGCGTTAAATATCGCGGTCAGTATGGAAGCGGCAGAGAAGGATTCGGCGGCGGTAGTAGGGGCCCGCGCCGACGTTCGGGAGACCAACAGCATGGAAGTGGAGTGCCAGGCGATGCGTTGGAGTGCGGGGCGCGGCGCGGCCGGCAGGCGCGCGCAGGCCCGCGTGGGGCCGGCGCCGCCGCAGGCCGCGGCCCGCTCGGCCCGGCTGGCGAGAGGCGGCGGCGGCGGCGGCGGCGGCGGCGGCGGCGGCGGCGGCGGCGGCGGCGGCGGCGCATGGCCCGCTGGCGAGCGGGCTCGGCAGAAGCAGCAATGTTTCGCGTGTGGAGGCGACCATAGTAGCACAGTGTGCCAATTCACACGTTATGTGTGCAGAGTTTGCAACAAAGTGGGGCATTTGCGGCGGGTTTGCCCAAATTTACTGGGCCAGCACAATGTCGAGTTGGTCAGCGGCAAGGAATTTATGATGGTGGACGACGAGGACAGTGACGAGGTAATAATAAATATTAACAATCTTAGTGCGAGTCAGTGCCCACCTCTGAAAGTTATTTTAAACATTAATGGTATCAACGTGAACATGGAATGTGATACCGGCAGCGCGGTGTCTTGTATAAGCCAGGAATTACAACGTAAATTGTTTAATGATTTAGATATCGAACCTTGTCAATTGACCTTAAGGTATTATACCGGTGAACTTGTGAAACCGGTGGGCGTCATACGGCCGCTGGTTAAATATAAAAATATAGAAAAGCATTTAGATTTGTACGTAATTAAGAATGGTAAAACTGTTTTGCTCGGCCGGCAGTGGTTGATGGAACTAAAAATGCAGTTAGAAATGAATAGGTATACGAGTAGTGAAGTCAATAAAATAAGCACTGAAGAATTCAACCTAGATGATTTTAGTTCCAGATTTTGTGACGTGTTCGCGGAGGGACTCGGGCGTTTTACCGGCGGCGCGGTGGGCATTGAGCTACGCGCGGACGCACGGCCGGTGTTCATGCGCGCGCGCCCGCTGGCGTACGCTCTGCGCGAGCCGGTGGAGCGCGCGCTGGACCAGCTGGTGCGGGACGGCGTGCTCACCCCCGTCGACCGCTCTGATTGGGCCACCCCTATTGTACCGGTAGTAAAAAAAGATGGCAGTATACGGATCTGCGCTGACTACAAATTGACACTTAATAAAGTACTCGTGGTTGACCGTTATCCATTGCCAAAAATAGAGGACTTGTTGGCGCGCTTGCATGGAGGTAAACGTTTTAGTAAGATAGATTTATCTCAGGCTTACGCTCAGTTTGAGCTAGATGATTCGAGTAAATATACAGTTATAAATACACACAAAGGATTGTTCAGGTATAACCGTTTGGTATACGGACTTTCGTCTAGTCCTGGCATCTTCCAGAAACGCCTTGAGCAATTATTTGCGGATCTACCTTACGTGGGCGTATTTTTGGACGATATTATTATTTCGGGTCGTGATACTGAACAACACGTTAAAAATTTAAACAAGGTATTCACGCGTTTAAAATTGAATGGACTTCGGGTAAGGAAGGACAAATGTCCGTTTTTTGCGGAAGCGGTAAATTACTTAGGGCACGGCATCAGTGCCGAAGGTGTACATACTTGCCCAGATAAGGTGGCTGCGATAGTGAACACACCGGCACCAACGACGGTCTCGGAGGTCCGGGCTTTTATCGGCATGGTCATGTACTATGGAAAATTCATTAAAAACGTCAGTTCCATTCTGACGCCATTGTACAAACTCCTTAAAGCCGGCATACAGTTTTCCTGGGGGCCCGAGTGTCAAGAGGCATTCGAGACCGTTAAGCGTAGTTTAAGGTCGAGTCAGGTGCTGATGCATTACGCCCCCGAGTTGTCGCTGCTGCTGACGACGGACGCGAGCGGGGTCGGGGTGGGCGCGATCATCTCGCAGCTCACGCCCGAGGGCGAGCGGCCGGTGGCTTACGCGTCACGCACTCTTACGGGGGCAGAGCGAGCCTATGCTCAAATAGACCGTGAAGCGTTGGCCATTGTATTTGGTATTCGTAAATTTCACCAATACCTTTACGGTCGCAAGTTTACATTAAGAACCGATCACAAGCCTTTGACTTATATTTTTGGCCCCAAGGTTGGCATTCCGGTAATGGCCGCGTCACGGATACAGCGCTGGGCAATAATTTTGTCAGGTTACCAGTATGATGTAGAATATGTACCATCCACACAGAATTGTGCGGATGCGCTGTCTAGATTACCACAAAAAGGGAACGGTCAGGTAAAAGGGGTTAAGCAGGCTGTGACTTACCTACATTTTGTGGAAGATTTTTTGCCAATCACAAATAGTGAGGTTAGAAAGGAGACGTGCAAAGACGCCGTGTTGAGTAAAGTCCTTGCATACTCTCATTCGGGCTGGCCAACTGTATGTCCTAGCGAAGAACTTAAACCTTATTTTACAAGACGTAACGAAATTTACATCGATCGTGATTGCCTTATGTGGGGATATCGTCTGATTATACCTACTATTCTGCAGCTGGGTATCATTAGACAGTTACACGTTAGTCATATGGGCATTGTCAAAACTAAAAGTATAGCTCGCAGTTACGTGTGGTGGCCCGGTATTGACGCCACTGTGGAAGAAGTTTGCAAAACCTGTGAAACTTGTGCAGCGGAAGCACAAGCGCCGCCAAAAGCCCCTCCTCAGCCGTGGCCCTATGTATCGCAACCATGGAGTAGGGTACATGTAGATTTCTTGGGACCATTTAACGGCAAGATGTTTTTTGTTCTCGTAGATTCAAGTTCCAAATGGCTAGAGGTAACGGAAATGTTACGCACTAATGCAACAGCAGTTATTAGAGTGTTAAGGGCTATTTTTGCACGTTTTGGACTCCCTGTGGAAATAGTATCCGACCAAGGATCACCTTTCACTAGCGCCGAATTTGTTAGTTTCCTAACTAATAACGGTATTCGCCAATGTTTCTCACCAACTTATCATCCGTCATCGAATGGTGCCGCAGAAAACGCCGTTAAACTGTGCAAGCGCGCCCTCAAGAAAGCTATTCGAGATAGGGTAGATTTAGACGCAGCATTACAAACTTACTTGCTAGCGTACCGAAATAGTAAACATGCTACTACTGGCGAGAGCCCCGCTATGTTACTGCAGAGACGCAACCTACGATCGCGATTAGACTTGTTGCGTAGCGACTATCTTCGGGAGCGTCAGGTAGCGGACGCGCAGCAGAGACAAGTGGAAGCCGCGGGAGGCGTATCACGTTCTTTTATAGAAGGAGAGCCTGTATGGACAAGAAATTATTCAGGATCTGATAAGTGGATACAAGGCAGGGTAACAGAGAGCGAAGGCTCTCGTAGGTATGTAGTGGCGAGGGAGGACGGTCAACTAATTCGTAGGCATGTGGATCAGATTCGACGCAGGTCTAAAAGATCCAGTAGTTTGGTGGCCCCATCAGATGATTTTTGCGGTGGCGGTGAGGATGTCGTTATAAGGGAGGACGAGAGGACGGTTGATGCAGGATCCACAGAAAAAGAAAATTATAGTGAGCAACCGAATTCTTCGGGCGAGGGGGAAACAGATTGTCCTCAATGGGGAACTCCAACTAGCACGGAGGGGCCCAACTCGCCCAAGGTTCACCTGCATGAGCCGTCACCGCCACCTCAGACTGTGCAGGCCGCAAAGCCCGTGCCACCGTCGCCGCTGGTGTACCGCCAGGGTCGTCCTAAGCGCAAAATTATACGCCCGCGCCGGTTCGGGTTCGATGATGATGAAGAAGCTATATAGCCCTGTCATAATTGTAAATATTTGGTTTTGCGAGCAATGTTATAAATTAGCAATTTAGTAAGTTAGTATATCTTGTACTCTGTTCTGTAACTTAGATATTAAGGGTGGAGGTGTAATGTAGGGTAGTTTTGAGATATGTTAAAATGTAGGTAGTTATATATTTCTTTCTCTCATTAAAATTATTGGTAACGTACGGACGTGTTTCCTTCTAGCTTCCTATAACTAATCTAGATATTCTTCACTTACTTTGGGACTTGGTCAATTGGTGTGAATTGTCCCATGATTTTTTTTTTTTTTTTATCCAAGAAGTATTTGTGTTCTTATCTGTATAAGAACACAATGTCATAGTGGTGAGATGTGATCTGATATGCAAGTGCAAGTCTATGAAAGTCGACACGTTTGTAGCGTTTGAGTTTGATATAATAAACTTAGGTTTATTATTTTTGCCATCTGTTGCATGTCATCCATCCATTGACGTCGCACTCAAAAACTCTCTTCTAATATATAAAAATCTCGTGTCACGGTGTTGGTTCTCGAACTCCTCCGAAACGGCTTGAATAATTTTTATGAAACTTTTTTCGTATACTTACTTGGTAGGTCTGAGAATAGGTCGTAGGCTTTTTTTTACACCTCTATTCTTCGCAGACGGAGTCGCGGGCAACAGGTAGTATTTCATACAGAAACACAGAAATTGTTTCGCCCTACGTCCGTTATAGATTATTCTTTAATTATCCAACCGATGTGCCCCCATTCGGTTTAATTTGAAAGGCAATAAATAAAATAAATGAATAAATATAAATTAATTTGAATTTGAATAATGAGATGATGGTTCTAGACCACCAAAACAATGTATTAAAGGTATATTCGGTCCATTCATGAGTCGATTGGGCGGACGAAATCTAATAAGTACTTTAAAAAACGGCTATTGGACATAGAATAGCCGTTGCTCACGGTTGGCTACGACCATTAAACAGTTAACCATCGGACAACAGATTAAAATCAAGTTAAGGCCAGTTACGGCTAACTAGGGGCAGGTAATTAGCAAATTAGTAATTAAGGCTAGCCTAATCATAATCAATCTTGTCTCAAAAAGGTTGGGGATTATGAAATATTGAGGGAATTAAGGGGTTATATTTTGGGGGATAAAACTTATGTAGTTAATGGAGTGGTATGATGTTTTTTTACGCAACTGGTCCAGGATGGAAAGTTATGTGTTTCGATTGATGATGTACGTACAGCATTAGTACCTACATTTGAAATTACTTTTCCTTGAACCGACTTTAAAAAGAAGTATGTATGAAGATGTCTTTAAATGTTTCGACCATTCCACAAGTGTTTCGTTTCATCTTGTGTACTATTCCAGGCTGGCTCGGGTTGAGGCACCAAATTGAAACTGATATCTAAGTAGAAAGTTATTTTCGGGGTTATTGGAGTCTGTTAATTTTTTTTCTGATATTTGTTCAGGTCATATCTCACATAAAGCCTAGGTTAGACCAAAATTAAAAACATTGCCAGTTGCATTGTATAGCTAGGCCGTAAAGCGAGCGAATTTAAAATGGTGAATTGACTTGACATTAGTATGCATAAATTATGTAGTAAATACAACCCATCGAGAAATGCTTACAAGAAGATTCATTGGCTCAGGATACTGTGCTAGGAGTCCCTGTGTTACAAGATCCAGGTAAAAAAATATACCAAATAATGAGCATTTTACATCGTACAAAAAAAAAGAGTACAATATCTATTTGCTAATCATTTAGGTCTACTTATAACTAAACTTAAAATTATTGCAAACCTTAAATTAAAATTATCACATGACTCATTCATGTCTCGTTTGATTCAAATAGATTAAAATAAAAACAGAAATACATACCAGAGGTTAAGTAACAATGCAAATAACTACCATTCATTCAAAATTATATCGTCTTAGTTTCTTTATAATAAAAAGTTATATAACGTACACACCTTACCCATAACTTTTCAGCCGTATCTATTTTCGTATCAAAAATTCTGACATTCAAGGGGAAAACAACTTAAGCTCGCAACAAATAGAAAACTTGATAGAGTTTAAAAAAGAATTATATAAATTTCTTGCTAAAAAGCGTTTTATACAATAAACGAATAATTGACTAGTATTAATTCAATAATAAGAACTGCATGTGCTTAGTTAACTGACCCTACAATTTGTATGCCTCACGGCTCAACATAGTGATACAAGATATTCATAAGACCTCATGTAACTTACCCGTGTTGAAAATAAACGAATAAAAAAAAAAAACAGTAACTTTTAAATGAATAAAATATAAACGTCTGAAATTACAAGGCCGAGAAAGCCTTGGCGTTTATGTGCAGCCTCGAAAGTGTGGGTGATGCGACTAAACAGCTAAGGGGTTCTTTGAAGCTAGAACCCCGACCCTCTAATCATCAGTCATCATCATTTCAGCAGAAAGACTTCCACTGCTGAACGTAGGCCTCCCCCAAGGCTCGCCAAACAGATCGGTCCCGTGCCATCCGCATCGAACGCGATCCCGCAACCTTAACCAGGTCGTCGCTCGCATCTTGTTGGAGGGCTACCTACACTGCGTCTTCCGGTCCGTGGACGCCATTCGGGAACCTGCAATAGAATAGAATAGAATAGAATAGAATAATTTTTATTTCGGGCTGCATACCTTAAAGACTACATACATATTTATTTATATTATAACTTAATTACTAACACGAAAAGTCTGTGACGTGGGCACTTTCACGGTGTCAGTTAACCGGCCACGAAACCGCCGGTATGCGACACCTTTCGGCCAAAACTCTTCTTTTGTGAAGGTCGACAGTTGATCAGTCGGAACCCTCACCACAAATGAATTAAAATTCACGTCATGGCGGGACTCCAACCGCTCGACCCTCAGAGTGAGCTTGGTCTTAACACGCACATATTCCACGATCACACGTGCCTTGATCACACGTACCGAGTAAACGGGCGAGACAGCGCAAGCGCTGCCTTGTTTATACGCACCGAGTACTCGGCCGAGAGCACTGTCTCGCCCGTTTACTCGGTACGTGTGATCAAGGCATAAGGGAGAGATGTAATTGCCGCATAAGTGTTACTAACTCAGTTGATGCTGGGTAACATAATCATCATCACTCTAGAGCCTTTTGGTACAGAATAAGTAATAGTACTAACGTACAGAAGGATCACTCTCGAAGAAAGGTCAACTTTATGTATAAAACTTTCCTACTCCTACTGCGTGCACGCGAAATTAAAACTTATCGTGTGATACGAGCGTTCATATTCCGTTGGGCACCGCTGATCCGAAACCAAGGGCTCAGGGTTCCCACTCGCCCATATTTTGGTAGGTATATAAATCAAGAAAGATAACAGTGTGTATTAATTCAGTAAACTACCTTTAGTATGTAAGTAAGTTATTTCTAATATCGTTTAGAAGTCATTGTTTGTTGCAAAAATCACAGAAAAAAAGATGCTTAATGACGCGCGACGCGGCTAGCGTGCAAACTGAAGGCCGCGCGACAACCTACTGCCATACTCCTCCCGGGAGGAGCGCCGGCCGAACATACCTAAACTGCGGAGTGAAACCCCCCTGCTTTTGGCCCCATCAACCTTTAATTCTACGAGCGATGTGCCCCGCCCACTGCCATTTGAGTCTGGCGATTCTTCGAGCTACGTCGTTGACTTTAGTTCTTGCGCAGATTTCATCATTTCTAATGCGATCCCGCAGAGAAACTCCGAGCATAGCCCTCTCCATCGCCCTTTGGGTGACTTTGAGCTTTCTTATGAGACCCATCGTTAGCGGCCACGTCTCAGTGCCATAAGTCATCACATCACTGGCAACACAAACGTCACAGACTATGTTCTAGTGTTAATTTTTAACACAATAAAAATTTGAATTCGATATTTCTGAATGCTAGCATTCTAGTTACGTACGCACATTTTACGATCACATTTCGCGATATTGACGCCATTCGGGGTGTTTCACGAGGGACTTCTGTTTATCCGAAAAAATTTCGAATTAAAATTTTTACTGTGTTAAAAATTAACACTACAGCATAGTCTGCGACGTTTGTGTTACCAGTGATGTGATGCCATATATGGCTATGAATTAGCTTGTATGTTTTTGATTGAAAAACATGTTAAAAAGGTGCCAAAGTATGATTGCTTTCTCAAAGTTTTTAAATGCTGAATATCTAAGCTCGTTTATTTTGGGTTCTTACAGAAAAAATCCGCCTTATTTGGCAGCAGGCCAAAACAAGAGTTTTAATTTGTAATCGTAATGGGTCGCGGTGTGTACAGAAAGTGGGGGTGTTTAAAAAGTTTTTTCGGATAAAGCGGATTTCGAATAAACGCTATACGGATAAACCGAATTTAATCCCGAATCCCGCGTCGGGCCAGAAAAGCACTGTGTTAAGCCTCGGCCGAAAGTGCAATAGTTGGACTCGTACTTTCGAGGGCCTCCGCTACTAACTAACTCGTCCATCTATTGCTTACTTTCTAGCCTAGCAATAGATAGTTAGTAATATATACATTAGCTTTCGGTATTCAGATAAGGGCCCGAAGAAGTATATAGGGTAGTGTCATCATGGAAAATTGCATAGTTCGTTGCGATAAACGAATTCTTCGCAGACCAAGTAGCAGGCAACACCTAGCTGTTCGATACTTTAAAAGAGGAGGGCTATTATTGCTGACCCACCGCCAAACGTTAAATGAATACAGATGCATTGTTTAAAAGTCTGCGCAAAGATAGATCCCCGCTGGGCAATGAAGCTTTAACCGTGGTTTATTAGTTCCGAATGGAACGCCTACGAATTGAGAGGTGAGGCGAGTTGCGACTGCCAGCGGCACTTAAAAACAAACGGTATTTAAAGTGAACTTCATAATGTGCCTTATGCAGCGGTGAATCTAGAATTGTCGTGAAATCTAAATGGTGATACAACATTATTGTTTCTAAGTCAGTTAATGCTGGGCTATACATAATAATGATTTTATTTATTTCGGATATTCTCCGTAGGTTGTTAGTATCATGCTGTATTAAAAATATAGTTAGTACTTATAAAACTAGAAACAACACAATTCATTTATCATCCTTAACTAAGTGACATTTTGGTGAAGTTTAATCCACCTCTCTAACAGTGGCGAGTCCCACCTGTCACCTAAATTCCGTACACCTAACGCAGCGAGAGTACTGTTGGAGCTGTCGCGCCAGCGGCTCAACAGAGAGACACACCGCTTACGCATGATGGCCGCAAAACCATCCACTCTTTCCTCGGCAAACATCAAAGAAGCGCTACAATAGCGCGGCAGCCCCATAAGCACCCTGAAAGCGTTATTGTATTGGACTCGTAAGTCACTGTACGCCCGCTGCGTAAAACTGCCCCACAGGCTGCACGTGTAAAAACTCTGGCAATAAGCACAGTGTCACTTTTACTGCCTCCGTACAATGCGCAAACCTGCGGGCGAGCATATTACAGCGCACGGCCAGTGAACTACGCTCCTTTTCAATATCGCAATTGGGGATGTCTAAAAAAAATGCCCATGTTTTTTATTTTTTTTTGTATAGAAAAGTCAATTATAAGAAACTAATTTCAATATTTTGTCATTTAGTTCTCTACTTTTTCAAAATTAATTATTGAAACTATTTTAGTTGATGACGTCAGATTATAATTGAGGGCTCCCACAATGCCAAATTTCTAAATCTATCTAAAAGCGTACGATAAGGCAGCCCCTTTAATTATTTTTTGCGTAGTGGTACACTATCCACTGTGTCACTTTACGGGCACTGTCAAAGTGCTAGATGTCAGACAGCGGGTCCAAATCAAACTCCGTAGTATAAATCCACGCGTAAATTGTGAATAATTCTAACCACACAGAATAAAGTACGACTTGAACCGGTCACGCAATTTACACCAATGTCAAATGAAGGTCATTGCTTATTTGTTATACTATAAATTCATTACATAATATTAAAATTAAATAACTGCAGAAAACGAGTTAAAAAGCATTTATCTCGAAATGGTTTTCGATTTACTATACATTGCAAAAAAATAGACATCCCCAATTATCTTTCAGGTCATCCGTAATCCAGTGACGTGTTTAAATTTTGTAACCCAACGTGGGGGACTACCATAAAGTGTTACATTAGGCACTGTACCATAAGTTTTGTAACCCAACGTATGGGACTACCATAAAGTGTTACATTAGGCACTGTGCCATAAGTTTTGTAACCCAACGTATGGGACTACCATAAAGTGTTACATTAGGCACTGTACCATAAGTTTTGTAACCCAACGTATGGGACTACCATAAAGTGTTACATTAGGCACTGTACCATAAGTTTTGTAACCCAACGTATGGGACTACCATAAAGTGTTACATTAGGCACTGTACCATAAGTTTTGTAACCCAACGTATGGGACTACCATAAAGTGTTACATTAGGCACTGTACCATAAGTTTTGTAACCCAACGTATGGGACTACCATAAAGTGTTACATTAGGCACTGTACCATAAGTTTTGAAGAACACATCACATCGCTTTTTGCTGCGTTATATTTTAAACCATGCGACTCCGCATAACTTTGGCAAATTGAAATAAGACGTTTTAGGGCCCATATAATGCACTAACTTATTTGTTTTCTTATTATAATAAATAAATAAATATAAATAAATATTAGGGGACAATCTTACACAAATCGACCTAGTCCCAAACTAAGCAAAGCTTGTACTATGGGTACTAGACGACGATAAATATACTTATATAGATAAATAAATACTTAAATACATAGAAAACATCCATAACTCAGGAACAAATATTCGTGCTCATCACACAAATAAATGCCCTTACCGGGATTTGAACCCAGGACCTCTTGCTTCGTAGGCAGGGTCACTACCAACTAGGCTAAAGCGGTCGTTATGCAATAATTATGCCACTGCCGATTTCCCCAAATAATTTGTATGTTCATTCTACGGAATAGACTTTTACAGTAATCCCACATCTCTTTTGTTTGCCTTCGGTTCGCAAAGCCTTGTTATTGTACCTAATTCCCGCATTAGCACGGAAAGGGAGATTATGTGTTTCTGCTAATGCTAATCCGCAATAATATTTTCTTTCACTAATGGGGCTTCTCCTTGTTTTGTTTCGGGAAGGGTAATTTGTATCTGTAGTATACCTATAGGCGTTACATAATGGACATTTACTTTATTTTCAAACATACGAGTAAGTGACCAAATAGCGTCGGGGGTTTTTAAAAATTTTAATTATAGTTTTCGAGATTAGCACTGAAGTTTTCTCGGTCAGAACAGCAATTGCCGGCTTCGTTTTATTAATCCAATTGCCAGCATTGCGTACTTCCAGGCCTAAACAATAATGTACTATTGTACATGTAATAAAGCATTGCAGCAATTAGTTTGCAAAGCTAGCCGCCATTAGTTCGCAGCGAGCAATCGACCGGTTTCATTAATGACACGCGCACAACTTTTATTGTTTCACATTGTTCCGCCAACTACAAATACAGTTCGTGGTTCAAGGGACAAGCTGAAGCGGGAAACAGGAAATACGCTCGACACGTAGCGGCTACACAGTAAGGCGAGTAGGGCTCATTACGTCTCAATTTCATTTTACCCTTTTACCAATAGGTACTCCTAGATTTCAAAAGGACTTACACAAATCCAACACAATGACAATTTTACACAAATCGACCTAGTCCCAAACTAAGCAAAGCTTGTACTATGGGTACTAGACGACGATAAACATACTTGTATAGATAAATAAATACTTAAATACATAGAAAACATCCATAACTCAGGTACAAATATTCGTGCTCATCACACAAATAAATGCCCTTACCGGGATTCGAACCCAGAACCTCTTGCTTCGTAGGCAGGGTCACTACCAACTAGGCTAACGCGGTCGTTACTTAAGTGTCAAAATACCTAAATTCCAGAATGCCTAACTTTTTTAAGGGCTTTCGCTCGTAGAACTGACGGCCGATGGGGCCGAAAGGTTCTCGAGTGGCGTCCGCGGACCGGAAGACGCGGTGTAGGTAGGCCTCCAACAATGATGGTGCGACGACCTGGTTAAGGTGGCGTTAACGCGTTGGATGCGGATGGCGCAGGGCCAATCTGTTTGGAGAGCCTTGGGGGAGGCCTATGTTCAGCAGTGGACGTCTTTCGGCTGAAATGATGATGATGTAGTTTTTTCGCTGGTCTCTCGTAAGTTGGAGTGTAAATTGATCAGCGCTCTGTAACCGCGCGGCACAAACTCATTATAAGAGTGGTAACACTAACACTAAGCTATTAATATACTTCTGTGTATTTAATGCCGTTAAGTGTGAGCCGAAATGGCGAGGTATTTAAATAATGTGTTTTTATTCCGGTTAGAAATTGCAACTACACCATCCTAGTGGGTTCTCGTGATTATGTGAGCGTGAACGTGCGTGTGTGTATGCGTGCGTGCGCGATGATGACTATGTATGCCAAATTTGAGAGAAAGAAAGAAAATACATTTATTTACAACAAACACAAGCCACAAATATATTTACAAATAAAATCGTCATAGGTGTGATGTGCCTATAAAATTTGAGGGTTTCCGTCGATTTCCCCAAGATTCCATCATTAGATCTTGACTTGGCGCCAATGGGACCACCTAGAAAGTATACTCTTTCAAACAAAAAAAAAATTTGAAAATAGGCCCACAATTGGCGGAGATATCGATGAACATACATAGAAAAAAAAAATACAAACAGTCGAACATAATAGAACCTCCTCCTTTTTTGAAGTCGGTTAAAAAGGACAACAATTTGAAGAGTCTATTAACTATAGTCACAGAATAAGTATTAGTACTAACGTACAGAAGGATCACTCTCGAACAAAAGTCAACTTTAGGTATTAAAACTTGTCTATTCTTACTGCTTGCATGCGAAATTGAAACTTATCGTGTGATCCGAGCGTTCATATTCCGTTGGGCGCCGCTGATCCGAAACCAAGGGCACAGGGTTCCGACTCGCCGATGTTTGGTAGGTATAAAAATCAAGAAAGATAACAGTGTGTATTAATTCAGTAAACCACCTTTAGTAAGTAAGTTGTTTATAAGATCGTTTAGAAGTCATTGTTTGTTGCAAAAATCACAAAAAAAAAGATTCTTAATTACGCGCGACGCGGCTAGCGTGCGAACTGAAGGCCAATTGACAACCTACTGCCATACTCCGCCCGGGCGGAGCGCCGGCCGAACATACCTAAACTGCGGAGTGAACCCCCCCTGCTATAGTTACGGATTCCGTTGAATTGAATATATAAATCTCGTTTTTTCGGTACCCCGTGATAGAAAATTACTGAAATCAGTTATTTTCACCCGACTGTCGAAGGAGGGTTATGTTTTTCGAGCGTATGTATTTATGTATGAATCATTCTTTGGCACGCCCTGCAGCCTAAACGGCTAATGAATTTTGAAGTGTGAGGTGTCATTAGATTCGTCTCAGTTCCAAGAGTGACACAGGTTATGTATTTTCCCGGAATTTCCATGGGAACGGGAATTATACAGGAGGGTTTTTCATCTAGTATTGAAATTAAAGTTATTAACCATGCCATAATACATGGTTGCGTGTTTAGCTCTCGTAACATTTCAATTCCTTTGATAGAAGTAATTTTTTTAGTAGGTATTCCGGTGGGACATTCTTTTCCTTCCATAATATGTCTCTTTATGCTCTTGTAACTGTTCCGTACCCACGCTTCACTTATAACCCCTTTTCTCTTTAATCAAAGACGTGACAATAGTAGAATAACAGTCAATTAACACACAAAGTAGAGCTGGACGTTTTTTCTAAAACTGTTTCGAGTAACGTTTTCGTGTAAACTAACGGAGTAACCGTTAACCAAGTACCAAATTCTTCCATTTGACCGCATCCAACGTAGAGCTGCTCGATTTGTCGATAGTCAGGCACTCTCTGGCCTACTCGATCCTTTGGCTTTGCGGAGGGATGTGGCGTCTATTTGCATATTATACCGTATTTATCATGGGGAGTGTTCTGACGAACTGTTCGAATTGCTGCCTGCGGCTAAATTTCACTACCGCACTTCGAGGAACCGTGTCTTTCCATTCTCACCATCTTGATGATTGACAGTCTAGTACCGTGCGTTTTAAGCGAAACAGTTGTTGCATTGTTCCCTATGTTATTACGGAGCTATTCAAGTGAATGCGACCGCCAGCACAAAAAGAGGGGTGTCATAAGTTTAACTCCAATGTCTGTCTGTGGACGGACCCGATTTTTAAGTAACTGATTTCTGAAACGGATAATTGTCAAAAACAAACGGTTAATAACGTTTCGACGTGAACGCGTAACGAGCCAGCTCTACAGTCAGCGTCGAGTTCACTCATCCCCCTTCATGTTAGACTTGTTTACACTAATTGCGTGACGTCACCGACAGAGTGTTGCATTGTTCCCTATGTTATTACGGAGCTATTCAAGTGAATTAAGGTTTGAAGTGAAAGCTAACATGCTCTTTACATCGTAAGAGGGATTAAGATAAGTTTTGAGGTTACTTGGAATATTATTCGTTGGAAAGGAAATAAGGACAGGAAAATTGTTTTTAAATTAGTTTGGAACATTTCCGCAGATGGTTCGTTTGATTTTACCCCTTGTGATTTTTTTGTAGAAATGATGAAATCCGCGCAAGAACTAAAGTCACCGACATACCTCGAAGAATCGCCAGACTCAAGTGGCAGTGGGCAGGGCACATCGCTCGTAGAACTGATGGCCGATGGGGCCGAAAGGTTCTCGAGTGGTGTCCACGGGCCGGAAGACGCAGTGTAGGTAGGCCACCAACAAGATGGAGGGACGACCTGGTTAAGGTTGCGGGATCGCGTTGGATGCAGATGGCACGGAACTTATCAGTTTGGCGAGCCTTGGGGAGGCCTATGTTCAGCAGTGGACGTCTTGCGGCTGAAATGATGATGATGATCAAAGATTTTTAGATATTTTTTTAATGCGGAAGGTACACCTTAAAATCATTTGTCAACCAGACGTGACAGTATAAAACCTTTACAAAGATTTGTTTCATGTCACCAACATAATTCATCACAAAACAGACATGACCTTTCAAACGACGTCAAAGGCTAGGTCTAAACCTTTCTACAGCATACAGTATTTACTCTTCAAAAATGTTACACTACTGGGGAATAAACTCTCTATACTGTATACATACATGGAGTTATCCAGGTTGTAAGCTTTTTGTTATAACTTTTACTTCTACTAACCTTATTTTAACTTCTATAAACTTTCTTTTTCAGCTACAACTGCTTAAGACGACCAGATGGCCAAGTAGGTAGAGAACCTGACTACGAAGCTTGAGGTCCTGGGTCCGATTCCCGCGTCGGGTCAAATATTTGTATGAATAATACGAATATTTTTGTTCTCGTGTCTTGGGTGTTTAATATGTATTTAAGTATGTATCTATCTATATAAGTATGTTTATTCGTTGCCTTGTATATAACCCATAACACAAGCTATGCCTAGCTTACTTTGGGACTAGGGCAATTGGTGTGAATTGTCCCGTGATTTTTTTTTTAACTGATTGTTGGACTGAAAGGGTTTGATGTTTGCGATTCTTAAGATAGTTCTAAATTGAATAACTAACGAAAATAACTTTCTACTGATCCGGTCGAAGTCAGTTCCGCAGAACGGGGCAGCATCCGGAGGTAGGGATTATTCTACGAGTAAGTATGCCATTGTTTTTTCCTATTCGGGATTCCTGGTGACATAAAACAAATTTTTGTAAAATTTTTATATATACGAGGGGCGTTCAATATAAAATGAGAATGAGATGCAAACTCTTTTAATATTACGAAATTAAATACTGGCCGGTAAAGCTAATCTATCTAGCTGATTGCTATGAAAAAAAAAACTAACTGTCTTTTGTTTAAAAAAATATACGGTAATTTCTTTGCAATGCTATTGAGTACGTTAGCGAAAATGGAGAAAATTGAACTGCGCGCCGTTATCAAATACTTGTATTTGAAAAATTTTTCTACGGACCAAGTCAATTTGGATTTGCGGGACACTTTAGGGTCTAATGCTCCTCCGTATTCGACAGTCGCACGTTGGTGCGCCGAATTTAGACGTGGAAGAACATCGACAATGGACGACCCCCGCTCCGGACGCCCTACTACAGCAGTAACTGAAGAAATTGTGAAAAAAGTCGAAAACTCAGTTTTGGCGGATCGTCGTGTCACAGTTCGTTTTATTGCTGAAAATGTAAAGATTTCAACGGGGAGCGTGCATAATATTTTACATGAACGCTTGGGTATGAAAAAGGTATCTGCGCGTTGGGTACCAAGAATGCTTACTGACACGCAAAAACAAACTAGACTAGAGATTTGTCAAGAAGCTTTGAACCTGATGCAGCAAGACCGGGAACGTTTTTTGGCGCGATTTATAACAATGGACGAAACATGGCTCCATCATTACGACCCTGAAACGAAACTGCAGTCTATGACATGGAAAAGGCCATCATCTCCAACTCCGAAGAAATTCAAGGTGAGCCCATCTGCCGGTAAGGTCATGGGCTCTGTTTTTTGGGATGGTAAAGGGGTATTAATGATTGAGTATCTCGAGCATGGAGCCACTATTACGAGCACTTTATACGCCAAAAAAATAGCAACATTGCGCAATGAGATCCGCGAAAAACGGCGAGGTAAACTCTCGAAAGTTGTGCTGTTCCACCAGGACAATGCCCCGGCACACAAGTCCGCCGTTGCAATGGCTGCAATTCGTGATGCTGGGTTCGATATCCTTAAGCATCCTCCGTATTCACCAGATCTCGCTCCTAGTGATTTCTACCTATTTCCGAGATTGAAACAATACCTGAGAGGCCAGAAATTTGAAGACGACGACGCGGTAGTCGCTGCTGTACAAGATTTTTTAAGTACTCAAGATGAGACCTTTTTTAAAAATTGAATTTTAAGTTTAGAAAAAAGATATACTAAGTGTATTATGCTAAAAGGTGACTATGTCGAAAAATAAAATGACATTTAGTAAAAGTTGTTTATAACATACTCATTCTCACTTTTTATTGAACGCCCCTAGTATAGGCTAATTTTTTAATCAGTGCACAAATTTTGATACTTGATTCAGTATCGTTGATAGATCACGATTATCTGTTGAAGATTTTTAGGGTTCCGTACCCAATGGGTAAAAACGGGAACCCTATTACTGAGGCTCCGCGGTCCATCCGTCTGTCCGTCCGTCTGTCCGTCTGTCTGTCTGTCCGTCTGTCACCAGGCTGTATCTCGGGAACCGTGATAGCTAGAGAGTTGAAATTTTCACAGATGATGTATTTCGGTTGCTGCTATAACAACAAATACTAAAAAATGGAATAAAATATATAATTAAGGGGGCTCCCATACCACAAACGTGATTTTTTTGCTCGTTTTTGCTCGATATTGATAACGGCAACAGGCAGACGCTTGAAATATTCACAGAATATTTAATTATATATTGACTAAGCTGCCCAAATTACTAATTCCACGCAGACGGAGTCGCGAGCAAAAGCTAGTGTAATTAGATTTTTATTATTTGTTGTTGTAGTTAACGCCATTATAAAGATCGAGTTAAAAATGCTGAAAAAAAACACGTTTCTTGTATGGCACCCCCCTTTAATTTTCAAATTTATTTTATTTTTAGTGTTTGTTGTTATAGCGGCAACTGAAATATATCATGTGTGAAAATTTCAATAGTCTAGCTATCACGATTCATGAGATAAAGCAAGGTGACAGACGGATAGACGGACGGACGGACAGCGAAGTCTCAGAATTAGGGTCCCGTTTCTACCCTTTGTTTACGGAACCCTGTGTAGGACCCAATAACAACGTAACAAACAAATTGAAAGCACCATGTGTTTCCTTCACAAAATGGCTGAAACGAAAAAATATAGCATCAAAGGATTTTATAGAAAATTCTTGTCGCTTTTTCGAAATTAAATCATGTCAAACAATGCCGCCCTACATAATAATAAAACGATCCTTATGAAAAACTGGGCATAACCGACGGATACAGCTAGACTATGGAAGTGGCTTCGGGAAGGAAAAACAGTTTTGCTTTTCTGTGCCGTGTGCGTGTTTCTATGTGCGTGATCCAGGCAGGATGCCATGTAATCGCCAGGACGTCCACTGCTGGACATAGGCCTCCCACATTGACGCCCAATCATTACGGTTTTTGAATGAGTCGCCAGAGGGGCCAAAGACGCGAAGTCTTTGCTGTTTTTTTTACTTTAAGGATTGGAAGGGTGACTTGTGCTCGGGAAAAATCCCTTCGGACGAACTGGGAATGGAGGGCCCAGACAGTGTCCGACTTGCACGGACTAAAAAACCCGGTCACAAGTCCCCTTCTCTATTGGTTATCAAAACAAAAAACGTGTGCTTTAAATTTTGAGGAGGGGAGGGGTAGGGAGGGGACTTAATCTACCCACAGTGTCCTGCCTCAGCCACAATCATTACGGTTGGAAGTGAATTGCATCCACCCTGAACCTGCGGCCTTCATCAAATCGTTCATCCATCTCGTTGGTGGACGTCCCACACTGCGCTTGCCAGTCCGTGGTCTCCATTCGAGAACTTTTCGGCCCCAACGGTCATCTGTTCTGTGTGCTATATGGCCTGCCCATTGTCATTTCACCGAGCTGATCCGTTTGGCTATGTCGGTGACCTCTTCTACGGATCTCTTTGTTCCTGATTCGATATAGATATATATGTAGAAATATGAACGATAATGTAGGTGGTAGAAGCAACAGGCAGTGGAAACGAAGAATTATTTACTAATAAAGACCAACGGAGACATATCAATGATGATGTTGTCGACGAATGATGAATCGTTTCATCAAGTTTAACGACCGCTTTAGCCTAGTTGGTAGTGACCCTGACTACGAAGCAAGAGGTCCTGGGTTCAAATCCCGGTAAGGGCATTTATTTGTGTGATGAGCACGAATATTTGTACCTGTGTTATGGATGTTTTCTATATATTTAAGTATTTATTTATCTATATAAGTATGTTTATCGTCGTCTAGTACCCATAATACAAGCTTTGCTTAGTTTGTGACTAGGTCGATTTGTGTAAGATTGTCCCCTAATTTTTTTTTTTAAGTTTCAGAGTCAAGCCACTCTACAGCCTCTTCGGCCGCTTCCACCGTCCATAACTCCTCGACGGGGCTTAAGGATTCATTTGTAAACAGCGCGCGCGGATTACTCCGTCCGTCCGTCCGTCCGCCGCGTCTCCTAATTCTGGCACGTGCACTACAGGTGATTGGAGGAGGCATTTTTGAAGCCTAAACACCACATTTTTAGAGTTCCGTGCAGTCAGCCATTTTGATTTCAGGGCCACCAGGGAACCTAAATTCAAGTAATGTTATAAATGAGAAAGTTTGTGAAGATGTTTGGATATTTGGATGTCTGTTTTAGTCAATCATGCAATAACGGTTGAACAAAGTAAATGCCCACTATGCGTCTAAGATCCCTTCCGCAGCTAACAAAAGAGAGAGAAAGAAAGAAAAACATTTATTTAGATAACAATACTAACACGTACACAGGCTAAAAGGAAGAGTACAAACATAGACATAGGTATATTATAATTGATGCTGTTACAAAAGGGTCTAATCATTACTTGAGCTACGTGTCGGAAACATTTAAGACGTTAGTTGCAAGTTATTCTCGTAAAATATGCCTAGATCTCGTTTGCGTTAGTGTCTATTTTTAACCCCCGACACAGGAAGAGGGCTCTCAGCTCAGCTAATTAGTTAGCTCTTAACTGATAACTAATTAGCTGATAACTTTGAAACGGCTGAACCAATTTTGATGAAACATGTCTAAGAACCATCGCCAAGACCTGCTTCCAAATGAAAAAAAAACGCATCCAAATCGGTTCACCCGTTTAAGAGCTATGATGCCACAGACAGACAGACACACACACACACACACACATACACACACACACCCACATACACACGCACATAGCAGTCAAACTTATAACACCCCTCTTTTTGTGTCGGCGGTTAAAAATAGACACTAACGCAAACACGATCTAGGCATATTTTACAAGAATAACTTGCAACTAACGTTTTAAATGTTTCCGACACGTAGCTCAAGTAATGATTAGCTAAGCAACTCCCCTTATTGCTTCGTAACTCGGCCGCCATGTAAACCCTTAAAAAACTCGTTATACCAGGATTCCAAGCGACAATGAATTAAGAATTCATAAATGTACGTACCGTCCACCATTAGGTATTTGTATTAAAAATCTCAACTCACGTAGGCAGCGTTTAAAGCTGCAATCTGCCGCGATTCGATATGCATGACGTATTTTGAGACCCTAATTTAGTGTGTGTTGTGTATGGATTTGAATTGAATATTAACCCGGAAGGAATAACAATATGTACGGGGAAATTCAACGTTATTTTAATACGAGGTTCAGAGAATACGCTTGGAGCTCGATTTATGGAAAATTAAAAATGAGAAAGACGTTACGACGTTACAGACGTTCGGGTTGATGAAGCTCGGTGGTTTCTTCAATCTACCGTCGTAGGATTAACAATCCCTGATGATGCTTCGGAGAGAGGAGAAATACGTGTCCGGCTTTGATTATTTATACCTACACTAGAGTGTCAGTAGCAAACACGGCGATACAAAACGTCCCGACTTGTCTTGCTTGTGTGCGTGGCGACCCTTTGACAGCTTCATCTTACGCTCGCGTTACGTCATTCCGAATGTCACTGTGTGCGTAAGCGGCACAACGTTAATGTTCAAGTTTTCACTTCTGCCGGCACTCCCGGAGTGCAATTCGTTGTTTTTTTTATTATTAGAAGTCTTTTACTTCTACCAAAAAACTGGACACTATCAGAATCTTTAGCGATTTCAAAAAAATAGTCGACGAAAGTGATTTGGAATAAACGTTCGAATAATGACCTGAAAACGCTCTTTAAAATGACGAAACACAAAAGGCTTCTGCAGTAATATATTTATGGGCACTTCTATTTAAGTCCACCTGGCGGTCCGTTACTAATGAAATCTCGCTTCTCAACTCGACCCTCTTTCCTTTATTCGATTGAAATTTTGCAAGGAAATGAAATCCAGCATTCCGATGACACTGCAAGAGCTTCTATTTATAGAAAAATGTAGGACGTTCATGTTTCGGTGGAACGTCTCTTTTTAACCTCCGACACAAAAAGAGGGGTGTTTTAAGTTTGACCGCTATGTGTGGCATCATAGCTCTTAAACGAGTGAACCTATTTTTATTTGAAAGCAGGATTCTTGGCGATGGTTCTTGTGACGCCATTAAGAAATAATTTGAAGACACGACTCCAGTAAAAAAACGCAGTATTTTATCCCTGAGAACCAGATTAATTTTCGATTAACTGCAAAATTACATATTTTGTTGCTTTAGACAAATAAATACCTAGTTAGTTGATTGAGTTGGCGAAGAAGCGACGTCATAATTTGCTATTGGCATTCGGACTCTATAGGAGAATTGTGTTTTGACAGCTCATAAAAAGTCAGTTGATTGGTAGTGTCAACATTCCTATTGTATCACTACATAGTATGAAACAAAGTCGCTTCCCGTCTGTCTGTCCCTATGTATGCTTAGATCTTTAATACTACGGAACGGATTTTGATACGGTTTTTTTAATATATAGAGTGATTCAAGAGGAAGGTTTATATGTAGTATAATGCATGCATAATATAGTAGATAAACACTGATAATTTTAGAGGTTTCTAATTTGACCAGCATTGCACCCGTGCGAAGCCGGAGCGGGTCGCTAGTTGTATATAAAAAAATACCGCTGTGTAGGAGTAATGATCGACATACATTTTACATTGACTATGTATTTGTCTGTGTCGCATATTAATACGCTGAATTGCGTTTGACCCCCACATATTTTGCTGGTTTTCCACCAGTCTCATCTAAACAGCACAGTTTTTCTACTTCAAAACACGCCTCCGCATCGCTTATAAATCTCCCAGTCTATCCGACCACTAATTCGCGTCGAGATGAGATAAATCTGGCGTCTCGCTCGTTCCCGACTAATCGAATGAACAGGATTGATTGCCTCGCGGGATGTGTAATTATTTATGCTCAGATGTGTGATGTCTGGAGGTGCTGGGAACAAAGCTATCGAAGAGAAGGCTGGGTAAAAGTGAAATAGCACGGATTGCGCTGCGAACCAAGGAGCAAATTTGTCATTTTTTAGGGTTCCGGAGCCAAAATCGCAAAAACGGAACTCTTTTAGTTCTGCAATGTCTGTCTGTCCGTCTGTCAGCGGCTTATCTTTGAGACTTGTTTTAGAAAGCTGTAATTTTGCATGGATATATTATGTAGCAAGTACTTATACCAACAAAGTGGTAATATAAAACGAAAAAAAAATTTTTTTAAGGTTATAGACGTAAAGTGGGGGTAATTTTTTCTCATCCAACTTTGTAGTGTAGGATATCATTGGATTGGTATTTTAAGAGGGGTTGTGAAGATAATTTTTTGATACAGTGATTCAGTCGTGAATTATTCAACTTAAAAGACCTTCCTAGGCCACTATGAAACCTTGTCGCATTAACTACTAGATAATTATACCGTCAGTGCGGATCAAAGGATTATAAACTTTCCGAACGATTAAGATTAAGATCATATAACTCACATTTTCATTCACTCAATCATTTGAAAGAAAGAAAGAAAGAAAGAAAAACATTTATTCGTGACAACAATAGCATAAAGGCATAAAGATTGCAAAATAAAGAAACTAGATATCACGAAACGGACCCACCTCAGCATAATGCCGGCTCGAGAGCCAGCGCTGGTCTTCCGGTGGGACCGTGAGGCCGTCATTTGCTCGCTGCACACACGATCATTCATTTTCAATTTCATTCATTCACTACTTTTTTTGCAATCAGTAGGTATTTTATGTAGCTGTGCATGTAATCATTCGCCTCAACTCGTGGCGTTATCCATACCATGTTCGCAAAGATCAAGAAGTCATCACGACACACATCACGCAAGAATCACTGTCGTAGGTGATAAACAAATCGATTCATTGTGACATGGTTCTATAGTGGGCTAGGAATGAAGTTGCTGACTGTACCCTAATAAGCATAAGCTATATTTTTATGACGAGGACTTCATCATGTACCATTATCCTTAAGTGAGTGGAAACAGAAGATATTTACTGATTCCCTACAAGGGTATTATTGAGGGTCCGTAATGGCGAATAGAGGAAAGCTGATTTGTATGAGTAATAACGTTTCGGACTTTGTATGGACAAAGGGAATGGTTAAATAGTTATTTGTTATACAAGGGGGGAAAGTTGTATTTTAACTGCGAGTGTTCATTTTGAAACACTGAAACACGAGCTATCGAAAGCATTCTATGATTGACCACGAGCGAAGCGAGTGGTTCAAAAATAGAATTCTTTCGATAGCGAGTGCTTCAACACACGAGACGTAAAATAACTTTTCACCCGTGTATAACACAAAACTTTTCACCTCACTACAGCGAGGAAAATAAGAAAAAGGGTTTGTACTATCAATTATTATTTATTTACCTCTTTGTCAATACAATAATTTTGAAGTACTTATAGAAATATTGGTAAAATCAAAAATAATGCAAAATAGCCTAAGCAAATCCAGTCTTTATGGAACTATTCCAATACCGACATATCGTCACTACTTTGAAAAAACTCGTATCTCCAATCAATGAATAAACCAAACTGAACTTTATTGCACATCGAGTAAAGTTCAATTAGCCAGATTATCGATTTTGAGATACGAGCAAACTGTATTACTGTTAAATTGTATACCGTTTTGACTTAATTTTTTTTTTTATTATTTCGGATGCGTTTTGATCGCACATCGACTTACTTGGACTGTCAGAACATTTTATCCGTTTTTACAACAAGAATGAAGGTTAAAGTTGAATGCTGATATTTATGAATTAAAATAAAGTTGTAAGACTGTATTTAGTGTTTTTTACTCGATGCAATTCATTAATTGTGATGTTAAAAATTCAGCACTTTTAACGTTTTACGTTTTGTTAGCTGTCAAATATCACTTAAGCTGCCTTCAAATGTCAAAACTCTTTCTTCACTTGTGGATAAAAAGCGATTTTCTCAATAGATGTCAAACAAACAAAAAGGGCTTTCCGAGCTAGTGAGGTGAAAAAAAAAATTAACTTGCCGTGGGATGAATAATCTATTTTTTCATAACGAAACGAGATGTAACACAATGAGGAAAGTAGGTGAGGCCAGGAATCGAACCTAGTTCCTGGTCATTCCGTATGCGTGGCTTCCACAAATAATATCTTGCTAAAATAATAAATGTGAAAGTTTGTGAAGATGTTTAGATATTTGGATGTTTGTTAGTCAATCAAACAATAATGGCTGAAAGGATTTAGATGAAACTTAGCGTACATAAAAACACAATAGAGCACAACAACATGACTTCTTCGGGCAACATTTTCACGCTGATTGGCGTGTGGACAGGAGGTCATACCGTAAACATAGTTTCCATCAACTTTGTGCCAGTTGTTCAACAGTTGTTCCAGTTACTCAAGAAAAGTTTACCATGAATACGGAGCTTAATATACTACATTTCACGGGATACATGCTTCTATATTTATTCCATAGAAATAAAATCATTATCTTACTGATATTTAGGTCTCCGTACCTTTATAATGAAGAAAATCGATGCGTTCTCTACCCACTCACGAAACGATCGTCGAACACAATGCATAAACATAATTATCATCCTTCATAAAACATCGACAACAAAAGGGTATCATTAAAAATTCCTCGTAAATGCAAGTATCGAATAGAATGGCCTCTTGAAACAATGTTTGACGTGTTCGCCCTTGTTCCGGGAAGGGGTATAAGCGTAAGCACAGCCGATTTAGCGACGTACGGGTAAGGGGGGAAGCATTGTGGCTAGCGTAGCGGGTAGCCGGGTAGTAATAAAAAATTTTAAATAAAAAATAGAACCGCCTTCAAAAACACCCAAAAAAATATTAATTAAAATTTTAACCGACTATAATGAGCATTATAATATCTTTCTACTAATCTGTTTGAAGTCGGGCCTCAGCACGAGCTAGCAGGAGTGGTAGAAGCCCAACAGATAGTAGGTATAATAGGGATAATAGGTAGGTAAGTTAAATTACTACTATAAAGTTTGAGGTCCCAGGTTCGGCTCCCGCGTCGGGGCAGATATTTGTATGAAAAACACGAATGTTTGATCTCGGGGCTTGGGTGTTTAATATGTATTTAAGTATGTATCTATCATATAAGTATGTTTATCCGTTGCCTAGTACCCATAACACAAGCTTTGCTTACTTTGAGACTAGGTCGATTGGTGTGAATTGTCCCGGGATATTTATTTATTAATTTAATTACTAGGTCCACTCCTGCTGGCTCGAGCTGAGGCCCGACTTCAAACAGATTAGTAGAAAGATATTATAATGCTCATTATAGTCGGTTAAATTTTTAATTAATATTTTTTTGGGTGTTTTTGAAGGCGGTTCTATGTTTTATTTAAAAAAAAATATTTTTGGCTTTTTAATTGTATTGGTAAAAAAAGATGCGTAGGCTTAGCCAGTAAACGAAGATCCGCTTCTGTTTACGCTCTGAGGATCGCAATGTACAGTCGAGTTCACCAATATCTGTACAGCCAACCTTTCATAAATATCTATACATAAACCATATGTTACCGTAATAAGGTCTATGTATAGATATTTATGAAAGGTTGACTGTACAGATATTGGTGAACTCGACTGTAACTAACGGAACTTAACCAGATTAAACGGGGGTGGTTTGAAGGTATTTTTTTAATGCGGGAAGCTCTGCCCCCCGAACTCCCCGTTCCAGTAGCGAGGCTTCTATTACTACTCTGAGGGACGCAAGATAAACTGACGAATTTAACCAAGTGAAACGGTAGATGGTTTAACAGATTTTATTATTGCGGGGGGCTCTGCCCCCCGAGCCCCCCTCCCCTCCAAGAGCGGGGCTTTTATTTTCACCCTGAGGGACGCAAGACAGCTAACTAACCTAACCAGGTTAAACGGGAAGTGATTAGAAGGTATTTTTTATTACGGGAGCTCCGCCCCAAACCCTTCTACCGGTACCGAGGTTTCTATTTCCACTCTGAGGGACGCAAGATAACTGACGAATCAAACCAGGTTAAACGGGAGGTGGTTTAAGAGTATTTTTATAGCGGGGGGCTCCGCCCCCCGAGCCCCCATCCAGCAGCGGGGCTTCTACTTCCACTCTGAGGGACGTAAGATAACTAACGAACCTAACTAGGTTAAACAGGGGGTGGTTTGAAGACGTTTTTTATTACGGGGGGATCCGCCCCCCGAGCCCTCCCTCCAGTACCAAGGCTTCATTTTCCACTCTGAGGGACGCAAGATAACTAACGAATCTGGTTAGCTTAAGCAGGACGCGGTTTGACAGCTTTTTTTATTGCGGGGGGCTCCGCCCCCCGAGCCCCCCGTCCCACCTGACATCACTTTGAGGAGCGCAAGGTAACTAACGAACCTAACCAGGTTAAACGGGGGATGGTTTGAAAGTATTTTTTATTGCGGGGGCTCCGCCCAACGAGTCCCTTTCCGGTAGCGATGCTTCTATTTCCACTCTGAGGGACGCAAGATAACTGACGAATCGAACCAGGTTAAACGGGAGGTGGTTTAAGAGTATTTTTATTGCGGGGGGCTCCGCCCCCCAAGCCCCCCTCCAAGAGCGTGGCTTCTATTTCCACTCTGAGGGACTTAAGATAACTAATGAACCTAACCAGCTCCGCCCCTAACAGGGTTTAAAACAGGTTTGGTTTTAAACAGAGGTTGGTTTGAAGGTGTTTATTATTACGGGGGCTCCGCCCCCCGAGCCCCCCTTCCAGTGCCAAGGCTTCTATTTCCACTCTGAGGGACGCAAGATAACTAATGAATCTGGTTAGGTTAAACGGGAGGTGGTTTGACAGGTTTTTTATTTCGGGGGGCTCCGCCCCCCAAGCCCCCCCTCTAATATCACTTTGAGGAGCGCAAGGTAACTAACGAACCTAAACAGGTTAAACTGGGGATGGTTTGAAAGTATTTTTTTATTGCGGGGGGCTTCGCCCCCCGAGCCCCCCCCCTTTAATATCACTTTGAGAAGCGCAAGTTAACTAACGAACCTAACCAGGTTAAACGGGGGATGGTTTGAAATTATTTTTTTATTGCTCGCCCCCCGAGCCCGGCCGCTGACTAGACTTCCATTCCCACTCTACGGGACGCAAGATAACTAACAAACCTAACAAGGTTAAGCGAGAGTTGGTTTGTAGGTATTTTTTATCGCCCCCTTTTCTTTGTACATAGGTGCCATACCTACTTACTATAGGTGAATAACTTACACAATTATTAGGACTGCTTTGGCCAATTAATATTAGTAATAAAACGTTGTAGGTAATTCGATGTTCTTGTTATCAATATAAGGACGAACAAATATGCTTTAGGACTTTCAACAGTATGCCAAACATTCTTCGCCAGAAAATTTTAGAACAATCAACATTATGCGATACAACAGGCACTCTTTGCTGACTGTACTTTTTGATCCTGGTTACCAAAGTATTCGTCAAGACGAATCAAACGAGCCCAAACTCGATGGGGTTATGTCGTTTTATTTCGGAGTTCTTATGGTCACCTTCCAACTCCATCTTCAGACCCTAGTTACCATCTAGGATCAAAGTACTCGTCAAGACAAATCAAATGAGCTCAAACTCAATGCGGTCGTATTGTTTTATTACAGAGTTTCTATGGCCATCTTTCATCTCCATCATCAGATCAGCTCCATGTCATAATAATATTGCATTGTCATCCAATTCACACATGTCTGCCAAATTTCAGCTCAATTGGAAACCGGGAAGTGGGTCAAATTTAACTTGCAAGATTTGACCCGTTGAGGAGTTCCGTTGGCCATCTGCGGTCTTCTTCATCAGGTCCAGTTTACCAAATGATACTTTCTGAATGCAAATACTTCACTTGATACTAAAAATGCTAAAATCACTATAGGTTTGCCTGTAAAATTTGAAGGTTGCCCTCGATTTCTCTAGGATCCCATGATCAGATCTTGACTTGGTGCCAATGAGACCACCTCAGGATTATACTGTTTCAAACAAAAAAACAATTTTGAAAATCGGTTCACAATTGAGGGCGTAATCGCGTAACAAACATACAAAAAAAAAAAAAACATATAGACGAATTGATAACATCCTCTTTTTTTTGAAGTCGGTTAAAAATAGTATACTCTGTGAGAACGTTTGTGGCACGTGAAGAACGTAAGCGTAAGCACAGTTTGGCGAAGTACATGTAGTGGGGGTAGCATTGTGGCTAGCGTGGCGGGTTGTGAAAATACTATCTATACTCTGTGAGAACGTTCGTGGCACATGAAGACCGTAAGCGTAAGCACAGCAGATTTATACGAGTAAGGGCGCCACAATATGCGCCATACAAATGATCGTGGGTTTGAGCCCCAGCTCGTAGTTTTTAGGGTTTTCGGATGTACGAAAGTACATTTTGCAATTTTACCAAGGGCTTTTGGGTGAAGGAAAACACCGCAAGAAGATCTGTATACCCCACAAGCCCTCTCATTCTGAGAGAAGGCATGCTTAACAGTAGGGCTTAATAATAAGTCAGAAATTGTGGGAATAAAAATAACATAGTAAAAATACAGCAAAAAGTCCTTACAACGGAATCAAAAATCACCGAACCAAACCAAAAACCACTTTAAAAAAAACTTCTGCGGTAAACGGATTTTTTTTCTGCAGTATTATACGGTTTAGGGCGGAAACTTTAACAGTTAATGAGTTAGATAAAGCGATAAATGCTAAAGGCGTAATTTCATTCTAGCCACCCTGTACACAGGGAGTTTTTTACTCGGGCTATTAGAATAAATAGATACTTATGCTAAGCCGTTACCCGACACAGCACAGACGCAGAAATCCTGCGGCACACCGCTGCAACCGCAAGACCTAACGTTGAACCCTAAGGTTAGAAAACTAGAGCAATAACGAAAACCGTTATACTTTAGAAAAGGTTGCGTATAAAATTACTGGTAAGTATAGGTAACGCCACGAGAGTTGGGGCGAATGATTACACACAGCTACATAAAGCACTGATTGCAAAAAAGTAGTGAATGAATGAGAGTGAGTGAACGAAAATATGAATTATACGATCTTATGATGAATTGCCTACCCAATACTATGCATAGTATAATTTTTATTTTTTCATATAACCTATTTTTGAAATAAATAATTTGAAACTGATAAGAAATATTTGCAACAAAAAAGTCGGTATTTCATAGGTAAATAGCGAAAAATATGCTTATCTGATTTAAATAAAATAGATCAAAATATTTTATTTTCTGTTTTGTTTAAAATACTAACTTGCTGTCGGTACGAATAAAATGTCAAAATCCCGCTGTCATTACAAGACATATTGTTGTGTGCGTGACCTCAACTCTCGTGGCGTTACCTATATGCATGATGTAATTTTTCTTACAATTTTGTGAGAAAGGTTTGTAAAGTATGCCAATAAAATGCAATGTTTCATCATATTTATATTCTAGTGAATTGAGAGTTGGAAACCACGATTAGTTGAAATTTTCTCGACAGATTAGGGGTCTAAAGTAGCGTCCAAAAATCGTATCGTCTAGCTAAAAATAATGTGTACCTATAGAGAGACACATTATAACCAACACCAACAGAATTCAAAGAAACTCCATTATTTTTTTAAAAATAAGTCATCTGATTGGCTGAAGGAGAAAAGTTTTGAAAACCTTAGTGAATATTTTCACCACAATTACTGGCTAGCTGTTAACTTTATTAATTTTCATTGTTCACATTAATACTCTTACATGCTTTATTAACAAAATTAAATTAACACCTTCTTTTTAACCGACTTCAAAAAAAGGAGGAGGTTCTCAATTCGGTTGTACGTTCTTTTTTTTTTTTTTTTTTTTTTAACGTGTGTTAAACTACACTTGTAGAACTCCGTCATTTATGAACCGATTTGGAAAATTCTTTCGTTGTTTGAAAGCATTATGCTTCAAGGTTGGTCCCGTTGTTACCAGAATCCAGTTCTGATGATGGGATCCATGAGGAATTGAAGGAACTCTTCAAAAGTTCAAGGGAAATGTAAAGCGATTTTAGTATTTTCAGTGACAAATCGAGCATTTGCATTCAGAAAGTGTCATTTGGTAAACTAGATCTGATGACATCTTGCAAGTTGAATTTGACTCACTTCCCGGTTTCTGATTGAGTTCATATTTTACATGCATGTGTAAATCAGGTGACAATGCAATATTATTGTGACATGGAGCTGATCTGATGATGGAGTTGGAAGGTGGCCATAGGAACTCTGTAATAAAACAACACAACCCCGTCGAGTTTGGGTTCATTTGAAACGTCTTGACGACTACTTTGATTCCAGATGATAAACAGGGTCTGATGATGGAGCTGGAAGGTGGCCAAAGTTACTCCATAAAGTAACGGCACTTACCCCATCGAGTACGGACTCATTTGACTCGTCTCAACGAGTACTTTGGTCCTAGATGGTAACCAGGGTCTGACAATGAAGTTGGATGGTGACCATAAGAACTCCGTAGTAAAACGACATAACCCCATCAAGTTTGGTCTCGTTTGATTCGTCTTGATGAGTACTTTGGCAACCAGAGGCAAAAAGTACAGTCAGTAAAGAGTGCCAGTCCAGGCCATTAGAAACAACTAAAAAGAAAAAAAATAAAAAAATAAAATAAAAAAATAAAACCGCCTTCAAAAAACACCCAAAAAAAACTTGGAAATAAAAAAATTTTTGAATAAAAAATAAAACCTCCTTCAAAAAACCCCCAAAAAAACATAAAATAATAATTGATTGAACCGACCACAATAAGCATGAAAATATCTTTCTACTAATCTGTTTGAAGTTGGTGCCTCAGCACGAGCCAGCAGGAGTGGACCTAATAATCTAACTTACCTACATACCTATTATAGGGCTTCTACACTCCTGCTGGCTCGTGCTGAGGCACCAACTTCAAACAGATTAGTAGAAATATATTTTCATACTTATTGTGGTCGGTTCAATCAATTATTATTTTATGTTTTTTTGGGGGTTTTTTGAAGGAGGTTTTATTTTTTATTTAAAACTTTTTTTGTAACAATACATTCCAGCGAAGAAATAAATGATTTACAATACAATACAATACAATACAATACAATACAAATATTCTTTATTGATTACCAAAAAAATACAGAAAAAATATTCATAACAATTAAAAAAACAGGCAGACAATAGGCGGTCTTATCGCTCAAAAGCGATCTCTTCCAGACAACCAATACTGGATACATGATACTGGATTTAATGATTTTTTTCTCCCAAACAAGCTGTCAGTAACAGGTGGAGTTTTTTCACACCCTCGAATTTTATGGGCATTTACTACCTCTCCGCCGTAACCACCGTAGATTTCCAAATTATTCACGTTCCAAACGTACAGCCAAATTCAACGTACTCAGAAAGCAAATTTAATATGACGTTACATGTGAAACGCCTGAAGGATTTATTTATAAACAAGACGAGTAATAACATGTTACGTTGCTGATTCATTCAGCGATATGTCAAGGCGTGTTATAGCTGAAATTGTGCCACCTACGACGCCGCAAAATAAGTGATACATAATGCATGGGTGCCGGAGTTTCGTAAGGCCTATAAGAATTTATATGGGTATCGCGTTGGAGATATTATGGGTGATTGGAACAAATAATGGTGAGAATGATTGAACGTTTGGGTTAGACGCAAAATGACCAATATGTATTGGAAAAAATAACGCAATATCAAAGTCAAAGTCAAAGTCAAAATTCTTTATTCAATTTAGGCATCAATTGATGCTCCTTAATGAACGTCGAAGAATCTACTACCGGTGCGGAAAAAACCCTGTTGAGAAGAAACCGGCAAGAAACTCAACAAGGTATATTTTTTTCAATCAGATCTACATTGTTATTAAATTACATACATCTAAAGTATTTAATACAATTAAATTTTTTAACACAGTAGATACTCTATTTGAGACTAGGGATCGCCAATGCGGATCGGAATTATTTCCAAACATCCCTGTCCATGATATAGTCATTAATTTTATAGTACGCCTTAGATATTAATGTCTTCTTCACAATGGATTTGAATTTTGTATCAGTTTGTTCGGTTATTGTTTTCGGAATTTTATTATAAAAACGTATGCATCTTCCCAGAAACGACTTTTTAGTAATATGACCAATATCTAATACGCATCAATCAATGATCAATCTCAGTAGGTTTAGGTTACGTTAGTTTGGATGGGTCAAAGCATACAGATTAGAAGTAGGAGCTGCACTGACGCGGAGCTCCGTCGACATTGTTTTGTGTCGATTGGAATTGGGAATATAACATTTTGTCATGATATACATTTTACACCGCGGTAATTTTGCATACTTCATGTGTCAATTTGCGTATGTGGCATTTCGAATATGTGTCAATTTATGTAGATAAGTCATTATTCGGGTAAACGAAACGATTTGTCTGGCAATGTCTCTAATATGGAAGGTCTAGGTAAAATGCGATCTCATAATAATTATGGGTACACAGTTGCAAAAATGTCCAGCTGAGACTGTTTGTTCACTGGCCACATGTGCTATACTACTAACTAAAGTCACCGACATAGCTCGAAGAATCAGACTCAAGTGGCAGTGGGCAATGGGCAGGGCTCATCGCTCGTAAGATTGATGGCCGATGGGACCAAAAGGTTCTCGAGTGGAGTCCTCGGACCGGAAGACACAGTGTCGGTAGGCCTCCAACCAGTGGTTAATGTTGCGAGAACGCTTGGCTGCGGATGGCGCAAGACCGGTCTGTTTGGCGACCCCTGGCAAGCCTATGTTCAGCAGTGGACATCTTACAGCTGAGATGATGATGATGATGAATATTATGTATTCTAGGGAGTGCTGACGCACTGGAGCTGCGGCAAATCGTTCGCCTTAAAATCTCGTCTCCCACCAGCTTATTCGTCTTTCGTTGCCTTAATTTATTGCCCCGCCATGCCCACTACCTCGAGTGATTATGCGAAATACCCGACAATCGCAAATGGAAAAAGGAATCGCAATCTATTTCGGCTTATTGCTTGTCCGGGGCCCATTTACTTAACACATTTTCCTTTCGCCGCTTTGGCGTGAACCGTTTTTTTAATCTCCATTAAGGAAACTATGTGTGCAGGGGCCTAAGCGATTGTGTTTGTGATTGAATGGGGATGTATTGGATGGTTTAGACACTAACCCCCTGTTTCACCATCCATTGATCAAATTTGTTTGACGGATAAATGTGATGCCGTCTCTGTTTGTTTTGTTCGAATAGACGGAGACGGAACCACATTTATCCGTCAGTTAAAATTAATCAATGGGTGGTGAAACAGCCCCTTGATATCAAATATAAATATCACGGGACACTTCACACCAATTGACTTAGTCCCAAACTAAGCAAAGCTTGTACTATGGGTACTAGACAACGGATAAACTTACTTATATAGATAAATACATGCTTAAATATATATTAAACACCCAAGACTCGAGCAGAAACATTCGTATTTTTTCACACAATGTCTTAATCGCTTCATCTTAATCGCTTACATACGCCAAACAGTGGCGTGTGGTAACATCCATCACAACTATTAGAAGCTATGACTCCTACGTTCCAAATTTCATTGGAAATGCGTAAGAAATGATGTACCACATCTATTTTATTCAAATATTATTTATTTTTAATACGGCTGCTCACCGAATCTAAGATTATTTAAAAGCGAAATAGTCTAAGGTCGTCGTCTTAGATTCGGTGAGCAGCCGTATTGCTAATAAAAATAAATAATATTTTAAGTTACCAGATCCCTTTCATTTTACCAAGCCACAACCCAAATCAGCGGATAACCAACTCCCAACAATCCTTAAAACTAAAAACCACACTAAAATTTGGACAATAAATAAAGTCGCTTTCAATTCCCGTATAGTTCAAGAACCCCTATCTATAATAAGTTTAAGACACGTCAACTACTAAATCTAGGGTACGGGATTGTGAATTTTATGTCTTTGAAACAATGTTCACGGCGTGTGAACATAAAGTTTGGCTTAGGGTGCCGCTTGTCTCCTCCCGCATTGGAGTAAATCTTCGTTTTTGCCCTCCTACCATCTGTTAGGGGCAAGTTTGTGGCTTTTGCAGACTCGATGTATTTTTACTAAACCGCCACTCCTTTACAAGATTTGTGGCGAAGGTTTCGTTGAAGATTTTTTTGGATGTGCTAACAAAATGACCTAAGTTAGGGTAAAAATAACCTTTTTGCGCATTTTATATTGTTGCATTTATAGACTACATAAAAACTAAATATCTTTGTATCTATATAAGGTAACGGCACCAATCACCACCAATCATAGTATTGATAGTTTATAAATGTAGTGTAGCCGTTTCTTAAAATATGGGTTTACGGAAAAAATATCCATAATTGGTTCTTGTCCATTACTGGTCTCATTAGGGTGACAACTCTATACAGTAGGTAACTGAACGGCGAACAGTGTTCGCGTAGCTGCAAGTACGGACATGGCGTTTCAGGACACGCGTAACCGACTACGCGTACCCGGGTACGCGTAATGTGCGCGCAGTCCGTACGCAGCTATGTCTGTGTACGCAGTACGCACTATGACTCTTCACTATACAATTCATTGAGCCGTTTGGGTTACAGGGCGTGCCAAAGAATGCTATCTACATCTACACTAATATTATAAAGAGGAATGATTTGTATTTTTCTCAAACATGCTATGAAATATTGACGTTATGTTCCTTATAATACGCCACGAACTGTCACGTTGCAGGTGCGCCTAGACGAGAGGTCAATAATGGAATTTCATACAACATTGCTGGCCTTGGCCAGCAAAGTGATCGTCTATTGTTTTATGTGACACAGCACCATGGATGGATGGATGGATGGATGGATGGATGGATGGATGGATGGATGGATGGATGGATGGATGGATGGATGGATGGATGGATGGATGGACGGATGGACGGACGGTCGGAAGGACGGACGGACGGACGGACGGATGGATGGATGTTGATGGATGGATGGATGGATGGATGTTGATAGATGTTGATGGATGTTGATGGATGTTGATGGATGTTGATGGATGTTGATGGATGTTGATGGATGTTGGTTGATGGATGTTGATGGATGTTGATGGATGTTGATGGATGTTGATGGATGTTGGTTGATGTTGGTTGATGGATGTTGATGGATGTTGATGGATGTTGATGGATGTTGATGGATGTTGATGGATGTTGATAGATGTTGATGGATGTTGATGGATGATGATGGATGTTGATGGATGTTGTTGGATGTTGATGGATGTTGATGGATATTGATGGCTGTTGATGGATGTTGATGGATGTTGATGGATGTTGATGGATGTTGATGGATGTTGGTTGATGTTGGTTGATGGATGTTGATGGATGTTGATGGATGTTGATGGATGTTGATGGATGTTGATGGATGTTGATGGATGTTGATGGATGTTGATAGATGTTGATGGATGTTGATGGATGTTGATGGATGTTGGTTGATGGATGTTGATGGATATTGATGGATGTTGATGGATGTTGATGGATGTTGGTTGATGGATGTTGATGAATGGATGGATGGATGGATGTTGATGGATGTTGATGGATGTTGATGGATGTTGTTGGATGTTGATGGATGTTGATGGATGTTGATGTATGTTGATGGATTTTGATGGATGTTGATGGATGTTGATGGATGTTGATGGATGTTGATGGATGTTGATGGATGTTGATGGATGTTGATGGATGTTGATGGATGTTGATAGATGTTGATGGATGTTGATGGATGTTGATGGATGTTGATGGATGTTGATGGATGTTGATGGATGTTGATGGATATTGATGGCTGTTGATGGATGTTGATGGATGTTGATGGATGTTGGTTGATGGATGTTGATGGATATTGATGGATGTTGATGGATGTTGATGGATGTTGGTTGATGGATGTTGATGGATGTTGATGGATGTTGATTGATGTTGACGGATGTTGATGGATGTTGATGGATGTTGATGGATGTTGATGGATGTTGGTTGATGTTGGTTGATGGATGTTGATGGATGTTGATGGATGTTGATGGATGTTGATGGATGTTGATGATGTTGTTGGTGATGGTGATGGTGATGGTGATGATGATGGCGGTGATGATGGTGGTGATGACGATGATGCATGTTTGAGAAAAACTTTATACAAGCCTTGGCCACGAACAGGGATTGCCGGCCTCGTATCTCTAGATGGCCTCGTTGACACTCGGCCATCTATAACTACTCGGCCGGCAATCCCCTATTTCGCGGCCGCTGCAGTAATGTACTATTTGTAGTAACGATTAAACTTAAAAACTACAGGACCGATTTCAAAAATTCTTTTACCGTTAGAAAGCTACGTTATCACTGAGTGACATAGGCTACTTTTTACCGCGGGAAAATACCTTTTCCTACAGGAAAATTAAATTATCGCGGGAGAAGCTGCGGACGTAAGGCTAGTTAAGTATACATCTATATACATATAATAAATCTGTAACAAGTCGGTGTCTTTACATTGAAGATATTTGAGAAAAACTGTCACTAGGGCTATTTATTAGCACAATAGAACCCAAAACAATGATTTTTAGAATTATTGTCTGTTTGTCTGTTTGTCTGTTTGTCTGTGCGTTTGTGCGCGCTAATCTCAGAAACGGCTTAACCTAGAAGGATGCAGTTTTCACTGATATGTTGGTATTTTCTTGGATTAACATTTAGTGTTTGTTTCATTTGAATCGGTTCACAAATAAGAAAGATACGTCTATTTTAAGAATTTATCGAACAGGTTTTTTTGTTTGAGCGCGCTAATCTCAGGAACTACAGCTCCGATTTGAAAAATTCTTTCAGTGATAGATAGCACATTTATAGGCTATATATCATCACACTAACACCAATAGGAGCGGAGCGGAGCGGAAGAATGTTTCAAAATCGGGGGTTTTTGAAGTAAAACTTCTATAGGCACGCTTGACTTGGGAGTACGGTGTGAATGTGAACGCGGGTGTGCGGGGAGGTTCGGGGGGGGGAGGTGTAATTTTTTTTATATCGAGGAACTAAGGAGAGCCATAATTGATGAAAAAGTCAAAAAATAAGCTGCCCAAATTACTAATTCCACGCGGACGGAGTCACGGGCAAAAGCTAGTTCATAAATAAATTTAAATTTTTATCACACAGAATACCAGAGTAAACAATATTTATAAAGTGAAGAGGTAAATATTATCACGTCCTTCCCGCACAGAATTAACGGCAAGGGATAAATATTCAAATTTTATACATTTCAATTTATACAAAATTATACATTTAAATTTTGGGCTGTGCAGGGAAAACAGATTGAATTTGGCTTAGATTGCTTTGAGGAATTAGTCATCGGTAATTATAAGATTTACGTCTAGGAATTCAAGACAGCTGGAGTAACTTACATAAGCAAATAATTATTATCAAAACGCGTTTAGAAAGGGATTGAGCTCATATGTCATTTTTGAACTAATGCATGATATGACATTGTCAGTGGTGGTGGTTGTTCCAAACGAAACAATACCGTATTGACGTTTCCTATTTTCAAAAGGTACTAAGAGCAATAAGACCAAGCTAGACTAGGCTAGGCTACAAATAAAAATCAGCCCCACATTACGTTTATAGGAGTTAAAGCCTGACCAGTGATATATGATCACGCGCCATGTTGCGGATTTTATTGGAACTAATATCTGGGTCTGGATTCGAAGCCACTATGGACACCGAATTTCGATTCTGATTTTGATTACGGTGAATAAAAGTAGGTACCTACCGAAGTCAAAATAACGAGTCGCCAATCCAAATTGTTCAAAATATACTGAAATATTCACACAAATGAAAACAGTAGCGCCCTCTTGACAATCATCATATTATTATTATTATTATTATATTACTGGCCAGGCTTTACCCTAAAATTTTTTTTTGTACATTTTATTTTTCACTTGGTCTGAATAATTGCTACACATGTTCATCCAAAATTACAGCTTTCTAGCCCTAATAGTCTCTGAGCTATGCCGCGGACGGACTGACGGGCAGACAGACGGACAGACAGACATGCATGACGAAACTATAAGGGTTCCGTTTTGCGATTTTGGCTCCCTAAAAATTGCCTATTTCATTTTCGACTTCGATTTGCAATTTTTTTTTCAGAAATGCTCAGAATATTATTATTTTCCGGTCCATGCAACGGATACGTCGAGTATGCTCGAGTACTTAAGAGTCTACAAATGCCTTTCAATACTATTTTTAAAAAGACTGTATAAAATTGATCTATTTTTTGGAAGTAAAAAATATACTAGGACAATCTTGATCATATTCCTCAATTCATGTTTGCTTCCGAAAAACGATTGAACAAATTTGGCTCGATAGATTTTAATGCTACAGTGAGCTCTTACTTTGATTGTGAATCCGAAAATACTCCGTTTTTTATTATGACACTATAATCTAATTCCTAAGTCTGATTCACAAACAAAACGTAAAGATTATACCTATTGCTTCATTTTTCAAATATACTTCGTAATTTTACTGTAAGAATTTTATTTGTGGTTTTTTGATGAGTAACGGCTTGCCGAAGCCATATTGCCGGGCGGCATTGGTGGCCCCTTAAATTGAACGCGCGTTTGCAGCGTACCTAACCTATGGAGATCTCATTACACAGACAGCCGGTCTTATTCTGGTGTAATTAGACAGGAACCTAGCAATTCTAACGCAATAAATATCGCCTTGTAACCCCTAGTCTTTAATGTGGTTTCGGAGACGTGATCGCGATCAACGTGAAATCAACCCAATACAAGTCAGTAGATGACCGTATACAAGTTTTTTACTACCATATTTATTAAAGAACTACAAAAGCGTCTGGTCGACACCACTGGAGACCAAAGGGCCGGCAGCTATCTCTCTCAACGAATCGCCATCGCCATTCAACGAGGGAACGTTGCCAGCCTTTTGGGTACGATGCCACGGGGGCCTTTTTTAGACTTAGTCTAGTAGTTTTTAAGTTAGATATTTAGTTTATAGTTTTAATTATTGTTAAGTATTGTTTCTTAATATTTGTCTTCTATGAATAAATGTATCTAACTTACAAGAAGCTAAGAAATAAAAATAAGAATATTAATTTAAGCTAAGAATATGAATTGCGTGATGATAAGTCCCGTTTAGTATAGTTATGACTGAAAATTACGAAAGCTTAAAACAAGAAGCTTACTTATTACGCTAGTCTATAAAACTATAATTAACTGAGTTGATTAGAATTATAAATCGTACTGTAATTTTTTAGAAACTCTGCGCTTTGCCATTGTAACTTTAATGAAACAAGGGTTAAATTAATAATTTATGCTTTGATGCGCAACATTAGCGTGATCTTAAGCTCGGATTAAACATCACTTAGGGACGATATTTCAATCTTTAGAAAGCCCTTATCTCACATGTATTGTAATAGAGGATCCTGTATTAAATATAGACTAAGGGCTTATTTTTTTATGTTAGAAAGGCCAGACAAACTAACTAGTGGGTCACCTGATGTTAAATGATCACCACTGTCCATAGACACCCGCAGCGCTTTACGCGATGCCAGTGCGTTGTCGGCCCTAAAGGAAAGGGAATAGGGGAAGGGGGTGAGGGAGGGGGGGAGGGAAGGGGTGAGGTATTGGGCCCCCGGCACTCTCACTGACCGTACGAAACGCAAGCAGGATTACTGCTGCTTCACGCCGGTGTTCTGTGAGAGGGTGGTACTGCCCCGGACGAGCCGGCCCATTCGTGATGCAGCGGCTAGCTACAACATGGCTCTACCACTACTACAAAAATTTAAATTTAATTTAAAGCTTATATTTGAATCGCAAAATTAGCCCGTAGGTAGACTAAGTAGTCTTAAAATTTATTTATTTTCTTGGATTTTTTTGCAGTTGACGTTTTAATTTCAATTATTTTTATAAAAGACAGTTTCATCTACAGGGTTATTTGTAATTCACTAGCATCCTTTTAACCCTAAACTCCTACCACTTAAACAAATTTTTTTTGTTTTATGGCTTTTGTCATAACTTATTATTTTTGGTGTAATAACGTTTTGAAAATTTGAGATTACCTCTTATTTTTACGATACTCTGTTGTATGGAAACCATTTTTGAAGTAGTGACGTAATACACGCACACACACACACAAGTGTGCATTTATGTATAATAATTAATAATATCGTATATAGAAGTTAGTAACTAAAAAAACTTTTTAACAAAAAATTAAACCGCCGAAATAACTGAAAAGCAAAAAATAATACCTTTTTTGTTTGACCTTAATCTAGGTACCAGTTTGAAGTCGGTGCCTCAGCACTTAGCCAGGAGGAGTGGACCTATAATCGTCTACCTGATTGGCTTCTATCACTCCTCCTGGCTCGTGCTGAGGCACCGACTTCAAACTGGTACCTAGATTAAGGTCAAACAAAAAAGGTATTATTTTTTGCTTTTCAGTTTTTTCGGCGGTTTAATTTTTTGTTAAAAAGTTTTTATTTTATACTTTTTTTCCATCCTTGGGGTAATTTTTTTTCCAAATTTATAATACCAACTTCAAGGTATACCCTATCTATCCAATAAAAAAGAATTATGAAAATCAGACTACTCTGTAAAAAAAGTTAGTCAATCATCCCCTGTTTTCCTACCCTTAGGGTAGGAATATTATTTCCAAATTTAAATGGGACACGCTTTCCAATAAAAAAAGAATCATCAAAATCCGACTACTCTGTAATAAGTTATGCGTGATCATACATAAAATAAAATATATACACGTCGAATTGAGAACCTCCTCCTTTTGTTTTCATCGGTTGAAAAAGATTTTAATGCAACTCATTAGCGGTATAAGTTCTTCTTCCTCTTAAAGTACCACTCCATTACTGGAGGTTAGCTCTGAAAATTTTCCCCTGTCTTGAGCCATCCGGAACAGTTACTCTGCACTGATCTGATCCCGGTCCACTCCCTAATATTCTACAGCCATAATTTCTTCCGCTTTCCAGAGCGTCGTTTTCCCTTTATTTTTCCCACCAATATTAATAATAATAATAATAATAATAATTTTACTGAATAATAAGCCACACATAAACAAACAATGCAAGTCTTATGTATAGTAAGCATCTTAAAATCACTCGAAACAACTAAAATATAATGCAATAAGTAGGCTTGCTAAAAGACATTAAGGTAGATCCTCTGGCCTTCATGCTAGGATAACCTGTGTTATGAAAAACCAAATGATATAGCTAAACCAAATGAGTCCTCGCCAGCAAGGTACAGAGGCGCGGGGGTAGACGACAAAGACGGCCCTGCGAAATGCGGGCGGCCGGCACACGAAGCGCGCTTGCCGCCCGCACCTCTCTCAGCCCCTTTGTCGCCATACCCCCAGCCCCTGTACAGCGCGGGCGGGAACTCATTTAAACGGTTTATACCTCTAGTTGCAGCAGCTGATATCTGTCATGACGCAGCACGTGTCCTCGATATTCGATTTTGCGCTTTTTGACTGTGTACGATAATTGTCGGGTTATACTGGAACGCTGAAGCACGTTCTCGTTGCTGACTTTTGGTTGCGGTGTAAGGGGTTAGGCTCGTCAAACTCACTTTCCCGAAATGTGCACTTTTTCTAAGGTTGCACTTGTCTCAAATAAGTATATATGTAAATAGTATGTTTATAAAAGTACTTGAAAGACTTGGAAAAGTAAGTTCTATATACCTATTATAATAGACTATTCGATAAACGGTAAAAATGCACGAGCCGAGCACGAAGGATTTATATAGGTACATAGGTAAAAATGTTAACATCGCCATCATAGCTTAGGATCTTCATCTAAGGAAAACTTTGTGGGGAAGACGACAGTTTTGACTAGTGTACATTTTGGGAAAGTGTGCGTTTTGAGAAAATGTACTTTTTGGGAAAATGCACTTACGGGGAAAGTTTCCGAATTGGGAAAGTGTACATTTTGGGAGTGTACATTTTGCGGAAAGTGCACCTTTAGAGAAAGTGCACATTTCGGGAAAGTGTGTTTTACGAGCCTAACCCGGTGTAAGTTGTAACACGTTTAAAACTAACCAGATCTCAGAATACTGCCGCCCGGTTTGGATGTTTGTAACGTTCGCCCACGTCGACGGTCGAACGTGGCGCTAATGCCGCTGATCAGCGATGCAGCCATGTAGTAGTTGCCACAGAGCAAGTATTCCCAGAGGCGAAGATAAAATAATAACTTTAATTTAAATATTCAATTCATCACATTTATCACCATCCCGGCCTATATACATCCCACAGCGGGGCTCAGGCGTCCTCGGAATGAGAGGGCTTTGGGCCGTAGTTCCCACGCGGGCCCAGTGCGGATTGGGAACTTCACAAACTCCATAAAATTTCTTCGGGGGTGTATGCAGGTTTCCTCACGATGTTTTCCGTCACCGTAAAGATCATGGTAAATTATTGATGAAAAATTCAGAGGTGCGAGCCGTGATTTGAACCCACGACCCTCTGCTTGAGAGGCCATAGGTCAAACCACTAGGCCACCATGGCTTTTTACGCATATCTTATCACGCATATACCTAACATTTAATATTTACTTCAACGTTTCGGCAACATGGCAATGTATTGCAGTTGTTTTAATCCTTTCCTCTGTGGATTATCCTACTCTGTGGTCCCGATTCCAAAGTACTGGGGTATGGCATTTGTTCGGAGATTGCAGCCTGAGAATAATATGAGTTAATTAGTACGTGCGATTCGATATTGCAGGTTAAAGTGCTGAAGGTTGGAATTTAAACGTGCTTGACTGAAGTGAAGGAGTTTCGCTCTTCGTTACGATATCGAACTTTGTTAGTGTTGGTTAAATGCTTCTATCTAACTTGAACTGGGTTATTTCACAATCTCTCTCATCAACCTCTTTGTTATGCAAACAAATAAAAAGTCTTAGCCAATATACGGTGATGTTTAATCTGAAAAATATTGAGCAATGAAGTCTCTCTTAAATTGTAAAAAAAAAGTTAGTGTTAATATTTCTGGGCCCGACGCAGAGATCTGACGGCAGTTGGAGGATCCGGAGAAACGTCGAAATTGAGGAGCTAGTTGCTGAACCCAATATAATCGGAGTGACCAGAGCTCACAGAATTCGGTGGCTTGGCCACCTCGAGCGCATGGAGGATGGCCGTGCAGTGAAGAGGGCCTACCAGGGTAGGCCAACAGGGCGGCGCTCTGTTGGTCGCCCTAGATACCGTTGGGCAGATGTGGTAGAGGCGGATCTGCGCGAGCTTGGGGTTGGTGACTGGCGAGAGACTGCGCAGGACAGGGACCGATGGCATGCGCTCGTGTTGGAGGCGAAGACACACTTTGGGTCGTTGCGCCAGAGGAGTAAGTAAGTAAGTTAATATTTACTTCCTTTATCCACCGAGTGCATGTCAACCCACATTTATTGAACTTAAGTAGTTTCATCAATTGTCATTGCTTTGGCGGGGAGGGGGGGGAGGGATTTGACAGGTGTCACGGGATTTGATAGTGGTCTATTAAAGTACTATGCACCTAGATAAGAACACTGTAATTCGTTTCTGTTTGAAATACCAATTCTTCAGGGCGCTCAAGATACAGGCACTGCCTAGGTTGGGGCCCGCTGACAATGTATTTGTGTTACTGTTTCTGCATCAATAAAAAAAAAAACATTTCATTTCATTAACGATACCTACTGAATGATAAATCGATATTTGGCTCATTCGTAATAGAATCATGTCATTCGTTTAGAGTTTAGAGAATAGCAGGCCTGTTTAATATATACCAAATTTCGAGTCAATTCATACAAAAATTGACCCGTACAACCAACTAACTATCTGCAAATTAAAATGCTTGCTGATAAAAGCACTGTCAGTTTTATACTGTGTCACACAGAACCAAATATTTCACACGAAGTACAAACTGAAACATGGATGCACAGAAAAACTCAGAAAAAGTGGTCAACCAGACCAGTGGTGGTGTAGGGGTATAAGCACGCAGCACGGAATGCTGAGGACCTGGGTTCGATTCCCATCGCTGGTCTCTTTTTCTGAGTTTTTCTGTGCATCCATGTTACAATTTGTATTTCGTGTGAAATATATGGATTTCACGGGATGACCGTAAAAGTAACAAAATTGGAGTTGAAAAAAAATACAAAAAGACTCCAAAAAACCAATCTTGTTTAGGCTGCGTATCCACCGGAGCTGTGCGAGGATGCGTTGCGAGGGATGTGTCTGTCATTCGCTTAGGACCTTTTAAATTAAGTGTTTCTATTGGTTCATGACAGACACATCCCTTGCAACGCATCCTCGCACAGTTCCGGTGGATACGACGCAGCCTTACACAGAACCAACTAACTATCTGGAAATTAAAACGCTTGTAAAAGCACTGTCAGTTTTATACTGTGCCACACAGAAGTCTCGACACCGCACTCTTGTTATAAAATTTGAAGACAAAAATAAATAAAAAATATTCTAAGATAACAGAAAACGGCTGTTTTTCCTCCTCCTGTTTCCTCCGCTGATTTTATTTGAAAAACCACTTAAAACCTTCAAGCAAGTTTTCGAGAACATGGCTATAAAATATTCCCTTTCGAGAAGTTCGGCAAGTGCCGGCAGTCATACAAATTTAGTTATAAAAAAACATTTTGCCGAAAGTTTTTTCACGGTACTCTAATAAAATTACTGTTTTGGCATCGCGGCAAAATACTCAATACTTACACCTACTCTTATATTGCAAAAGTAATCTATATATATAAAAATGAATCCCTATTTCCCTTGGTCACGGCATCACGCATGAACGGCTGGACCGATTTCACTAATTATTTTTTTGTTGTGTTCGTCATTGTCAGGAGAAGGTTCTTATGAAAGAAAAAATTAAGAAAAACTACAACGGGGCGAAGCCGCGGGCAACAGCTAGTAATAAGATATTTTTACATTATCACTTGTATTTTACTTTAATGGGGGGCCTATTTTTTTTGTGTTTTGATAGAAAGAAAGAAAAATATTTTATTTACGCTCCCAAAAGTACCACCATCAAACAGTAGAAAGAATATTAATACACCTACCTATAATTAAAATAAAACAAATATTTAAGGGGGGCTCCCATGCAACAAACGTGATTTTTATTGCCGTTTTTTCGTGCGCCTGAACATGCTCGACACTAACGGAGTTGAAGCAGCAAATGCCATGCCACGTTGTTGCCATGGCCGAGATCGGCCAGATCAGACTAAGATCATCACCAGTTCTGTGTCTGTAACACTATGAGCGTTTGTGGGAACCAGCTTTTTACTAAGTCTCAAAATAAACTCGGAGACGGCCCGAGCAGTCCGATCCGGTATTGTTCTTATTATTTATCTTGTGAATTTTCTTTACGGCGGGTCTTTACGGCAAACTTTAGTACTTTGCGAATTAGGGACCACGTAAAGACTTTAATGAGCTAAGAGATACAATACAATACAAATATTCTTTATTGATCACCGAAAACAGTACAGTGACATTACAAAAATAAGAATAATAAGAGATGTCTGTTAGAAGTCTATATATAGCTGGCCACATGTGCTAAGTTTAGAATTGTAATTTTTACAAGCTAAGTACCTATACAACTAACTAAAGTCACCGACGTAGCTCGAAGAATCGCCGGACTCCACAGAAATAATAAATAATAAAGAGGATAGAAATGCCTTAGTTCTTATTTTCTTCCGGAACTCGTGTCGCTACTTCATCCCCTCTACTTACTGTGTTAATGCACACATGCAAAAGACCGGAACCGTACTACGCAATCACGCACACAATTACTAAAATTTTTGCTTACAAACAATTTGAACCTTACACCTTAGAGATAGCGTTGAATAACACTCAACGTAAGTCATACCCACATTTACACAACGGCGCCATTTATTGGCCGCGTCGGCATTATGTCTGTACTAGTCGTAACCTGTTTTTTTGTCCGTACCACGAACTTTTGTGCAAGACGGAAGGGTTATCAAAAATTACTTTACATTGCTGCGTATAATTCAAAACGATCTGCGTTTTTATGGGCATGAGTAGCAATGGTATATGAAGTTCCGTGTTAATAACGTGTAAACCAATATTTCATAATGAAATATTTTCTCAAGTTGTATTTTGATATAAACCGCATTATTACATTAAATTAATACATACCAATGAAATGTAATCCCCTTATTAGTGTAATTACACAGTGTGGACGAGTTTCCGCAATTGCTAATGCTGCTAAACACCATTTTAAAGCACTTGTTGTCATACCCACGTTTCAAATAGCACTGAGCCACAAGTCGCGCGCTTGTGACCTACGAGTCACAAGCGCGGCGCCAAGGTCACGCGTCTAAGGCACTTCTATCCTCTTTATTATTATTTCTGTGCCGGACTCAAATGGCAGTGGGCACGGCAAATCGCTCGTAGAACTGATAGCCGATGGGGCGCCGAAAAGTTCTCGAGTGGCTTCCACGGACCGGAAGACGCAGTGTAAGTTGGCCACCAACAAGACGGAGCGACGACCTTGGTAAGGTTGCGGGAATGCGTTGGATGCGAATGGCGCAGGACCGATCTGTTTGGCGAGCCGTGGAGGAGCCCTATGTTCAGCAGTGGACAGCTTTCGACTGAAATGATGATTATAAATATAAATATAGACCTAATTTTGTAACACGTTTAAATTTCAAATTTTAAGAATGATATTTCAATGATTTTTAATTTTCTTTCCATTTTTCAGGTCATCTATTTTTCAGCCTTTCTAGCACTTTTCAAACATCACAAACGGCGCAAATAACAAGTATCCAATATTGCTCTCGAACATAAAATAAAAAATAACGTTATTTTTATTAAATCTACAATTCAGTGAAAACCACGCCGAATATTTAAAGAATTTATTAGTAAATAAATGGGAACAAACAAGCTACGAACCATAAAATTCTACCAAACACCTGTAAACAAGGAAAAAATGCTAAAAACATTTTCGCCTCGTCAGGGGTACAATTTTATCATTACTAATGCCATGCAAACTGAATTGGGCCCTATTTTACGATTTTCGTTAATAACAAAGGACAATAAATTTCAATAAGAGTGAATATTTGAAAATATTTCGCAAACTTACGAGTAATATGAAATTAACTTGCATATCTAGCAAATTCCCTACAGAGACAGTACCTATGCCAACTTAAGAGCCTGTTTTTACCCGACTGCGAAGAAGGAAGGGTTATTGCCAGACAACATACACTAATGAATTATAATAAGTATAGGTATGTAATCTATCTATTATCTATTACATATAATAAATCTGTAACAAGTCGGTGTCTGTACATTGAAGATATTTGAGAAAAACTGTCACTAGGGCTATTTATTAGCGCAATAGAACCCAAAACAATGATTTTTAGAATTATTGTCTGTTTGTCTGTTTATCTGTTTGTCTGTTTGTCTGTGCGTTTGTGCGCGCTAATCTCAGAAACGGCTTAACCTAGAAGGATGCGGTTTTCACTGATATGTTGGTATTTTCTTGGATTAACATTTAGTGTTTGTTTCATTTGAATCGGTTCACAAATAAGAATGATACGTCTATTTTAAGAATTTATCGAACAGGTTTTTTTGTTTGATCACGCTAATCTCAGGAACTACTGCTCCGATCTGAAAAATTCTTTCAGTGTTAGATAGCACATTTATCGAGGAAGGCTATAAGCTATATAATCATCACGCTATCACCAATAGCACCGGAGCGGAGCGGAAGAATGTTTCAAAATCGGGGGTTTTTGAAGTAAAACTTCTATAGGCACGCTTGACTTGGGAGTACGGTGGCGAATTTGAACGCGGGTGTGTGGGGGGGTTTGGTGGGGGGTTGGGTTGGGAGGGGGGTGCGCGGGGGGAGGGGGTAATTTTTTTTATATCGAGGAACTAAGGAGAGCCGTAATTGATGAAAAAGCAAATTGGATAAAAAAATAAGCTGCCCAAATTACTAATTCTACGCGGACGGAGTCGCGGGCAAAAGCTAGTCTATACTAATATTATAAAGCTGAAGAGTTTGTTTGTTTGTTTGAACGCGCTAATCTCAAAAACTACTGCTCCGATTTGAAAAATTCTTTCAGTGTTAGATAGCCCATTTATCGAGAAAGGCTATAGGCTATATATCATCACGCTAACACCAATTAGAGCGGAGCGGAGCGGAGCGGAGCGGAAGAATGTTTCAAAATCAAGGGTTTTTGAAGTAAAACTTCTATAGGCGCTAATCTCAGGAACTCCTGCTCCAATTTGAAAAATTCTTTCAGTGTTAGATAGCCCATTTATCGAGGAAGGCTATAGGCTAACATCATCACGCTAACACCAATAGGAGCGGAGCGGAGCGGAGGAATGTTTCGAAATCGGGGGTTTTTGAAGTAAAACTTCTATAGGCACGCTTGACTTGGGAGTACGGTGGTGAATGTGAACGCGGGTGTGCGGGGAGGTTCGGTGGGGGGGTGGGAGCGGAGCGGAAGACTGTTTCTAAATCGGGGGTTTTTGAAGTAAAACTTCTGGGAGTACGGTGGTGAATGTGAACGCGGGTGTGCGAGGGGGATCGGTTGGTTGCGCGGAGGGGTGCCGGGAGGCGGGGAGGTGCGGGGGGGGGGGAGGAATTTTTATATCGAGGTACTAAGGAGAGCCATAATTGATGAAAAAGCAAATTGGATAAAAAAAATAAGCTGCCCAAATCACTAATTCCACGCGGACGGAGTCGCGGGCAAAAGCTAGTACACTATAAACCCTAGCTTCAGCATATAAAATAAGATAATTTGATGGAGTAAATTACCGTGATAGGGACACATTAAAAGTACCTGAGTAACGGATTTGTTTTATACTAAATTACTAGGATTTTTTTTTTAAATGTATGCTTTTTGTACGCTTCTCTTTCTTATAATGCGATTTCGTTATTGAAGGTTAAGGCAGCGAGCAATAATATCTCGTTCCTTCCATAACTACACAGTTTGAATAGCACAAAAAACTAAAATTTGAAGACAATATTTGCATACGACCATTGCAATTTCAATAAAAGCTTGTAAAAACGAGACGACGAAATCAAACACGAAGTTACCTACTTAGGTACTTAATAAATAAAGCAGAAGTCCAGAAATACCAGCAAAAGCAGAACGTAAAATAAGTTAATTTTGCTTGCAAAATCACGGCAATTAACCAGACAAAGAGCGCCAGCGGGAACGAGACAAAAGGTATGAAAAATGAAATCGGATACATCTTCGGCGCGACAAAGCGTTCGTTAGGCGAGTAGCTAGATTAAGTGGATCGCGCGTAGTAAGGGCGGCCGCATGCCACCGACTTCATTACGGGTTAGGCTCGTAAAACACACTTTCCCGAAATGTGCACTTTTTCTAAGGGTGCACTTGTTTAGAAAGATCACTTTCTCCGAAGGCGCACTGTCTCAAAAAGTGCAGTTCCCAATTTGGTACACTTTCTCAGATAGAGCACATTCTCAGAAGGTGCACTTTTCCAAAAAGTGCACTTTATCGAATGGAGCATTTTCTCAAATAAGTATAGGACAGTACGATTAAGTCGCGTCTCTGCAGCAGTCTTAAACATATCACGCTTTCATAATGGCTCACGATAATAGCTAAATGAATCCAATTATAGCCTATGGCAGAAGTGAGAAAGAAAGCTGGAGTGGCAATTTGAGAGGTCGTTACGGACATTATGACGAAATGACGAACGGCGACGGACAATTATAGAACTTAAGTTTGATGAGGAAGTCCCTCTGGCCATTAGAGTAAGATTCAATGAGATATTGTTATTGTGCATTGATGGCTTCGTTCAAGTAAAATACATTGTATATACTATACCCGTAATACCGGAACCTTTTGATTGTTGTTGTATGTATACCTTAACGAGAAGCCTATGATTATAATTGACATAAAAACTCTTTTGTCAAGAACATGCTACTGACATCACAGCACTTGCAGCAGAATTAAAGAAAAATAAACTGACAGTTTGTCATATTTACTTTGTATTTACTCGACGAAGAAGTTTCTGAAACATTTTTGGTTTGGATTTAATTTAATGGGATAATTTATAGAGTTTTTAAGTATGTTTCATTAATTCCTTTTGATCGGCGAGATTTTATCATGTAAGTGTTTTAAAATTAAGACAAAAAATTTGTTACGCATGATATGAAGCTTATAAAATTGCAATAGATATATAGTTATTAAGTGCGTGGGTGCATGTGTGTGTTTTTGTTGCTCTATCACGGTGAAAGGGCTACACGGATTTGGATGAAATTTGGTATGGAGACAACTAGCTCTTGAAAATAATACATGGACTACTTTTAATCCAACATTCTCACTTAATAGGGATTAATCATTTATCATTAAATCTCAAGTCTTAACCACTAACTCTAGAGATATATATTTTGTAATTTATTGAATCAGGCGTTACCTACTTTGCGGAGGTCCATATTAATTAACTGGAACAATAACTTTGCTCACCCAATGCTTTGGTTGAGCAAAGTAATTGTTTCAGTTCATTACATATACTTTGCACAGACGTTATTTGGGTGAATCAACTTTTAAGTGCCACCTGTTGCTATGGTTACACAAATTTTGTCCCTTGGACAACCTAAGCATTGTTCTATGAAACAGTATGAAGTGTCACTTGGACAACCGCCGGGGACAGAGTAAACAACACAAAAAAGTTGATTCACCCATTTATACAACTTAAACTTTAGTAAAATACTGGAACTTGAATTCAACTGCCAAGCCCAAGCAAAAAAAGCCACGGGTAAACTACGCTATATAAGTAACTTAATACAAGTACTCTTTAGTATGACAAAGCCTTAACAACTTTGTCCGGGTGCCCCCGATGTGGGGTCAAGAACCTTATTTTCAGGAGTCCGTGCTTCCACTATGGGTTCACAACTTCAAAGTGGAAGCACACTTGGACGTGTGACCTTGTCAAATTATTTTATATGGGGACAGTGAACGTGTTAATGCTCCTGTGATGAAATATATTATCATAAATAAGTAAACATAGGTACAGTCAACCAATTTGATTCCTGGGCCACCACAGAAACTTTTCGCTGTGACATTTTACTTCATTTGATAAGCATTGTTAAAGACAAATAAAATTATTTACTATGAATACTATAAATTGGTTGACTGTACTCGTAATAAGTGAATGACAAACTAACTGGTTTTCAGATGAGCGATCCAAAAAACAAAGTTACAAATGATAATCAGACTGAGGAAGACAGCGATACAACTGAACAAGCAAATCCTGATGCTTCCATTCATTTGCATGCTGTTGAAGATAAAGAAACGAATGTACGCCGAACTGTATTACGTGAAGAAAAAGAGGATACAAGAGAGCGAGGCGAGCTAGACGTAGAAAGTAAATTTTGTAATGTTTCGACAAGAGCTAGAAAGTATATTGTTTTTAATGTTAGTGATGAAAAGCCTTCGGATAAATCGCAACGGCCGAATCCATCCCAAAACCAGCAACCGACACAAGAATCAAATTCGCAAGGACCAAATCTACCTGAGGGATCACAACCGCCCCAAGAACAGAATCCGCAGCAACAAACAGACCCACAGTTCAGACCAGATCAAGCAGCAGAAGTTTCTTTGCCGCAAGGAGCAGAGTTATTACCAACACAAAGTGCAGAATTATCACCAATACAAAGGCCAGCTTCTTCAACGCCTCTAAGGCCAGAATCAATCTCACAGCAAGTGTCGAGGTTATCTCCAACACAAGCACTAGGTTTGTCTTTATTTATTCTCATTTTAACTATAAAGATTTTATTTTTTCTTTTTTGGAGGCAATAAATATAATTTGATTTTGAATTTGATTTTCAATTTTAGGTCCAGAGGTATCCCCGCCACAGATGCCAGATTCACACCCACCTGGTCCAAACGTACCTCAAGAACCCCAAGTTCAGGAATCGCGTCCACCTGAAAGACTGCAGCCAGTTCAAGTAGCAAATCAATCCCAAGCCCAACAAGGCTTGCCACCACAAGGGCCCTATCCACCTCCTGCCCAAATCCAATCTCAAAGCTCATTTCCACAAGGACCATCTCCACTACCGGGTCCATATGCTCCTCAAAGACCTTATCTTCCAGATGAGTCCCCTCCACAATATCCTGCTCAAGGCGAATTACCGCCACCCGAACCATATCCACCACAAGGTCCGCAAACACCAAATGGGCCATATCCACCACAATCACCTTATACGCCTCAAGGGCCATATCCACCACAAGGACCATATCCGCCAAATGGGCCATATCCACCCCCAGGGCCGTATCCACCACCAAGACCATACCCACCACAGGGGCCTTACCCACCAGATAGACCGTATCCACCGCACGGGCCAAATCCGCCCGATACGCCGTACCCTCCAGATGGGCAATATCCACCACAAGGAATGTATCCACTGCAAGGAACATATCCAGCTGAATGGTCGCAACCAAGCGGACCATTTCAAGTCCGAGGATCATATGAAGCCCGAGGTTCACATAGATTCCCAGGGTCATTCACACGACAAGGACCTTATCCCGCACAAAGAACCTACCCACAACAAGGTTTGTATCTACCTCAAAAACTATCCATCTCAAACCCCTGTTATTTGAATGGATTTTATCCCTCATAAGACCTCGAGGGTGTATAAAATATTCATCCTACTAGTACAGTCGACTACAAAAAGATCGATGCAGCCAAAGTTACAAAAATATGTATACACGACCTTAATGGTAAGTTAATAAAGTCGCGTATACATATTTTTGTAACTTTGGCTGCATCGATCTTTTTGTAGTCGACTGTACGTTCCTTGCGGAAAATTGGTAGAAGCAGATAGTATTAATTTGCCGTCCTACGTCAGTTGCTGTTATTGTCAGAATAGTGCAGTTGTGAAGATAATATTTAATGACATTGCTTTTATTATTCAAGGAAGCCAAAGCGGACCTCAGTCGACACCCAAGAGAAGAAGCCTCATACGTGAGTTGAGTATACTTTAATTTCAAGAGCGTTTTAACAACGTAAGAAGATGTCACTTTTAGATAGGACCTTGAATGGAGTCCATCCATTAGTTTATTCACGTTTGATACCACAATATTCATTTATCCTGTCATTGTGTGTGCTTCATTATCATCAGCTAGAAGACGTCCATTGGTGAAAAAATCCCCCCTCACACTTGTCACTTGCTATCACCGGTTGCTCGCAATGCAATGTTATCAGTCCACCCAGTGGGAGGCCTGGATAAAAAGGTGTTTTATAATGTAAACTGTATGACTTTGAACTGCGGGGCGACTTTAAAAAGTACTTTGCCGACAAACTAAAAAAAAAAACTCACGCATTTTTGTTAGCATTGGCTATTCCTGGTCGATGTCTTCATCAATCTTCTTTTTGTCTACATACACATCAACCATTTACCTCATATGGAGAATGTTGACTTAATAGCGATTTTAAAACTATCAAAGTTGACCTAATTTGATCAAAGGCACCCCAGTTTAAGGCACGTATGACGTTGTGTTACAGCTGCTCAAGTAGAACGGATACGCTGTATTGTAATCACAGGATCTCTCGTGGACTACGAGCCAGAGAACGAGGATCGGAATGTCTTCGTCAAATTTGTTCTGAGCATTGTGCTGACGATGCTTATTGTCACGATAATATCACTGGTGATCATCCTATCTATGTAAGTTGGTGGAAACATTATCAGAAAAACCATACTCTGTCCTCATAAGGGCCGTCGTCCTAAGGACAAACGTCTTAGCGAATGTCAACTCCTCTTGACTGACATTAAGTTTGAAATTCTGATAGCCGAATTTTGACGTGGGTCTCACGAGGCTATTGGATATGGCTTTTTATAAAAAAAGACAGAATCAACGGCCAAATTTCTAAATCTCTGAGTAGGCACTGATCAGATCATTAAATTCTTTGTGGGAGGTCTTCCAACTTTTACCTCTTATAGTACCAACTTCATAACAGAAGGTTGGCAGTGGCAGTCAGCTAGTTAGGTATCGTCTGGTACATAGCTGATTTCAAAAGGTGTGTTGATGGCGGTCCACACTTTAACTTTACGTAGCCATAACATTTTGCGTCATTCAGTCTTTAGTTTTTCGGCTAGGGGACCCCTCATAATAGTTTGCAGAAGGCAAAGCCAAGCTAGTCTTCCAATTTAAAACATCTTTATTTCGCAAGTGTTTTGTATTCTTCTTGATACATTATGGTTTGCTCATACATATTTTATAGGAAAAATATTTCTGTACGTCTGTTAAAATGTTTGACAAGAAAATATTTAAAAAAAGTACAATTTTTTCTAATTTACTTTTCAGATCGACTGCCAAAACTTTTTTGCTTAAAACAGGAGTATACTTTTTATTTCCTCTCATGTAAGTATTTTGTGGATTATTTGAAAGTAATGATGATGTAAACAGTGTTTCCAAGTTTCCAACCCAGCATTCGATATATAGGTGTCTGTACAGACACCACCACCATCACCATCACCACCATCATCATCATTATCATCACCATCAGATCTATATCCTTTCCCCCCGTTTCTTATAAACCTACGTCTCTCATCCTGCCACCCGGTACCTGGCATATGAGAACCTAAAATAAACATTTAGGTACCGATTCTATAAAGTTGTCAGTCCAGTTCACTTCTTCACATGTATCATCGCATCCGCAATGTGTTTGCTGTGGAAAATCACTTTTTCTTTTTCAGATTCATATTGATTGGACTGTACTGCTATATGAGCTGCTCCAAAAAGGGGAGGACGTATCCTTGTAATCTTTCTTGTCTGGCGATAGCCGTACGTGGAATAAGTTATTACGAACTATTTTTTAAGGTCGTTGGCTAAAGCCCAATTCGGACCTGACCGAAAAATTGTGCATCTTGTATTAGGTAGATTGCGTGTCTGTAAAGCGGACCAGTTTAAAGTGGTCAACCAAGCGCCGCAATGTAATGCAATTCGCACAATTTTTTTACAGGTCTAAACTTGCATTGGGTCTAGAACGACCATTTTCTTGAAAAACATACTCACTCTTGGGGGCGACCTATGCTTAGCAGTGGACGTCTGTCGGCTGAAATGATGATGATGATGAGTGATGACACTTGAAAAATTCCAACACTGCTAACTTTTTCAGTTTCCGAAACGTACACTTTCTCTGTAGTACTTTTCCTTAAAGCTAACAATTCTTATGTATAACTATTAATTAAATCGCTTTATCTATCATACGTTTTGACGTTCGAAGTACAAATTTACGTGAAAGCGCGTATGCCGCTCCTACAATGTTCGCACTGGCGGATATATCTGTCCGTGTCTTTCAACTTTTGGTAACTGGTTTTTAATGATATTTTGTAAAATTTATACCTGTACTAAAAGAGGTGTACGATATTAGGGCGCCGAAAATTAAGTGAATAAAAAGCGATAATTGTAGACTCTACAATTCTGACAACGACAAAGAAAAGGACAACAGTATTCCTTTCATAACGAGGGAAAAGAGGACATAAAGCGTGTACGTGTGTGCTGCCGCTGCCTTTGGAGCATGTTTTTCGGTTATTTTGGGAGCATAATGTCGTATCTTTACTTATAAAATCATTTAGTGATTTACTTGATATTGGCGTTCGAAAGATAAAAGTAAAGATTCATCAAAGACAAATCTTTGCCATCGACCGTATTTGCAAATATGTTGGATAATTTTTTGTTTCTGAAAACTGGATGGAACGAATAATTCTGTGTCAAATAAAAGTGTGATTTTCGAGAAAATGGTCATTTCTAATCTTATGCAAGCCAAGTTAACTCTTAGCTCCATTCGTGCGACGTGTGTTTGTATGTTTCAGGTATTCCTCCAGACGGCAATTGCTGCTATAATCACCGTTTATTTCAAAACACAGATTGTGATATATGCTGTAATGACTACCGCCATTGTCATATTTGTCTGCGTCATTCTGGCACACACCAAAGTAAACAAGAAATATTTGTTTATCTGTGGGGCTGACTTTTATAAAAATAATTTAGACTTTGTTACACCGGTCTGGCCGTCCAGTCCACTCATACGGCCATGGTTCTGAAATGTTCAGAGAGTTGTGAATTGAAGCAAAACAGAGCAAAATAAGTTTTAATGTCGTTGTATTTCCAAGTTATCTTTTCAACCATCTTCAAATTATGAGGTTGAATCTCAATTTTTTTAAGGCGGCGGAAAAGATATAAAAAATACATCTATTGTTTCTAGAAAAAGCGGTAAAGCACCAAAGATACAGAACTTAGAAAATTACGTTGTGCTAACATTTACGAGTACCTACCGGGGTCTTTTAGGATATTGTACGCAAATGACTAAAATTTTCGAGTTTCATCGTATTTACGAACTGTCAATCAATTATCGTATTATATACTTAGTTAATGTGTTTTTCATTAAACTTCTTATCTTCATTTTACCATTTGACGTTGATTAATAAAGTTTCATCTTGATGGATATAGAAACACGTCTAACATTTAAAAGGATAGTTGATTGACACTTCGGGAGCCGTCGTGCTTTCCGAATTTACCTGACAGCGAAACATTACTAACTCCATCTGTTATTCGTTGTGAATATGCTTTTATTGTACAGTTCTTGCAAGTCACAAAGGCAAGCGGGCTTTACTTGTGGTATAGAAAAATTACCGCGAGCGTGGAATTGCATATGCAGTGGTATTGTGTGTTTATAGGCATTGGAGAGAGAGATCTCTATATTGTTGTCTCTCTCTCACTAAAGTGGAATGCGTATTAACACACAATATCACTACATATGCAATTCCACGCTCTAGGTAATTTTTGAAGTGAAGTTCCGCAGCCGATTACGTATTCGGCTGAAATGACATATCCTAGACGCTGAAATCACGCAACAGAAATATGACATTTGATAGACGAAATTACAATATTACAAGCGTACTTACTAAATTCGGGCGTTAACCAAAGTTCTCCGGCTGATCACGCCAAACCGTGACGTAATTTCGGCAAATGCGTTGCTAATAATTGAAAAGGTGTTGCAGGCGTAATTTAGCCGAAATTCGGTCCCGTGATTTCGGCAAAGTACTTAAATCCTTCTATAGATAAATTACCGAGAGCGTGGAATTGCATGTGTGTTTATCGGCATTCGAGAGAGAGAGATTTCTATATTGTTGTCTTTCTCTCACTAAAGTGGAATTCCTATAAACATACAATACCACTACTACATATGCAATTCCACGCTCTCGGCAATTTATCTATACCTTTACATTTTTTTCCAGTTTGACTTTACAAGTGGAATTCTGTATTTCGTTGCACTGGGTGTGACTATATGCGTGCTGTGCGTCATCCTCATATTATCCATGTCAACGTATAAAATCCCCATGAAGCCGGCTCTCGCTATCATTCTCATGCTGTTCACCATCATGTCTGTTATGGTATGTCTGTCGCAGGGAATTGGCTAAAACAGAGATTTGAACAATTTTTTAACGGATATGATCAAATCACGCAGAATGTTAAATGGGGAATCCATTTTGTCATTTGCCTAGAAAGCATCAGTCATTTCATCAAATCCTTGAATCTGTTTAGTGAAATTACTAATAAGCCAAAAAGGCAACGCATTTTTTCATGGCTGTATGTATAGATATCTATCCCTTCGACTGTACTCTTCAGGGTGAAAGTGACCCGACTTTAGGATATAATCGGTCTTAATTACTTTTCAGACGTTAATAATGGACCTGCAACTAATATTAGGCGGCAGAACCATTCAGCTGAGGGTGACAGACTACGCCCTGGCAGCGTTCATGCTCTACACCTCGATCATGGACATCTTCATAAAGATGATCTTACTACTTGGAATTTCCAATTAATCACGTTTTATTTATAAGGTGCAGTTGTAAAAGTTTTTGTAAAAATGTGTTGCTAATAAGATTTTTTTTTGGTTTCTTGTTTTTTATTTCTTCTTCTTCTTCTTCATCGTCGTTTCACTCTTGACAGAGTGGTCGTGGTCATCATTTTCTAGGTGCTGGTAGCAAGCCTAACAATACGCCTCCATTCTTCCCTGACAGCCGCCTTCCTTATGCTTGCGTGTTAGTGGTCCTTCTATTGCAGCTTTGACCTGTTCTGTCCATCTCATAGGCGATCTACCTCGTGGCCTAGTGCCTTCGACTTTCCCCTGGATCACAAGTCGCTCCATAGCTACGTCTCCTCGACGACATATGTGTCCGAAAAAAGTAAGAATGCGAGACTGTACTATGGATGATACTGAGACTGTTTGATGCCGAGTTCTAGTTCCGAGTTTTTGGGCCATTCTACTTTTCGTTGACCAGTCATTTTTAGTAATGTGCTCTTCAAATATTTTTTTTACAAAAACTGTAAAGTGCTCGGTTTTATCATTAAAAATTTAAATAGGGACATAATTAAGCTTACATTTAAAATTATCACTATTTATAAGAAGTAATCTTTATTATGTATAAAGTAGGTAACGCAGTGGACATGCATGTCCCCGCCATTTGTATGGAAATTGGTGTATTCTCCGCTGAGTTACCAATTTTTTTACAAAATTTCTTTAAATTTAAAGTTTTTTTGCTTTAAAATATTAAGTTTAGTTATTTCAGTTTTTATATAAGTTATTTATACTTCAAAAAAATTACCAGGGATGCCTTATATTTCACAAAAGATTAATGGTTACTTAAAAGTAGAATGGCCTTTTATTACTATTTTGTAATCCCTAACGCAAACAGCGGTTCTGGGTCATTATTTGAGCGATTGTTCGGAATCATTTTCGTGTATACATTCTTGTACAAAATAACAAAAAAAAAATTATGCAGTTTCCAGTCATCATCATCATTTCAGCTGAAAGCGTCCACTGCTGAACATAGGCCTCCCCCAAGGCTCGCCAGACAGATCGGCCCTGCGCCATTCGCATCCAATGCGTTCCCGCCACCTTAACCAGGTCGTCGGTCCATTTTGTTAGAGGTCTATCTAACGACCGCTTTAGCCTAGTTGGTAGTGACCCTGCCTACGAAGCAAGAGGTCCTGGGTTCAAATCCCGGTAAGGGCATTTATTTGTGTGATGAGCACGAATATTTGTTCCTGAGTTATGGATGTTTTCTATGTATTTAAGTATTTATTTATCTATATAAGTATGTTTATCCGTTGCTTAGTACCCATAACACAAGCTTTGCTAAGCTTACTTTGGGACTAGGTCAATTGGTGTGAATTGTCCCGTGATGTTTATTTATTTATTTATATATATCTACACAGCAAGGTTCTCGAGTGGCGTCCGCGGACCGGAAGACGCAGTGTAGGTAGACCTCCAATAAGATGGAGCAACGACCTGGTTATGATTGCAGGAACGCGTTGGATGCGGATGGAGCAGGATCAACCTGTATGGCGGACCTTGGGGGAAGCCTATGTTCTCTGTGGTAAACGTCCGTAGGCTGAAATGATGATGATAAAATGAATGGGACGATTGACACCAATTTACATAGTCTCAAATTAAGCAAAACTTGTATTATGTTTCTTGTATTATGGATTGGTTTTAGCCTTGGGCCTTGGGCCATAGCTTGAGCCATGTTCCGCAGTGGATTTTTTTTGGCTGAAATGATGATGATGATGATATATTATGGGTACAAGTAATATTACAAAACAAATAACAAACATAATTATATTGATAAATATATATTAAAGACTCGAGCATTCGTGATGGCCTTGCGGTAGTCTTTCAAAGGAACTTTATTTTTATTTTTTTTATAGCCTATAATATGTCCCACTGCTGGGCAAAGGCCTCCCCTTTCCTCCGCCATTTTTCCCTATCCTGGGCATGCACCTGCCAATCGAGCTGAAAAGCGCTCAGGTCGTCTCGCCTTCTCCTCTTAGGTCTGCCCCTGCTCCTTTTGGCCATCCCTCGGAACCCATTCGGTAACGATTCGCGCCCATCGGTCCGGATGCATTCGGCAGACATGTCCGGCCCAGTCCCACTTCAGCTTGGCGGTTTTGACACCCACATCTGTAATACGAGTTTTGGAGCGCAGTGCAGTGTTTCCGATTCGATCAGATCTTCGAACACCCAGGATACTGCGCTCCATTGCTCGCTGGCAAACCTTAAGCCTGGACTTTTGAGCTTCAGTTAATGACCAAGTCTGGGCGCCGTAGGTTAAGATGGGAAGAATACACATGTCGACGAGTTTGCGCTTAAGTGACAGAGGAAGGTTGCCCTTCATTAGCGCCTTCATGGACCAGAAGCTCTTCCAGGCATTATCGATACGCCTATCGATTTCCCTTGATTGCCTGTTCTCGAAGGATGCTATCTGGCCCAAGTAAATATACTCGTCGACGTACTGGAACGTTCAAAGGAACTATTGCATTTTTTTTTCACTTTTGTTCCTTGTCGCAGTAGCACATTCAGTTCTTGCAAAAGAACGAAGGCGAAAAAATAAACGCAGTTCTTCCATTACCTTTTGTGAATTAACTGGAGCGAAAAAAAAGTACATAGTTCCTTCGAAGGAACAGTCAAAGGAACTACCGCGAACAATCCACGTGGTGTGTGTTTATGTATCTACTGTGGCATCATGGCTCTTAAACAAATGACCTCAATTAAGCACAGTTATTTTTAGTACAGAGCTAGTATCGTTGGAATACCTAATTCTTAGTTAAGTTTCGCTGAGTTTGGTGGGGTAACACACTGCTACATTTTGCTTAGAAGGAAGGCTCTACTTACATAAGATTTTATAGCAATGGCCGTTTATAGCCAAGTATGTTTTGATATAAGTACCTACAAGTTTTTACAGAACCCTCGGTGCGAGAGTAAGATTCTCCGTTTTTTCATCAGAATTTTTATTAATATTCTTTTCTTTTTCCTAGTAAAAATTATTAGACAGAACCTTTTCGAATTCGTCATTATGATTTGTTATTCATTTGACAGCTCTTGTAATCTTGTCATATTCAGGACAAATATTTTTAGAAGTCCTTTAGCAATCTCGAGAAATCAATTTAAAATATATTTTTTATTATTAGTAATTCTATTAATTTTGACGTTTGTAGTTTTAGCTTTTTGATAAGAATGTATATGCATAATTTGCTAATGTTCAAGGATATTATCAATTAGAATCACCGGTTCACAATGAGTGATGACAATGTTAAAATGAAAGTGCTGGACGATACATCTGAAGATAATAAAACCGATGAACCAACGAATACTAAAAGTGTAAATGCAATTAATGACACTATAATAGAAATGGAAGACGATGTTAAGGAAGAGAAGGTCTCGGAGGCTGAACAGTTGAAACAAGCTGTCTTTACAGGCCAGGGATTGCAAAGCGTTTACATTATTGCTGGCAAAGGAAAGAAACATAGAACAAAACGTGATCAAAATGGCGGTGATAAGTACAGCAACAGACTAGTATGGGTACAGGCCATGAGTAAGTCACATAGGTTAATTCAGTGTCAACTATGAGTGTGCTTTCATAGGAGTAGACCATGCCACATTGTCATACTACAAAGTGCGCGAGAGGTGGTCATAAATCCATGTTATTAGTCGCATTTTGCGTGTCTTCGCCCCACACGCCTTCCATGGAAGTGCAACCTTATGCAGCTCTTGAGCTCTTTCAACAAGAGATTGGTTGCTACGGATGAATTTGATATTATTTATAACAACTTACACAGCATTGCATTAATATACTAGAGCACTGAGTAAGACAAAAAATAAAACAAAAAGAAAAACAAAATATTAAGAATTACAAGGAAATAAAAACTTAATAAAATAAATTGAAATTCATGCTCTGGATCAAGGGCTACATAATATGTTAGCATTAGTGAAAACGGACACGTAGTTTCATAGCGTAACTTTCATATCCTCGCAGCATAGCTGCACTACTGCATAGCACATCTCTGATGGAAAGGCACACTAAACAGGTTCCCTGCCCTATGAGGGACATGTGCCTCATGTGTGACTTTACTGGTACGTCCATGAGGCAGCCTCATGACTCTATGAGCGTTTATTGTCATTGTTACTATGGGGACGTGTCGAAAGAACGCCGCACATTGCTTCGGGACAGAGAATCTGTTAAAATAAGGGTACCCACGTGCTTTGCCGCGCTCAGTACCGAATCGGCTATGAAGCAAAATCAGATGGTCTAAAAAGCACATGCCCAATTTTATGTAAATTGTCCATTGTGTGAAAATGTCTTAATCGTAAAATACCAAATTAGCATACCGTCTGTGAAGGGACACTGCCAGATAGCAACACGCCCGTAAAGCTAAACGTCAAAATTGCAGAACGTCCAAAAAATATAATGTCGCGTATTTCACGATAATTATAAAGAGTTTGAGTTGAATAGGTCTAAATTGATAATATAACCGGCCACTTGAAACCCGAACACACTTTTTGGTTATTCTGCTACTTCGGCTAACTGCTTTCAGTAAGATTTAACGTCTTGCGTTTTTGGGTGATAGCGTTTTTGACAACAATGTAGTTTGGACGTTATGCTACACGGACTAATTGCTATTTTGATGGTCTGCGTTATGGATGTTGTGCTAATGGGGCAAAAGGCTAATAGGACGTTTGACATTTCGCTTCTTGGTCAATTTGCGTCACTGGACATTTTGCTACATAGACGATTCGCTATTGAGCGCTTTGCCACCCTATTTCATAATCTTTCTTTTTAATTCTCAGTGAGTGAACCGAGTGGAACTGAAATAGACGAAGGTACGCGTGGACCTTTCGTACGCAAAGTTTTTGCCATCCTTTTCTTCTGCATGCTCTTCACGTGCACCTTTGCAGCAATGACTTTTTTCATGTAAGTACCTATTATCTGTTACTTCGATCGCGTGGAGTGGGTGCGGTTAACCCCACTACTATTATTTTATTTCATTATAAAATATGGACCGTATTTTTATTTAATTATTCATTTAAAATCAAGACAGCAAAAGGTCCAATGGTTAAACAAGTAACCTCCTTATAACTATGTTAGTGTACAGTAAATCAAATTTTATAAGAAACATCAATTGGTATGAGACCACAGGCGACGTTAGCTTCTGTTGATCTATCGTCACCTGTGATCTTCTGTTGAAGTGGCGTAAGTATATAGCTGTCTGTCTACTGGTGAGCGAGATAAAAATCCACCAACTAAAAGAATTGCATAAAATTTCCCTCTAATGCCCGTACTCCACCCACCTAGTTCACCTAGGTGGACTATGAGAAATTATTTTTCCCGTGGTTCAGCTTGGTGTACAACAGGAAAATGTTTTTGCCTATAGATCACACACACACAACAATCAACAAGCAACATTCTAGTAAAGAGATAATGAAGCAAATGTAGATAACTGCCTGATAAATAGTATACTGCATCACAAAATAGGTGGTATAATATGTATGGCATTTCCTCTTTAATGTTTCTGAGGTACTGGTCATACAATACAATACAATCTTTATTGTACACCACAAAGAATACAGAAAAACAAGTACATGGAAAAATACGTAACGTAAGCTCCCATTGCTTACCTTATCGTATCAATATTATTCTTTCGTAATACTATGATTATGACGTAGACATAATGAAGCAAATGTAGATAACTGCCTGATAAATAGTATACTGCATCACAAAATAGGTGGTATAATATGTATGGCATTTCCTCTTTAATGTTTCTGAGGTACTGGTCATACAATACAATACAATCTTTATTGTACACCACAAAGAATACAGAAAAACAAGTACATGGAAAAATACGTAACGTAAGCTCCCATTGCTTACCTTATCGTATCAATATTATTCTTTCGTAATACTATGATTATGACGTAGACATAATGAAGCAAATGTAGATAACTGCCTGATAAATAGTATACTGCATCACAAAATAGGTGGTATAATATGTATGGCATTTCCTCTTTAATGTTTCTGAGGTACTGGTCATACAATACAATACAATCTTTATTGTACACCACAAAGAATACAGAAAAACAAGTACATGGAAAAATACGTAACGTAAGCTCCCATTGCTTACCTTATCGTATCAATATTATTCTTTCGTAATACTATGATTATGACGTAGACATAATGAAGCAAATGTAGATAACTGCCTGATAAATAGTATACTGCATCACAAAATAGGTGGTATAATATGTATGGCATTTCCTCTTTAATGTTTCTGAGGTACTGGTCATACAATACAATACAATCTTTATTGTACACCACAAAGAATACAGAAAAACAAGTACATGGAAAAATACGTAACGTAAGCTCCCATTGCTTACCTTATCGTATCAATATTATTCTTTCGTAATACTATGATTATGACGTAGACATAATGAAGCAAATGTAGATAACTGCCTGATAAATAGTTACTGCATCACAAAATAGGTGGTATAATATGTATGGCATTTCCTCTTTAATGTTTCTGAGGTACTGGTCATACAATACAATACAATCTTTATTGTACACCACAAAGAATACAGAAAAACAAGTACATGGAAAAATACGTAACGTAAGCTCCCATTGCTTACCTTATCGTATCAATATTATTCTTTCGTAATACTATGATTATGACGTAGACATATTGACTTTCTGGTGAATCATGGGAAAGAAATATTTCCTATAGTCCACCTGTGTGAACTAAGCAGGTGGACCACGGGCAACAGAGGAAAATTTCAGCTCCTCTTCAGTGGAAAGGGAGTTGCGAAAGTGCAAAATCATAGAAGTGCAGTAAAAAGGGATTTTTGACTGAGATCGGAAGTCGACTATAATTTCCAAAACTCTCTTTTTCTATGTCTCATATACACATAATTATAAAATAATATTAGTAGGATTTTACTGAATTAAAATTTTACTTATTTACAGGCCGGAAATCAGATTGTTTTTCAAGACTCCAGCCGGTTTCATGTTGGGTTTCGGTGCTATGTAAGTACTGCATTTATATATATATATATATATATATATTAGGGGACAATCTTACACAAATCGACCTAGTCCCAAACTAAGCAAAGCTTGTACTATGGGTACTAGACGACGATAAACATACTTATATAGATAAATAAATACTTAAATACATAGAAAACATCCATAACTCAGGAACAAATATTCGTGCTCATCACACAAATAAATGCCCTTACCGGGATTTGAACCCAGGACCTCTTGCTTCGTAGGCAGGGTCACTACCAACTAGGCTAAAGCGGTCGTTAAAATACTATACCTATACTAGATATACTAAGATGTTGCTGATTCCGTGGAGTATGGGTCGGCTGCTAGTATGTAATGCAACTTGTGTTGACACACTGGCCCCATCACAATACATCTCCACCGAACATCCATAAGGGCAGCGGCAGCATCAGAAACGGCAGAAGTTGCCAAGTCAGGAACATACAGTGGTCTCAGCGCCGAATATCATAAAATTTTGTACATTTTGACGTCGATACCTTTGGTCCGTGGGGCCCTGGTGCTCTGAGTGTCTTCAAAGACTTGTCAAAGGAGACCGAAAGAGACGGAAGAGCTGGCAGCTTCCTCGCTCAACGCATCAGTCTTTCGATCCAGCGACGATGAAGCTGGAAGGTGGCCATAGAAACTCTGTAATAAAACGATACGACCGTATCGAGTTTGGGCTCATTTCATTCGTCTTGACGAGTACTTTGATCCTAGATGGTAACCAGGGTCTGACGACGGAGTTGGAAGGTGACCATAAGAACTGCGTAATAAAACGACATAACCACATCAAGTTTGGTCTCGTTTGATTCGTCTTGACGAGTTCTTTGGTAACCAGGGGCAAAAAGTACAGTCAGCAAAGGGTGCCTGTCGTATTGCATAATGTTGATTGTCCTAAAAATTATCACATCATGAGCACACAAAATTATCGCATTATTATAACATCATGAAATTTGGCACGAAGAATGTCTTAAAGTACATAGGTACTAATAAAAAAAAATACGAAAATCGTAAATTTGTTGTTCCATCACAAAAACAAATGCGATAATCTATTACTAAAGCTCCCAAACTCACAGATAGCGGAGGCTTAGCGGTGCGGTGGCGGTGACCGTTGTAATATTCTAACCTGTATGAACTGGTGTGCGGTACCGTACCGCGAACTCGTTCATACAAGTTAGAATATTACAACCGTCACCGCCACCGCACCGCTACGCCTCCACTGTCTGTGCGTTTGGAGCTGAACGAACTATTTACTGTATAAGTTTGTACGGAACCCTCAGTGTGCGAGATCGAGTTGCACTTGACCGTTTCTTTATTAATTTGCGCTTTCTTCTAGATTGGTGCTGATACCGGTGACTTACGCTATCTCTTGCTCTGACTGTGCCCGAGTGCCTCCTTGCAACTTTATATGCCTGTTTTTAGCGGTACGTACAGGGCCTATACTACGAAATTCGATTTTTGAACTTCGGATCGTGCCGTTCCTTTCACGCTAGTAATAAACAGAATAGTGAAAGGAATGGCGCGATACGAACTTCGAATTTCGAATTTTGTTGCTGGCTGGAATTTTGTCGTAGTGTATATTCATAACGACACCACCAATCAACACAATATGTATGTATGATAGTGAAATTCCTTTGTTTCACTCGGGTAACCAAGTTTAATAACTGGTTAACTAGTTGGAAAAATGGCGCGTCCGTAATGCGCATGCGTAAGTTTTGTTTTTAATTAGGTTAACTAAAATTATCAGGCAAAGGTTCGACGCGTTCAGCCACTGCGATTTTTTCGAATAAATAAAAGGTGGAAATCATTAAAATCTGCGGTAGTTAAATTACAGTTTATAATAATAACAATCAATTTTGCAAATTCATTACTTACTTTTGTATATTTATACATTTTTCTACGTATAAATCGATATTTTTTTATTTTTGTCACTTAAAACTCTTTGCTTGTAAACTTAAAATGGAGAATTAAAAAAAACTGTAAAAAAATCGCACTAGTGCGGTAAAATGAACTTACGAGCCATGTATACCCGTAGCTGTTTATATAGATTGAAAGTGTTGTATCAGGTCCGCGGATTTTTAAGCGTGGATCTGAGAATTAGACTATGTGAATCCCTTGTATTATCTAAAGTCAACTACTGTCTCACCGTTTACTGGCCCTGCCTCTTGGAGCGTTCGCGTCGTCTCATTCAGAGAATCCAAAATGCATGTGCAAGATTCTGCTTTAAAATTCCACCGCGCACCCATGTCACCCCATATTTTAATAAATTTAATATTTTAAAGCTTTCACATAATTATAATCTTTTACTTTCCTGTTTATTGTTTGACTGTATAAAATCTAAAACTCCGGGTTACATGTATGATAAACTTAAATGGTCACCTTCATGTCACAGAATCAGAGCTACGCGGGCCCTCGTGTTAAGCGTCCCTGCCAGCAAAACCTGCGCTTTTCGGGGTAGTTTCAGGTACCAGGCAACAAAGTGCTGGAATAATATACCGCCACCGATTCGTAGTTTAGAATCGAGGTCCAATTTTCGCAGCAAATATAAGGTTCGCTTGCTATCCATCCAGTTGCAATCGTCCTGAGCCTGATTCTGTCCCCCTTACCTTACTTTTGCTTCTCTATCAATTGTCGCATTGACGCCTTGTTGAGTGGTCGGTGGTCGACTGTTTTAAGCGATGAATAATAATAATATTTGTTACGTATATTCTCCATATTATAAATGTGAATTTCTAATTATTTGTAATTATTTCTTTTTTGTTTTTAGTTTTTTTTTGTCAAGGAAATGAGCGAAAAGGCACAGACTGATTGTCTTGTACAGCAAACACCTCAGGTTTCTGACAGAATATCAGCACTGCAGGTTACTGCTGTAACCTGTAGTACATGCTGAGTCAGCGCCTATTCGTAACATCATCGCATGGCTCTTAATTTTAGTGATTATGTAAGAAAATTTATTTCATTTGTCTAAATTTATTTTTTTCTGTTTTTATAAATTTTCTGTGTCTATCTATCTATCTTTGAGCTTTGTACGTGTTTGTTGTGAATAAAGTTTGTATCTATCTATCTATCTATCTATACATCCTTTGAAAGTGAATTTTTCGAGCAAATGTATTGTAAAAGATATTTTAGTCCACATTGTTAACCAGCTTTTTACTGAGAAGAGACTTTCCACAAGAACAAATTTTTACTCACTCGATTACTAATGCGGAAGGATAATTCCACTCAGATAACTGGTTTTCTTCGCGGAAGAAATGTTTCACATAGTTAAGCAGTTATCAAACATGGTTATCTTGGTGGAACAAAGGAGTGAAATGTATGGTAGTTAGCCATTTCCATAAATTTCCATGAATTGCTAACTATGACTTCGCATATAATAAATGTCAACACAATGACTTTTTTTGATGCGGCTGAAAGTATAATTTTACAGTTAATGGAAAATCAATCTGCTTTTCAGGGCTAAAATAAAGTGTTTTTACTACAGTAGAGAACGACGAACTTTTACTCAAATATTTGTTTTTTTTTCAGGTCCTTTGTTTCACCATCATGTTTGGCTTTATCACAGCCTTTTACAGCCTTAGGATAGTGTTCATGGCACTATTTGTAACAACTTTGGTCGTCCTTCTATGTTTTATATTAGCTTTTACGCCGGTAAGTACCTTTACCCTTACCTAGCCTCCTATCCTATCCTACTTACCCCTATCTACCTATCTACTCCATCCTGCCTACCCCTACCTACCTTAACCTACCTCACCTCACCTACCTACCTATTCACTTACTTTTGGCTTCATCTGCACTTTTGATCAGGTGGGATAGAGCTCAATCAATGCGTTGGGCGACTAATGTTTTACTGAAAAATGACGAGGTATAAAAATGACGACATGAAAAAAATACTAAGTTTTTTCCCAACTTTAATCGACACAGAAACATAGGTAGGTTTAGGATAAGTTTGCATGGGCCCCAAGGGTCAAAAGCACACAGAAGAACGACACTGTTTCTGTGTCGATTAAAGTTGGGAAAAAACTTAGTAATTTTTATACCTCGTAATTTTTCAATAAAGACATTAGTCGCCCAACTCAAAATACATCACGCGTCATCCTAAAAAAAGTCATAGGTATATAAAATTCTCGTGTCGCGGTGTTTGCCAAACTCCTCCGAAATGGCTCGACCGATTCTCATTAAATTTTGTGTGCATAACGGGTAGGTATGAGAATCGGCCAACATCTATTTTTCATACCCCTAAATGTTAAGGGTGGTTCACCCCTTAACTTTTTCTAATAAATCGATGAACGCCGGCTGCATAACACGAAAAAGAATGACGCAATGTGAGTACATGAGCGGCGTGGGCCAGTTGCGAGAGAGAGGCGAACGCGTTGCAAGAGGATGTATGAGGATGGGTTTCTAAGGCGGAACAAAGTTCGCCGGGTCAGCTAGTTTTTATATTAAGGTAAAATCCAACTTTACCAAGGGCTCTTAGTCCATAGCAGGGCACGAATTCTGCCGTCGTATTTATAAAGGGCACAACTGCAAACTTGCTCAGAACAGAAACAGCATAAGTTTACAAAGAACAAGTGTGCACTTAGGCTCTTTCTGTTTCACAAAAAATACTAGTTGTGCCCCTTTTTCTTACGACGGCAGAATTCTGGACCTCAAGCTCTGTGACTGCAAAGCTGACTAGCGTGATTTCTTTCCAGATCGATTTTACGAAATTCTACATATTCATAGTTATGGCGCTGCTGGTTGTGATGGCGTTTAGTTTGGTCGTGTCCATTATGGTGTTCGTTCTTGGCCAAAAATTCACTTTAGTACGACTGGTACTGTGCTTCATTATGACCTTACTTCACTCAATGGCAAGTATTACTATATAGTATAAAACAAAGTCGCTTCCCGCTGTCTGTCTGTCTGTCCCTATGTATGCTTAGATCTTTAAAATTGCGCAGCGGATTTTGATGCGGTTTTTGAAGTGAAACTTCTAGTGCGACTTCCAACAAGCGGTGCGTTAAATACGCAACGCAACGCAGCGCAAGTTGACGTTTACGTTATCTCGCATTGTATATATACTAACGGATTTTAAAAACTTCGATAGTGCCATTCAGAACTCATACTGTCTGTGCAAAATGTATGAGACTTGATAAAAGCGCCATCTAGTGAGTAATTTAAACACATTGGTACACATCTCGCATTAAATATAATATACCTACTAACGGATGTTAAAAACTTCGATAGTGCAATGCGATTCAAAACTCATACTGTCTGTGCAAAATGTATGAGGTTCACGGTGGATGCAAGCCGCTTCCAACCTGAATGAGGGTGGCCTTCCAAATGACGGAGGCCAATGTGCAGCAGTGGACGTTTCACGGCTGAAATGATTATGATGATGAATGGTTACTTGGTTGGTTTAAATTGTTTTTTTTTTACAGATGCTCGTCATTGAAATACAGATGGTCATTGGCGGCAAAACTGTGGCGTTGGGTGAGGATGATTACGTTCTGGGGGCATACCTGCTCTACACCTCTATTATAGAGCTGTTCTTCCAAATTCTTAGGTTGATTGCCTTACTAGAGGACTTGGATCTCTGAACTCTGATTGATTTGTACTCTGTACACTATTGCTATTGAAGAAAGAAATGCCGCTGGCGATTTTACAACTGCAGCTGTCTCATCCCTAACGAGTATACTACGTACGTGTATTTTACAACTGCAGCTGTCTCATCCCTAACGAGTATACTACGTGTATTTTACAACTGCAGCTGTCTCATCCCTAACGAGTATACTACGTGTATTTTACAACTGCAGCTGTCTCATCCCTAACGAGTATACTACGTGTATTTTACAACTGCAGCTGTCTCATCCCTAACGAGTATACTACGTGTATTTTAGCTGTAGTTTAAACTTAGTGGTACTATCGATAGTTAAACATATATTCAAGCGGAATTGTTGCACAATAAGGGCGAAACTGCTATATGATGCGCTTCCATACGCAGTAGTGCTCTATGAAGGGGAGAGGAGCGAATGAAGTAAACTTCTGCGGTCTCGCTTCCTCTCGTCGAATTTCTGAAGCGCGAGCGCTGTATCTTACTCTAAAGGCCCTACTCACTTCCGCGGTAACTATGAAGAATCAATCAATCATACAAATCGAAATTGTCAGATTACCTACTGAGGACGAAAAATGGAATTGAACTAGCGTGATTGGTTGGATTCTGCGCTTCCCCGTTCCGCTTCTATGGAAGCGAACCCTTAGCTGAAATTCCGCTAGCATTTCTACTTGGTCATAGCTTGATTAAAGCTGGTAACCTGGGCCAATAAAACTTATTGTTATAATTTGTGTTTTATTTTTCTCGACGACTCGATTAGGGATTTCTCAGTGAAAATAGCAAAAACAGAATAATTTTCACACAACTTATTTCATTAGAGAAGTCAGATGCTCAGCGAAGTTAATAAGCTAGGCGCTATATGGGAACGTGCAGTAACTATAGGCCGCAGCACTAATGCGACAGAAGAGACACTATGCGGACAGTAAAATAAACTTATCAGGGTAAAACATTCAAATTAATGGCACCAGTTGGCAGCGCCGTCTATGTGCACGTTCTCTTTAGCTAAACCAAGCTAAACCATTTAAATGAGTCCTCGCTCGCGCAGTACAGGGGCTGGGGGTATGACGACAACTAAAGGGGCTGAGAGAGGTGCGGGCGGCGAGCGCACCTTGTATGCCTGCTGATACTATCAACCAAGTTCAACAGTAGTGTCGCCTAATTTTCATTATCGATACTATCGATAGTATTGCAGCATGTCGATATTTTCGATAAGACTAGACTGTTTTCTCAAGATCAGCTATCGATAGCAAAACTATCAGTATCGCAACAACACTGTTTTACGCCAACGCCTGATATATCAGTCACGGCGTGCGGAGCGATATCTACCTACATGCATTTCGCTAGGGTTCAATTTTCTGTTTGACATTCCGATGTCATGGCGAATGAGTGAGAGCCATGGAAGTAATAAGTACTACGTACAACGGGAATGAGCTCTATCTCTGCATCTTGCAGCTAAACTAAAGAAAATAAAACCTTATGCTAAGGTCGTAAGGTTTTGTTGCGTGCAAAATAAAAATGAATCCGAGTGAGAGGGCAACCACTGAACGCTGTATCCCGTTCTAACAGTGACTTAAAGTTTCCAGAGTTGAGTTGATTTCAATCCTTTCGTTTTTTGTAGAAAAATATGTGATTGATGTAATGTAATGAAGTAAAAACATTGACTTCTAAAATGTTTCTAAATATAAATAACAATTTATTACCGACATGTTAAAGCAATATTATTTGTTGCTACGTGTAAAGCCTTATTAACGCAAAAATTTTGCGATTGGCGTTTAGGTTTTCTTTTATTTGTATGAAATACGGACACCTGACCTGACAACCCCACATGAACCATCCAACCAATCAACCATCGCCAGAGAGGGATAGGTACAGTTACTGAGCTCTCGTTCGGCTTCAATTTTGCGACAACAGCTCATTCCCGTTGTACATAGTACTTATTACTTCCATGGTGAGAGCTGTTGTATTTGACAGAGCGTTGAAAAGGTTAAAGAATGAAACCACGATAAATTCATCATCATCATAGGCTACAGACGTGTCATTAATTTGCGAGTTGACAGATCGTTGACAGATCTGCCATGTTGGAAGTCAATATCGAAGACACGCTCACTTTATTTCTTGCTTGCATAGTTTTTGTTATTTTTAGGACACTGTTTAGCCTTGTCATGAAACCGCGACCAAAACCGAAATTGTTTTAGAGCTGTAGGGATTCGTTTTAGTTTGTCGACTGATGTGTCGACTGATGTGTCCTCATAATGTAAAATTCTTCAATTTGTGGGTTGACCACAGGTGTCGCAGTTTATATTCGCTTCTGTAGAGCAACTGTTATTAGTGTTGCTGATTGTCTACCAGATTTACTGCTGTAGCAAGGTCGCAGGGAGTGAATTGCTTGTACACTGCTTCAGCAATGGAAGACGTCAAAACAGCGGCTGTGTTTCCTTCAACGTCAGCTGACAGTCGTCCACTGCTCAGATGGATATCGGCTTCCTCCAAAGTCACAATGAATACATCCATCGGACGCGTGCGACCTTCATTACATCGTCAGTCTAACCTTGTGGAGGGTCTTACCTCGGTGTGTGCTTTGTATCCTTACTTTATATAATTTTGTGAATTGTAATTATATCAAATGATTTTTTAAACTGTATAAACATGACATGTTTTATTCAAGAGCGTGTACGGCCAAGGGGATAAATATTTTAAAATCCATCGCATCAAATATAATATATTTAAACATTAACCTTATGATTAGTGTCATAGACATAAGAAGTCTTAAGAGATTTTTTGACCTCTTGGTAACGTGCATAATATATATTTATGATCTTGATGTACTTTGTTCTTTTTGCATGAATTACATGATAAATTCCATGCATTTGCTACAATTTCACCTACTTCTAGTTATTAGATTGACTTCAAATTTTGTACAGATACGTAGTTTTTATGCCAATGAAAATACAGCCAACAAAAAGTACAGCCAGCAAAGGAATATTTGTATTAAAATTACTTTTTTACAAGAACTTATTCTACAATCTGACTTAAGTTATTACTTTCTATAGATTCGTGTTTAACCTTTTCAACGTTTTGTCAAATACAACAGCTCTCACTCATACGCCATGACATCGGAATCTCAAACGCGAAGTTGAACCCTACAGAAATGTATGTAGGTAGATATCGCTCTGCACGCCGTGACTGATATATCCGTCATTGGCGTAGAACCTGCGGCACGGTATATGCGTCGTTGGCGTCGAAAAGTTTAATTTAAATCTTGTAGGTCAATTTTCATCCATTTCCTGTGGTCGGATGGCTGGGAATCTGGTGTGTGTATGCAAATTAGATTACAATGAAAGAATACTCGATAATTTTTTTTGTTCGCTTTCTTTCAAATAATTAGACTGGTTAAAACACACATAGCTAAACCGTTTAAATATATGAGTCCTTGCTCGCGCGGTACAGGGGCTTGGGAGTATGATGACAAAGGGGACCGGGAGAGGTGCGGGCGGCTAGCGCCCCTCGTGTGCCTGTCGCCCGCACCTCTCCCGCCCCCCTTTGCCGTCCCTTTGTTGTCGCGCCTCTGTACCCCGCGGGCGAGGATTCATTTAAACGCTTTAGCTATCTGTTAACGCATTCGCTGCCGACTGTCAGGCTCTAGACATCTTCAGATGCCACAACCGCACATGTTTGTTCAAATGACTGCCAAACTATGACAGCGGCACTACACGAAAACGCGTATATGCGTTCCCGGCATTAAAAGCGTTTATCTTACAGGACTATTCCCTATTTATCAAAACTCATTTTTTTTGTTATTTAGTATTTAAGTAGTAGTATTTAAGGCCCGTTTCTCTTTTTCTTATTTTTGCTGTTTGTATTTTTACGTGTTACTTCATTAGCATAAATTTACTGTGGCATATTTGCTAGCCAATTTATAATTTAAGTTTTTCTTTAAGTTCACTCATTATATTGTGCCATTTTTTGCCCAAATAAACATTAAACATTAACTTTTTTACTGTGAATCCATTTTAAGGGTTGCTAAATTCCAAAACATTTGTCATACATTTCCCAACGCCCAATTCGACGACGCAATTATCGCGTAATGGCAACAAAGTCAAGGAAAAAAGTATCAAATGCGTTTTTTTGTTCAACAAATTGCTATCGCCCGATATTCGCGTGAACAAATCACTTGTTTGCTGTACTTTAATCTGGAAGTCGGGTAAGTTGTGAAATATGCGTCGGGAAATTGAATCGGCTAACGGAACTGCGGCGGCAATTCCAGAATGCTGTAGATACTTCTGCCGTCTGCTCTGCTACGCTCAGTGAAAAGTGTAAATATGTCTTACTTATCCTACTAATATTATAAATGACAAAGTTTGTGAAGTAGTTTGGATGCTTATGCTTAGATGTTTGGATGTTTCTATGACGCAAAAATGGGTTAACACGTTGGCTTCCATGAGCATCACCTGTAGGATCAAAAGCTCATTTTTCAGAGTATTGTTTTGAGGATTATTTCGGGGGGCAGAATTAAACTGTGAATGCTATTCTAAAGTTATTTTTTTCTATAGTTATAGATTTTTTTTATAATTTTTTTAATGACGGAGTTCCGAAGTAACAAACAACCAAACACACAATCAAAATTTTGAGCACCAGAACCGTTCATCCATCGTTCATTTTGAAGTCGGTTAAAAATGTAACCGCGCGTAAACGGTGCTTTATTCCACGCAATTTTTTGAAAGAGATCGTTCGAAATTCAAGTACATACATAAGTAATGTAATGAATGAACGTCGACCTCACCGGCAATTAATTCTTAATCAATTTTTAACGAACGGCAAAAAGGCCAAGATGTCCATCGTAAATGAAATTGCTTTTTCGGTGCAATTTTGAAACGCCCGCGTCGCTGTCTTCTTTTTCCTCAAACAGCTTGTCAGTTCGGCGCTGACTAGCCGATGGCAAATATCGAAGTTGCGACTCGAAAATCTACTGGCTCTTGCATGACAAAAAGGTAGTGTGAAGGCACAGAACTATTACTTTTATAATAAAATTCCGAAAGCAATAACCGAACAAACTGATACAAAATTCAAATCCATTGTGAATAAGACATTAATATCTAAGGCGTACTATAAAATTAATGACTATATTATGGACAGGCATGTTTGGAAATAATTCCGATCCGCATTTGGCAATCCTTAGTCTCAAATAGTTAACTCTACTGTGTTAAAAAATTTAATTGTATATACTTTAGATGTATGTAATTTAATAACAATGTAGATCTGTTTGAAAAAATATACCTTGTTGGGTTTCTTGCCGGTTTCTTCTCAACAGGGTTTTTACGAACCGGTGGTAGATTCTTCGACGTTCATAGGAGCATCAATTGATGCCTAAATTGAATAAAAAATTTTGACTTTTTTGACTTTTGAGAACATACACTCAAAAAAAGTGCCTATGGACGTTTTTTTATCCCTAGACAGCTTTGAACATTTCTACAAATGCATGTTACTAAGACGGCACCGATCTTTGACATGTTAAGCACAGTAGTGCCCAGTAATGGGAGCAAAGATTTAATGCCTTATAGCCCAGTGTATGGAAAATGTATGGACATACGGCAATCTTCTTGCCAAATCTTTTAATTCTAGTTCAACATTACACGTTGACCCTGTGTTATCGAAATATAAGCGTGCTCCATCGTAGGCCTCATTTTCGCTTTCCATTAGGTGTGATTGTTTTTTTTATATATGAGAGGGAGGAAAACGAGTAAACGGGTCATCTGATGGAAATGATCACTACCGCTCATAAATATCAACAACTCAAAGAGAGTCACCAATATGTTGCCGGTCTTTAAAGGAAGTATAAATCGTTTTCTTGAAAGCCCCCATGTCATAGTTGTCTGGAAACACTGCTGCCGGAAGCTAGTTCCACAGCTGGTGATTGGTGGTTGATGATTGTGGTGAAACGCAAACCTATATTTAATATTAAAAAATATAATATAAACAAAATTTGACCAGTTGTTAAACTGACTATACCAGTTAATTTAGGCAACTCACCGTTACCTTATACAGGCGAGTGATGGAATTAATATGCTTAATAGGACCAGCGTATTCAGTCGAGAGCACCCTGTGTAGTCGAAACCTATCCTTTGGACAGGTCGAGAGATTCAATCAAATGGAACTTCTGCCACACAAGGTACGAGCGTAGAGAGGACATCACAATATCGAGTCGCTTAACTTCATACTCGGATAAATACTTTATTCTCTTATCTACCTTAGTTATCTTTTGGTTTACCTTAGTTTTCTTAGTTCTTTTTCATTCGACAATTCATTTTTAGAACAACAATAGTTTTGGCAAGTAAAAAATATGCAGGACGAAGCTTATTGCCGTAGTACGTTATTCGGAGAAAAAGTAGTTATGCGATATAACAATAGGACCAACAATTTTAAAATACCTATATACTTACGTAATTGATTCATGAAGTGTACAAAAGTAAGTACTTGTTACTAATAAAATGTTAAACTTATTGCACTCGTGATTTTTTTTTAATTTAAGTAACCATTTCATATTTTATTATGTATTATGTCAATAATATTGAAAAATATTATTTATATTACATCAGAATGTAATTCGTCTCTAAATATATTTACAAAAAAAAAATTCCAAGCAAAGCTCGGTCATCCAGGTACTTGGATTTATCCGAATTTGAAGTTAACCGAAAAATTACAAGTATTGTACAGCTATTACCGATTTTAACGGGAATATTCCTTTTCTTGCGGAAATAAACACAGAAATCGTTTGAAGTTCAAAGTTTAAATGAATTTGTTCAATATAGACTATAACAAGAACTTATGAACGCGAAGAATCTACCATCAAGTTTGTTAAGAAAACATTGTATTAGTTTAAAATAACTTTTTTCAGGCTTTTTTAAATGTTAACTAATAGAATACAGTAAGTTAGTTAAGGTCAGTTTAAGAACAATTCTGAAGAAAAATCTATTTCAGACAATAATTACTTTATGACAAATGTAAATTATTACAAACGATGCACATTACGACATGTGAAATTCTATTTCAGACAATAATTACTTTATGACAAATGTAAATTATTACAAACGATGCACATTACGACATGTGAAATTCTATTTCAGACAATAATTACTTTATGACAAATGTAAATTATTACAAACGATGCACATTACGACATGTGAAATTCTATTTCAGACAATAATTACTTTATGACAAATGTAAATTATTACAAACGATGCACATTACGACATGTGAAATTCTATTTCAGACAATAATTACTTTATGACAAATGTAAATTATTACAAACGATGCACATTACGACATGTGAAATTCTATTTCAGACAATAATTACTTTATGACAAATGTAAATTATTACAAACGATGCACATTACGACATGTGAAATTCGGGCAAACGATAGTGTACTTTTCCAACGTTACCTCACTGCTGCTGGCTGACGGTGCTGGCTGAAAATCAACGCTGGGGTTTTTTTTTTTTTTTTTTTTTTATGTTAGAAAGGCCAGACAAACGAACTAGTGGGTCACCTGATGTTAAATGATCACCACTGTCCATAGACACCCGCAGCGCTTTACACGATGCTAGTGCGTTGTCGGCCCTGGGAAAAGGAGAGGGAATAGGGGAGGGGGAGAGGTATTGGGCCCCCGGCGCTCTCACTGACCGTACGAAACGCAGCAGGAGTACTGCTGCTTCACGCCGGTGTTCTGTGAGAGGGTGGTACTGCCCCGGACGAGCCGGCCCATTCGTGATGCAGCGGCTAGCTACAACATGGCTCTACCACTATAAACCCCTCAGCATTATGCTGAGCTAGTGTCTATCTTAGCGACCGATCCGTAGTCACACCAATTTACTACACTGGTGGTGTGACTAACTATGGTTAATTTTATTTATAGGCTATATATCATCACGCTAAGCCCAATATGAGCGGAACATCAATGATTAACGTGGACGAAGTCGCAGGCACCAGCTAGTTTGTAATAAATTAATAATATTGATGTGTCTTGTAATGTGTTGAGGTAACTAAATGTACAAGTTAAGTATGAAGTATCTTTTTCTATTTTTTATTTTTTATTTTCTTCAACTTCATTTTTTTATTACTTTTACGGTCATCCCGTGAAACCATATATTTCAAACTAAACGCTGAGGACCTGGGTTCGATTCCCAGCATTGGTCTTTTTTCTGGGGTTTTTTCTGTGCATCTATATTTCAGTTTGTATTTAGTTTGAAATATATGTAAGTAAATGTGTTTCTTTTCTTAATTTATCCTGTTTCTCTTGACTTGTGCACCGTCTCAGCCCGCTCGATGAAGGAGACAGAATCTAATATTCCTCAGCTATAACCTAATAAACACTGCCAAAGGGGCCGCGGCCGTTACGGGCGGTGCTTCTGTATTAGATATAGCCCTCGCTACTAGCTGATACTGACTTCATAAGACTGGCTTTAGTTTAAATGGAATAGTGAAATACCTTATGAAGGTTCTGTATTTCAAAAGGAACAAACTGAATGTTAAGCAAGTTCTAGTGAGAAACGTAATTTTTGATATTTTTTTTGTAATTTGAAAGTGGATGAAATTTGAATTCCAAGATTTGACTCACACACGTATATACTAACACTGTAAGGCAGGGTTTTTCAACCTTTTGTTGTCAACGGCACACTTTTAGTTTCAGTAAACTTTCACGGCACACCAGTAAAGAATTCGGTATATTAGAGGCTTTGATTTATATGTAACGGACGTAGGGGTTGTATTGATACCCTTTAGGTTGGACTGCAATTAAGCATCGCGGCACACTTGAAAATGTTACGCGGCACACTGGTGTGCCGCGGCACACCGGTTGAAAAACCCTGCTGTAAGGTAAAAAAGGCTTGTAAAATTACGCCGTGTGTATAGCTCCAGGATCACTTGTATGTGGTGAATTCTGGAGGGAGATCGGTTAGAGGAAAACCTATAAGAGGTATGTAACACTAGCTGTTGCCCGCGACTTCGTCTGCGACGAATTCGTTCATCGCTATCCCGCGGGAACTATGCAAATTTCCGGGATAAAAAGTAGCCCATATGTTAATCCAGGTTATAAACTATCTGTCTGCTGAAGTTCATCAGAATCCGTCAAACCGTTTTAGCGTGAAAGAGTCAAACATCTACACATCCATCCATCCATCCAAACAAACTTTCGCGTTTATAATAGGTACATCTATTATATTAAACAACTGTAAATTAAAAAAAATAAAACTTCTAAAAGCAAACAAAAGAGTTGATAACTTTGAAACGGCTAAACCAATTTTTATGAAACATGTTTAAGAACCATCGCCAAGAAACCTGCTTTCAAATAAAAAAAGCCGCATTCAAATCGGTTAACCCGTTTAAGAGCTATGATGCCACAGACATACATACACACACATAGCGGTCAAACTTATAATATAACACCCCTCTTTTTGTGCCGGTAGTTGAAAATAAGTAAAGATGGTCTTAAAATATTTTAGATAAAGTAAATAATAATCGTGAGTAACCTCTAAGTATCCCTTTAGCCCGAGAGCCCGACTCGCTCTTGACCTGATTTAAAACTGCGAGGTCGGTATGTCATTCAATTTTCTGTCTGATTGAAGATCCTGTATTAGATATCTCTCTCACTGAAATCTAATAAGTACTGCTGTCCAGCTTGGTCTCAAAATAAAATTGTTATAAGAAAACGACCGTATACTTACTTTAAAAGGTATTTTTCTGTAGTTTTGGTCTATTTCTTTGTCTGCATTATTCCAATAATGCAAGGATCTTTTGTACACTTGGGTACACAGGTGAGCTCTTCAAAAAATAAAGTATATTTCGAGAAAGGCTCCACAAAATACTTATATAACTTTTATGTTTTTATCTATATATCTATATAATATTATAAAGCTGAAGAGTTTGTTTGTTTGTTTGTTTGTTTGAACGCGCTAATCTCAGGAACTACAGCTTCGATTTGAAAAATTCTTTCAGTGTTAGATAGCCCATTTATCAAGGAAGGCTATAGGCTATATATTATCACGCTAACACCAATGGGAGCGGAGCGGAGCAGAAGAATGTTTCAAAATCGGGGGTTTTTGAAGTAAAACTTCTATAGGCGCTAATCTCAGGGACTACTGCTCCGATTTGAAATAGTACATTTCGATGCTAGTGCGGAAAGTATGTCATTACTGTACGAGTCCCGAGATATCTTGCCACGAGCCGAAGGCGAGTGGCAAAACTCGGGACGAGTGAAGAATGACATTTCCGCGCGTGTATCGAACGACTTTTTTTAATACAGTTGGGAAAAAAAATACAACAGAATAATTTGAGACTTAATAATAATAATTTTTAACATACACACAAAACAAAACATTTTTATCACCAACAACATCCATCCATCCATCCATCCATCCATCCGTCCGTTCGTCCATCCGTCCGTCCGTCCGTCCGTCCGTCCGTCCGTCCGTCCGTCCGTCCGTCCGTCCGTCCGTCCGTCCGTCCATTCATCAACATCCATCAACATCCGTCAACATCCGTCAACATCCGTCAACATCCATCAACATCCATCAACATCCATCAACATCCATCAACATCCATCAACACCCCTCAACATACATCAACATCCGTCAACATCCGTCAACATCCATCAACATCCATCAACATCCATCAACATCCATCAACATCCATCAACATCCATCAACATCAATCAACATCAATCAACATCCATCAACATCCATCAACATCCGTCACCATCCGTCAACATCCGTCAACATTCGTCAACATCCGTCAACATCCGTCAACATCCGTCAACATCCATCAACATCCATCAACATCAATCAACATCCATCAACATTCATCAACATCCATCAACATCCACATCCATCCGTCCGTCCATCCATCCATCCATCCATCCATCCATCCATCCATCCATCCATCCATCCATCCATCCATCCATCAGACTTCAATGAATTGGAAGAAGTACAAATTTAAAAAAACTAGAAAAGTAAATCGTACTAGTTCGCAAAAACGAACTTTGCGCACGCAATACAGCCAAAAAAGGGCACTTTTTGAGCAACTGTATTGAAAAATTATTTCAGTGTTAGATAGCCCATTTATCGAGGAAGGCTATAGGCTATATATACCATCACGCTAACACCAATAGGAACGGAGCGGAGCGGAAGAATGTTTCCAAATCGGGGGTTTTTGAAGTAAAACTTCTATATCACGGTTAGATAGGGCGGGTTGGGAGCGGGTGGGGGGGGGGGCGAGTTGGGAGCGGGTTGGGAGCGGGTTGGGAGCGGGTTGGGGGCGGGTTGAGAGCGAGTTGGGGGCGGGTTGGGAGCGGGTTGGAGGCGGGTTAGGAGTGGGTAGGGGGCGGGTTGAGAGCGAGTTGGGGGCGGGTTGAGGGCGGGTTGGGAGTGGGTTGGGGGTGGGTTAGGAGCGGGTTGGGGGCGGGGTGAGAGCGAGTTGGGGGCGGGTTGGGGTCGGGTTTAGAGCGGGTTAGGGGCGGTTGGGGGCGGGTTGGGAGCGGGTTGGGGGCGGGTTGAGAGCGAGTTGGAGGCGGATTGGGGGCGGTTTGGGGGCGGGTTAGGAGCGGGTTGGGGGCGGATTGGGAGCGGGTTGATTTATTATGAAGTTTCACTTCTTCCGGAAGGATCTAAGGAGAGCCATAATTGATGAAAAAGCAAATTGGATAAAAAAATAAGCTGCCAAATACTAACTCCACGCGGACGGAGTCGCGGGCAAAAACTAGTAATAATATATTATGGTTCAACAATACTCCGATACTTTCTGATTTTATGTTTTTTTTCAAAGATAATGTATAGACAACCCTCTGCGGACTAGTATTTCTGGTTTATTCTATCTAGCTAGGTGTTTAACTATCGCAGTTCAAGCTGCAACAGTGGAAGTGTTTCTAATAGTACCTTTCAAGATATTGGTTTCTCCCAAAGTGACTTGTAAAGTGTATTGACTGTTAAGTCTGCTTATTGCTTTGAAATGCAGGCGAGAAATTGGCCTCTGGATCTCGGATAATAACTAAGTCAGTTACTACTGGAACGAGGAATAGAAATACAGTAAGTAAATTAATTCAATTAAATGCCATTTAGAATTTACTTATTTGATTTCCGCTGTCCCACTTAGAGACAAATCAAGTCAATCAATTATTATTAAGTAGTGGCGTTTAAGAAGGTATTTTCACAAAGCTAATACCTAATAAGATTACAAGATGAATAGAAAAATCTAATACATAAAAATCTCGTGTCACGGTGCTTGTAATCAAATTCCTCAGAAATGGCTCGACCGATTCTTATGAAGCTTTTTTGTCTACTCGGTAGGTCGTAGGCTATTTTTAGGGTTCCGTAGCCAAATGACAAAAAACGGAACCCTTATGGATTCTTCTTGTCTGTCTGTCCGTCCGTATGTCACAGCTACTTTTTTACGAAACTATAAGAGCTATGCTGTTGAAACTTGGTGAGTAGATGTATTCTGTGAACCGCATTAAGATTTTCACACAAAAATAAAAAAAATAAAAAAAATTTTAGGGGTTCCACATACTTAGAACTGAAACTCAAAAGTCAAGCTTGCAATGTAAGTGGTAATGTGCAAAGAACAAAGGTTTAAAAAAGGTTTAAAAGGTTACCCGGTTTTGTACGAAAAATATATTTTCTTTACTCATTGCTAGTAATGAATAATTCTCAGTTACGTACAAAGAAGAACACACGTGCGCACACACACACACACACACACACACACACACACACACACACACAGAGAGAGAGAAAGAAACAAGTTTTCACATTTATAATTATATGTAGGTTTACAACAAACAAGAGTAAACGGTGTATTATACAAAATCAATCCGAAGTATTACCTTAATAGCCCACAGGCAACTGCGTCCGGCTGCAGCGGCATCAGCGCCTCATTAAACCGCCCATTACTTTATTTCTATTCAAGCATCGTGACGATCGCAAATCCGATAATTTATGTGAAACGTAAACGGGAACCGGAACGGGAAAACGACCGTCAGACGTGACTACCGACCGGCTTTCCGGATAAAAAACCGCCCCTGAATATTTCCTTTACGAATAAAGATATCGTTTCAATGAGCATTTATATTATGATGCATTGTCTGAAATTAGTATAATGGAATGAATTGTTTCAAATTTCACGGAGTTTTCTTAACTATTAATCAACATTTTTAAGTTAGCTCCACTTGTCAGAACTAACTAACTAAATAAATAAACTATATTGTCCTGCTTGTAATTGACTTTAAATTTGGCAAACGTATGTACAGAGTTTCGATGGCAATACATAAATAATTATAATATAAGTAATACATTTTTTTTGGTTGTTGAAAAATAAAGTTACTGAAACTCATTCTATTTTTCAAATATCGAACCACTTGGATGCCTGGAGCGATTTTCATACTGAAATGTGTGACATACGGAGTCTAAAATTATCGGACTTGGTATGACACAATTTACGGATCGCCCTTATCATCTTTTAGCTCTTTTTAACCGACTTCAAAAAAAGGAGGAGGTTCTCAATTCAGTTGTATGTTCTTTTTTTTTTACTAGCAACTGCCTCAAAATGTAGCCCGCCTTAGAAATACAAACTAAAATAATTCAAGTTTCCACGAATGCAGATTTTCCTTGACGTATCATTCATGGGAGACACGGCCTTTGACAAAAACAATAACAGGGAAAGCGGGGCACAGAGAATCCTTGACAGCTGAACAAACATACACAGGGTAAATTTACTTTCCATCATAGTATAAATATAGTATTCTGTCTGCAAATACACCGTGAAATTTTAGTGGTTGTTTTCCCGAAACGAGGTGATTTAGTTTCGATTGTACAATCGATTTATAATTACTATTTTGACTAGAGTCAAAAATCCAATTGTGAAAAACGAAAGTCGAAAATGACCCCAAACCAATAGTAACGCTTCGTTGGTACCTAACCTATCGTACGATCGTACGCTACTTGTACCAACGAAGCGTTACTATTGGTTAGCGGTCATTTTCGACTTTCGTTTTTCACAATTGGATTTTTGACACTAGTCGAAATAGTAATTATAAATCGATTGTACAATCGAAACTAAATCACCTCGTTTCGGGAAAACAACCACTAAAATTTCACGGTGTATAACGCGTCGCAAAACTACACGTACACTTTATGAGGGGTTTACACGGGGCGATTTTCGCCGTGCGGCAAGTCGCGCGGCCAAAGTCGGATGCTACCCAACTTTGGGGCTTGCGGCTTTAGTCTAGTCTAGCCGAATTGGGATTTTAACCCCCCCTTTTTATTTTTTTTATCGAAAATATAGAGCATTTTAAGAAACTAATTTGAATATTTCAGCAATTCATCACTCCAATTTTTTTTTATAATTTATTGAAAATTTGAGATACGACTTCTCGTAAATTATATGCCGCGGCTGAATCTGTGTATAAACTACAGACATAATGACAAAAGAAATGTGTCACAATCGATGGTTAGTTGTCATCTGACAATGTCACTTTACATTACAATAACGATAACACTAAAGTTGCCGATTCTTCCAAGAGAATAGGTAAAAAAAACGATTTACGGCTATAGTATTTTTTGTATGTATAAAATAAAATGGTCAGAAGTGTTCCCTTGAAAGTTCTTTGGCGGATTTAATCCATACTTGCATTAAAATGATCCTCAAAACAATAAGTACATCTTGTAAACTTTGAATTAACTTTGCGGCACCACTTCTCTTGTAAATCTTCTCTAATGCAAACATTTAATTTGTTTGGGCTATTGACAGAATCATTTCCACAAGTAGGAATGAAACACTTCCTGTATAAATCCATTATTAAAATATGAAAAACGCGAAGAATGTTTTTCAAAATAGTATCCTTAAACTGACAGATGATAACTACGTCGAAGTGACAGAGAATAGTATAGAGAAACTAGACGGACGGCTTTTTTTTTCTTGTTGCAAAGAATTTCAAAGTTAATGCCCACAGAAAGGTCAAACAAAGGTCAAACATTATTTTGCAAAAATACCCACGATCGTTTAATATTTTTTTACTACAATGTTATAAAATGATTTAATAAACCTATTCCTCGAAATGGTTTTGGAATTAGACCACATTGTAAAAAAGTGATCAATGCCAATTGCCATTTAGACGGTCGATTTTAGCCGCGCGGCAAAAATCGTGCGGCTTCAGTCACCCGTGTAAACCCCGCTTTAGTGTCACTCCCCAGCGGTACCATGACAATCAACATCATCCTCAGCCTATACACGTCCCAGTGCAGGGCGCGGGCCTCCTCTCAGAATGAGACGGCTTGGGCCGTAGTTTCCACGCTGGCCGCATGTGGATTGGGAATTTCACACATTGTTCATGCTTCGCAGGTGAGTCTCTTACAATATTTTGCTTCACCGTAAAGCTTGAGGTGAATTTTAAATGTAATTTCGAACGTAAATCCCTAAAAACTCACAGGTGCGACCCAGTTTGAACCCATGACCCCCTGTTTGAGAGGCTATAGGTCAAACCGCTAGGCCACCACGTTTTTTGTGGTGAATATTTTGTAGTAAGTATACTAATACCTACAGTACGTGTTCGCGATTTCATATGACTGTACAGTACAGTGAAAATGCGATTTATTTTGGAATATGACGGAATTGGAAAATTACCAGATTGGAATATGTCGTATTTGGAATATGACCCATTCGGAAATTGAAGAATTAGGAACAAATCAGAGCAAAGGCGCTTTGTTTTTAGACGACATACTGTTTTTTACTGTGGTTAAAGGTCCCATACACTCTGTTACATGTTGCATGTACGTGTGCATATTTTATAATCCTTTCGCCTGAAAGGCTGGTGTGACTGACAAGGACTCCAGGAATGTTTTGGCTTGATTGAAGTCAAAGATTAAATTTGCCATTCAATTATGCAAGAGTCCCAAAACTCAATAATAACCAGGCCAAAACCCAAGTTATATATAACAGTTCTGGAAAAATAAGAAAAAAAAACTATGTCACTTACTTTTTTCGAAAACGTCTGTAGTACTAAAAGTGGTGTGTTATGTGACTCTATTGGGATACTGCCTTTCCGCTGTTTTTTTTTCCAACTGATTCATTTGCAAACTATTTCATATTCCAACTGTTTTTTTTATGAAACTATAAACTATTCATGATATATTTCAGGATTATCCTGTAGAACTCGGTTAGTTTTATCAATCCTGAATACTATTCGTACACAGTTTCAGACAAAAAAAAACAGTTTGGAAATGAAACACTTTGTAAATGAATCAGTTGGGGAAAAAAACAGTTGCGAAAAGGCAGCCGAGCCTACACTCATTATCATTAAAAGTGCCTAGGGATATATTTTATCCCTAGACAAATTCGATGTTTTGACTCATTGTCAGTAGTAATTATTGCAAAATTGTCTGGGGATAAAAAATATCCCTATGTGCTTTTGATGACTGTATTATCATCAGTCAATCAGTCAGGGCTTTTCTTTTTAAAGTGAAATTGTTTCGTCTATCTATCGCATGTCGCATTACAGCCGGCCGCGGAGTGGGGATAAAGTGAAAGGCGCTCGGCAGCAGCCAAGGCCAATATCGCTGCGCCCATAGCTCGCATCAGCTGACCGTGTACCATTTACATTCTCACCACAGACTACAGACTACTTTACTATTCTCGCTTATTCTGCGATATTTGTGCCTTCTGTCTTAATTTTAATACCTGATTTACACTCTCGCCACGTTACCTCGCCTCGTGCCGCGTCTCGTTGTCTCGCTCCGGACGTGAGCCTGCAAATCACGAGACGAGGCGCGAGGCGAGCCTGTTCACACTCTCGTCTCGTTGCTCGTCTCGCAGTTCGTCTCGCCGCTCGTACGCGAGTGTAAACCAGTACGTCTACCATGAGTTTACACTAGTTTACGTGACCGTACTCGCTAGCGACGGCGTAAATTATTTGTATGGAGAATTGTACAGCGCCTCTAGGGGTCACTTACGGAAGTACAATTTTCCATACAAATCATTTACGCCGTCGCTAGCGAGTACGGTCACTGTGAACTAGTGTAAACTCATGGTAGAGGTACTGATCACAGTGACCGTACTCGCTAGCGACGGCGTAAATCATTTGTATGGAGAATTGTACTTCCGCAAGTGACCGCTAGAGGCGCTGTACTTCTCTATCTATACAAATAATTTACGCCGTCGCTAGCGAGTACGGTCACGTAAACTAGTGTAAACTCATGGTAGAGGTACTGGCATAATACCGTAAATCAAATAATTTTCCGAAAATTTTCAGTTAAATGCTTAATAAAGTTTCACAATTGCTTCGTGGTTTCATAATTTGATCGAAATTTATTTATTATTTGTATAGATTCATTTTAAGACACTTTGTATTGTTTGTAGCTCGTTTAGCCTGTGACACAGAGTTCCCGAGTAACCCTAGTGCAGGCACGCGTGTTACATAGGCCTTTTGTAAAATAATCGTATTTCTAGTTATTTGTACTGAAATAATTTGAATAAATTATCTTATCTTATCTTATCTGTATTGAATAAAAACTTGCGACTTTGACTTTGAAAAACAATTAGACATTGGTATTTATGTAAATGGACAGAAAATAGATATGCATCAGATCAGACTGTAAATATAAGAGTTTTCCTACCTGGGCTACCTGCCTTGTGACTTTAAACGCCCCATCAGTAGTCCTATCGGGTCGTTACGATCTACGGTCATTGTCATTACTATAGACTCCGAAACCGTTTTCACAGTAGGCTTCCCGGTCGAACCAACCTTGAGAAAGAACCACGGCTTGGTTGGAAACATGTCGGACATACCTAGACTACTAATAAGTGGATGATCGTGTTTCTTATTTTAGTTATGTTGTTGTTGTTTTGTTATGTCTCGTTATGCCAACTGAAACATTTGACTAAATTAAATTTGGTAAAAGTACCTACTATTTGGTAAGCGAGTCATTGTTTAAGCGTTCAATGACAAAATATTAGGTTTGCGTTACAATTACTTGTGAACTGTTGTGAAATAATAATTTGACAAGTGAAATTTTACAAAAAATTGTTTGGGAAGTGATAGTTTGTCAAGTTTTTTAATGAAACAATGGTAACGCCTATAATAGATCACACAAAGTGAATTCGTGGTCGAGCCCTAACTGCAGCAAACACGACATCGCCAAGGCAACAAAACGTTAGTTCCCGACCAAACGTTTCATCCAATTAAATCATTACCCCGCGTCCAACATTTCAAAAGATCCGGAAACCCTTCAATCAGAAGCGGAGCGGAGTTTTAAACGTCAAACGGTACAGAGAAACCGTTTCGACAGAGCAAAACTTGGAGCGCAAAAGGAATGCCGCGAATACGTTGGTGCTACAAAAGAAATGGATTGAATTAAGTGAGGGATGGGAGCATGTGGCGGCTCTGTAAGCGGGCAGGTTCAGCCTATAAATAAATCCTATTCTATCCTATACTTTTCCATTCTGTTCTATCCTACCAATACAATACAATACAATACAAATCTTCTTTATTGGACATCAAAAACAGTACACTGACATTATAAAAACAAAAATTTGTCAGACAATAGACAATAATTGAACTGAAACAAATGGATGTCTCAATATTTGGATGTAATTTTCCTGGATAAAACTATCCTACGTCCTTCACAGGGTCTCAAAGTATCTCAATACTAAATATGAGTATGAATACAGGGCATCTTCAAATTATTCCAGCAGGTTATTGAGTTTGTTTGACTAAACCCTCTGCAAAAAATTTTCATCAGTATTGTTGTTTCGAAGTTTCAACTTTGAAGATTGATTAACATATGAAACAACAATTGAAAGACCCCAAAAAATATACAAGGATAAATATACAGGGGAAGGGTTAATTTTACCCAAATAACTGCTGAAAATTTCGGAATAATTTGAAGATAACCTGTGTGGTGTCGGGTCCTAGAATTACACTTTTCCATTTCTTTCGTGGATGTCATAAGAAGCGATTAAAGAAATAGGTAAACCTCCTGAGGTACGATGTCCTATTATTAGGACTTATTCTAATGTGACATTGAACTCAACTCATTAGTGAAAAAGTTTTCATCGAACAAAATTTGACGTGGGCGGCAGGAGGTTTAAGGTATATTGTAGGGGACAGGTTAGCAATCTGTTTCTATTGTACCACTTTCATCTAACTTTAAACCTAAAATTGCTAAAAGTAGCCCGAAACGTAAATGTAGCGTTACACGTGTCGTGCTCAGCCTTCCCACTTTGGGGGTACAGGCGTGATGTTTGTATGTATTTTGAAGACCTTGTACAAAAAATCGAAAGTTTAAATAAGCTTGTGTTTGGAACAGCTGCCACTGCCACCGCATCTCGTCTAATAAATTGAGGGTGACCCAATAAGACAGCTCGTTTGCCTAACGATTTTTGATTTCTGCCGGCAATTCGTCGCATGAATGGATTATAAAAATAGCTTTTGCGAATATAAAACTCCCTTTTGCGCCTTTTCGTGTTTTGGAGCTCATAAATAATGTTTTGATGACAGGATAAATCGAACATTTATCATGTGCTTTTGCACAATATTACTGACAACTCATCTGACTAGAACTGACAATCGTTGGAGCAAACGTGTCCTGGAGTGGAGACCACGTATGGGAAAGCGTAGTGCAGGACGCCCTGCGACACGTTGGATTGATGACCTTAGGAGGACAGTTGGCAGCGGCTGGATGAGGGAAGCCCAGGATCGCGAGTGTTGGCGCAATATGAAGGAGGCATACGTCCAGTAGTGGACGGACATTGGCTGTTGCTAGATAGACAGATAGACTGACAACTCCTCTTACTGGTAAACTTATCTTATTACTGGTAAACTTAAACTCACAGGGATCTTTTGTGTATTTACCTCTTCTTCGCAATTATTCCACAGCCTGAAGTCTTGTACGTGCGTACCTACTACGGAGTACGGACGTACCGGGTATCCGTCGTCTAAGAGTTTCTTCTTATTCTAGCCTGGCGAACATCACTATACATATAGTTGTGTTGTTTTTGTCACCTTCAAATTATTAGGGCCGATACAGATGGACTGCAATGCAACAGCAACTGCCGATTGCCCATACATCTCAGTCGCAGTTAGCGTGCAGTTTGCGTGAAGTTTTACCGACTGCAATGCAACTGCAATGAAAAATGTATGGGCAGTCGGCAGTAGGCAGTAACGTTGCAGTTACATACGTTACGTTTGGAATGCAGTCTGTCTGTATCGGACCTTAATGTCGGAGCATGGAGAAAGAATCGAAAAAAAAAGTTGAAAACTGTTTCATGAACATATTGAAAAATGTCGGCCAGTGAGCTCGGTATTTCTGCTCGGGTTAGGGTCTCCCCAAATCTAGGTAGTCTTTTTCGCTCTCATTGCGTTGACATAAAGGTTTTTTCGATCGGCTGAAGCCGATTCCGCGTCGATAGGTTTGGGGAAATCCTTACGGAACTGTGCAAATTATAATTGGATTAAAATTTAATTATACGCTAAACGTAATAGTACATTGTGCATCAAGAACCGTAATCCCCTTACTGCCCGTGAGACACAAAATGCTTTTCATGACATGAATAAAATAATACCAGCCAATACAGATTGTCACTTTTTTCGAGTCATCTACCATAGATAATGTTATCTGTGTTTAGTTTAGAATTCGAATGGTCATACGGCTAGATTTCAGATTCTGTCCAGATTCATTATGTTAAAAAAATACTTAACTAAAATTATTGCAAAACTATTTGATATATTTCAAATATAAAAATAATGAAGTTTCATGAAGCATAGATAAGTTTTGTGTTGTAAAATTGGGTTATAACTAAGTTTTAAAGATATAAATAAAATGTTGGCTGACTTGAAACCTCCTTAGTCTGAAATGACATACCAATTAACTTGTTTGCAAATTTTAAAACTAAAGTTAGAACTCCTTGGGAGGAAAAACTGTACGTAAATCCATAACTCCCTTAAGAACAATTTAGGCCATTGTCATTTAGTATACAGGCATGGAATAACACCACTGACAAGCAAGTGTGATGAAAAAGGTGCTCAGGTGCTCATCAAATCCTAATCTAATAAAAAAAAAAAAAAATTGAACTGTCAAATCTAAGCAATCCGTGCAAAGTCGCGGCCATAGATTTTTTTTTTTTTTTTATGGCCCGCACGGTTTGTGCACTGTGGCCCAGGGTAAAAACAGGGAAACGGGTAAAAATTATAATTATCGGATGGAACGGAATTTAGGAATGGGAAAGGCCATAGATTGGTAAATAATGAATACCTATCTAGTCTATTGGTGTAGCTTTCGAATCGAACCGGCATTCGGCATCAGAACCGTTTTATTGCGCATTATTGTTAGTGCGTATTAGCGTGGCGACGTTTGGACGGCGGCCAGGAGCATTATTTAGAATTATCCCTCGGGAACACCGTGTATGGACTACATAATGTAATGAGAATAATTTCCATATATTACTTAGAGCCATATTATATTACACTGGCGATTTGCGAATGTAATAGAAGCGGTGCGAATGCGCAACTGTACCTCTACTATGAGTTTACACTAGTTCACAGTGACCGTACTCGCTAGCGACGGCGTAAATGATTTGTACGGAGTATTTTACTTCCGTAAGTGACCGCTAGGGGCGCTGCACAATTCTCCATGCAAATAATTTACGCCGTCGCTAGCGAGTACGGTCACGTAAACTAGTGTAAACTCATGGTAGTGGTACTGATTCGCCGCGAATGCGCAACGTTTTCGTCGCGAGCGCGCAGTGAATTCGGGTTAGGCTCAAAAAACTCACTTCCCGAAATGAGCACTTTCTCTAAAAGTGCACTTTCCGCAAAATGTTGTACACTCCCAAAATGTACACTTGCCCATTACAGGCACTTTCGCCGTAAGTGCATTTTCCCAAAAAGTACATTTTCTCAAAAAGCACACTTTCCCAAAATGTACACTAGTCAAAAATGTCATCTTCACCACAAAATTTTCCTTAGATAAAGATCCTAAGCTATGATGGCGATGTTAACATTTTTACCTAAGTGCACCTTCCGAGAAAGTGATCCATCTAAACAAGTGTACCTTTAAAAAAATGTGCACATTTCGGGAAAGTGAGTTTTTTGAGCCTAACCCGCGAATTAGCCGCGTCTAGAGGGCTGGGACGCCGTGATGTAAATAGGTAGTCAACCAATTTCATTCCTAGGCCACTATACATATAACCTTGTCGCATTAACTATTACATCAATACAGCGTCAGTGCGGGTCAAAGGATTATCAACTTTCCGATCACAACATGCAATAAACTCAAAGAGTTTATAAACGTTTTCGCTCCATGACATGAGAACTAAGAAAAAATTTAAATAAAAAATAAAACCTCCTTCAAAAAACCCCCAAAAAAACATAAAATAATAATTGATTGAACCGACCACAATAAGCATGAAAATATCTTTCTACTAATCTGTTTGAAGTTGGTGCCTCAGCACGAGCCAGCAGGAGTGTAGAAGCCCTATAATAGGTATGTAGGTAAGTTAGATTACTAGGTCCACTCCTGCTGGCTCGTGCTGAGGCACCAACTTCAAACAGATTAGTAGAAAGATATTTTCATGCTTATTGTGGTCGGTTCAATCAATTATTATTTTATGTTTTTTTGGGGGTTTTTTGAAGGAGGTTTTATTTTTTATTTAAATTTTTTTTATTTCCAAGTTTTTTTTGGGTGTTTTTTGAAGGCGGTTTTATTTTTTATTTAAAATTTTTTATTTTTTTCTTTTTAGTTGTTGCTAATGGCCTGGACTGGCACTCTTTACTGACTGTACTTTTTGCCTCTCGTTACCAAAGTACTTATCAAGACGAATCAAACGAGACCAAACTTGATGGGGTTATGTCGTTTTACTACGGAGTTCTTATGGTCACCATCCAACTTCATTGTCAGACCCTGGTTACCATCTAGGACCAAAGTACTCGTTGAGACGAGTCAAATGAGTCCGTACTCGATGGGGTAAGTGCCGTTACTTTATGGAGTAACTTTGGCCACCTTCCAGCTCCATCATCAGACCCTGGTTACCATCTGGGATCAAAGTGCTCGTCAAGACGTTTCAAATGAACCCAAACTCGACGGGGTTGTGTTGTTTTATTACAGAGTTTCTATGGCCACCTTCCAACTCCATCATCAGATTAGCTCCATGTCACAATAATATTGCATTGTCACCTGATTTACACATGCATGTAAAATATGAAATCAATCAGAAACCGGGAAGTGAGTCAAATTCAACTTGCAAGATTTGACCCGTTGAGGAGTTCCGTTGGCCATCTGCGGTCTTCTTCATCAGATCTAGTTAACCAAATGACACTTTATGAATGCAAATGCTCGATTTGTCACTGAAATACTAAAATCGCTTTACATTTCCCTTGAACTTTTGAAGAGTTCCTTCAATTCCTCATGGATCCCATCATCAGAACTGGATTCCGGTAACAACGGGACCAACCTTGAAGCATATGCTTTCAAACAACGAAAGAATTTTCCAAATCGGTTCATAAATGACGGAGTTCTGAGGTAACACACGTTAAAAAAAAAAAAGAACATACAACCGAATTGAGAACCTCCTCCTTTTTTTGAAGTCGGTTAAAAAGAAAAAGAAGTTTTGACAGACAGACAGTGACAATTCAAGTTATTATCACATAACCAAACTCTTTCTTTTTTATTATCGTTGACACAACAACAATGACATGCAATAATCATTGTCGTAGAAGATAAACAAATTGATTCATTATGACATGGTTTTATAGTGGCCTAGGAATCAAATTGGTTGACTGTACATTCACGTACGCCAGCTAACATCTATTTTACCTACTTTACTTTTTGTACAAAGCCATGATGGCCTAGCGGTTTGACCTATGGCCTCTCAAGCAGAGGGTGTGGATTCAAATCCCGGCTCGTACCTCTGATTTTTTCGGAATTTACGTGCGAAATTACATTTGAATTTTACCATGAGCTTTACGATGAAGGAAAACATCGGAAGGGACCCTTAAGCACGTGTGTGTGTGTGTGAAATTCCCAGTCTGCACTGGGCCGCGTGGGAACTACGGCACAAGCTCGTACTTCAACCGGACCCCAGCCCTGAACAAATCCAATGGAAACTCAGATTTAATTACGTGAGTTCCCCAAACAAACAATTAGGTCAGTAAATAGTACAAATTACAGTCCGTCCATGGATTTCGGCAGCGCATCCGGTTCCGGGGCCGGAGCCGGGGGATTCCGGCTTGACCCGGACCGATGTCTTCCGGTAGTTAATTGTCAGGCGATAGGAATTTGTCAATTTGCGGGTAGATTTTGCGGATTGAGTTTATCGATTTATTTCAATGACTAGCCTTAAGGCGAGGCCTATTCACGAAATCAGACGAAAAGATTGACGTTTGAGTTTCCAGTGTGAAGAAATAATGAAGAAGTCTACTACAGAAAAATTACTGTAGACTGATAAAGAAACAAAGAAACACAATAACCGAATATAATACTGAAAAATGGCTTGGTAACTCTGTAAAAAAACTTAAATATCACCATAATAATAAAAGCGTGTTAAAAATAAACTTTCATGTGGACGATTTCGTAATTTTCAAAGACAATCTATTTTTGAAGTGAAACTTCTAATGCGACTTCCAACAAGGTTGCGTTAAACGTTTAACGCTACCATGGAGGGGATATGAAAGCATTAGTATATGTACTGCCGAAGCAAGTAATCTCGCATTGTATATAAATATACTAACGGATGTTAAAAACTTCGATAGTGCGATGCAGGACTCATACTGTCTGTGCAAATGTAGGAGACTTGATAAAAGCGCCATCTAGTGAGTAATTTAAACACATAGATGCATAAGTAAATTTAGTTCTTTAAGTTTAGACGACCAGATGGCCTAGTGGTTAGAGAACCTGACTACGAAGCTTGAGGTCCCGGGTTCGATTCCCGTGTCGGGGCAGATATTTGTATGAAAAATACGAATGTTTGTTCTCGGGTCTTGGGTGTTTAATATGTATTTAAGTATGTATCTATCTATATAAGTATGTTTATCCGTTGCTTAGTACCCATAACACAAGCTTTGCTAAGCTTACTTTGGGACTAGGTCAATTGGTGTGAATTGTCCCATGATATTTATTTATTTATTTATTAAGTTATTGCAATAAGGTTCATATTGATGTATAAGTGCCTTTTTCATTTCCACATTACGAAGTTTCACTTCTTCCGCGCGGAGGAACTACACGCACGATTTTTTAAAGTGTGTCTCGATACAATAAAAATCCATCTGTGGCTTGGATCTAGAACTAACTTGCGATTGGTAAAGCTAATTAAAAAACTATCTAAATGAGGTCCACCTCATACAGCGACAACTAACAGATGGCGCTGTCGTAGACAGTAGTATTTTGAAAAATTTGGTATTTCGGGAACGTGGTATGTTAGGCGCGCTTAATACGTGGCCTTATTTGCCAAAACATAGACGGTCCCAAGACGGACTGCTTAGAGGCAGTCAAGACCAACAGCTCGAGAGAAGTCGTGTTGCAGTTGGAGTCTACTTCAACCCGAATGCTCTAAATTTTGTATTGAAACTGCTCAGATTACCTAACAGCGGCCAGCAGGTGTATGCAGGTTACGGGTGAGGCCACACGAGCGTAATTTTGTGAGTCGTGAGCGGCAGAATTTCGGTTCGTGCCATATAATATGCGGGCCATCACGTGACACTCACGTGACACAATGTATGGCGCAACCGAAATTCTGCCGCTCACAACTCACAAAATTACGCTCGTGTGGCCTCACCCTTCCTCACGATATTTTCTTTCAACGTACAGCTCATGGTAAATTACAGATGTAATTTTGCACATAATTCCGAAAAACTCAGAGTTGCGTCCCGGGATTGGAACCCACAACCCTCTGCTTGAGAGGCCATAGGTCAAACCACTAGGCCACCACGGCTTTCTAGGCCACCACGGCTTGTCGCACAGTACCTATCACTAATCTTATACATATAAAACAGTACCGTGACTGACTGACTGACTGACTGACAGACAACGCACAGCCTAAACTAACTACTGGTGCTAGAGACTTGAAATTTGGCATACATGTACCTTGAGTATTGTAGAGGTGCACTAAGGAAGGATTTTTCGAAATATCTAAACTTTCATTGTTTCTTTGTTTGTAGCGGAATCTCTGAAACTATTAAGCCGATTTTAAAAATTCTTTTACCATTACAAAGTTACACTATCCTTGATTGGCATAGGTTACTTTTTATCCGGGAAAATTCAAAATTCCCATGGGATAGAAATAAATTACATCAACTTCGGGGCTGATTTCAAAAAATCTTACATATTATGTGATATGAATTGACTATCCTCGAATGACATAGGGTACTTTTTCTTCGGGAAAATACAAAATACCCACGGGATAGAAAAAAATAAATTCAACTTCGGAGCTGATTTTAAAAATTCTTTCACCAATTGAAAGCTAAACTATTCCGAATTGGTATAGACTACTCTTCTTCGGGTAAATGCAAAATTCCCGCGGGATAGAAATAAGTGAATTCAACTTCGGGGCCGCTTTTAAAATATTCTTTCACCAATAGTAAGCTACAGTATCCCTGATTGACATAGGGTACTTTTTCCGGGAAAATACAAATTTCCCGCGGGATAGAAATAAGTAAATTCAACTTCGGCACTGATTTTCAAAATTCTTTCATATGATATGATGTGACTATCTCCGATTGACAAGCTTCATTTTCATCGGGAAACTCTAAAATTCCCACGGGATAGAAAAAACTGAATTCAACATCGGGGCTGATTTTAAAAATTCTTTCACCAATAGAAAGCTACACTTTTCCTAATTCATATAGACTACTCTTCTTCGGGAAAATGCAAAAATCCCGCGGGATAGAAGTAAGCCAATCCAAATTAGGGCTGATTTTAAAAAATCTTTCACTAATAGTATGCTACAGTATCCCTGATTGACATACCTAGGCTACTTTTCTACGGGAAAATACAAAGTTCCCACGGGATAGAAATAAGTGAATTGAATATAGGGGCTGATTGTAAAAATGATTTCACTAATAAAAAGCTACGTTGTCTCTGATTTTCAAAATAGGTCAAAAAGGTGTTTCTATCCCGCGGGAACTTTACTTTGCACTTTCTCGGGATTAAAAAAGCCTGTTTCAATCAGGTACAGGCCTCTTCCCAGAAAGAGTGGACTTGGGCAGTAGTTCCCACGCGGGCCCAGTGCAATTTGGGAACTTGCACCACCGCTGAATTTCCTCGCGATGTTTTCCATCACTATAAAGCAAAGGTGCAAACCACGTTAACCACGGCTTAGCGGCTATAGAATTCACTTATTCCTATTCCACGGGAACTTTGCATTTTCCTGGCATTATCCTATGTGCTAATCCATGTAATAAACTACCTGTGTGCCAAATTTCATCCAAACAACTAACGTTATTGTCTTCGCGTACGAAGTCGCGGGCAAAAGCTAGTATAATATAACATAGTACGAGTATAAAACAAAGTCGCTTCCCGCTTTCTGTCCCTATGTATGTTTAGATCTTTAAAACTACGCAACGGATTTTGATGCGGTTGTTTTTAATAGATAGAGTGACACTGATAATTTTAGAGGTTTCTAATGTGGTCAGCATTGCACCCGTGCGAAGCCGGGGCGGGTCGCTAGTTAAAGGCTTATACATAAACTGGTGTTTGCCAACACAATCTATATCACCGGCACCCTCGCACAATGATAAATAAGCTATAACAATCCAATTATATCAACGCATTGCAATCTAACATCTGTCTTTCGGCATTATCGATACTATTGCGAATAGTTTACTCCAACTACTCGAAACGTGATCGGAATAATAACGAAATATCGACAGCGGGATAATGTCGACGATGCGACTATCGATAATTCAGCCAAAAGGTACAACCCTAGCTGCTAACACGACGAAGTATAGTGCAGAATTGGTTTACGCTACCGCAGAATAGAGTTGACGGATTTGGCGATACATTTTTTCCGTCTAGTTTTGATGCTGTATCGTATCAGAATGGGGTAAGAGTTAGTTTGTTAGGATTTGAGGTTTGCGATAGACGGCTGGAGGGGTTGAGATTGGAAAATTATATCGATTTAAGGTGCGACCAAACCGCCGCTTAAAAAACGGCGACGGTACGGAATCGCAGTGACGCACCGTAAACGTCAGAATTTACCGCATGCTCTCCATAGTGAAGTTGTGACGTTTACGGCGCGTCACTGCGATTCCGTAACGTCACCGTTTTTTAAAAAACGGCGACGGTACGGAATCGCAGTGACGCACCGTAAACGTCAGAATTTACCGCATGCTCTCCATAGTAAAGTTGTGACGTTTACGGCGCGTCACTGCGATTCCGTAACGTCACCGTTTTTTAAAAAACGGCGACGGTACGGAATCGCAGTGACGCACCGTAAACGTCAGAATTTACCGCATGCTCTCCATAGTAAAGTTGTGACGTTTACGGCGCGTCACTGCGATTCCGTAACGTCACCGTTTTTTAAAAAACGGCGACGGTACGGAATCGCAGTGACGCACCGTAAACGTCAGAATTTACCGCATGCTCTCCATAGTAAAGTTGTGACGTTTACGGCGCGTCACTGCGATTCCGTAACGTCACCGTTTTTTAAAAAACGGCGACGGTACGGAATCGCAGTGACGCACCGTAAACGTCAGAATTTACCGCATGCTCTCCATAGCAAAGTTGTGACGTTTACGGCGCGTCACTGCGATTCCGTAACGTCACCGTTTTTTAAAAAACGGCGACGGTACGGAATCGCAGTGACGCACCGTAAACGTCAGAATTTACCGCATGCTCTTCATAGTAAAGTTGTGACGTTTACGGTGCGTCACTGCGATTCCGTAACGTCACCGTTTTTTAAGCGGCGGTTTGGTGGCACCCTTCATTTAACTCTGATTAAGTTGCTTGCTGCCTTTGCTGAGTTTCATGGGTTACACTTAGAATACAATTTTGTTGTTTTTTGTGGAATTCGTCTTAATATGTTATTCCTGGCGGAGTTAAGTTTATTGGTTAAATTAATATGGAGCCGGTAATGGGATGTGATGGGAATGTTCACTATTTTTGATTTTCAGCACTCCGGGATAAAAAATCGAAAAAATATAAATATCACGGCGCACTTGACACTAGTCCTGAAGTAAGCTTGTGTCATGGGTACTAAGAAACGGATAAACTTTTTCCCCCAACTGTTATCTGTTCTTGGAGTGATGTGCCTTGCCCCTTGCCATTTAAACTTACATATTATTCGAACTAAATCGTGAATTTTCGGCTGAAATGATGATGATGATTGATATACTCAAGCGCTGCTTTGCGCAGATTCATATATGAATTTAAACCTTTTGTACATATGTTTTTTTACATTTATTGTTCATTTACACCCTTCTGTTGTCTACGTAATCAAACGGTAAGCGTAAACGTCTAGATGTATCTGCCTGTCTCTTACAGTTCCTCGGTATTTCAGTTATTTGGAGCTTCAAATTTCCAGATATTATCTCCGCTACTCAATCAATGTCATTGTCAACGAAATAGTTGGCGGTTACCAAATCCCTTTATGTTGACAGATAATTATACGAAATCTATACATATAAAAAGAAAAATCCTGACTGAATGACTCACTCACTGAACTGAAACAATTACTTTGCTCACCCGCGACCTTATGATAGCTTTTTGTAAAAAATGCGTGTTCATGCAGATCCACCACCTCCACACTGTATGAACACACAAACCCAACTATCACCACCACCAAACTACACTGACGCGTTTCCAACTCAACCAGAGCTCACCTTTCGAGTAGGTACCGTACCGTTCACTGTGCTACCAAATGTAAGACTACACTCAGTCACAGACTCACTGATACTTGCTCACCGAATAAATGATACAATAGTCATTGACTGAGTTCAACGCCCAGCCCAAACACTTGGTCTTAGAAGGCTGAAATTTTATATAGAGGTTGCTTCTATGATGTAGGAAGGTATAAGGATGGATTTGTTCAATACCCGCAGGATCGATTAAACGGGATTAACATGTTCGATTCAGAGTGACTCTATCTCGGTAACTATGACTAGGTAATTATAACAGTAAAAAACTAGTTTCCGGATATTGTGTGATTTCTCTGGGATTAAGAAAAAACCTGGACTCATGTATATTCTACTGATGATGTTTTGGGTGTTGCTGTTGCTGATTTTGTTGTGTTGTTAAAAGAGATGAAGAAGCTTTACCTAAAATTGGGATTCAGCGCAAACAAAGTCGCGCGGGCAAAATCTAGTCCAAGAAATTTAAGAATGCTTTTTACGGCCATTCTCCGGAGGCGAAATTTTGCTTGTCCGAGACGAAAATCCCATAAAAATTAAATAATAATAATGTGAGCTATTTTTTTTAAGATAATTTACGCTCGTTCCCATTATGTGCACTTAAATACAATGCTCATTTATTTATAGTTTGGTAGGAATAATTTTTCAAACCTCGTTCTCCTAAGTGCCCTGACTTGTCCGCGCGCTTTCTTAGCTTACAAAACTATTTTTAATTAATTTTTAGAAGGGATTAATGACATTCTATTTAACTTTTTGAATAGGTGAATATATTATTTACAATATATCAAAAAACGGATCCACTGAAGCCAGTCTTTCAGTACAAAAACAATAATAAAGTACATGTCCGGGGTCAAAGACTAATTGCCAATACCGTTCATATTCGTGAGCGTCCTTCCCTAACCGACGATATTTGGCACGTCACTATAGCTCGAGACGCGAGCCCTAAGTCTCGCTGCAACGCTTGACGAGCGCGGACGTGCGTTGCAGCCGTATTTATGCCGAGAATCCACATAAGTATCTAATTGCCCTGACTTTGTTTTTCAAATTTTCTAATTGCCCTCATCTCAATTTTTGGCCTATTTGTGAAGGTTAGCGTATTGTAGTATTTTACACGAATGCTCTATTTTGGCCTTAATGATTTGAGATATATCTTTCTTGGCAATATTTTTGTTTTAACAGTTTTTTTTTAATGAAAATAGGTTTCTCTCTAATTACTACGTCTCTAATTGCCACGTATATTTCTAATTGCCAGTATCTTTATGTTGTATCTTACTACATAAAGAGCAATGTCCTGCTGTTACAATTTGTGTCTGTATGTAGGTATGTGAGAACTACACTGGTCACCTATTTTGAAGTGGTTAATGATAATAATAAAAAAAAAATATTATGAGACCATTGCCATCAATTGACCTAGTTAGTCTCAATCTAAGCAAAGCTTGTCCTATGGTTATAAAAATGATGTACGTAAACGGCCATTGAATAGTTTATATACCTATAGGTCAGGTAATATCAAAAATTCACAAGAACATCCGTGCAAGTGTTTATTAACAATTAATACCAAAACGAATTTCCTACTTGAACATTAGTGTATCGGAGTTATACAATTTCGACCTTTTATCGCTTCAACGTGAATAATAGTGTAAACTTTACACTGTAAGCATCTTTGAAATAATATTATAAATATTTTTCACAAGAATAAAATAATAATTTGTACTTTTTACACGTATTCACAAAGTTAAAATTTGATTTGAGGCATACAATTGTTGTCATATTTATATTCTTTATTTTCTTCATACATTGTTTTGAACTTAATCCATCAGATGAAAAGCTATTACAGTTTTTCCGTTTTTTTTTCCTGTAATTTTGATGTACCATCAGCCAAATAAGTGGTCTATCAATTTTTAAACAAGTTCCTATCAAATGAATATGTCGCTACAGTCGAACTTTCAAGTTGGCAGACATATCTTTTGGCATTGTTGTTTTATGACATCCAAACGATTATCAACTTTAGGGTGGTAGACCACATATTTGGCTGATGGTACATATTACACGTTTATTCGCGGGGACCGTCGTTTTAATAATCATCAAGTCGTAGGTAAAAAAAGTGAGTAAAGTGGATAAATTTATTTGTATGCTTAATGTGCTATAATATATAATTGATAAATGTGTGTTATTACATGCTTATTGTTTTCAGAATGGGGAAACCAAAAAAAAACCAAGACATGATATTCTGCTGCGCAGAAGGCTGGCTGAAAGATAAAAACAGGAACGCATCAAAAATAATCCTGTGCTGTACGGTGGGGCAAAATATAAAGAAAAATACCGTACAAGAAACCAAGAAAAACAAATATGACCTAGTGAAATGACTGAAATTGTTAACTTACATATAATAGATAAGCGTGTAAACTAAAATAAAATGCAACCAAAGAAAATTAATCCTAAAAATACAGGGTTATTTGTAATTCACTGACATCCTCTTAACCCTGAATTCCTATCACTCAAAAAAATGTTTTTTGTTTTACGGCTTTTTAAAATGAAGCACTTTTTTCCCATACAAATACACAGAGTATCGTAAAAATAAGAGGTAATCTCAAATTTTCAAAACGTTATTACACCAAAAATATTAAGTTATGACAAAAGCCGTTAAACAAAAAACATTTGTTTAAGTGGTAGGAGTTTAGGGTTAAAAGGATGCTAGTGAATTACAAATAACCCTGTATTTGTTACCTTTTTTTAATGTTTTTAGTCGCTGTTCCCACATTTACTTAACAAAAAAAAACTAAAGCGCTATTTTTTATTTGTCAATGTTTAATGAATATTTAATTATATTTCTTGTTAATTTAACTATTAAATGGCTTCATAAATTTATTATATACGATACTGACTAAGAAAAATGCATATTTCTAATTGCCCCAACCCGAAAGAATTTCAATATTCTAATTGCCCTGACCCTATGATTTTTAAACCTCAATAGCACAAAAAGCGCTACTACGATTATAGTGCCACAGCGATAAAATGGCTTCTATGAACGTAAAGATTTCATATTCAGTCATAAATAGTTCAAAAAAGCGATATATAAAAAGGGTCAGGGTAATTAGACGAAGAACACCAAACCGAAGAATGGCCGTTTATATGACTGAATACGAACGAATAACAACGAATAAACGGCCCGTTTCCTTACGATACAAAACAATTTGGAAGAATATCATCAGACCCGAACGCAAACATTTCATTTCGACTGAAAATCTATTAAATTAAGCATAAAACGCCAAGCAGCGCTGTCACCCGTCAAATCTATCACTGCTTTTATCAAATACTATGTCTCAGTTTTAAGGTAATCAAAAAGGAACCTCATGTTCAATAGACAAAGTGATATTTTCCTTGAACTTAAAATAAGACATAGGACTTTAATGCTGTGAGTTGCTTGGTTCCGCGGTTGACATAGATAGCAGCGTGCTTAGAATCACAAGTGGCTCAGATACATTTTGCGTAGAGTTTTTTAAAAGTTTTAGACTATCTCTCGTAGAAACTAGGAGCTTGGTCCGTATTCTTTTTAGATGTATAAAAATATGTGATATTTTATTTTAACAAGTTAAGTATGAAGTATCTTTACTTCATACTTAACTTGTAAAAGTTGGCCTAGTAGCGCCATCTCTTGGTCCAGGTGAGCGGGTAGCTCCGAAGGAGTGTTGAAGTCTCTCGGTAGAGGGCATAACATAGATGCGCTTTATCACTGCCTAATGTGATTATAACAGACTGAAGTGTACGATGTATGGGAAAGATTCGTCGCTAACTTCTAGACCAGTGATGGTGTAGGGGTAAGCACGCAGCACGGAACGCTGAGGACCTGGGTTCGATTCCCAGCATTGGTCTTTTTTCTGGGGTTTTTTCTGTGCATCTATATTTCAGTTTGTATTTAGTTTGTAATATTTTATTTTAATACAATTAGCTTAAAAAATTGTTGCTGTCGGTTCCCGTGGTTTGTGGGGTCTCGTCGCAGGCGCACACAACTTGATTAAAGTTGTTAGTGTAGGTTGGCTAAAATGTCTATAGCCACGGACTTGATATTACAAGATTTATGATGGTGATGAGGTAGGCCCAGGAGGCGTTTGTGGGATGACCTTGCGGGCTGGAAGCTTAGGATACCGTTTAAAATCGGGACGAATGGAGAAAATAGGGGATACATTTGCCCCACAGTGTGGGACAATTCCAGGCTAATCAATATAATATGTTGTATATCTTTTTTGCTGCTTTCCCATAAGGAGCATAAACAGTGGATTGACCTATATGGCCCTTCAAGAGTTTTTCAGAATTTAAGTGCGAAATTACATTTGAAATTTACCATGAGCTATACAGTGAAGGAAGACCTCGTTAGGTGACCTGCATACACTTGAGAAGAAATTCAGTGATGTGTGTGAAGTTTCCGATCCGGCCCGCGTGGGAACTACGGTCTAAGACATCTCATTATGGGAGGAATCCTGTGCCTTGAAGTGGGACGTATATAGGCTAAAATACCAAACCTAAAATGGTCCACACGAGCGAAGACGTGGGTGAACGTTATTTATTGAACGATAATAGGCCTGTTAAAAAGCGTAAAGTTAATTCAGCGGCATTAGTGGCCAAAGTAGCTAGTTACTAACAAAATAGAGCCCCACAATCACTGCGAAAGCGGTACGAATGCTCGGAAGGGTTGTCTTGCCGATCCTCATTAATGTAATGGCTGTATAAAGGGTCCCTTTCACTGGCGACAAACGGACAGTTCGACGAACAATTATTTGTGGCGATTGATTTAATATAAACGCTGAATGACCTTAGGATATTTACTTGATTATTTTGGCTTATCCGACCACTTTTTAATACTAGTGGCCCTGTAAGCTTCCGAGTCTATCCTTAATCATCATCATTACAGCCTATTATGCCCTACTGCTGGGGAATTCTCAGAATGAGAGGGCTTGGGCCGCAGTTCCCACTCGGCCCCAGTGCGGATTGAGAACTTTACGTACAACATTGCATTTCTTCGCAGTGTAACCTCACAATGTTTTCTTGTACTGTAAAGCTCATGGAAATATCTAATTCTCTAAACTAAGAAGTGCGAACCCCGGGTCAAATCCACCATCCTCTGCTTTAGAGGCCATAGGTCAAACCACAAGGCTACCCCCGTTTAGTCTATCTTTACATCATGGCCTACATTGAATAAATGCCCTCCCCGACACCTTAAAACCCCTATGGCTGTACAATGAAAAATAAAACAAAAACCACCGAACTTGCTTCCAAAAGTTCACGAGAATCGAAAGATGTAAAAATCATGTCCAAATTTATTGGTCACTGGAACGGTTTTTCTGTGTAGTTAAAATTTTCTTTAATTTTATTACACCACAAAAGATAAAAACAAATTAGTTTATCCCGCAATTCTTCGTATTGCCGAAAACTTTTTGTAAAATATAATGGCCCTTTCAGGCACAATCGACAATGGAGATTAAAATAAAATCACGTAAAAGCTCGAATCGGAAATTACCTGAATATTTTGTCGATAAATAAGTTTTATTGTTTTACAGTGCGGCGGGGTTTATTTGTTTCTCATTGTGAGAGACGGTTTTCGTCATTCGCCGTGACAAAAGAAATGCTTTGCTGTAATGGAAATAAATACGAAAGGGCGGCGGAAGCATGGTATAATGGGTTAAGTGAGGAATATATATTCCCTGGTGTATTTTCTAGTAGGAAAATGATCATGGTTTACATAAAATCGTTTGTAGCGTTAGTGAGGCTTTATAGGTCCTCAAGCAGAAGGTTAGAGATTAGAGCTCCGGCTCGCATTTCTGAGTTTTTTGGAATTTATGTGCGGAATTTACGCGGCGAAGGAAAATATTGCAAAGATTGTATGTGTAAAGTTTCCAAGCCGCATTGAGCCAAAACTACGACCCAAACTCTCTCATTCTAAAAAAAGGCCAGTACCCTGCAGGGGGCTGTATGTGGGCTGGGATATAACTGTATTGATACCATGTGTGGTGGACATTCAAAATTTGTGCACGTAGTCCATAAAATGGAAATTCGAGCGTTTGGATTTGTGTAATTCATGATAATAAATTATCAAATGTCTATTTTCTTCTTTGTTCAGTTTGCAATTTTCTATCTACCTATATTAATGTAAATGTAAGATTAGACGAGGAAGACCAAGAAGGAGATGGCGGGATGACTTGGACGTGTATGCAAAGGACTGGCCTGACATTGCGCCAGACCGAAAGTTATTCAGGTCAAGAGGAGAGGCCTTTGCCCAGCAATGGGACATTATGTCAAGCTAATAAAAAAAAATAAGATTAAAGTATCAAGAGAATTTAGCACTAAAATCGCTGACTAAAATAGGATGTTCCTTGCTAATAGATTTTAATTAAGAATATTTAATAAAAAAATATATTAAAATTTCAACTTGTATTCTTTTACCACCCGCACAGAAACAGAACCATTAATGAAAATGAAGACAGGTCAACGCCGCATTATAAGACAATAACATCACACAAAGCTGGGAAACCTCAATTGTTTTGTATTGTATTGTATTTTGTATTTGCAATGAAATTAAGTGCAGAGTTCCGCGTTAAGCGAGCCGAATGCGATGGAAATTGAAACTGGATTTGAATGTTTTGGTAATTGAATTGGTTTTCGTATTGGTTTGAACAGATCTAGCGTACCTAGTTGGTTCAGGCGGTTAGTAAGAAGGAGCAGGGGGAGGGGGAAAAGACGATGAATTCAGGGTGTAGTAAAATACGAACAAGTATAGATAAATTACCGAGAGCGTGAAATTGCATGTGGTATTGTGTGTTTATAGGCATTGGAGTGAGAGATCTCTATATTGTTATCTCTCTATCACTAAAGTGGAATGCCTATAAACACACAATACCACTACATAATGCAATTCCACGCTCTCGGTAATTTATCCATACTAGATACTATTCTCAAACAATTATTTAACTGCAGTAGAATGACAGCACCAACTGAAAGGTCCACGGAAAGAACGTGTCTAGTCACTTTTTTTGAAAATTGAGATTTTAATCTCAAAATGTAGAGCTCGCAAAGCAAATAGGGATATCTGAAAATAATATATATTTTTTTCACTTTTAAAGAAATGGTTACCATAGTAATTGTTTGTGATGACTAACTTTCAAACCGCTATAACGCAAAAAGTTGTTTAGGTGACTAGACAGACATGTTCTTTCTGTGGACCCTTCAACTGTCATCCAATAGTGCTTGATTTAGTTCAACAATGTTTGAACAATGAACAAACGAAATGTTTTAACAATGATAATGATATATAATTTTTAGCTTAATAGCTTAGTAAGTATATTCATAATTTTGTTTGCAATATACCTTATTTTTCAGGGGTTAAACAAATGAAATCTCGTCAATTAGTTGTAAGTAGTAAGTGGAGTAAGTACAATGACAACTGAGAAGTGATACTAGTGATCGTTATCAACGTGCAGTTTTCGTAGCAAAGTATAATAATATGGTTGGCAAAAAAAATCAATACATGTGAAAATTCAATTTTAATTTTTACTTGTGCTACGTTTTAAACACTTCAATTACATTCTTGTATCTTCCGTCAACGCGGAAAGTCACTTTTATTAGCTTTTTTCTGATCGATGTGAAAAACTGACGGCCGTATCCGTTGAACTGATTTTGATTGTTTATTCAGCTTAATTTTAATAAGTGCGAATAATATATAATTTTAAATGTACTTGTGTATTTTTTTGCCAACCGTACTTTGCTACGAAAACTGCACGTCGATAACGATCACTAGGACGATTAACGATTTCAATAATCTGGTCGAACATTATTGTCGTTCATTCGGGGTTGATAAATTAGGGGTAGTCATTTAAGCGCACCCCCATTAGTTATTTATTATGTATCTTCCTAAGCACATATATCGCATATAATTGTTCATACAATATTCATCACACCATATAGTCTATACTGTTGATTTTGGCAGACAGCCGACATTGAGGGTATGTTTTATTCATAAGTTTTGTACCTCGTACGTGGATGTTAACAGTGATATTGTATGGTGAAACGAAATGTTTTTTCGGTGTACAGAGTGATAGATAAATTGGTATCGGTATTTTGTGATCCGTTGGTTTTCCACGGGATAAGGAGGTTTTCGCTGTGATGTGTCACTGCGGGCACGTACTTATCTGAATAGAGGTTTGCAGGGACCATTTTTGGGTTCCGGATCCAAGATGGCAAAACGGGACCCTTATAGTTTCGTCATGTCTGTCTGTTCGTCCGTCTGTCTGTCTGTCTGTCCGCGGCTCAGCACAGAGGCTTTTAGTTAAGTGCTAGAAAGCTGTAATTTTGCATGGATATATTTTGTATAGCAATTACCCCGACAAAGTGATAAAATAAAACGTAAAAAAATTATCTGCAAGGATTTTTTCGTAACAGCTGCGGAACCCTATCCTGGGCGTGTCCAACACGCTCTTGGCCGGTTTTTGATTCAAGGATTGTTAGAGTCGCTGTTAGAGTCAAAACTTTCTAGAGTTCATTTGATCGTTGTCGCTGTGCTGTACTAAAATTGACTTAAACTGTGGTGGTAACATCATTCTGAGAACAATATAGGTAGCAATTTCGCAGTAAATTTTACAAAATTCATTTTACATTTCTTACCTTATTAACTTACAGGATAATAAAGGTAATTTATGTAGGTCACTTGAAACTCAGATAAAAGGCCCTTGCCTTAGGAACACAGCTTATTAAGCACAAGATCCTTCACAGTGCAATCTTTGGACCAGAGAACTAAGGTAAATACCCCGTGCTCAAAGCTGCCCCAATAGCCGACACTTTCAATCTTAATTCGTAGCAATAAAGGCGACAAACAGGGTGTCGATTCATTCATTCTTTAAGCTTGCTTCGTAGCTGTAGGTGAAATAGTGAAAAAAGTATCATCGTTATCTCCGGCCTTTACATTATACTACTGGATACGAGCCTCCTCTCAGAATAAGAGCGTTTGGACTGTAGTTCCCACGCCGGCTTAGTAAACTGCTTCGCAGGCGTAATAATAATAAGCTATGTCTAACGTTAAAAATATTAAAATGTGTCTCAAGCAAGCCACAGACTATTATATCTATAATGAATGATGAATTTTAGTAGTGGTAGAGCCGTGTTGTAGCTAGCCCCTGCATCACGAATGGACCGGCTCGTCCGGGGCAGTACCACCTTCCCACAGGATACCGGCGTGAAGCAGCAGCAGTACTCCTGCTGCGTTTCGTACGGTCAGTGAGAGCGCCGGGGGCCCAATATCTCTCCCCTCCCTCTTCCCTAGTCCCTCTCCTTTTTAAAGGCCGGCAACAGATCAGTGATTTTCTTTGAGTTGTTGATATTTATGGGCGGTCGTGATCATTTTCCATCAGATGACCCCCCCCTTGCTCGTTTGCCTCCCTCTCATAATAAAAAAGCTGCTTTTTTTCACCGAAAAGCTTATGGTAAATTTCAAAGGTAGATTACTTGATTGTCAATACGAAAAACATGTGCTTTTAATTTTGAGAAGGGGAGGGGTAGGGAGGGGACTTAGTCTACCCACAGTGTCCTGCCTCAGCCATTTGCTGGAAGGCCGGGAGAGGAGCATGCATTCTCCCGCTTGGCACTGGGGGGTGCTTAGGTCGGTCTTTTATGTTTTTACCCATTGTTTTCTTCCTTGACCGACCCTCGCCCGTTTCTGTACACATAATCAACGTTAGTCATACAGACATTTATTTCTGAAACGGCATTTTTCCCAGGACTTTTTTAAATGCCATCTTATAGAATGCAGTAGGCTAGGTTTAGGTTTGTTTTATAAAAAATCCGAAAAAAAAGTTTCTGAAATAAATTTATTTATGTCTAACGTTGATTATGAAGAATGATACATTATGGCTTGTTAAATTATGGGAGTCTTTATAGATCCTAGATAAAATCTTAAGTAAGAGGAGACGGAGAGTCCAAAAAATCTTAATGAGTCGCTACTTGTAGCAACAAAATTGGCCAAATTGCGTAATAAATTAATACTTAGTCCCCTGTATTCGTGACAATTATATCCTAGTGACCTAGCTGCCAGCATCGCTGTGTTGACTTATTTATGGTATTTGAGAACTTATCTTTGTACTTATTTAGCTTAATGCCTTAGGCTTTTAGGCGAGGTCAAAGGAAAAGCTTAGCTCTGATTTAGCTACCGCCTACAGTACAGTCTTAAGGAGACAGGTTGTGTTTGTTTTTTTAATTTGTATTCTCTACATCCGAGCGTTGGGTCAATTTCAGTTATTAGTCACTTTTAATTTCATCATCATCATCATCATTATCATTTCAGCCTAAAGACGTCCACTACTGAACATGGCCTCCCCCAAGGCTTGCCAAACAGATCGGTTCTGTGCCATCTGCATCCAGCGCGTTCCTACAACCAGGGGCCTGTTGCAAAACAAAGTACAACTAATATTACATGCGGAACTCTCGCTTCAGTTATATTAACTAGAAAGGGAGTTGACTTGGTTTTTTTTAATTATATTTTTTAAGTTTCAATGCCGAATGCTAATAACCTTTAGTAAAAAGATCGTTTATTTACTGAAATACTTATTGATTTATGAAAAGCATTTCCGACAGATTTAGTAAGCTAGTGTTTAGCTATTTACGGCACAGAATATGACAATAGTTTTAGCTTTGCAAAATATAACGCCATTGTAAAAGATGCATTCGCATACTAAGTCCTTTACGAAATTTTTATAGCAGCCAATCTGAAGATAATAATATAGGCATTGCGATTCCGGGATTCCCGGTCATTTCATATCTCTTAAGCTCCAAATGCACAGACAGCGGAGGCGTGGCGGTGTGGTGATTGTAATATTCTAACTTGTATGAACGAGTTCGCGGTACGGTACCGCAGAACTGTTCATACAAGTTAGAATATTACAAACCGTCACCGCCACGGCACCGCCACGCCTCCGCTGTTTGTGCGTTTGGAGCTTTACTATAAATGCAAAAGTATGTCCGACCGTATGTTTGTTTATAATCCTTTCACACAATGTTGAGTGTAATTTTTGTGCAGGTAATACGAATCCTTATGACTAGATTTTTTTTTAATTTCAACTTTCCTTCTTGATATTTTTTATATGATCGGATGTAAGTTATGAATTTAAAATAGTAGTTTAATTTTCTCAGATTTTATTTTAGGTATAGATATTTTCCCTTGTCAGTACAGAATCCTTAGCTACCACTCTACTCTCACTTGGGTGTTTTTTTTTAATAGAACTGCCTATGATGATTTCGTCTTACTTACATTAGTGTATCCCGGGACTCCCGGGATAAGTTTAAATGCCGTAATCCCGGGAAAATTCTCACGAGTCTCTATACGCAACACTGTTGTTGATGTTACATGCAAAACTTTGTTTTTATTGCACAAGATAAAGTAAACGAGAAGTAGAACAGGAAGAAAGGAATGCTCGGAGTTGCAAAGCGTTGGAAAAAAATAAAAGTTTTGCTCTTGTTTATCAGCGTCACAGTATAATCCCAGTGAGTTATCTACAAACAACGTATTTGGGCACTTTAAATTTCAAGTCTTTTTTTAAGTGAGAAAATTTTGGGATTTTCTTATTAAAAAACACGAGTACTATTCGTTTGTATTAAAAAAAAGTGTCTTTATTTTTGAGTTAGTTTTGTGACTTTTTTAAACTGTTTGTATGGCTCGTCACAGAACTGACAATAAAATTATAATACGGAAAATTCCACCAACGAGAGGGACGAACGATTTGGTAAAGGCTGCAGGTTCAAGGTGGATGCAAGCTGCTTCCAACCGTAATGAGGGTGACCTATGTTCAGACAGTGGACGTCCTACGGCTATGATGATGATGATGAAAAATCAGGGTAATTTTATTCAACCATCACAATCAATAGATACTTGATTCTGAGTTAGAAAACTCCAAAAGTACCTAAAACAAAAAAATAGCAATGACATTTTAAAATCCAAATGGCCATGCACAAGCACATCGCACTGTCTATTCGCAGACGTCATTATAAGCTGTTTAAACACTTTCAAAAAGTTGTATCTTTTTATCACGCGTAACAAGAAACCTAAAGCTTCGTACGGACTGCGCGCACTCGGGTACGCGTACCCGGGCTTTGCGTGTCCTGGAACGCCATGTCCGTACGCCATGTACGCGTAAACTGTACACGTACACGTAAACGTATTATACACGTACACGTACACTGTACGCATACATGGCGTACGGACACGGCGTTCCAGGACACCCAAGCCCGGGTGCGCGTACCCGAGTGCGCGCAGTCCGTACGCAGCTTAAGAGACCACAGCGACTTGTATCATTTCCAACTTAATACCTTCGCACGTCCCTAAGAACTTCTCTCTTCTTTGTCTGGGAAGACAGACGAAAACAAAGAGATCCTATCTGGGTATCTGGGTGGGTAAGAACTCTTTGAGTCCCGAATATAATTTAAATTTAAATTTTGAGAGCGGAAAAGAACAGTCTGGCTTTCTGAGGTGAGTGCGAATTCGGTGCGTTGTTTGTAAATTGCTTACTGTTTCATACTGTGTCTAGATAGAAAAGTGTTGGAAAAAATAAAAGTTTTCCACTTGTTTGTTGGTATGCAAGGAGTTTTAATGCTTGCAGTTTATGATAGTTCGAAACTGTTCAACGATTTTCAGATTAACTTCTATTTCCGGTTCACTTAGTCTAGAAAGGGTGAGTTTGGAAAAAGATACAACATAGGGCTTTTTTACCACAGTCTGATAAGGTGGTAAGCTCGTCGTATCGTTCGTTACCGCTTACGACCATACGAGTACACACAATTATACTAGACATAGGTTATCGAAAACTTTTTTTCGTGCGGCTACAAAGAGAGCATACTGGCCTTGCATTAAAAAAAACATTTGACGTTCATGACAACCTAGTTTTGCCAGTTTATTTTTGATTATTTGATTATATAATTAATGTTTTTCTTACATTTAAAATTGAATGAACCACCTATTTTTCGGGCCTGGCATACCTCTCGTGTCGTTTAGTATAGTGATAGCAATCATACTTACTACGATAGTGTTTTCAATTTACAGACGTTGCAAATATGGAAAGGTAATTTTTGACAGTTTTTTCGCGAAAAATTTGTATGAGAATAAGGCTGTGGCTCCACTGAGGCGGAGACGAGCGGAACTGTGAGGAGCAGAGCTGTGAAAAGAGTTAGGTGATTCCACTGAGGCGGAGACGAGCGGAGCTGAGTGGAGCAGAGCTGTAAAAAGATTTAAGTTAATGTATTTTGCGGAGACGAGATGTGGATTTCAACGAATACTTGGTCAATTTCTATACGTCACACACTCTACTGAATTTTTTCTGAGCACTAAGCTTATGGGAAATTTCAAATAAATTTCTAAAAAATCACAGGTATGAGCCTCGAACCGAAACCCTAGGCTATCATCACTCATGACTGTACTATTATGCCATACTATTTTTTTTAAATCTAATATATAAAAATCTCGTGTCACGGTGTTTGTTATCGAACTCCTAAGAAACGGCATTACCGATTTTTATGAAATTTTTTCTCTATGTTTCGTAGGTCTGAGAATAGGTTGTGGGCTATTTTTTATGCCCCTAGGCAGGCACAACAATGTTTGCGGGATCAGCTAGTAACCAATAATATCCTTTTTTTTCAGGGTGGCGTTCCCAATGACTATTGAAACTAGGAAGCGATTGAAATCTAAGCAGTCGAACAAAATGCAAGACGCCAAATATAATCAGGTGATGTCGTCCAATAAACAAATATTATAACATTCACGTTACTTTTAATCTTATTTCTTTATACATTAGGACATCTGATAGTTACAGTGGTCCCACACTATCGACAGTATCAGGATCGACAGTTTTGATCTAGAACAGGCTGCATCGATATGCCTAACGATATACTTATACTAATAATAGCTGAAATTGGGACAATACTATGGATAAAAACTTTATCCTAAGCATTATCTTTTTAATCATATTTTTGCTGAAATGATAATGAGAAAAAAACGCCGTAAAAAGGCTGAATATTCACCTATATCACTGCCTATATGTACTTTCTGATATTAAATAACATGAATACAAAGTGTTCGCCCATTGATCTGAACTATAGTTTACATACACTCCTTAACTAGGTCACGTTTGGATCTAATCCTCCATTAAATTTCCTCGGACCCCTACCCCCATTAAACCTGATTGAGGCGTCCACCTGATCCAGTCAGATACTGGAAGAATTAAACGTTTGTCTTTCCTGATTTTGGAAAAAAAATAAAAAGGATACGGAAGGTTAAAAAAAAGCTGTGGCAGTCTCATGGTTTGACCTATGGCCTCGCAAGCGGAGCGACGTGGTTCAAATTCGGACATCTTTGAGTTTTTCGGAATTTACCATTAGTTTTTTATCGAATATTATTTGTTGTTGTAGCGGCAATATAAATACACATTATGTACAAATTTCAACTATCTATCTATTACCATTACCGTTTTGAGACGGGCACGTATTAGAATATCGAACGCTAATATATCTAGTGATTAAGGATATCTAGTGCCTTTCCACCAGAGATGTGCTACGCTACGTTGCTATGGATGTGTCTGATAACCACCAATCATGTTCATTGGTGTACATAGTATAGCACTGGTGGAAACGGGTTCAACTAAGCTACGATTTTTATATGGAAAGATGCGTGCCCTGGATGCGTGCTATGGATGCGTGCTAGAGATGTGAGCTATGGATTCGTGCTACGGATGCGTGCTATGGATGGTCGCGAGTCTCCCCTCTCCTCCGCGCGTCTCTGTCGATACATCGCATAGCTCGAGCTGCCGCATCTTCTTCGCACAGCTGTCTCACGGCTGCTCATCTACATAGCGCATCTTCCTCGCACAGCTACATAGCTTAGCATTGGTGGAAGGAAACGGTAACACAGTTTCGAAGCGTAGTCTGCTTTCACATCTTCGCAGCATAGCTGCATAGCACATATCTGGTGGAAAGGCACCCTAAAATATTCAAAAGTTTACGGTGTCAACTTTTTAAGGTTGTTATAAAACTAATCTAACCTAATGAGTTCTATGCCGTTTTAATAAATCCTGAAAAGTTAATTTAAACATGAAACTGTCGTGAGACTCACTCATAGTGAAATACCGTGAGTAACGTCTCAAAACGAGTTTAAAGGTGCGACCAAACCGCCGCTTAAAAAACGGTGACGTTACGGAATCGCAGTGACGCACCGTAAACGACACAACTTTACTATGGAGAGCATGCGGTAAATTCTGACGTTTACGGTGCGTCACTGCGATTCCTGCGTCACCTTTGGAGGAACACGTTACGGCTGCTGCCAAAAGTTTACGGTTTCAGGAAAAAAGCTTTTCGATATTTTAACCACTCAAAAAAAAAATCAAAGTTCTGAAAGTCGGCCGCAAAGGGCTCTGTTACATGTTACTTTTTTTAAAACTACCAGCGCTTTCGGAAGGACCATCATTGCCAAGAAGAGTGCGCCGCAAGAAACTTGGCAGAAAGTCATCTTTTCATACCTGATTTACACTCTCGCCTCGTCACCTCGCCTCGCGCCTGGCCTCGTCGTCTCGCTCCGGACGCGAGCCTCAAAATCAAGGCAAATCACGAGACGAGGCGCGAGGTGCGCCTGTTCACACTCTCGTCTCGTGGCTCGTCCCGCAGTTCGTCTCGCCACTTGTACGCGAGTGTAAACCAGGTATCAAACTTATGATTCAATGAATACTTACAAACAGAAAAAAAACTACATATATTACATCATAAAAGTAGAGAGAAATTATTTATATAAAAAAATACAGGGGTGTATGGGTCCTTTAGTTAAGAATTTTCGATATTTTAATACATCCGATATTCAGAACCGTGCCCTTTTGAGACACTGACGGACAAACGGACAGTAGGGACATTGTAAGGTTTCTAAAAACTACTTTTATAACCACAGGAACTAAGAAATATTCTAACCTACACGTAAACGTATGTGTTTCAATCACCAGCATGTAAATCACCAAAACCAATTCCTTCACACATCGCAAATCCCAAAAACAAGGTCATACATTATAGCCTAAATTTGCATGCCGTACCTGCGATGAATCATAAAAATTCATAAACGATCATAAATCTTAATACACCACCGGGACAACATAAATAAGACCTTGTTTACACGCTGAGTGTAAGTTTCACGTGATTGCGTTCCATGGCGGGGTTACGGGCTTTGGATGCGTAAGTGATCGACCTAATGCAGCAGTGTACAGCACGTACGAGGTTTATCGAATTATATGAATAATGGGAAAAATCAAAGGGCACCTTTTACTACCGTTTTACGTTCTGACTATGAAAATAAGAGAATATCTTGTTCGGTTTATGATGTCTATTGTTTTGTTTATTGTATAAAGATGTGGTTTGGGGTAGATAAAAGGGGGTTTAGTTATTATACATATACATTGAATCTGTGGCTTTTCACTACAGTGGATCTATTTTAGGGTTTCGTATTTCGAAAGGAAAAAAAACGAGATAGGATGACTTTTTCACGGGAACGCAAGATATTTATCACAAAACTGACTTAATTATTTAATGTTTACCGATGTATGCAATTCTTTGAAGCTGCGAAAATATCAAACTTCGAAGTCAACGCAATCAAAACATGTGCGTGAGAGCGGCTAGAATCAAAGCCGCGCGTAAGCGCAAGCGACACTAGTTCCCCGTCCGATGGCAGAAGGAGAACTAACGCTACTGACTATCGGACAAGAGGGAAGCATGATGGCTCAAGATAAGTTGGTTAGACTGCGCGTGTATTTAGGTATTTTCATCGTATTACTAAAACAAATACATATTTTCAACCGACGAAAACAAAAGGAGGAGGTTCTCAATTCGACGTGTATATTTTTTTTATGTATGATCACGCATAGCTTTTTACTGAGTAGTCCGATTTTAATGATTCTTTTTTTATTGGAAAGCGTATACCCCGAGGGTGGTCCCATTTAAATTTGAAAACAATATTCCTACCCTAAGGGTAGAAAAACAGGGGATGATTGATTGTTCAGTTACTGATTGTACTATATGACCACGCATAACTTATTACAGAGTAGTCGGATTTTGATGATTCTTTTTTTATTGGAAAGCGTATACCCCAAGGGTGGTCCCATTCAAATTTGGAAATAATATTCCTACCCTAAGGGTAGGAAAACAGGGGATGATTGACTAACTTTTTACAGAGTAGTCTGATTTTCATAATTCTTTTTTATTGGATAGATAGGGTATACCTTGAAGTTAGTATTACAAATATGGAAAAAAAATTACCCCGAGGATGGAAAAAAGTATAAAATAAAAACTTTTTAACAAAAAATTAAACCGCCGAAAAAACTGAAAAGCAAAAAATAATACCTTTTTTATTTGACCTTAATCTAGGTACCAGTTTGAAGTCGGTGCCTCAGTACGAGCCAGGAGGAGTGATAGAAGCCAATCAGGTAGACGATTATAGGTCCACTCCTCCTGGCTAAGTGCTGAGGCACCGACTTCAAACTGGTACCTAGATTAAGGTCAAACAAAAAAGGTATTATTTTTTGCTTTTCAGTTTTTTCGGCGGTTTAATTTTTTGTTAAAAAGTTTTTTAAAAATGTAGCAACACTACGCCCTAGAAAACATCTTGTTTTATTAACATTCAAAAAGTCATAGTATTTACGTCGTACTACGAATTTATTTTATTTTTTTAGAGACGACTTTGGATTTTTTTCTATCGAGCGAACTACAAGTAATATGTTTCGATAAACACTGGTCATTAGAGTGAATCTTCAAATATCTTAGACATGAATTTCAGTACTAAAGCTTTGCTAGTAATGACACAGCACGAGATTAAATGAATGTAATAAATGCGCCAAAAACTCGGTAGGGTCTTAAATTTGTCTGTCTATGCAAGTAATCAATATAAAAAACTTTTTAACAAAAAATTAAACCGCCGAAAAAACTGAAAAGCAAAAAATAATACCTTTTTTGTTTGACCTTAATCTAGGTACCAGTTTGAAGTCGGTACCTCAGAACGAGCCAGGAGGAGTGATAGAAGCCAATCAGGTAGAAGATTATAAAGTCCACTCCTCCTGGCTAGTGCTGAGGCACCGACTTCAAACTGGTACCTAGATTAAGGTCAAACAAAAAAGGTATTATTTTTTGCTTTTCAGTTTTTTCGGCGGTTTAATTTTTTGTTAAAAAGTTTTTATTTTATACTTTTTTTCCATCCTTGGGGTAATTTTTTTTCCAAATTTATAATACCAACTTCAAGGTATACCCTATCTATCCAATAAAAAAGAATTATGAAAATCAGACTACTCTGTAAAAAGTTAGTCAATCATCCCCTGTTTTCCTACCCTTAGGGTAGGAATATTATTTCTAAATTTACATGGGACCACCCTCGGGGAATACTCTTTCCAATAAAAAAAGAATCATCAAAATCGGACTACTCTGTAAAAAGTTATGCGTGATCATACATAAAAAAAAAATATATATATACACGTCGAATTGAGAACCTCCTCCTTTTGTTTTCGTCGGTTGAAAATAACCTCCCATTGCATATAATATGTATTTGGCTTTCCTTCCAAGGCTTCCATATTGTACTTGTTATAACAATACATCGGTGTTGTTACTTTACCCAAAGTATTTAATAACCTTGTATTAGGATAAAGAGCTTCAGTACGATACGAAGATGTTAAAATTCTCGCGTGTAAATTAAAAGAGGAAATTCCGCGCCTTATAATTACCCCGTGGATAAATGTAGGTACGGCGCGGCTGCGCGCATTTATTTACGTTAAGGTGCTGGCTGTAGTGACAAAGTTATAGCGTTGACTCAACGCTTAAGGACGTAATAACTAGTGTCTGATTGAAACTAATATCTGTAACTGAAACCGAATTTCAGCCGAAACCGTAAATTTATTCTTCAGCGTAATTAACAGCCAAAAGACTGCTAGACAAATTCCTTTCCCAAGAGTTCCACAACGATCGATACTCGATGTCGTCAACCAAAGTTTACTTGCGCCTATCCTTGATTCTCCAGAGCTATATTTGGCCGCACTCATTCAGTTTATTTATTCAACAATATTTATTTATATTTCTATAAATTTGGGTATCGTATTATCTCGCCACATACGTTTTTCGTATAATTCTTATTTCGTTTCATTCTGTATTCGTCACTTCGTCTTGTTTGCTATCCGTCATTATCTTATTTGGACAAAACACTTGTTCTCTCTTAGTAAGTCTTATTCGTTTTTCGTCGCGGTCTTCCTTGGACTTATTCTTTGTTCGTCTCCCTCGTTTTTGCTATCATTCGCGCTATCTTTAGTCACATAGTACCGAACGTATCGAAATAATTTTGGCGAATCAGTAAATGAGACAAAAAACGAAAGCGATGAACATCGAATGAGTCCAAGGATGACCGTGACGAAAAACGAATAAGACGTATTAAGAGCATTATTAAGAGATAGAAAAGTTGCAGAATTTGACCAAAAAGGATTGTGACGGATAGCGAACAAGATGAAGACAAATACAGAATGAGAGGAAATAAGAATTTAACGAATGAGGCGAGATTATTATCCCGATACCTAAATACCTAAATTGGATACTTAAATTTTTAATTTCATTGTTAGGTATCGAAGGTTTGCGTAGCCTTGTGTACGAAAGGCCTTTGACAATAAGTGAACCGGTTGTCTACTATTGACGCAAATATGAGTCTATATTTATTTTTAATAATCGTTAGAATTTTACTGGTTAAGCGCTGCTAATCGCTACTTCTTCCACTAAGCCCGCTACTCTAAGTAAAGCGGGCTCCTTCAGCCCAAAGTTACTCGTTGAAATATTTATTTTATACGATGACATTAATATAAACATGATACCCACTGACAATCTGACGAAGTTACTCGCAGCTGTAAGACAATTAGGCTTAGAGAAGTAAGGGCTTGTTTACTACGACAATGTTTCACTGGTTTTGGAAGGAAAATAAATATTGACCTATAGAGTTATCTGAGTTCTTGAGTGGAGACCGCGGACGGCACGGATCGGCAAATGTAGCGTATTACGTCCTCAGACTCGGTGGAGCGATGATCTTCGCAAGGCGGCTGGCAGGAGCTAGATGAGAGTGGCCGAGGATCGTGCTCAGTGCCATGGGAGAGGCCTATGTCCAGCAGTGGACGAGCATAGGTTGATGAGAGTTACTTTAACTGTTGAAATAAAATCTTGATTTTCCATTGCGTTATTCAGTTTGTTGATTTTCCTATCTATTGGCATTGGTAGGCAGACATATACTACAAAATTCGTTTTGGTTATTGAATTTCCAAAATGGCGGTGCTAACTTCACTCACATTCTGTAATGTAATCAATTTCAGTTCAAGGTCTCTGAAATTATATAAGACTGCTGCTGCCTGCGACTCCGTCTGCGAAAAATTCGTTTATCGCTATCCCACCGGGAACTATGCAATTTTAAACTATCTGTGCGCCAAATTTCATCAGAATCAGTCAAACTGTAAACACACAAGAACGTGGAAGAGTAACACACATTCATACATCCAGACATCCATACATAGAAACTTTCGCGTTAATAATATTAGTAATATTATACTCCTCAAAGGTAGAGGGGGATGATCTATTCAAACGGCCCCTCTACCTGACCAATATATTATTTCATCCTCTCACTATCAAAATAAGATTTTAAGCAAAATTATGCAAATAAGCGATTGGTTCCGAATAAATATGCCTACTAATGCCCGTTTCGGTTTGTACCCTGAAAAAGCTCCATTAAAATCAAATTGGGGTAAATTTGATTTTAAAATATATGCTCGTTGACGTTTCAGTGTATAGAAATTGCAGTTAAATTCAATTTGTTAATTTGTTGCTTGCGTAAGCTGGTGAAGAGGAGATAACTTCTTGTATTGTGAAAGTCAGCTTATGTTTGTCGGTGTGAGACAGAGACAAACAATAAAAATACTCTTCTGTAGTGAAAGTCTTTATTGTCAGTAAAGGTGGTGTTAAACACTGGTTCTTACATAGTTTAGTCTTGATCATTGATTCCCAAAGTGGTCCAGGTGGACCCCCAGGGATCCACGGATTTAGATTTAGATCCAATCTTCACATTTTTTTTTTCAGGGCAAAAGAAAGGAAGCCCGTAGTTATAAATAAATGTATATGACAGGAAATCCCACCAACCCAACCAATAGCACTAAGTAATTGTACAGAAACGGGCGAGGGTCGGTCAAGGAAGTAACCAACGGGTAAAAACATAAAAGACCGACCTAAGCACCCCCAGTGCCCAGCGGGAGAATGCATGCTCCTCTCCCGGCCTTCCAGCAAATGGCTGAGGCAGGACACTGTGGGTAGATTAAGTCCCCTCCCTACCCCTCCCCTCCTCAAAATTTAAAGCACACGTTTTTGTTTTGATAACCAATAGAGAAGGGGACTTGTGACCGGGTTTTTTAGTCCGTGCAAGTCGGACACTGTCTGGGCCCTCCATTCCCAGTTCGTCCGAAGGGATTTTTCCCGAGCACAAGTCACCCTTCCAATCCTTAAAGTAAAAAACAGCAAAGACTTCGCGTCTTTGGCCCCTCTGGCCATTAAAAAAAAAAATCTTCACATTTTTGACAAATTTTGGGAATATGGTACAAATTTAGCTGCAAGAGGTCCACCGGAACCAGCTAAATTTTGAAAGTGGTCTATGAGAAAAAAAGTTTGGGAAGTTTGGTCTAGATGTAAGGTCAGACTCCCAAGACAGAAGAGAAACAGGGTCGCGTTAACAGTTCGCGTTGGTTGGACAATTTGTTGCTTCCTATCTTAATTGAAAAACTACAGTATTAATGGTTGCTGAGAAATTGAATGATGACTTACAGGAGAGCTCCTTTCAAACTTGACAGAACACCCTCACTCCGTGCTTCTACCGTCTGGTTATCCCGTGCTTTCTCTCCGCACTCTCAGCTTCCACCAGATATTGTTATTGATGATAGAGACAGATGTAGCAATGTAGCAAAACATAGCATGAAGAGCGCAGCAGTAAAGAAGGCTTTACTAAGGAAAGTAATAAAACACAAAAGACAAAAACACCACCCTGAAACAAGACCTTGCCACCACGTTCCGTTACACTTGATTATGATGAAAATGATACTAAAGTTCAAATTTAACTGTCATAAAACCTTACGATCGTATCAACCCGGTTCGAAACTGTTAGGGCGGTAAAAGGATTTCTTGGTCGACTAAATATACATCTCGTGTAGTCAGTTAATTAACAGCCAATACGCCTAACTGTTTTGACCCACTTAAAACAAACATCCCTAACTAAACGACTTTGAAATCGAACTCCACAGTTGTAAATTCAAAACTTGAAAGTAGCGGTCGCAACTTTAGAAGCAGGAAATAAACTCAATCCCGAAGGAACAAGTCGGGACGTGTTCTTATTTTACTGCATAGAAATAGAATTTTTATCTTATCATTCAGTCTTGATCGTGTAATAACGTTAGTGAATTTCAAGAGAATTTTGTACGTAGCTGGTTGGCTCTAGTCACGCGGGAAGTATCTATATTTACGTAATAGTTTTTTGGGGTGCTCTTTATGCGAGACAATTATCTTCTTCTTCATCTCGAATCTCGTGCCACGGTGTTTGTTATCAAACTCCTCCGAAAAGGCGTGACTGATTTTTAAAAAACTTTTTCTCCATATTCGGTTGGTCTGAGAAGAGTTCGTAGGTTATTTTTTATACCCCTAGGTGATATATGGCAAAACAACGTTTGCGGGGTCGGTCAGCTAGTCTAGGTAATATATAAAAATCTCGTGTCTCGGGTGTTTGTTATCGAACTCCTCCGAAACGGCTTGACCGATTTTTATGAAACTTTTTTCTCTATATTCTGTAGGTCTGAGAATAGGTCGTAGGCAATTTTTTATAGGTACCCATATTCTTCGCAGACAGAGTCACGGGCAACAGCCAATTTTGAATAAACAATATAGAACATAGTAGTGAAGTTAAAGACATTCGGTTTTCATATTTCATGCATTTGAAGAGATGAAAAAATATTGCTGATAATCAAATAACCAAAACAAATCAAATCGCATGCAGAGGGCCGTGGGTTCGAGCCTCGGCTGACACCTCTGAGTTTTTAGACATATTATATGTTTCAAATATACTATGAGCTTTAAGATAAAGGTGAACATCTTGAGTAAACTTGCGCACACCCGCGAAGAAATTCAATGGTGTGTGTGAAGTGGGCCCGCGTGAGAACTACGGCCCAAGCCCACTTGTCCTGAAAGGAGGCCTGTGCCTTGCAGTGGGACGTATATAAATAGGCTAGAATTGATGAATGAACACTTTTAATAAAACGGAGCAGCGCGGAGATTTTTTGTCAATTTACATCTCTTCGCTCCGCTTTTATACTTAAAAGGACATTTTTACAAATCTAACATAAACATTTTAGGTATTACGTATTCAGTAAACCGCAGCATACATGTCCGATTGTACAAGCGGCTAACTTTCCCGTTGAAAATTCCCATAGGAATTCCCAAGATCTGAATCGTAAAACAACCGTGTAAAATTTCATAATTACCTATGTCTCGGCTTAACAGGCTTTCGCGAGTTCAGGATTTTACATGCGTACATCTCAAAACCGTGGGATTGCCGGGATAAAAGGTACCTACACAATTTTCCTCCAACACTATCACCACCACCACCATCTTAACCTACATATTATATACGTTCTACTGTAATTGGGCACAGGCCCCAAAATCATCATCTATACTTCCAATAAAACGGAGCAGTGCGGAGATTCCAAAGCGATTTGTCGATTCTGCACCTTTTCGCTCCGTTTTATAAGAGCACATCTTTAGAAATCTAACGTTACTTATATGTATATACATCGTATTACGGAGTCAGTAAACCGCAGCGTACATGTCCGCTCGCAGCATACAAGCGGCTAACTTTGCTGTGAAAATGCCCAAGTTGAATTGCGGAGCGACTGTCACATGCACTCGTCATGACTGCATATATTTTGGTGGCTGTTTGTACACAAATATTGTCATAGCGTAATAACAACTAGTGTAATAACTCGGTCGTCTAGACAGGGCTACGCAGTGCGGGGCGGGGGGAGTCGCATTCCCCCCGTAGCTAAGTCGCGAGCTCTATTAAGAGGGTACGATGCGCACCATTTCTCCATACAAACGTAATCCCCTGTTTCCTCCCTGGATAATGGCTTTAGAGCCAATTTTTTTTTACTGTGTAATCTGTATCTACCACAGCTATGCTCCTATGTTTCGTTTTTTTCCATATTTCAATTAACATAAGAAATATGAGCTTTCAAAAACTGAAAAAATTGCCCAATTTCAACGTCATTTTCAGACACTCGTCAGAAAAGAATCCCTGATATAAACAAAAAAAGGAAAACATAGGGGCATAGCTAAATCTGTCCTCTCATTATTTTTGAAAAAAAATAATTTTATTGGTCCAGTTTTCGAGAAGAAAACAGGGGATTACGAAATGTTGTTTTGATCAATTTTACGTGCCTAATAACGGTCTGAGCTGCAGTTGTCCCGCTCTCGCTGTACTGACACGGAGGGGTTCGATCGAGACAGCGACATTTCATTAAAATACCTATTTCTCAAAAGTCTCTCAGCCATCGTACCCTCTTAAGTTAGACTTTTATGCGCGTCGGGACTTGGCCGATTGTGGTCAATTATCGCCGAAGGAAACCTAAGGTCACTCAGAGGGTGATGGAGACGGCTATGCTCGGAGTTTCACTGCGGGACCGCATTAGAAATGATAAAATCCACGCAAGAACTAAAGCCACCGACAATCGACATAACTCGAAAATCGCCAGACTCAAGAGGCAGTCGGCAGGGCATGTCGCTCGTACTGATGGCTGATAGGTCCAAAAGATTCTAGAATGTCGTCCAAGGCCCGGAAGAAGCAGTGCAGGTAGACCTCCAACAAGATGGAGCGACGACCTAGTTAAGATTGCGTGAACGCGTTGGATGCGGATGGCGCAGGACCAACAGTGGACGTTATTCGGCTGAAATTATGATGACTATGATGAACCGCTAATCTCCTGTAAACTGTACCTTCTTTTTTCGGACTGGTGGCGAACAAAAACAAATCGTGCGTGCAGTTCCTCCGCGCGGAAGAAGTGAAACTTCATAATGTGGAAATTAAAAAGGCACTTATACATCAATATGAACCTTATTGCAATACCTTAAGGAACTAAATTTACTTATGCATCTATATGTTTAAATTACTCACTAGATGGCGCTTTTATCAAGTCTCATACAAATTTGCACTGACAGTATGAGTTCTGCATCGCACTTACTTAACTCGTCACTAGATGGCGTTGCTCCTCGTGCGCACGTTATTTTTAATAATTTTTCTTGATTTTTCGGAATTCTCAAAGATATTCAATACTTTTTTTTACTAAATACGTTTAAAATACTTTATTCCACGATCTACCATTGAAATAGTGTTGATTTTTACAAGTTTTCATACTAAACCACGCAATTGTTCTGGATCGCACTGACGAAGTTTTTAACATCCGTTAGTATATATACAATGCGAACGTCTCGTAAACGTCAACTTGCACTTAACGCAACGCTTGTTGGAAGTCGCATTAGAAGTTTTACTTCAAAAACACAAACTTTAACTACATTTTTTAAACGCGAAGAGAGGTTTAAGTTAATACTCAATACGCTTTTTGTTTTCTCATTTAAATTTAGCTAAAGCTTTTGCGTATTATTCCGGGGACATGCTATCGACAAACGTTCGCACTATCTAAGGAGAGCCTCTTGAATATCAAGTGCGATAAACTTGAATGAAATGGTTTGACTTCCTTGTTTGAAACGATTTGGTGCAAGCTATACGCTGGAGCGGAGTGCTATCGGGGTCATACACAGCGTAATAAAATAAGATGTCTCTCCTCATCATCATCATCATTTCAGCCGAAAGACATCCACTGCTGAACATAGGCCTGCCCCAAGGCGCGCCAAACAGATCAGTCCCGTGCTATCCGCATCCAACGCGATCCCGCGACCTTAACCAGGTCGTTGCTCCATCTTGGTTGTCTCTCCTGTGGACATGAAATTAGCGACTCCAAGTCAGCAAACTTTATTTAAATGGGCAGAAAATTGGCCAAGCGTCCCACACGCCGATGCAGACTTGATTAAAAAAATATTGGCTTAGATCCTTAACTTTTCCCTTTTCAATAATGTACTGTCCATTTCAACAACAGCCATCATTAAAAAACCATAATTAATAAGTTGAAAAACTATATAAAAACTAGGCAAGTGTGAGCCAGACACACGTACCAAAAGGGTTCCGTAAAAAAAATTAATATGTTACAAATAATACGCTGTAAACAGACTTGTTTGTTATAATCCAACCAGTATTAGCAGAGCTCGGATTTTAAGTAAAATATACGCAGTGTAGGATCATCTTATATTGGTCAGTCCCCCCCCAACCAATTTTTAACCCCCTTTAATTTTTAATTTAATTTAATTTTAGTATTTGTTGTTATAGCGGCCAAAGTAATACTTAATCGGTGAAAATTTCATGTACCTAATTAATCCCATTATAAAGATCGAGTTCAAAACGCTGGAAAAAAAAACACATTTCTTGTATGACAGCCCCCTTTAATTTTAAACTTTATTTTATTTTTAGTATTTGTTGTTATAGCGGTCACGTAATAAATACATAATCGGTGAAAATGTCAAGTGTTTTGCTGTAACGGTTCAAGAGATAGAGCCCTGTGACAGAAGGACGGACAGACAGACAGATATACAGCGGAGTCTCAGTAATAGGATCCCGTTGGCACCCTTTGCGTATGGAACCCTAAAAACCTTAAAAAGTGAAATTCTGACTGACTGATTTATCAACGCTCAAATCAAACCCTTACCCCCTGTTTCACCATCCATTGATCAAATTTATTTGACAGATAAATGTGATGCCGCCTCTGTTTGTTTTGAATAGACGGAGACGGCATCACATTTAATTTTATCCGTCAGTTAAAATTAATCAATGGGTGGTGAAACAGCACCTTAGACCTGGAAAGCTGTAATTTTGCGAAGTTTCCCTTTGTTCCTTGTCGACAAGGAACAAAGAAGAGTTTTATATTAAGTAAAAGTTAAGCAGAACTCATAACACGAATTCCGCCCTACTCTTCTACCTTGAGTTACATTTACTAAGAGAAATAAAATCTTATTAGGTAAAATTTTTAAGGCAATTACGAGAAGTATAGCAGCTGTTAGACTGCAATCGTTGAGCTCCGTAACAGTTGACTGTAACGATCGTGTCAACCGTTTTGCAGCTCGTGAACTGCTTTGGACATTGTTCCCGTGTTTTTGTTTTTTGATGATAGTAATCGTCATCACATCATCTTTGCCTATTATACGTCCCACTGCAGGGTGAAAGGCTCAATTAGCACGAAAGGGCTGTTTGAGAGAAAGACGTGCTTTAAAAATGTTAAATATGTGTTTATGTGTGTTAATCCCCTGAAAAAAAGTTACGGTAACATTTTCTAGGATTGTAAAATAATGTTTCTCGTAATGGTACTTCACGCAGGCGATGCCAAGGGTTAAAACTAGTATATTATATTGAAGTATGTATCTATCTATTTAACCCTTTTCCAGGCATAGTGCATATTATACATAGTGATCACATAAATCTAAACAAAGATTCGTCCTTGACATCTTTACAATATGGTAGAAAATCATTTTGCTTTTAAATTAATCGTGCATAGGTGAACAATATAAAGGTTTCCCTAAATCTATAGACGCGGAATCGGCTTCAGCCGATCGGAAAAACCTTTATGTCAACGCAATAAGAGCGAAAAAGACGTCTATAAGCTCGGCTCCATTCGCCCCACGTAGCCGAGCTGATCGACGTCTTTTTCGCCCTTATTGCGTTGACATAAGCTTTGCATTAGCTTTTTGTCAAGTGTTCTATACGTGCAGCCTTTGGGTCGGCTTCACCCAGAGGACCCTCAGTACCCTACGAGTGCAATATAGTAATGGTTTCAGGATGCTGATGGGGCTGCCCCGATTCTGCAGCGCATCGGGCATGTTTTCACTGGCTCGCACTGATGACTTTTACGCAATAATGAGAAAAAGAATCGCCTCGCTGCTCTGCAGAGTGCAGGCCAGCCTCAACCTCATCTTGAGCACTGCAGCGGTCAGATACGACTCCCCTATAATGCGGCAGTATGAAACGATTATGTCCGCGAGGCGGTAGATTGTTTGTGTTTGTTCTTATTATTAATTATTTTTTGTTCTGTGTACTAACTTTATCTACCTTAATTTTGTTCATATTTATGTTATGTTACTAACAACTTGGACCAGTATTGTTGTCTGAAATAAATAGTATTTGAATTTGAATTTGAATTTTTATAAAGTTTTTCCGATCCGCTGACGCCGATTCTGCGTCTATAGATTTGGGGAGACCCTAACACAATGATTGATTTTGTAGTAGCGTATCTAAATAGACGGGACCTGGAAAAGGATTGAGTAACTATGTTTATCCGTTGCCTATTCCCATAACACAAGTTTTGCTTACCTTGGGACTGAGTCAATTAATGATAAGTATCCCGTGATATTTATTGTTATCATTATTGTCACTAAGCCTTTTTTTATGTTAGAGAGGCCAGACAAACGAACAAGTGGGTCACCTGATGTTAAGTTATCACCACTATCCATAGACACCCGCAGCACTTTACCCGATGCCAGTGTGTTGCCGGCCCTGCAAGGGAGAGGAAAAAGGAAAGGGAATAGAGGAGGGGGAGACGTATTGGGCCCCCGTCGCTCTCATTGACCGTACGAAACGCAGCAGAAGTACTGTTGCTTCACGCCGGTGTTCTGTAAGAGGGTGGTACTGGCCCGGACGAGCCGGCCCATTCGTGATGCAGCGGCTAGCTACAACATGGCTCTACCACTACAAAAACCCTAAGCCTTATTTACATTATTCCAGTAAAATCATTTCAGTAGCATGATATTACGAGGCCGCGGTGCTAACGAGTTGCAAGAGATCGATCGAGCATCGCAGTGTCAAGCTACTGGAATATTTTTTACTAGATTAATGTAAACAGGGCCTTAGACAATAATGTTACTACTAGTTTGATGCACTTAAGTCAATGTCCCCAAGGCACCCACGTGTACATGAATAAACCATTTCACAAGCCCCAAGTGTAACCACCCTCGGGTTTACGCGCTTTTAATAAGGGTTTTTGAATCCTTGAAGACAAGGGGAGAGTTTGTTGGTTCAGGTCGGGACGTAAATATTTAAATTTTTGATAAGTGGAACGATGGTATAGAATATTTAATACTACCTATCCTGTAATGGCCCACAGAAGCTAGAAAAGACGGCGGATGTCTAACGTAACAATCTAATGGCTCGGCCAGTACCTCTACCATGAGTTACACTAGCTTACAGTGACCGTACTCGCTAGCGACGGCGTAAATGATTTGTATGGAGAATTGTACTTCCGTAAGTGACCGCTAGAGGCGCTGTACAATTCTCCATACAAATAATTTACGCCGTCGCTAGCGAGTACGGTCACGTAAACTAGTGTAAACTCATGGTAGAGGTACAGTACACTAGTGTAACTCGTGGTAGAGGTACAGGAGATCGCGCGACCGGCGCCAGCGGCGAGCGTTCCCTCCGTTCATTGCGTGTCATCATCATCATAATTCCAGCCGAAAGACGTCCACTGCTGAACATAGGCCTCCCCCAAGGCTCGCCAAACAAAATATGGGTCTGTTATTATAGACTACTCTCTAACATTATATCAAAGTAAATGAAATCGGAGCCGGACAGTTGGGTACCTTTCCTTGTTAGTAATCTCATAGGTTTCGAGATACGAGCTTTTTTCGAAGTAGTGACAATACAGGGTAATTTTTTAACAGTGTACAAATTTTATCATATGATTTTGTGTTAATAATAATAATAATAATAATAATAATTAGGCGTAGGGATGTGACGACCCCATCGCCCGCTGGTGTTGTGGTGTCTGTCACCAGCGCAGTCAGTCAAAAGGCGTAGGGATATGACGACCTCATCGCCCGCTGGTGTTGTCGTGTCACCAGTGCAGTCAGTCATCGCAGGGCGGCTTGTGGCGAGCTGTTGGTGCGTAGCGACACCACGAACCCAAGACCTCCAGGGGTACACATACACACATGCGCTTATACACACACTCACACACAGTTACACACCCACCCCGCCTCTAGTTTGCCTTTGTTGGTTGCCTAGAGTGGAGCGCAAGAGCTAATGCTCGAAGGATGGATGTGTTTCCGTAAGTGGCGAGTTGGCATTTTGAAGTTTAAAGTCCAGGAACACCTCTCCATCCTTAGCCGTTCACACCAATGTTGCCGCCTCGTTGCCCCGAGTGGGCAATAGTTTGAGGGGCCCATTTAGTGAATGGCGAGTCACCGCCTACCAAAAGTTCAGTTTATGAGATATTGAAATGGTAGGTGTCCGTTATCTCACTCCATAGCCCGGTAATCCTGTCCACAACATCCCAACCCCATAGCCAATCCCATGTTGATACCTACCTGGCAATAGATTGGCAACTGTGGAGGACTGTCCGCTAGCACATCCTCATGGTGTATTAGGGGATAGACCTCCATAGTTGCGCCCATCTCATTTATATTATATGGTACCAAAGGCCTCTTCATGTTGGCTTCGGCCCCATGAATGCCTTTCAAATGACCGGGTCCCCATGGGCCCGTGATCGGAAATCCGTACCAACATAATAATAATAAAGTCCAGGAACACCTCTCCATCCTTAGCCGTTTACACCAATGTTGCCGCCTCGTTGCCCCGAGTGGGCAATAGTTTGAGGGGCCCATTTAGTGAATGGCGAGTCACCGCCTACCAAAAGTTCAGTTTATGAGATATTGAAATGGTAGGTGTCCGTTATCTCACTCCATAGCCCGGTAATCCTGTCCACAACATCCCAACCCCATAGCCAATTCCATGTCGATTCCTACCTGGCAATAGATTGGCAACTGTGGAGGACTGTCCGCTAGCACATCCTCATGGTGTATTAGGGGATAGACCTCCATAGTTGCGCCCATCTCATTTATATTATATGGTACCAAAGGCCTCTTCATGTTGGCTTCGGCCCCATGAATGCCTTTCAAATGACCGGGTCCCCATGGGTCCGTGATCGGAAATCCGTACCAACATAATAATAAAGGCGTAGGGATGTGACGACCCCATCGCCCGCTGGTGTTGTGGTGTCTGTCACCAGCGCAGTCAGTCAAAAGGCGTAGGGATATGACGACCTCATCGCCCGCTGGTGTTGTCGTGTCACCAGTGCAGTCAGTCATCGCAGGGCGGCTTGTGGCGAGCTGTTGGTGCGTAGCGACACCACGAACCCGAGACCTCCAGGGGTACACATACACACATGCGCTTATACACACACTCACACACAGTTACACACCCACCCCGCCTCTAGTTTGCCTTTGTTGGTCGCCTAGAGTGGAGCGCAAGAGCTAATGCTCGAAGGATGGATGTGTTTCCGTAAGTGGCGAGTTGGCATTCTGAAGTTTAAAGTCCAGGAACACCTCTCCATCCTTAGCCGTTCACACCAATGTTGCCGCCTCGTTGCCCCGAGTGGGCAATAGTTTGAGGGGCCCATTTAGTGAATGGCGAGTCACCGCCTACCAAAAGTTCAGTTTATGAGATATTGAAATGGTAGGTGTCCGTTATCTCACTCCATAGCCCGGTAATCCTGTCCACAACATCCCAACCCCATAGCCAATTCCATGTCGCTTCCTACCTGGCAATAGTTTGGCAACTGTGGGGGACTGTCCGCTAGCACATCCTCATGGTGTATTAGGGGATAGACCTCCATAGTTGCGCCCATCTCATTTATATTATATGGTACCAAAGGCCTCTTCATGTTGGCTTTGGCCCCATGAATGCCTTTCAAATGACCGGGTCCCCATGGGCCCGTGATCGGAAATCCGTACCAACATAATAATAATATTTATTTAACAGAAATTTTTTAACAAAAGATCCTTATAATAAATGGAACTCAGTTCCCTAAGTAGGTAAACCTGTATTTTAGGATGAACATTGCTCCTCCCCTTATTGAAAGACTTATACTAAATATAATTAATAAGAAAATAACAAAGTAAATTTTTTAAAATTAATATTAACTACAAAGCACTTAAAACTTAAATGAAATCAGAAAGTGTGTGTGTGTGTGTGTGTGTGTGCGTGTGTGTGTATGTTAGTTTGTGAGTGAGTGAGTGTGAGTGTGTGTGTGTATGTGTGTGTGTGTGTGTGTGTATGTGTGTGTGTGCAAATGGACAAATATTATGATATAACTCTCAATAAATCCTCTGTACTGTCGTAATTCTTATTTAAAAGCCACTCTGTCACTGCAATTTTACATTTTCTTCTAGTCATATGGAATAAATTATTGTTAGTAAAATATACGAGTACAGTATAAATAGCTAAAAAAAAAATGTTTCAAATTTATCCTAGCTTAATTGATTTTACCTTCTCGTGTGACTAATCGTTAAGTTAGTGGAATCAATGATCGGCAATATCTCTAATATTTTTTTAGCTAGAGTAAAAATAACACAACATGTGTTATTGATTAAAAATAGCGAAGCAAATACTCAAATTTGTGCACGTATTAAAAAATTACCCTGTATATGGCTTTTTTGTCGTACAGGCGCCTCGCAGTTTTAGTCCGTGTGATATTTCAATTATGTATGTGCATTGCGTGGGCAAATATGATTTAGCGCTTCAAGTGGGACTGAATGTGAATGACGTTTCTTGATTACGGTAGAAACGTCGTGAATGAGAAAGCAAGATCATTTATATGTGGTACCACAACTTTGATAAAACAGCTAAAATACAATGAAAATAATTTTATTAAATCTTGAGTATTTGAACTTTTCCGTCGCTGCGGTAGAATATTTAATAAGCGACCAAATCTAAATATGTATATTCAAATAAAATAAATAAATAAATACCACGGGAAAATTCACACCAATTGACCTAGTCCCAAAGTAAGTAAAGCTTGTGTTATGGGTACTAGGCAACGGATAAACTATAATTTATTTACACATATTCTATATAAATTAGAAATATACATTAGGAAGTAATAACAGATAAAAATGGAAACTAATAAATTAGTAAACTATGAAAAAAAAATGTCAAGTCAGTCTGTCAGTCGGAGTGTGGTAGGGCAGCACCATCATCAAAGCCAAACAGCTTCGCTGCTGGCTTCCATTTATGTCGGGTGCCTCGAATGCACATGCTAGTCGCTCTTAATATAGAAGTTATTATCCGAGCTCTTAGCCAGCCCAAGACGCAAGACAAAGAGCGGTCCCAGCGAGATGCAAGTGCTTCCCCGAGGTGTTTCACAAAGGTGGCCATTTGTGGTGCAAAGACTCCATCTACGGAGGTGACAAGGGGTGTAAATGTGGCATGACGCAGCTCGCAGTCATTGGCATATTTGTTTTGCTTTTCCGATTCGGCAGATTTTAAGACAGAAGCAACAGGGCGTGAGATGTAAGAAGGAGCGTCGGTGTCTACGACACGGATATCGAATAACGCCTCCCTCTGGGCAACCCACACGCCGCGGCAAGCTAAATCGCCTCGTAGGCCACTATCACCTTCAGTGATAATTGGTTCTTTGACTACATTTCCCCACGCTTGTTGACATAATTCACAAAAGAGATCTCTTATTTCGTTGTGACGTCTCGTGATTAGACCGCCAGTTTTGCAACAGAGGGCATGATCAATATTGAAATCGTTACTGCCGCATCCATCACAAGATTTTGGCATAGAGATTGGTGTTCGATGGTAGCGTATTGAAAGGGCATCACGGAATTCATATGGAGAAAGGTCAAAATGATCTTTTCTTGTGGGTATAACGGATAACCAATTGGAGGATTTTGTTTTCATTATGGACGCAATTGATCTTTCAATGGCTCTTCTTTTGATGGGAGGGAGCTTGGTTAAGATAGAATCCATAAGATTGTCATCACGAGTTTCTTTCTGTTTATGGTATTCTTTACGTGCATCCTTGAGGGAATTATGATGTTCTGCAAGTTCCATATGTTTCATTTCAATTAACGAGGAAGAAAGAACTGTGCAGCCTTTTTTGGATGTATCATAGTATAAATTTGAAGTGGTGGCACCATCAGATATTGCTAATCCTCCTTTATGTATTGGTAAAGAAAATAAGTCAGCTTCTAATGATGACACATCAGCCCCTAGTAGGGTCGGCAAAAAAGTTGTGCGTAAGGTATTTGTTAAAGGACCAAAGTATTCTGCGGCATCTTTTAGGACTCGTAACAAAAATGACCATTGAAATTGTGCAGCTTTGGTTAAGGCAGTATAGGCGGCTTGTGGTGAATCTTTACGGATAAACTTACTTATGTAGATAGAAACATACTTAAATATGTATAGATACAGTCGAAGGCATAAATATGTATACAGCCATCACGTCAAAATATGTAAACATCAACCTTATGGTTAATGACATAGAGTTGTATAGATATTATTGACAACTTGTCAACGTAATAATATTTTTGCACGTGACCGTACATACTTACCCAAGACTCGACAGCAAACATTCGTACTTTTCACAAATTGTTTACTGTTTTAAGTGAAAATTGTTTTTCAGATATTTACAGTGACAAAGGACAATTATAATTATGTAATATTATTATGTATTTTTTTTTTATGTAATTCGGTCAATATTATTTTGTAATTTACCTTAGGTAATAAGATTAAGATTCGTTCTATTTTATGCAAGTGTTAATATTTTAGACTTTTTCGCCTAAAACACAGGATTCCTAGTTCAGGCATAAAATGTGTTTATGTGAAAATTCCTTCAATGTTCTCATATTGTTAGAAGGTATTTGTGACTGATTATAGATTTTTATTTTCATTCCAACAGGTTTGTATTGAGGCAGCTGTATCATATTGAGGCTGCGAGAAAGTGCAGTGTCATTAGTAAAGAGTGCGTGACGCGAATAGTGCGATAGCAGAAGAGGTGCAATTAAGACGGTTGGCAATTTAAGATGCTAATGCAAAGAAGCAGATGGCAAATGACATAGCATTAGTCATTGCTGCACGTGTAAAGTCGAAGAAACTGAATCGCGTACCAGAGTGGTAGGTACCAGTTGAGCAGTTTTTAAGTTTTTGTAAAAAAATATGCCTAAAGTAAGATTGTAATTTAACCGCCATTGCAAGCATTTTTTTTCTTTAAGTACCTATAAGATCACGCTAACAGTATCTTCTTTCAAATAAAAAAAAAATATTACATCTGAAAAGCCATCAATATACATACTAGTTCTAGTAGACTGCAGTTAGATTACTTACCCAATTCGCCGATAGATGGCGCTGTACCACCGACGTTGGGACCAAAACAAGCACATTAATAAAGTATGCAAAGATTTTTCGTACCTGCTACGGAACCCTATCTTGGGCGTGTCCGACACGCTCTTGGTCGGTTTTTATTATATTTTATGGCAACCGTTGGTGGTGAAGTGTAATTATGGAAAATGAAATTATGAGAAATAAAAAGGTCCACTTAAATTGTATTTTTTGCCATATTATTGTCGAGGCGGGTAACCGAACAATGAACGTAAGTTCAACAGGAACAGAATGGTAAATAGTGATGGTGGTGAATGAGTGGTGATTGTTGTGTATTTATTTATCTATGTGTTTTTCGACTTTAAAAAGGAGGTATTTTTTTTTACTTTTTTTATGATGTTGTATATTAGGTTGTTTTTATATAATGTTTGTTTATATTACTATTTATTTTTATATGTTGCACCACCCGCTGAAATCCATTCCTTGATGTCATTCTTATGTTAACAGTATGCCTGGAAGAGATCGCTTCGAAACGATAAGGCCACCTATTGCTTACCTTATATGTTTTTCCATGTAGTTACTTGTTTTTCTGTATTATTTTATTTGTGGTGTACAATAAACAATCACTGTATTGTATTGTGAGTTGTACGAATCTGAATAATATAAATACGGCGGCTGATGTGTGAAAAATAGTCATGCACTCTTGTACCTACATTTCATTGTACTTGCATTATCCACTTCAATATAAATCCGTGATTTGCACACTCACGGACGTCAACGCATATGCGTTTGGATGATTTGCAGCCATTTGAACGCACATCAGCGTTCGCGGCACCAGAAAAAACCTGGGCATGACAGCCGGCAGCGAATGTGTTAAGAGTAATGTCATCTGGCTGCTTGAATACAAAGTCGATTTTTACATCAACTAACTAGATTATGAAAAAGTTATAGTAACAAGTGAATTTATGACGCAGTCCGGTTCAGACTTTACTAGAAGAGAACTGCTCCATAAAAGGACGCTGAGCCCAACGTTACCCTCGAGCGCTTTTCTATTTTATACCTCGTAAAACACAATCAGACTTGGTGTTTTGTACAGAACACAGACACACAGTATGCGTTTTCGTCGGTGAAACTGCAATACCGTGTAGCTTTTGCCATAAGGTCTAATTTGTCTAATTTTCACTGTTATTTCATTTCAAGTTGAGCCTTATGGAAAAAGCTAGTAACGCGGTATTGCAATTTCCCCGACGTTTTGCAAAATTGAAACAAGTCACTTGAAGTCGCATAGCGATAGTCCGACAAGCTCGCGCGCGACCCTCCGCGGAACTCTGTCGCAGCCAGCGTTTGCCGCACTTATTAAAATTACTACTTATTATTAGCAGAGGCTCCCTGCGACAGGGTTCCGCCGAGCGCCGCGCACGGGCTTGTCGGATTATAGATGCCATTTTCGTCAGATATAGCAACTATTACTACGGCACCGTCACTATACTGAGGCGCTACTACGAAATTCGAAAATCGAAGTTCGTATCGTATTATCCCTCTCACTCTCGTGTCAAATCTTATTAGCGTGAGCGGGACGGCACGAAACGAAGTTCGAATTATGCACTTCGTGGTAGGGCCTCAGTAGAGTATTTTCTCCACCGTTATCGTAGACACGTAATGATTCTATTCTCATTAGCAGTTTTCACTCGAAAATGTACTTTGTCATTATTATCCCAAATCTATTTACGTCCCACTGCGGGGTTGGACCGTTAGTTCCCACGCGGGCCCAGTGCGGATTGGGAACTTCACACACACGTTTGAATTTCTTCGCAGGTGTATGCATGGTAACAAATTTAATTTCGCACATAAATTCCGAAAAACTTAGAGGTGCGAGCCAGGATTTCAACCCACGACCCTCTGCGTGAGAGGCCATAAGGTCAAACCACTAGGCCACCACAGCGGTGGTACTCTGTGATGGTTACTAATACCGTTGGCGGTTGAGCAGTCTGGTGGGTAAATATAGCGGTGAAATGCGAATGTCGAATTTGTCATACCTGGTTTACACTCGCGTACGAGTGGCGAGACGAACTGCGGGACGAGCCACGAGACGAGAGTGTGAATAGGCGCGCCTCGCGCCTCGTCTCGTGATTTGGCTTGATTTTGATACCTGGTTTACACTCGCGTACGAGTGGCGAGACGAACTGTGGGACGAGTCACGAGACGAGAGTGTGAAAAGGCGCTCCTCGCGCCTCGTTTCGTGATTTGGCTTGATTTTGATACCTGGTTTACACTCGCGTACGAGTGGCGAGACGAACAGCGGGACGAGCCACGAGACGGAGTGTGAACAGGCGCGCCTCGCGCCTCGTCTCGTGATTTGCCTTGATTTTGAGGCTCACGTTCGGAGCGAGATGACGAGGCGAGGCGCGAGGCGAGGTGACGAGGCGAGAGTGTAAATCAGGTATTACGTTGTAACTATTGTGTTATCTGTGACTAGGTACAGTCAAGCAAACTGAATCGCGTATTAGGTTGGAACCTTTTCAAACCAAATTTACGATAATTTATTTGGCAGATGTATGGAATGTCGACATGACATTTGCAACGAAAAGGGTTCACCCTGCTATGTGATTTTGTTTGTTTCCAACTCCATCACACTTGAAGGCTTAGAAGTGAATATGTAATAAAGTGGTAGGCAAGGATGATATAGACTGGATTGGCAGTCGCCATAGTTCGCATCGGCCGCGGTTTTTGTAGTTCGATTATTAAATCTAGATGGCGCTGGAATATAGCCAGAGGCTTTGAAGGCAAAACAATAAGACTACAGATGTTTCATATTACTACAAATGTATTATTTTTCAAAAATATTGCATAATAATACATTTGCAGTGATATGAAATATCTGTAGTCTTATTGTTTTGCCTTCAAAGCCTCTGGCTATATTCCAGCGCCATCTAGATTTAATAATCGAATATATCATCGTGGTAAGGTAAACATTTTTGAAGTGAAACTTCTAATGCGACTTCCAACAAGCGTTGCGTTAAATGAGTTGCGTTAAATACGCAACGCAACGCAACGCAAGTTGACATTTACGAGACGTTCGCATTATATATTATATACTAACGAATGTTAAAAACTTCGTCCCGTGGGATCCAAAACAATTGCGTGGTTTAGTATGAAAACTTGTAAAAATTAAAACTATTTTAATTGTAGATCGTAGAATAAAGTATTTTAAACGTATTTAGTAAAAAAAGTAATGAATATCTTTGAGAATTACGAAAAATCAAGAAAAAATACTGAAAATGACGTGCCCACGAGGAGCAACGCCATCTAGCGACGAGTTATGTAACTTGTTTCGCTAGCGACTTGATAAAAGCGCCATCTAGTGAGTAATTTAAACACATAGATGCATAAGTAAATTTAGTTCTTTAAGTTATTGCAATAAGGTTCATATTGGTGTATAAGTGCCTTATTCATTTCCACATTACGAATTTTCACTTCTTCCGAGCGGAGGAGCTGCACGCAGGATTTTTTTATTCGTGTGTGTTTTTAAATTGATGGGTGTGTGTCAGCAAAAACCAACATTTGTGTCTACTGGCTCTATGTCCACTTGACAATGTCCGCCGGGAGTGCTGTGTGCTCGGGCGCATTCGGGCTTGTTCGGGGGAACTCGGGCGCGCTCGGCAACCTAACGGTCTTTAATGCGATGATACGACTCCATGCTTCTGTCGCTTAGTGAAACTTGTGGCATACTTATGTATGAGGCTCGGGAGGCTGTTGGCACTGATACCTTAATAGTGTTTAGCAGGCCGAGCGCTGTAGATTTTCTGAGTAGGTTTTTTTATGCAATATACAGGGTTATTTGTAATTCACTGACATCCTCTTAACCCTGAATTCCTATCACTCAAACGAATGTTTTTTGTTTTACCACTTTTTTAAAATGAAGCACTTTTTTCCCATACAAATACACCGAGTATCGTAAAAATAAGAGGTAGTCTAAAATTTTCAAAACGTTATTACACCAAAAATATTAAGTTATGACAAAAGCCGTAAAACAAAAAACATTTGTTTAAGTGGTAGGAGTTTAGGGTTAAAAGGGTGCTAGTGAATTACAAATAACCCTGTATTATGTAGGAGGAGGCATGCGCTGCAGTGGGACGTATACGTCCCGAACGCGGCGGGCGAAAACGACCACTCCCGAGCATTCCCGAACACACCATTCAGACGCCGCGGGCGGCGGGCCGCTGTCGGCCGCGTGCGGCGGGTGAAAGCGACCACGGCCTAAGATGAGGTCTACGATGGAGCACGCTTGCCTAGTAAATGCGCATTTGCCTTTAACTTGAAAACGGCCAGAATCACCATCAGCATCAGCATCCCAGCCTATTTACGTCCCACTGCAGGGCACAGGCCTCCTTTCAGAATGAGAGGGCTTGGGCCGTAGTTAAGTCCGCGCAGGGTTGTATAAATACTTGGCAAGTGAGATATACTAATTATGTTTAAGTAATTTTGTTATTATTATTTGCTTTTTATAATCTACAAATTATTTATTTACGCATTGTAGTCTTATGTAGCTATTAGTGTGCAGTTTATTTATTTATTTATCTATTTATACAGCTTTAAACGCCTCAGCATTATGCTGAGCCAGTGTCCGATTTGCAACCGCAATGACACATTCTATCTTTAGCTTTTGTGTTATCTTTTTGTTTTGTAAAATATTGATGATGGATGATGATGAAAATGTGTCTTGTGTTGTTGTAAATAAATGTATTTTCTTTCTTTCTTTCTAGTTCCCACGCCGGCCCAGTGCGGATTGGGAACTTCACATACACCATTGAATTTCTTCTCAAGTGTATGCAGGTTTCCTCATGATGTTTTCCTTCACCGTAAGGCTCATGGTGAATTTCAATCAAATAGGTATAATTTCGCACATAAATTCCGAAAAGCTCAAAGGTGCGAGCCGGGATTTGAACCCACGATCCTCTGCTGGAGATGCCGTAGCTCAAACCGCTAGGCCACCACGGCTACTATTTCCTACATATTACAGACAAACAAAAAGTCTACCTCCTTATTGCTATACTTCATTTAATTTAGAATTGAAAACCACAACATCATTATATTGCGGCTCGTCAACTATTTCTAACCTAGCAAATAGTACAGTACAATAGTCTGGGAGCCGCAAAATAAAATTGTTTTAATGTCACTTTATTTGCGTGTCGTCAATTGTTACTCTAGTACAAATTGTAAAGAGATTACAGTTCACGAGCCGCAATATAATGTTGTTGTGGTTTATGATTCTAAATTAAATTGAGTTTATAGTAAAGCATGGTTAGCCAGCTAAACGTTAAATAGCGCCGTGCAGCCTTCGTGAGCCTCTCGAGACGCGTCTAAGAGCCCTAAAAATGCTATTTCCTCAGCCGACCGGTAAACTGCGGTCTAATTTAGCTCAACTTAAAATAAAAGTGAGACCTGAAAGAGTTAAAAGAAAACTTGACTTTAATATTTACAAATTACATTTGAAATTTACCACGAGCTTTACTGTGAAAACGCTGCTGTGAACCTGCACACAGCTGCAAAGAAATTTGACGTGTGTGAAGTTCCCTATTCTGAGAGGAGGCTTGTGCCCTGCAGTGGGACGTATATAGGCTGGGATGATGAAACATGAAAAATGCTTTAGGGGCCTGGGAGCTAAGCATACAATACATACGCGCATGCACGCACGCTCGCATCGCACGTACGCACGACTCACGCACGCCCGCGCACACACACATACGCACACACGCTCGCTCTCTCTCTCTCTCTCACACACACACACACACACACACACACACACACACACACACGCACATACACACACGCATACACACATTCTAATGTTAATAGGATTTTAACCCTTTCAACGCCAACGACACATATAGATGTCACAAAGTACAGTGACAAAGTGATCTTGACACAATGACATAAGATTCAAAGCAGGTTTACGTTTTGTCGAGGCGTGGCGTTGAAAGGGTGCTCATAGGTACTCTCGCCCGTGAAGATGTTAATGGCGACTTTAAACTCGTGTTTGTTATTAATTGTCACAGTTTAGGTATAGGTCTCGAGGTGAGGAATTAAACCATAAAAAACAAGTCTAGACGTTTATTGGTACGCTAAAGCTGTGAACAAGCAAGAGACTAGAGGGTCGTAGGTTCTAAGCACTTGAGTGGGATACGCTTTTCCCGGACAGACACTGCCCTGGATTCAGGAGACCGTAGGATGCGCTGCGGGCGTTGCAGGTGGATCTCCAGAGACGCTGCTGATTTGCAGGGCTGAGACCAGGGTGCTTCAGGGCTCGGAGTGTGCTGGTGGTGTAGTGCCAAGAGGTGGAGACTGCAGTATCGATCGGCGGTTTAACCCCGACTTGGTTGCCCTGGAATTTGGTTAATGTCAGCAGGGGCCCATACAATTGCTCTGTCCACCGGCCCAACGTCCATAACGGTCCCTGACCATAGGTCCGAATTTAAACGCTGGCTGTGTGGCAGAGCAATCATACGGAATTTACAAAAGGAGAAAGATGAAGCTAAATGTAATACAAAAAATAAAATAATTTAGTGAAAACGAAAACTGTTTTTTTTTTAAATTTAAATTTGAACTAACTGAAACTGCCTAACGGTCTAAGAGGTTCAAACAGAATTTACAATTAAATGCAGACCGTTGGAGTTAGCTAGGTAAGAACAGGAGATAGTATTATAGTAAATTTAGAGATAGAAAGCTAGAAATAAACACATAAAATTAGACAAGGTGAATGTTGATATTTGCTTTTGGAGAGAACTTACCAATAACGGGCAGAGTATCCATAGGATTATTATGTAGTAGATGTACTGTTTTTTAGATAGCTGTGTTCAGATTCAAAATGTGCCGAATTTTTGGCGGCCCTGGGTTTTAAAGGCTTAATTAAGTCACGCCCCTCGAGATAACGCTAACCGTAATTTGTGTTATCTGTTTTGACAGTTCGTGCCACAGAGAAGACACTGCGCAACAAAACGATGTACTTAATTTATTTAGCTTTCCTCATTATTTAATTAATTAAATATTTAGGAAAGACAAGAGCTAATTAAATATTTAGGAAAGACAAGAGCTCAGATTTTGTCCGTATTTACTTAATTATATTAAATAAATACGCCCAAAAATCATAGCAGCGGTAAGTTTGATAATAGCGCCATCTAGTGCTCGCGGGGTGAGGCTCGTTGCATTGAATCGAACTAACTTCGCTAAGGATATCGGTAATTACGTCCAAAAACAAACCAAAGAATTATATTGTCCCAATTGCATTGTGACATAATATACGCTTACTTTGAAATATTAATGAGGGACGAAAACTTAAGCTTTACGCTAATTCTGTACCTTTGAAGTTTCTAAACACTCATGTTGATATAAGCTTCAACTAATTATAGTAGCCCTGAAGAAATTAGGATAGAGAAAATTAGAAAGCACGACTTAATGCCGTTATTTTCGTGTATACTCGAATTTCTCGACACCAAGTTGTAAACATAGTCGTAGTTCTGTCGTAAATCCATACTAATATTAAATTACGAAAGGGTAACTGTCTGTCTGTTGCCTCTTCACACTTAAACCGCTGAACCGATTTAGATAAAATTTGGCATAGAGATAATTTGAGCCCCGGAAGTTGTTATATCGGCTTAAATTCATATTTTCCTAAAAAAAACCGATGACAACTAAATAAATCAAATCGGTGCCGGACAGTTGGATGCCTTTTCTTGTTGATTGTTATATTTATATATATCCACATTATAATAATCGATACTAATTTAATAATTACGTAATTCTGTTAAGTAGTTTTAGGTGATTACGTTTAGATGATACTATTATTGGTGATTGCTTTGATGTGGACTTATATTTTAAATTAAATTACGTAATAATGTGCATGCAACATCTAACTTTTAAGACATTGCAATGCGTGGGTAGCCATGTAAGATACCTATTAAATGTATCCACCATCCCAATGTTACTATGTGACTCTATGCAATTTAAAATAATAATCAATCGCACATAATTTAATTAATATAGGACAGTCCATCCTATTCAAAATCATCTTTAGGATGCAGGTGGTGCTACGGCGCATCAGGGACAAATCAAATACCTATGAAAAACCCAAATCAGTCAAAATATCGGAATGAAAACCGGCCAAGTGCGAGTCGGACTCGCGCACGAAGGGTTCCGTAACTTTATCTAGAAAACGGCAAAAAAAATCGCGTTTGTTGTATGTTGTATGGGCCCCCCTTAAGTATTTATTTTAATTTAATTATTAATTTTTAAAGTGAATATATAACTAATATTCAGTGAATACTTCAAGCGTCTACCTGTTGCCGTTATCAATATCGAGCAAAAACGAGCAATGAATCACGTTTGTTGTATGGGAGCCCCCTTAAACATTTATTTTATTCTGTTTTTTAGCATTTGTTGTTATAGCGGCAACCTAAATGTGAAAATTTCTACTGTCTAGCTATCACGGTTCATGAAATACAGCCTGGTGACAGACGGCCAGACTGACGGACAGCAGAGTCTCAGTAATAGGGTCCCGTTTTTACCGTTTGGGTACGGAACCCTAAAAATTTACCTTTGTGCTATCCCAGAGTACGAGCTATCTGCATACCAAATGCCGTTTAAATTCGTTAACCCGTTCGTTAACACACGATGAATTTATGATTTAGTTCCAGCATCAAACAAGCCAATAAATGTGTGTTTGTCGTCGATTTATTTCGGTGTTATTCGAACGCGATCTCAACAATAGCGAAAGAAGTTTGCGACGCAAGCATAAGCAACCTTATTCTTATAACTAAGAAAAAGACGTCATCAAGCACAAAGGCCTGGACATAATGGGCTTAGTTCGCAAACGAGGGCTCAATCTTAATGAACATAACGTGTAAGGTCCATTACAGATAAAATCTTAAAGCATTTAACTGGCAGGAGAAGACAATGACCAACGTCCTCTGCCAGAAATTACAAGTGGTTACCTACAGTGAAGAAACTGGACCGCATGTCGTGGAAAAATGTATTTATCAATTACTAATTTATTCAATTAAATGTAAATGTATAGTCGACCAAGAAACTCCTTTGCCACCCTAAAGTTCAATGTCAGTTGTATGACTTAAGACATGAAAGGCTATTTTCACTAACAAGTCAATGTGACAATCAGCCTTATTGTTTTTATTCTGATGCAGGAACTGTCACAAAAAATGGTAAACCACTTACTTGGTCGACTATACTTAATAAAAAACTTTTCACAGTAACACGATGATTTTTTTGACAGATGTATGGAACACGACATTTGTAGCGAAGAGGTTCTACCTTGGTATGCGATTCAGTTTTGTTTAAAATACATTGTATAACCACCGGTCAAATGCTAGAACTAAGATTACATAACAGCTACAACAAAACTTATTCGACACGCGTTTGACAGCAGCTATATTCACCTCTGCTCTGAGCCGGCTCATCTCCTACGGTGTTAGTAGCAGTCACAGAGTACAATTCTGAGTGATAACTGTCAAAGAGAATAGAATCACCACGTGCTCACGGCAGCGGCGGGGAACTACTATGTATATTGTATGAAGTGACAATGCACTGATAGACGACGAGAATGAGTAGACTAGTGTAAGACGGAGTCGGAAACCTTTCTTTTGCAACGGCTCTGGGTTAAATGTGACTTCTTCCAAGTTTTGAAACTTAGATCTAAAGAAGCTGCGTGAGTAATGCTTAAGTGGGTGAATCAACATGTTCGTGTTGTTTAAAATAAAATAAAAATAAAAAATCATTTATTGCCACAACATAATTAGGTACAGGAATATCAAAACAGGAACAAAGACAAATGAAAATAACTAGCTACGTTCCGGCAATGAGTCCCAATCTCAGCAAGTGCTAGGACACATGGCAGCATGCCCCAGCGCTGATTTTCAGATTGACCCCTTTAGCGAAGGCTAGTTGTAACATACAATAATATAAAGTAGTATAATAAAATTAAAAAAAAAAAATTAAATAAAATAAATAAATAAAGAAGGAAACTAATTATTACAATTAAACTAAAAACAGGCATGGCCTGGTTATATGGCTTAAGTTAAGTACCCAGACAAAATATGTATAGTGTGTACGTGTGTCTCCATGTGGTGTAAGTGTGATAAGCGTATGGGTATGTGTATATGTGTTTACTCTGTCCCCGGTTGTCCAATTGACATCTTCATACTGTTTCAAAGAAAAATTCTTAGGTTGTCCGAGGGACAAAATTTGTGTAACCATAGCAATGGGTGGCACAAAAAAGGCGTTTCATCCAAGTGCGTTATTGACGTGAAGCCCGGGTGAATATTCGAGCGTTTTGACCGCGCGGTTATTCGTCATTACCATTCGACGATTATTATCACAACCGAAGGACAAATCGCGCAAAATTTCATCAAACTAGATTCAGCATCGGTACTGTCTTAAGTTTTCATAAAAAGTTAACCCTAAGCATCATCCATTTTAATAATTTCTGCTCAAATGGTAATGACAAAAAAAAACGCCGTAAAAACGCTGAATATTTACCCCCTCACAGAACACAGCGCAGGGCGTGCGTGTGACGCTGACGGAGCGTGCCCAGCGCGTTGCATAACACTGAATCATATAGGTACACTGTGCCGCGTTGCCAGTGTGTGGTAGCCTTAAATGTAGTCATGTCAATGAGTTGAGTTGATATTTATTACGTTAAATAAAATCCAAAGTTTTGTATCTACGGAATTTATTTAAGCATATTTAAAAAATAATAAAATTAAAAATAAATATTAGGGGACAATCTTACACAAATCGACCTAGTCCCAAACTGAGCAAAGCTTGTACTATGGGTACTAGACGACGATAAACATACTTATATAGATAAATAAATACATAAATACATAGAAAACATCCATAACTCAGGAACAAATATTCGTGCTCATCACACAAATAAATGCCCTTACCGGGATTCGAACCCAGGACCTCTTGCTTCGTAGGCAGGGTCACTACCAACTAGGCTGAAGCGGTCGTTAAGTTTAAAGTTCCTTATTCACTGAATAATTTGTACTTCACGTAGTACATCCGGCAGCTATTCTTACAAATTATTTGTTCTTTACAAAGTACGCCAGGACTCTGGAGAATAGAAATAGGTCTACATGACGCCTCCGTTTGGCTTAATGCTCTAAGAGTAAAACCTGTCATTTTTTCCACCCCCTCATTAGGGTGCACCTTATCTTTTATCGCTAGATCCTTTATGAGCGACCGCTTTGTCTGCCGCAAATGAGAAGTTTTGGGTTACTCTGTCTAAATATATATCGGTTTTTGTTAGGTTATTGGCAAATGAATTTCCGGATCTTTTGTGCAGTTTTCCTAACGAGGAAGCAAAGTCAACATTACATGTGAATGGGGTAAAGAATGTTCATAAAGAGGAAAATGGATACTTTAAATTGTTTAAAGCAGAGCAGCTGCGCCGTCGAATTGTTTATACGCCGAGTTCTTTGTGATTTCCATTAGGTAACTTTAAGAGAGGCTTTCTCAGGTCTAATAAAACAAAATATCTCTAAGACACTAGTATTCTAGCTCGTACCATTTGAAAGACAATTAATTAACTAACTATTTAATAAGTAATGCATGATTACCGCTTCCGAATTTAATGACCTAGTATTTTCTTTTTACATTTCGTTAATAACAAGGTTCGAGACGTGAGTTTGTAACATTATTTTCTTTGTCTTTGATGTCTCACATCAATGTCATGTCGTCATGCCACTTATTATAGAGCAACCTACTGGAAAGTGACAGTTTTTATAAAACAAAATATTTATTTATAGTTATTAATAGTTTGTTTATTGTTTATACTTTTTAATAGTTATTAATAATTATTAATAGTTTGGGAAATATTTGACTACATATTTGTAAAAAAAATATTTCGAAAAATTCCGCAGTGCAAGACATCCTAATGATAAATAAGCAACGTTGCCAATATTAATAACTTCAACTTCAACTTATTTTAATTGTGACAACCGGAATCTTATTGACTGCGACACAAGTTTAAAACTTCACGTTCAAACTTTTAGACAGTGCGATGCCAGCTTGTTCTATGGCCTCATTATCTTGAAGATTGAATTTATTAATAGGTATTTTCTGTTTGAAAAAAATGAGAGTTACAAATTGCCGATTAGGCTTCCAGTTCACGATTTTTTTTATGTTAGAGAGGCCAGACAAACGTACAAACGTAACGTAAAAAACTTCTGAGGTGTCATACAATGCGATGATTAAATATTGTTGCGATGTCGCGACGCAACACAACGCAACGCAACACAACGCAGCGCACCAGTGGAGCGTCACCCTAAGAGGACGAAATACTGTCCGGACTGACGAAATAAGATTCTTCAGCACATTCAGCAGATATTTCTTAAATTCTCTTTTCTTTTTCTCTTATTATTAAATTTTGTGGGTAGTTCAGTATTGGCCTTCAACTACAAAATTCAATTTTCGAATGTCGTATCGTGCCGTTCCATTTAATAAAAAAAATAAATAATTAAATATTAGAATAGAATAGAATAGAATAGAATAGAATTTTATTAACACTCTTAGAAACAAGAAAGATACAATATTATTTTCTACATTGAACCTATAACTAAGCGTGTTAAATGGATTAGGGGACAATCTTACACAAATCAACCTAGTCCCAAACTAAGCAAAGCTTGTACTATGGGTACTGGACGACGATAAACATACTTATATAAATAGATAAATAAATACTTAAATACAAAGAAAACATCCATGACTCAGGAACAAATTTATATTCGTGCTCATCACACAAATGAATGCCCTTACCGGGATTCGAACCCAGGACCTCTTGCTTCGTAGGCTAGGTAGGTAGGTAGGCTAAAGCGGTCGTCAATAGTATTAAACAGTAGAGTGGAAGTGATGGCACGATACGAACTTCCAATTTTAAATTTTGCAGTAGCCTTCTGGTGTCCACGCTAGCCTACGTCCGAGCTGTTTAATATCTGTACGTAATATCGGCCATCTTGGAGCACCGGGAAATAGGGTTGTCAGGCACAGGTTGGCAGGCCGCCAGGCGATAAGGAATTCAAACATTTATTTAGCAGTTTAGTTCAAGTGCGCGCAATGCACTCTGAGGAGGTCCTTTCTCAGGTGCTTTATGGTACCGGAGAGATAATATATATTATTAGTATTAATTCAATCCTGATCATGAATATGATCAAAATTCACGATTCATCCTTACAAACTTTATCATCATCATCCCAGCCTATAGGTATACGTCCCAGTGCAAGCCACAGACCTCTTCTTAGAATGAGAGGACTTGGGCCGTAGTTACCACGCGGTCCCAGTGTGGATTGGGAACTTCATACACACCATTGAATATCTTCTCAGGTGTGTACAGGTTTCCTTACGATGTTATCCTTCACCGTAAAGCTCATGTTAAAGTTCAAAATTTCGCACATAAATTTTGAAAAACTCAGAGGTGCGAACCTGGGCTCGAACCTATGACCCTGAGCTTGAGAGACGATAGGTCAAATCACTAGGCTACCCAAGCTCAACTATTATTAAACACAATAATTTCATAGCCTATTATAAAAAGCCAAGTTTGCAAGCTACGTCTTAAGGGTGGTCTCTTCGTTAAAATTTGTAGTCGTAATCTCTGTAATTTAGTGAAATTTTAGAGTGCTGACGGTAGCGATAGTTTTCATTTTAGATTTTTCATTTCAGAAAGGTTGGAAGTTTTTGAGATGTGGGTTGTACAGAAGAATGTTAAAGATATCACGGACGGATCGAGTAAGACAGTACTGCAGAGAATGAATAAAAACTTAGAAGTGATTCGTATTATAACTAATATTCTGTGCCCTGCACTGGGCGTATGAAGGTTGAAATGATGATGGGATAACAATTAAGAAATAATAGTATTTACGTAATGGCACTTAAAATTTTCAATAATATTCCTGACATATTTAAGGCCTATGATGATTTGAAATTCAAAAATGCTCGCAATAATTGGCTATTAACAAAAATGTTTTACTGTACTTTAGATTTTTTAAACAATAAGTTTAAAGTTTTAATTTTTATTTTTTATTTAAATTCCAAATTGACATTTGTTTCATAATTGTTTTTGAATTACGTATCGACATTGCTCGGTGTTTATAATATTTTTAATTTTCTATTTTGTTAATTTAAGTTACTGTCTGACATTTTCGATTTTATAATATTGTACACAATAAGTTTGGTAGACTATGGTATAGATCTTAATTTTTATTGTACCACCTAATATTTTGACCTATAGTCTGACAATAAAGTTCTTGTATTCTTGTATTCTTCTAACACACGTTTTGCTATTTTTTTTCAAAGCTTATGATCAAGTATGATTGCCATAGCACTTCAACTTCTTTAGAATACATTATACATATTATAGGTATAGCCATAGGGCATGTAAATACAGGAATGTGTGCTTCAAATTCTTGACAAGGTATGGCGTGCGTATTGTCCATTGTAAAATGAGTATATCTATCATGGTGACTTTTTCCTAACTTTCTAGAGTAAAACAGGTTCTATATTGGTTGAAATCTTTCTACATCATCGGACCTTAGAGAAGTAAATTCTATACTTCCCACAATCATGATACTACAAAAATCATTTTAATTTTCTTTTTAGTTATTTTTTTTTTGATTTTTTTCCGACCGGTTTTTTTCGGCCATGGCGACCACTTCTTTTTAGTTATAGTATGAATTTAATTACATGACACTACAGGAGACCAAAGAGCTGGCAGCTACCTCGCACAACGTATCAGCATTGCTATACAGCGAGGTAATGCTGCCAGTGTCTTTGTGACACTACAGGAGACCAAAGAGCTGGCAGCTACCTCGCACAACGCATCAGCATTGCTATACAGCGAGGTAATGCTGCCAGTGTCTTTGTGACACTACAGGAGACCAAAGAGCTGGCAGCTACCTCGCACAACGCATCAGCATTGCTATACAGCGAGGTAATGCTGCCAGTGTCTTTGTGACACTACAGGAGACCAAAGAGCTGGCAGCTACCTCGCACAACGCATCAGCATTGCTATACAGCGAGGTAATGCTGCCAGTGTCTTTGTGACACTACAGGAGACCAAAGAGCTGGCAGCTACCTCGCACAACGCATCAGCATTGCTATACAGCGAGGTAATGCTGCCAGTGTCTTTGTGACACTACAGGAGACCAAAGAGCTGGCAGCTACCTCGCACAACGCATCAGCATTGCTATACAGCGAGGTAATGCTGCCAGTGTCTTTGTGACACTACAGGAGACCAAAGAGCTGGCAGCTACCTCGCACAACGCATCAGCATTGCTATACAGCGAGGTAATGCTGCCAGTGTCTTTGTGACACTACAGGAGACCAAAGAGCTGGCAGCTACCTCGCACAACGCATCAGCATTGCTATACAGCGAGGTAATGCTGCCAGTGTCTTTGTGACACTACAGGAGACCAAAGAGCTGGCAGCTACCTCGCACAACGTATCAGCATTGCTATACAGCGAGGTAATGCTGCCAGTGTCTTTGGGTCCATGCCGCGGGGGGAACCTTTTGTTAATTTTATTTAGTTTTAGTTTAAGTTAGTTTTATTTTATTTTATTTATAGTTATAGTATTAATTTATTATTGTTTTTTTTTCTTAATATTTGTATGTGTTTAATAATAATAAATATTTAAATTACATTATTTTAATTACATTTTAAGTAAGTAAGATTTTCGATTGACATTTTCGATCTGTCAGACCGTGTCAGACTGATAAGGGATAAAAGTATAACGGGACTAAGAAAATGAGTGAGTATGAGTGTGAATATGAGTTAAATTTTAGTTTCAATGTCCACTCCATAGTTTTCTTTCATCTTACCATGCGATGAAAAATCCGAGCCTTGGTTATAAGACATTGCGACGCATCTGCAAAACCCCTCTGCTGCTGCAAGCGTCTATATCCAACCGTAATCAATGATTACTAATCACCTTCCACTTACTTACTAATCACTACATAGTATAAAACAAAGTCGCTTCCCGCTGTCTGTCTGTTCCTATGTATGCTTAGATCTTTAAAACTACGCAACGGTTTTGGATGCGGGTTTTTTTAATAGATTGAGTGATCCAAGAGGAAAGTTTATATGTATAATACATGTAGATATATTTAGTATCGGCATTGCACCCGTGCAAAGTCGGGGCGGGTCGCTAGTAACAAGATAAATAATGTAAACAAATTTTCCAGTCATGCTATTTATTATCAGTTAAAATTACGCCAAACACAGTTTTGTTAAAAGACAGAATTCTGCTAAATTTACTAGGTAATTTAAAGGATCACTTTAAATCTCAAAATCATAACGGTTTAAAATCCCTAAAGAGTAAAGGCTGTTACGTCTTTCCAGTGCTGTCCACCGACCGTTTATATAATCAGTTCATTAGCTCCAATATTTCAAACGTAGCGATTAACGTAAATTTGGATTATAATTAAAATCTAACTAACGTTGAGTCGAGTACAAATTGAACATCCCTCGGGTATTTGAAGCTGAACGCTGGTTGAACAACTATGGCTTTTTCAGTATTTTATAGTATTTTGTCAGCTGGTCATTTTTGTAGATCATAGTTTCTAAATGTTCAGCCTACCCATTTCAAAAGAGAGTGGTATCGACTTTCGATGTGAAAATTCCTGCTTTGCAACTAAATTAAAATAAGTGCAATCGTATTTAGTTTAATTGGAAGTAAATATTAATTTATTTTTTGTATCTACATACTTAATATAAAAATGTAAAGTCCAAAATACAATAAAAAAACAATAAATACAATCTATAGGCAATATATAAAAATCTCGTATCACGGTGTTTGTTATCGAACTCCTTCGAAACGACTTGACCGATATTTATGAAATTGTTTTTTTGTCTATAATTGGTAGGTTACTACTTGCTTTAGGTTAATACTTTAGGTCGTAGGCAATTTTTATTCTTCGCTGACGGAGTCGCGGGCAATATAAATAAAATACGATAAAAACATAAATTTTTAAAAGGTAGGTGCGGGGGGGGGTGTAGGGGGTAGCTTTGAAACCTCCCTCCCTCCACACTCTAGCTGCGCTCCCGTCAGTCGGCCGACGGCAACCGTAGGAAGCGCATGTGCGTTCTTTGAATGTGAAAATGGGCATGATTTTAACAACGGCATGTAATTGAGTAGGAAATATAAAGAAATAACTTATAAAGATAGATATATTTTTTTACCTTGTTCTGTTGTGATGTATCGCAGTCATCCAGTATCTTCGCCTATTCCAGCGCCTTTTGATAACTTTTTTTTCACGTATCAGCAAATAATTATAATAAGCCACAGCGCATAAAGCTGCGGCGACAGAAGTTTCGAACATGCCCATCTTGGATGAAAGTCCAACTACCTACAACTGCGCAAGACAAGAATGTAGTGGGTCGCTCTCGGCTTCGCCCGATCTCGGGAAATATCTCTACAAAAACAGTCTCGTGTAGTTTTGTCGAGAATGTGGAGCGGGCTTAAGTCTCCCCTCCTCTCTCCCCGCTACTTCCAGAGTATTTTAAAACCATATTATTATTGTCTTTTTATTTTTTTCCTACATAAATTTCGATCACTCAAAGACTCAAAGTTGTTAGCCTAGCCCGGGTTCGAATCCGCAACCCTCTACTTGAGAGGCCATAGGTTGAACCCGCGTTAAACCATTAGGCGACCTCGGTTTTTATTAGACTGAATTGTCTTTAAATGAAACGGAATTCTCTTTAAAACCAATTATCTAGCACATAAATTGGTAGCTTGAATTCCGCTAAGATTGCGGCCAAGTCACACTGGATTAGTTCCGTGCTTTCATGCCCAATCAAGCTGCAATAGACCAAAGTTACTTTGGGCCAATGGCGTTCATTTACCAATCAACCAGTGTAACATGATATATGGTAAGTTATATATACATATATAACTCTTGAGTTTGGCTCTAATATTACAGATACATAAATAAATAAATAAATATTAGGGGACAATCTTACACAAACCCAATCTTGTCCCAAACTAAGCAAAGCTTGTACTATGGGTACTAGACGACGATGATAAACATACTTATATAGATAAATAAATACTTAAATACATATAGAAAACATCCATAACTCAGGAACAAATATTTGTGCTCATCACACAAAGGTTGACTGGTAGAGATCCCTTAAAGGGATAAGTTCGCCTTTGTACATGCATTTCAACGGTTGTCTATATTTTTATTTATTTTTTTCCTTATTTTGTACATTAAAGAGTTTACATACATACATACATACAAATAAATGCCCTTACCGGGATTCGAACCCAGGACCTCTTGCTTCGTAGGCAGGGTCACTACCAACTAGGCTAAGGCGGTCGTTAAACATTATTATAGCGGCGTGTTTTTAGGGTTCTATACGCAAAGGGTGTCAAAGCTACCCTATTACTGTCTGTCCGTCTGTCAGTCACAGGGCTCTATAACTTGAACCGTAAACCGTAATAGCTAAACAATTTTTCACCTGTTATGTATTACTGTTGTCGCTATAAAAACCAATACAAAAATTAAAACTTAAAAATTAAATTGGGTCGTTAAAAATTAAAATGAGTTGTCTAAGTAGACTCTTGAAATTTTCACAGAAAAACAGATATAATTATAATAAATTAATAGCTAAAATAAAGGATTTGTCACACTGAATGCGTTCTGCGGTCGCGGTCAGGTCAAATTGACCGCTGCCCGCATTATGTATGAACAACAATTCATACGTAATGCGGGCAGCGGTCAATTTGACCTGACCGCGACCGCATAACGCATTCAGTGTGACAAAATATCCTTAAATAACAAAAATAAATTGTGTCGAGATACGAAACTTAATACAGAAATTATTATTATTTCAAGTCAGTGTTTTTGTTACCATTTATTTAACATTTTTTTGATCAGCCTGTGTTAAATACAGTAAAATAATGTAGGTACTGTACTGAACTCGTTATATAGGTATTATTTTTTTTTGAAAAAGTTTCAATAACAAACCTTGTTTAATGACACCGGTCGATAAAAAAAGAAAAAAAAGGGATTGACAGGAGGGATGTCAGGGATAAAACCGAGAAAATTAATAAGAGAATCAAAAGATATTATTATAATCTTTAGAATTTGATCCGCGATTGTGTGAGTGAAGTGTCGTGTGGTGTGTGTGTGTATTTTCCAACAGTTATTTCCTCATACTTTCCACAAACGCGGCGACTTGAAATGACTAAGAATTACGGCGTAGGGAGTTACAACAACGAAAGCTTTATAAACAACAGTCGATTTATTTACCAATCATCATATAGCGAGACCGTATAAAGCTGAAGGAAAGGCTTCGCCTAATCAAAGATAGCTATATTTGGTTTCCAAGAAAGCAACATCGAGAACTGTCAACTTGATGTCTAATACATACGAGTGAAGTTATAATAATAACAAACTTGTGATAATGTGTTTGGGATTAAAATGACTATAACTCAGTGTCTATTGAATCGGGAGTGTTCTAATAATGAGAATTGTGTAGAGAATTAAATGGTGTATCAGTGTGAAGTACTGCCGTGAGTCAAAAATGATATTTCGCAGGATAATTTAACTATTTTCAGAAATAGCGGGAGCCTAGAGGCGCGTGATGTCAGCTGTCATGTGGAGTAGAAGAATAGAAGTCAGGAGTCTACGTCAAGGGTTGATGGAGTGAAGATCGAAAGGAATCATTTGACGCGTAAGTCAAAATACTGATGTCTTATTGGGGAACTATGGGGAATTTAGATAATGGAGTAGTGATGAATTACATACAAATATGACAGGGATCAAAGTGACGACTGGAAATTCAACAATAATTTATATCTTAAACCAAAGTATAATGGACTTATTTCCAGTATATTATTATATCCATCATACGTCAGATATTGAGACTATTGGACCAATATAATTGACATCGCAGGAATATATGATCTACGAAACCTCCTGAACCATATCAGGATTGAATAATGATCTTGATGCAATACTAATATATAATTTGTTTGGCATGGATATCCATTCATTGGATATGACGACGGGTTCCTGATTGGAGTTCTGCTGAGAACTGCGAGATGCAGTAAGCTGTGAGGAGAGCTGCTGGAGTATGGAGATGCAGACTTCGGGGCTGTATGCTGGGAACGCGATGCGTTTGGATCATAATCTTAGCTAAGTGTCTTTATAATTTTATTCAACGGGGTAGTGTAAACTTATAGTATATTTTAATCAAACGCGATCTTAACTTAAACCTACCGGGTTTGACTCTCGCGGCTAAACATTTATTGAAATCATACATATAGAACAAAACTACATAGTAAGATAGATGTTTAGGTCAACGGAATTTAAGGTTCAATTTTAAACAAGATTTTGATGACTGACAGTTAATGTCAAGATGAGTAATAGGGTTCTATTTAGCTAATACAAATAAACATGACAATAGGTTTAAATATTTAAATTTTAGAACAGGCCAATTGAATCTTTGTTTAAATAAATTAGAATGTCTATTGGCATTTGATATCGAGAAACCACTTTGGGTTGAGCTATACAATGTTTTGAATTGATTTTATTTTTATTGTCTTTTCTCTTGGAATTATTATTTAAATTTAAATCTTTTTTCAAATCCGAAAGGAATTATCTTCGATAATTGACAGTGGATCTGAACAATATTCTGACTGAGAACCTTGAGCGTTTATGTTGTCATACCTTCGTCTTGAAGTAATATTTGAAGTGAATATTAACTGAGCTACTGAAGACCTTGTCTTGGAATAATAGTTGAATTGAATATTATCTGAATAACCGGAGGTCTTGTAACCTACTGGGGAACCTATCTTCGATAATACTACAGAGTATTTAAACAGTGAAACAGTTGTATCTTCTAGGTAAGAACTCCCAGTATAATTTTAATAGGGTTTATTACTATTTAACCTGATGTTTTACTATGAATGTATTTTTGGGAAGTAATTGATCAATTACTGATAGAAATGGATAAACGACCATATCATTACTGTTTATCACCCTTGTTGTGTTACTATACAAGTCCATTTAGACTTATGGTGTATTGTGTTATCTATTTTATTTGCTCCAGTGAAAGAATACTATTTTTCAAAATTCATCCCCTGATTTTGGTATAAAATCTGTTAACGTATTAGAACCTAGAATGGGGTTTCATAATACTTGAGACTAAATTAAATCACCAATACTTACCAGTCCTCAATATTACCCTTGGATTTAGTCAGACCAGTATTTTTTTTTTTTTTTTTTAGTAGCCCGTAGGGATCCCACTGCTGGGCAAGGGCCTCTCCCAAACATTTGGGAGGAATTGCCATAATCGCCACGCTTGGCAGGCGGGTTGGCGATCGCAGTAAGATGTCAAACGGTTCAGAGACGCTGCTGCCCGTCTTCTGTGTTCCTTTATTTCCCACACTTCTATCCGTACTATTACTCTGAGAGTGGGGAAGTGACAATACTGGTAGGCACAAATGCCAGTATAGTTACGACCGACCAAGTGAAATGGTCCTGATAGCACGCAGTTACACCATCACGTACCATAGTACAGACGATACAGTTGCGATGGCTAGGCTAAGCAACGGTTGATGTGAAGCTTTCATTATGCGGTCTGTAGATTATCAAAATTATTATTTGGGTGCGAGGATTGGCGATATACGTATGGTCTCCAGGGGTCAATTCTGCCTCTGGCGTGCTGAAGGTTGCCCCCTAGTGTTCGGTCTGACCAATCGGCACGTAGTGATTATGCGTAATCCAACGGGGTGTCTACTTACTCGCTCGGCAATAGGTGTCGTTAGTGAGGTTGCGGCTAAGGATAAAACGTCCCTAGAGGCGATCCGTGCAGAATTGGGTGTCTTAGGGAGGTACGTGGGGGGAGGCCAATTACTCGATCTGGGTTGTAGACCAGGTAATGGAGCGTCCTTCAGCTTACTCATACATTAATCGAAGTACCTTCTTATTATACTAGAGTCTAAGGGGGGAACAGAAGTAGCCTCAAGTGAGTAGGGTAGTTACTCCGTGTAAATTTTAGGAGTAATAAAATCCTACCACAGGGGTAACTACATCCTTGTTTGTCCTCTTATTCATTTGGTGACTGATACATACGATCTATAGACGGGCGACATAGTTTGTTCTTCCCTCTTGAAATGGTCGTGGTAGGCTCGAGGAAAAGTGACCAGTATGGTGACGAACTTTACTGGAGAGAGCGGGGAGAGGGCTCCTCCTTTACGAGTATAAGACCATAGTTCTATATAATGTCTTCTAGGGCAAATAAATAATACTAATTATTAAACCTTTGTCCATTTCTGTCTGAGGATTTATATTTAAGAATTTATACATATATTCGCTATAATCTATCTATTTACATGAGTATGTAAAGTCTAATAGTTCACCTAGTTGTGAACCCCGGTCACTAGTGTTATTTTAAAAGGACATCACAATGTAGGAAATTATATAATAAATAGACGATCACGCCAAAATAAATAAATATTATCGGAGCCTAAGGCTTAGCACAGTACCCTTTCTCACCAGAAGCTCCAGAGCTCCAAGGCGGTGGACGCGACAAAGTTGGACGTCCCCCGGGTATTAGAAAAGTCCAAACTTCCGACGGAAATCTGCGGAAAATTGGCTACAGAGAGCAGAACCCGCGCCCTGCATGCCAATCGAACGCGATTGAAAATATCGATTTTACTGCAAACTTGCCTAATTAAATAAGAGGCAAAGAAGGTCAACATGTGACCTTAATAATAGTACATTATTCTCGTGGCCTGGAAGTAGGCAATTGCTGGCTGAGTATGAGTATTAAACGGACGAGCTTCAGAGTCCGTTTAACTAATACGAAGCCAGCAATTGCTATTCCAGCCGAGACTAATATAAAGCTTTTCTCAAAAATGGTGAAGGAAAAAAAAATAGAATAAACTTTTATTAACTTAAATATGTACAAAGAATTGCAAATCACTTAAAATGAAATGTCATTAAACCCTTTCCCGCCTTTATTCATTAAAAAAAAACTGCAGGTGTATTTTTCTACCGAAAACACCACAAGCTGTTTCAAACACAATAAAAAAAGTCTGGAGTTCCAACAAAACAACTGATACCGGTCATTTGAGATGGCTGTATACGAATAGTGCCAACTTATTACCATGGCCGTTTTAACTTTTTAAAAAGTTTGAGACTCGACAATAATGGAATTTGTATACGACATTGTTGTCGAGTTTATCGAGCCTGCAATGTTTTTAATTTTTTAATTTTTTTACTGACCATAAACTATGCACTTCACGTTCTGATATGTAAAGAATAATGCCAGCTTTTACGGATATTTTTGAGTAAATAATTATAAAGTACTGGGTTTATTCTGCACGGCTGCCCCATTTCAAAACATAGTAAGGGACATTGAGCAAATTTTACAGGAGAGCAATTTTACATTTTGCACCTCTGAGTTTTTCCAAATTAATGTGCGAAATTACATTTGAAATTTATCATGAGCTTTACGGTGAAGGAAAACATCGTGAGGAAACATGCATATACACTCGCAAAGAAATTCAATAGTGTGTGTGAAGTTCCCAATACGCACCGGGCGCGCGTGGGAACTATGGCGCAAGCCCTTTCATCCTGATACCTGATTTACACTCTCGCCTCGTCACCTCGCCTCGCGCCTCGCCTCGTCGTCTCGCTCCGGACGCGAGCCTCAAAATCAAGCCAAATCACGAGACGAGGCGCGAGGCGCGCCTGTTCACACTCTCGTCTCGTGGCTCGTCCCGCAGTTCGTCTCGCCACTCGTACGCGAGTGTAAACCAGGTATGAGAGGAGGCCTGTGCCCTGCAGTAGGATGTATATAATGTATAGGGTGGGGTACTGAGGTTTTCAAGATTTGGTCAAAACCGACAAATAAATACCTTAATAAAGTTTGCAAAAACTACTTAATTATTTTTGTTCTGCGCCAATCGAAAATGTAAGTTTAGTTCCACGTTTCGGAATGCTCAATGCAGTGAACATTTTCCCCTGCATTTCTCAGTGCCTAATGCATCAACGAGATTCCGCCTGGAGCTTTCGTTTTGTTTTTCACCGGACGTGGCCTCGGGAGGCGGCAGGAAAATGACTACAGTTGCATACTAACTTCCAGACAGGGCAACGAACTTAATTCGTGATTAAAATGCTTAAAGTTTAACGGATGAGCACTCTACTCAGCAAAAAGAACAACAAATGCTCGTTCGTTAAAGTTCGCTGCTTTGAAGCATGCAATTTGTAATGGAATTGACAAACAGTGTTCTCTGAAAATAGAGGGCGCCGAATAGTTTAGATGTAGGTATAATAAGTTAATATGAAATACAATTAAAAGGAAAAGAAGTGCAAAAGCCGGTCGACACCACTGGAGACCAAAGGGCTGGCAGCTATCTCTCTCAACGAATTGCCATTCTTGGCCATCGCTATTTAACTAGGGAATGCTGCCAGCCTTTTGGGTACGATGACACTGTGTGTGTGTGTGTGTGTGTGTGTGTACGATGATGACATGATGGCCTCCGCCTTTATTAGACTTACCCCCTGTTTCACCATCCATTGATCAAATTTATTTGACGGATAAATGTGATGCCGTCTCCGTCTATTCGAACAAAACAAACAGAGACGGCATCACATTTATCACGTTGGGCAGCCAAATATGTAGCGACAGGCAGGGGTAAGGTGCGTAAGTAAAAGGCCCTCTACACGGTCGGGACCAACCGCCAACCATCGTGTCCTTGGTCGGGTTGATTTAAAAATGGACAGTGTAGAAGTCGGTTGACCCGACCGATATTTGGTTGATGTCAACGGCCTTGGTCGCGAGCGCATTGTCCGTGGTCGGCCCCAACCGTATGGAACGCTGTCGGCCGACGCGAGCGACACGACGGTCGGCGGTTGGTCCCGACCGTGTGGAAGGGGTTTAAGTTAGTAAGTTGTAAGCGTTAAACAAAAGCGTGTCCGTTCGCCTGCTCGCGCTAAAACCCCTTCTAAGTAAGTAAGTAAGTAATATTCACAGAATATTTCAGTTATATATTCACTTTAAAAAGAAATAATTAAATTAAAATAAAACAAAATACAACAAATGTGATTTTTTTGCCGTTTTTTAGATAATGGTAGCGAACCCTTCGTGCGCGAGTCCGACTTGCACTTGGCCGGGTTTAAGTTAGATATTTAGTTTATAGTTAAGTTTTATTCATTGGTATTGTTCTTTAATACCTATTTGTATTCTATGAATAAATGTATAATCCAATGGTTCAAAGAAAAAAATAATGTGAGCGGGAAAGAGCGCGTGTGAGTGTGTCAAATAGGTGTCAATTACGCCAAGAAAGCTACATTCAGCAATGTGGCTAGCCGCAGAGCTGTTTCTATGTTTTAACTAATGTTTTAACGTGATTTCCAGGACTCCACGTCACCACGTGTCAGGCGTTGCCTAGTGTGTGACTAACGGCAAACATTTTTGTAAACGATACGTTCTTTTAATAAACTAAGTATTTTTTTTATTTACTTTCAATAAATACAGGTCCAAATCTCACGTACTTTATGAAGAAGGTTTTTCTGACCTACTATTATTGTGTTATACGATGGGTGCTGCGCGGAGCGACCGTCACAACTCAATTGGGGCGAAAATAAATGTTTGAAGTTGTATGGAACGGCTTTAATAACACAAATACAAGGAACCATGGGGTAAACTCGGATGCATACACATTTTTTTACTTAATAGGATTAATTTTTCAACTCTGACAGGTATTTTGATTTAATAGAGAAATTTCACATTTTACGCATTATCATATTTCATAGCGGTTATTGATTCAAAGGGAGTTGAAATTAAAGTGTGTATTTTGGAACTGTGTGATACTATTAGAAGGTCAGATCGTAATACTGTTAATATAGTAAAATTATTTATAATAGTTGCTACATGCTTATTGTTCATAGAAAAATAATATGATATTTCCATGGACAAAGTTCTCAGTAGATACTATATTCATTCTTTATTTTAGCTTCAGTGGAATAAAACAAAAATAGTGCGTCTGTTGCCTGAAAAGACATTATTCTGAAATATAATTTTTATTCGGTTTTCCCCCGATCCGAAATTATTCCAGATTACGAAAAGTTTTGTATTAAAGTGCCGATATTATTACATACTTGCTTGAACCGCAAAATATAAAAGAATCTTTTCTCTTCAATATTAGCAGAGTAAATTAAATTTTTATGCACAGATAACTTGCTTTGTCCTTTGATAAAGCCATTTCCATCTACATTAGTTATTTAGTAAACATACTTCATAAGCATCTGACGAGCTCGAACGAGTTAACTTGGAACTTTAACTACATTGTGTAGTTACTTTGTCTTCATTAACTTAACTTTGTTCGTCTAAATGTTATCATGACGTGAATGAACTCAAGCTAATTAAGCGCAGCTACATTAGAGAACGTACCTGTTGAAGTTTTTACTCAAATTAACAGCTAATGGCAATGGCTCAAACCTGGGGGCTAATACGACATTCGATGTTCGTATCGTACGGTCTGTTTCACTCACTTATTAAATAATGTTAGCGTGTGTAGGACGGCACGAGTTCGATTTCGTATTATAAGGCCTGGGGGGTTTCTACGAAATTCGAAGTTCGTATAGTGCCGTATCTTTCAATCTTCTGTTTAATACTATCAGTATGAACGGAACGATACGAAGTTGGAAAATCGAAGTTCGTATTATAAGGCCTAGGGTGTCTGTGAGTTAATGTCACAGACGCTGATTGAGCTGAGGCATACTTATGTAAGTTCGGTGACAATGCAAAATTATGGTACCGTTGAGCTGATCTGATTATGGAGCTGGAATGTGGCCATAAGAACTCTTGCTTGAGCTTTGTCTCATTCGATTCGTCTTCACGAGTACTTTGGCAACCAGGGCCAAAAGGTACAGTCAACAAGAAAAACTTGTATTAATAAATAGTACCTGGGCGACCGAGCTCCGCTCGGCCTAAATCTCAGTACCAAGCGTTTTCTCAGTGATAAGACCAAGCTAGATCAATTTTTCATCCCCGAAAACCCCCACATACCAAATTTCATCGAAATCGTTGGAGCCGTTTCTGAGATCCTGATTATATATAAAATGCCCCTTTAATCTCATTGGCTCATTTGAATCTGCCTACGCGCTTACGATACGTAGTAGTAGTACGTAGGAGGTAGTAAGTTATTGCTTCTGGTAAGGTCATGAACTTAAATAGTGACGTGCGTAATCTCAGTCGATATTTTAATTTACTATTAAAAATATTTATTTTTCCGACATTGAAAACATACCTATGGAATAAAAAAAAAAACTAATTTAGTTCTTTACTGGAGTACTTCCATACCCTTCAGTTACTACGGGTAATTTTGTAACACCCTGTATATATATATAATTGCTCGTAAGAATTGCTTGTTTAAAGGTATTAGATAGATAGATCTATAGATAGATTTGTGAAAACAACTTATATATTTTCCCCAGACCTGGTATTGATCTTTCGCCACCCAGGTTATCGTTGAATTTTGGGACATTCTGATAGGCTGGAAAATGATGTCAAACATTGGGACATTTTAAATTATTGTTCAAGTAAAGTGAAAAAACATACGGAACAAGACGTCAATTAGGTAAGAGCCTAGCGCAAGTATCTATGATTAATTTTGTTTAACCCAGCAAAACTGGGTCGGGCAACATGAAAAAACAAGTAAGGACGGTTTAGCAGTGCGCGGGAAAATTCCGGTATATTTTTGCGGGGAAGCTGAAAAAAATATGTTAGAGGCTGATTTTTATTTACTAAAGATGCTAAAATTTGTGTTACCTAAAACTGATGAAAAATTAACATGTATTTTACATACTATAGAATTGACGATGTCAATGGAAGACGAAAAAACACAGTCAAAATAAATTAAAATACTTTAGGAGTCATTTACAGTTTTTTCATCATCATCAATTTCATACTAAATACAAACTGAAACATGGATGCATAGAAAAAACTCAAGAAAAAAGACCAGCGCTGAGAATCGAACCCAGGTTCTCAGCATTCCGTGCCGCGTGCCATAACCTCTACACCACCACTGGTTAGGAGTTAAGACACAAATTTTTCCCATACATCGCACATCTCAGTTCGTTAACTAATCACATTTAAGCCGTGATACAGCGCCATCTATGTTACACCCTCAAAAAAAAAAGCAAAAGCAAAGCAAACTTATCATCATCATCATAATTTCAGCCGAAAGACGTCCACTGCTGAACATAGGCCTCCCCCAAGGCTCGCCAGACAGATCAGCCCTGCGCCATCCGCATCCAACGCGTTAACGCCACTTTAACCAGGCGCTCCATCTTGTTGGAGGCCTATCTACACTGCGTCTTCCGGTCCGCGGACGCCACTCGAGAACCTTTCGGCCCCATCGGCCGTCAGTTCTACGAGCGATGTGCCCTGCCCACTGCCACTTAAGTCTGGCGATTCTTCGAGCTATGTCCGTGACTTTAGTCCTTGCACACACACATTTTTTTGCTCGCATCTTTTTTAATCTGGTCTGCATCAGCGTGTGGGACGCCTGGCCAACTTTCGGCCCATTTGAATAAATCTTAAGTATGCTGACTCGGAGTCCCTAATTCTATGTCTATAGGAGAGATATCTTTTGTTTCTTACTCTGTGTGTGACCTTCGATGCATGTAAGTAAATAAAATTGTAGATATTTTTTGAAAACGATATACCTTGTTGAGTTTCTTGCTGGATTTTTCAAAACAGGGTTTTTTTGATCGCAGTAGATTTTGAGTTTGAAATAAACGTTGATGAATTATTACTAATATTAATTCAATAATATTAGTAATGTTCATTAATCATTGCACTAGCATAAACGACGTGGTAGAGTGATTTAACCTAATGGTCTCTCAAGCAGAGGATCGAGAACATTTCTTCCAAACCAACAAAATAACCAACAACTCTTGCAATGTCACAAATAATTGTATTTTTTTTATTTGCATAAATCTTTATTTTATAATCTCTTTATTTTTCAACACAAAACACTGTGAAATTTATTTCGTGCTGCTTATTTTCATGAACATTTGCAGTAGACAAGGAAATGACGAAAGATTACAAATAAAACATTGTTTCTGTATTGTTTATTATAACTATTGGGCTAATGTAAACAATCGTAGGTACAGCATAATGGCTTCTAAGTTTCACTTTTAAGCTCAAGAAGTACTGAAGTTAACGTAAATAAATCAATATCTTTAAGCCGGATTTATATACACAAAAAGTGTCTCTACCCACTGGATAAAGACGAATTGGGACGTGTTGATTAAGCTATGTCAAAGCCTCGCACTAAACGCCATCGTACTAACGGAGAAATTACTGATTTACGATTTAATACTTTGGAACAACCTGTATGTAGGTAGATACATGGTAATTAAAGTATATTTACAACTTGATCAACCTCTGAACCGCAAAACTCATTGCTAACAACTGATACAGTATGTTCCTACTTATTGTTGATTTGTTTGTGGATATTAATAATTGTATTCTGATTTTTTTTTATTTATCTAATCTAATAATTTTACAAAAGTAGAACATTTCTGAGAAGAAACTCTTCTCAGGAGTTCAGTCTTTGTACAAAGAGTAGAGACACGTATTTCTCTAATGTGTCATATCAGGATGAAATTATTTGCTGTTGAGATTTCATGTTTAAAACTTTCACGATTCTTAAGAGGTTTTATACCTGCTGAGCTGGCAACGTTGCATTTTTGTTACTTTTTCTCGATTATTCCATAAAAATTTAATGAAAATTAAAAATGTTTTGTATACAAATTGTTCTAATATATAAGTGAATGTGTCTACTGCAATAATAATTCGTGATAGACTTTTATTTTCTTTAAAAACGAACAAATTATTACCTAACGGTTTTTAAAGAAAATAAAAGTCTTATCACGAATTATTATTGCAGTAGACACATTCACTTATATATTAGAATAATTTGTATACAAAACATTTTTAATTTTCATTCATTTTTATGGAATAATCGAGAAAACTAACAAAAATGCAACGTTGCCAGCTCAGCAGGTATAAACCCTCTTAATTATTTCCAAAAATTTTTCGGGTTTTAAACTTTTCATTGCTAAAATTAGCTCAAAGTTTCGACCACGTTGCAGCGACCGTACTCTCAAATCATCGTCGGTGTGTGGTTTGATTTTCAGATATTTGACGCAATGTGTTGGAGCTCGTGTTGTCTCGTTATCTCATATTAAATGTATGGAACCGATACCGTTCTGACTTATTCCGTCGCTACACGTCAGAAAAATGTATGGTTTGCTTTACTAAAGAAGCCATTGGATAACTAAAGCATTAGTTACAATAACTCAGGTTTGCCTTACATGTTATCGACAATGTTTTCAACGCAAGACCCGTAACTGAAACAAAAAATATGTTATTGTCAATAAAAACTTTTTAACAAAAAAATTAAACCGCCTTAAAAACTGATAAGCAAAAAATAATACCTTTTTTGTTTGACCTTAATCTAGGTACCAGTTTGAAGTCGGTGCCTCAGCACGAGCCAGGAGGAGTGATAGAAGCCAATCAGGTAGAAGATTATAGGCCCACTCCTCCTGGCTAGGTCAAACAAAAAAGGTATTATTTTTTGCTTTTCAGTTTTTCGGCGGTTTAATTTTTTTGTTAAAAAGTTTTTATTTTATACTTTTTTCCCATCCTTGGGGTAATTTATTTTCTAAATTTATATAATACCAACTTCAAGGTATACCCTATCCAATAAAAAAGAATTATGAAAATTAGACTACTCTGTAAAAAGTTAGTCAATCATCCCCTGTTTTCCTACCCTTAGGGTAAGAATATTATTACCAAATTTAAATAGAACCAGCCTCGGGGTATACGCTTTCCAATAAAAAAAGAATCATCAAAATCAGGCTACTCTGTAAAAAGTTATGCGTAATCATACATAAAAAAAAATACACGTTGACTTGAGAACCACCTCCTTTTGTTTTCGTCGGTTGAAAACAATTGGGTCTTCATAATGGCGGCTGACGGATGCAAATTACGTCAAAATAATGTCGAACGATATACTTTATATTGATATGACTTCAACTGATTTAAAAAGAGAACATAATTGCAAAAAATAAGTTATAAAAGTTTATTGTTAAAGAACATTGCATATTTTTATCTAAATTACATATTTTTAGTCTATTTCCTTTATAATTCACAATCCACTTAGGATTATGATTATGGAAAAATTACTTCTCTACATCTACAGATGCAATAAGTGCGAATTCGTAAAGTAATACTTCACCATTAAATTCTCAAAAGATGACAATTTACAGGTGGGCACGACTTTCTTAATGTACAAAATATGCACTTACTGATATATACGAAACCTGCATATATTTATATATATAAATGTTACTTAACATTTAACGCAAATTTTATCCATCTTATGATTCCGTCACCATATTGCATACTTCTGCCGCCCATTCGTTTTCAAGTAGTAACGACTCGAGCACAATTGTGTTTCCAAAGACCTTATTTTCTAACGTACATGAAATCACAATCGTTTTCCCCCCGTGTTACTCGTACATAACCTAGTTACATTACCAGCCATGTACGGGTAATGTATTACGAAATATTTGTTCTTTGCACATTACCGATTACATTACCAATTTTGTATGAGGATGTAAATATTCTTCCTGTATTACTCGGTTTTGTTCAAAGAAATCGTTGTGCCGTGTACAAAACCAAGGAGGTTCTACGAGTAAACAATAAATAAAAACCGAGCCACTGTTGCAGTTCAAAATCATTCACAAAACCTCAAAACAAATTTCAAATTTAAAAAAAAAAATCGAAATCAAATTTCAATTTCATTTATCTTTTTTTTCAAATTTTTCAAACCAACAATTATGCTTTATCTCCCCGCCCCCCCTCTAAAAGCTAAACAACTTTTGGTTTTCATTAAAAGGATTCGTCAATCGCTATCCCGCGGGAACTATGCAACTTTTCACGACAAGAACTATCCTATGTCCTTCCCAAAGTCTCAAACTATCTCCATGCCAAATATTCACCTTCAAAACGCATTTTTAGCTTTTAAAGAGATTTTAGACGGGGCTCAATTTTCACAGATGATGTATTTCAGTTGCCGCTATAACAACAAATACTAAAAATCAGAACAAAATAAATATTTAAGGGGGCTCCCATACAACAAACGTGATATTTTTGCTCGATATTGATAACGACAACAGGTAGACGCTTGAAATATTACTTAAAATATAATAAGTAAAATTAAATAAAATATGTGTTATCTTAATATCTGTACAAGTTTTCACAAGTTCGGAAGAATGGAAAAAATCTCGTGTATCCCAACTGGTTGGGATAGACGGAACCACCCGGGTTGAGGGCAAAAACACCACGAGATCCCTGAGGCGCTACTACGAAATTCGAAAATCGAAGTTCGTATCGTATTATCCCTCTCACTCTCGTGTCAAATCATATTAGCGTGAGCGGGACGGCACGAAACGAAGTTCGAATTATGCACTTCGTGGTAGGGCCTCTGTGGCAGAGTGGGCTCGCCAGGCAGCCAATAGAGACCGCTGGAGAAGGATCGCGAATGTGGCGACTTCAGTGGCTAGCGACTCCTCATGATCGAGACCACTTTGTCAACAGTGAATGACTCGGAAGAAAGAAATACTCACAACTGCATGGTTATATACGTCTTATTCTTTATATTTTTGTTATTTCTTATTTCGTCGTTCCAGCATTTCATTTGGCAAAAGTTGATGTAAGTTTTATTGTTAGAACCGCAAACGGGGACGTATACTCTTTCGCATTCTTTACAGCTCAACTTGTCAAGAACGGGCAGGTCGTCCAAGAGGTACGAATAAGTGAACGTTACGATGGCCACGACAGCGACAGATGCTGAAAATGACATTCGAAGTCAAAGTCAAAATGTCTTTATTCAATTTAGATTAAGGGGCTGTTTCACCACCCATTGATTAATTTTAACTGACGGATAAATGTGATGCCGTCTCCGTCTATTCGAACAAAACAAACAGAGACGGCATCACATTTATCAGGTAAATAAATTTGATCAATGGATGGTGAAACGGGGGGTAAAACAAGCAATTATGAAGAATCTACCACCTCTTGTTTAGAAAAACCCTGTTAAGAAGATCTCAGAATAATATATGAACTTATAAGAAAGACTTAGGTAGGTATAAGAAAGTCAGCCTTTAAGGGTTCCAATTTTTTTTTTCTGATATTGATCCATAAAACCATGTAACAAAGCAATACTTACCCACTCTAAGCATTATCTTCGTCGAACAGTAATGGCAGCCTTATCGATGGAAGTAATTGCTTTTTAATGCAACCTTTCAATAGATTAAGCAAAGCTTTATAGTTTTCATAACTCATAGCCTTTGATTGCTCACAATTCATTAAATAGTCATTAAATATTGAATTGCAAACATAAATTGTATTAGTTAATGAATCGGTAAATGAGCGAGAATCGTAAATAAAATATTTTTATTTATTAGGAAATTAAAATAGTGTATTTTTTATTGTTCTACAGATTTTTAATGTACATTTATAAAATAAAAATTGAACAGTCTACATAAACCATGAAAATTACTTTCTTGTGATCTGTTTCCAGTCGGTGCTTCAGCACGAGCCAGCAGCAGTGGATTTTGACTTGGACAGTCATCTACCTGACCTACATACTATCTATTGGGTTTCTGCCACTCCTACTGGCCCGTGCTGAGGCACCGATTTCAAACTGTTATAAATAGCTTAATGTCAACTGCCCGTCATGTTTTACAAACTATTGTTTTTTCCAATTCAGTGATTTTAGTTTTTGAGGAGTTCCGGTGTTTCATCATCAGTTCCACTTCACCATACTAATCAAGACAAGCTTAAATTGTTTAGCAACTGTGTTAAAGTAACCAAAGCGACCCTTGAAGTACAGTACTCGTTAGTGGGTAGTTCCGGTGGCCAACTGTGGTCTTCCTCATTCATTTCACGAGATGATTTCCAAAAACAAAATATTTGAAAATATTTGCTGTCGATTTCCCTATGATCCGCTCATTAGATCCTGATTTTGGTGATAACGGGATAATAATTAATGGTCCCTTTTCAACCATAAAAAATCAAATGGGTTTATTAATAACAGAGTTATGAAGTACCATACAAAAAATAATAATATGTATAGGTACAACCGAAATGATAACCTCTTTTTTGAAGTCGTTTAAAAATAAAAATAAAATCTCCGCGTAGTTCTTTGCACCTTTCACTCCCGTCGCCCACACAAGGCTGAAAAAAAACAATAATCATTAAAAGTTTTCGTTAAGAATTTATTGATTTTTATTTTTATTTTGTAAAATGTACCAGTGAAATAAAAAAAAAACTGTTTATTACTTTCATAAAAAATATAGAAATTAATTATTAATATTATTAGTACAATCTTTTAAATTTTATGATTATATACTAACAACTTACTTTCATTAACACTACATTAACTTATTATAACTTTTTTACAATACTCTTAGTCTGCTGTGTTGGCTTATTAAGTATACAATTTATGGTATTGTTAGGGAAGCTGTTTAGGATATGTAGCAAGTAATTTGACCACACTCTTTTGCCATATTGATTTATGCTCTTAGGTATCTTGAAATAGGATTGATTGGTTAAGTGCCGGAGGTTGGCTAGTCTTGTATATCTATCAAGTTTCTCTATTTGGTTATTATACTCTAATATCACAGCTAATTTTATCTTATAGAATACACTCAGGACTCGACAATATTGGAACAATTTATTATAGTTATTTCTGTGTAGGTATTTAACTTTGAGTGGAACTATTGTTTTCAATATTCTTATTTGTAAGTTATAAATACGCTGTAAATATGTTTTGTAGGTTCTACCATAGCTAGAAATACCATAGTTTATTATCGAGTCTGCCAGTGCCAGATAAGTACAACAATCTAAGAGTTTTGTATGGCATTTTATATTTCAATATTCTGAGGTTACTAAGTATTGACCTTAGTCTATTACATAAATGAGTGACATGAGGTTCCCAATTAAATTTGCTATCTATTTTTAAACCAAGGTAGGTATGCAAGTTGACGAGTTCTAACGGCTCACACTCACAAGATGTGTGGTTGGCTAAACCTTTGTTGAGAAGAATCCGGCAGGAAAGTAAACAAAGTGTTTTATTTTTTTTCTGTCCATTGGTTGCCATGGGCCACCAATGGACAGAAAAAAAATAAAACACTTTGTTTACTTTCCTGCCGGTTGCCATGGGCCACCAATGCCACCACCTCCATCACCAGCTGACCACTGTGTCTGGAACACGCAATGAAGAGGGAAAATGTTCATCACGCCGCCATCGCCAATCGTGCTTTGTCGTGGCCAGGCTGTTAGCAGTAGATACCTTAAGCCGTTAAGTAGTGCCCGACCAAAACCAGTATTTGCAACCGAAACCGGATTTTAGTTTCTGTTCTAGTTGAGGCCGAAACCGAAACCAAAACTATATTTGAGTGGTGTTCTAATGTTTTTTTTAAACTTGTGTTTATTTTAGTATTTGATGTAAGTGTTTGTGTTTATAAACGCGATTATTCGATTAATTCATGTAGAACAACAAAGTAGGCTAGATAAATTTTCAGATTCACGGAGTAGTGTTACCAACCTGTGCGATAGTAATTATTTTACTACTACTACGTAGGCTACTTTGTTATTTTACATCAATTAATCGAATCGTTTCTGAGGCAAAGGCTTTCCTTGGCGATCCAGCGCGGAAATGCCGCAAGTGCACCTTTGCGCCAGAAGCGACTAGGAGCGTGGGTTTATTTGACTGAATTTCTTTTTTTTTTTGTAAAATTGACTTTTTTGTATTGTTTCCTAGACAATTTGTATGACATATACATAATATATTTAATCCCTAATGATTAATCGAATTATCACTTTTATAAACTCAAATACATCAAATGCTAAAATAAACACAAGTTTTGTGTGAGCACGTTCATCTTGTCTAAATTATGTTAAATTCACAATAATTGTGACATAGGTATTTATTTTAAAAAGAATAGAGGGTAAAATTATGGCAGTAAAATGCAAAAACAGTAGCATACCAACTAGACGAGCAAAATAGAAAAAAAAAACTGCGAAATAGATCAAAATAGCATCTACATCAGCACGTATGATTAACATCAAAACGATCGTTATGCGAATACGAAAATTTTGAATTTTAGATTCCAGCAGGGTAGTTGTGTAACTTTTTTAACACTTGGCATCAAATTGAAATTACAGTTTTTGTATGGCTGTGACAGCTGGCTGTTTCCGATACCAATTGTCAGCCCATACAAGAACTGTCAAAATGAACGCGATAGCGATTGCGAGGAAGTTAGACAATTGGCCTGCAGAACACCTCACGAAAGGCCACAGAATTAGTTAATTATATATTAATTATCGGTTTTTATCCTAGTCTCGGCAGATTATCTGCCGAAGCCGAAACTCCATTATAACGATGAAACTCGCCGAAACCGAAACGATATTCAGTCGGATACCAACCGTTAGACACTACTGTTCCGCAAAATTTAGTTTCAAGTTTCATCTAGGCAATTTACTGGGATCACCGAGGGTTTGAAGAAGCCATAGGACTCTGTTTAAGCAGACTCAGGTGGAGTAGGTACACTGTATTAAGATGTTTGAAGCGCTAGAAAATTTCCTTCGGTATATAAAGGATTATGATAAATGCGTATAGTAATTGTTGATGGTAATAATAACTGAAGTTATAGCGGTAGGTAAAGATATTGTTGAGCTAATTCGTAGACAAGTATAGTGGCGACTCGTCAACGAGTTAAGGTCGAAAAGTGACGAACCTTTTCTTACCCCGACTATACTTTAGTAAGCTTTTTCAAAACTATAATATTGTACCTAGTCTTTTTTTTCAAACAAGATATTGATTTCATCACTTGAAGTTTAAGGACAATTAGCAATAAAAACACAAATAATACGATATAATGTACCGACAATAAAACAATATGAATAGAGAATTAGTTTGATACCAAAGTAGGAACCTACACGAAAAAAAAAACGAAAACTAAAAAATATTTGATTAGCTGAGCTTATTCTATGTTTGAACAAGCTCTTCGATCATCTATGACGTCTAATAGCCTCTTCGTAATTTCGTTTAAAAGCCTCATCTAACGCTAGGACCTGACGTGGTTTCGACAACAAATCGAACGAAATCCTACTAAGTATAGCTAAAACCCTGTATTTACCATAAGGTAACTTTGGCTTTTGGGATTATCTCGGTCGGTACCTCAGAAATTATGACTATTTTATTATTATGGTTACTTTTAGATGGTCATGATGTATATAATATTTATGTTATGCCCATACTTTTGTATGTTTTTTAGAGGGTTCCGTAGCCAAATGTCAAAAAACGGAACCCTTATGGATTCGTCATGTCTGTCTGTCTATCTGTCCGTCCGTATGTCACAGCCACTTTTTTCCGACACTATAAGAACTATGCTGCTGAAACTTGGTAAGTAGATGTATTATGTGAACCGCATTAAGATTTTCACACAAAAATAGAAAAAAAAAAACAATAAATAAAATTCCCCATATTTAGAACTGAAACTCAAAAATGTTTTTTTTTCATCAAACCCATACGTGTGGGGTATCTATGGATAGGTCTTCAAAAATGATGTTAAGGTTTCTAATATATTTTTTTTCTAAACTGAATACTCGCACTTGGCCGCTTTTTTTATTAGACCCTTCTATTCTATTCAGGGCCGAAAATACTATCTAACTATTAAGTTAAAGTACCTTTACTTAGGAATGAAATGAAACAAAATTATTTATTTTGCTGTGGACAAACACACACACACACACTCGACAGAAAGTCATTGTCTAACGTGTGAGATAGAACACGGTAGATTATGATTTATGATTTATGATTATGATTACAATTGGTTTTATAAATAGTAATTTAAAGAGAGTAGTTAGTAATAGCATTTTAAAGAGATGAATGGATGAATGACATGTACACGTGCTTTTTCAGTTATAGTTGGAAATTCAACAAATTTCAGCTTTTAAACTCATAGAAGTATAAATCAGCCATAACAGTATACGACTCAGCAAATCACTCACCGCTGACATTCAAAATTAAAACCACTCGAGATATGATCGTAAAAGCAATTCTTGGAAGCATCCAGCCCCGAACGTCAGTCGAATGTTTTATGAAACGTCATGAAATACAATCTGCGGGGACAGGCGGGAATATTGCGCGACTGCAGTTTCGTTACATGCACAGACGTAATAATTCTATGAATTCTAAAAATATTATTAATTATTCATAAACAGTGATCGGTTATTTGGATTCTCCCTCGCGGGATATCAAGTAGAAAAGTTAATATAGATACGACAGTCCCGCGATACCGAACAAACCGTACAAAAATAAAACAATTTAAATTATCTCTAAGGAATTTTTTACTCTTACATGGCAAAAACTACTTGATATCCCGCGACGGAGAATCCAAATAACCGATCACTGGTCATAAACAGCGTAAGAAACAAAAACTGTCTCTCCTGTGGACATACAGGGTGGAATTTTGTATTTTGTAGCCGCCTCCAAGGATGGTACTCTAAATACTGAAAATAGGAAAATCTCTAAATACACAAAGGAAACATTCCTTTATTTTTTAAAAGAATGAAAACTGCATTCAAATATTTTCTAAAATTCACTTGCCTCACCCGGGAATCGAACCGGCTAAAATCTGGTAAAAATAGTACCCTATATTTTTATCTCATTAATTGATAAGGTCAATCATAGGACCAAATCTCTCTAACAAACTTAGTAAAATAAAAGAAAGGAAAACTATGAAATCACAACTTATTTTTATTGGGCTCCATTTTGTTGGATGCACAAATTTATAAATCTAGATTTCATTGTTTTTCCCTATTTAATTTGCCAAGTTTGATAGAGAGATTCTATCCTTATGATTGACCCTATCGATCAATGAAATAAAAATACAGGATGCTATTTTTTTCAAACTTTAGCTGGTTTAGTTTTTGAGTATGTGCATGCATCAATAACGGCCTTGGGGGGGTGGGTGGGGGGGGGGGGTTCTTCGAATCCCTTTCATTCTAGTGCTTAATACTTATTAGTGTGAAAAGAACAGTACGATACGAAGTTCGAAAATCGAATTTAGTATAAGGCCTGAGTATGACACCTCCCGGTCACTACAGTTCCGAGTACCGCGTTTAATATTAAATAAAGAATCCCTGCGAGTACGTCACTCGGCAAGATGAAATGGACCCTTCCTTTGTTACGCTCAAATAAAGTGAAATGTTTATAAGAAACGCGCAGATTCCTGTGACAAATGTATGGGCGAGGAATCCGAGGGCGAGCCATTTTTTTCTGAGCGTCCGCTGCTGGAAAATATTACGTGGGCACCGAACTTGGGGCACAAAGCCAAACGGAGACGTCATCCGTCGTTCTCATGCTGTACCATAATTTTAACACAAAGTAACCGATTTCAAAGAATTCTCACGATCGTATTTTTTCTTCAAATCCTTTCATATCACACAACAAGGCCCAAGAAAAAAATTATTTACCAATTCAGTTACTAAATTAATGATTTGTTCCTGATACGTCATATTCCTAATTGATCATATTACTAATTCGACACTTTCCTAACTGGTCATATTCCTAACTCGTCATGTTCCTGATTTGTCATATTCCTAACTCGTCCTGGTACAGTCAAATGAAATCGTGAACACGTGCGTGTTTGTACAGTCAACGTCATAAATAAGTGATCATTTTTGTACTTTGTCGCTTTCATTCGTTACATAATTTCGTATGGCTTTTCAAGCATGACGTTAAAGGGACAATAAGGTAGAAAAGTAATCTAAAGTTTGTGGAGGCAAAATGTACATGATATGACGAGTAAGTAAGGAATATGACTAGTTAGGAAAGTTTCAAATTAGGAATATAACCAATTAGGAATATTACGAATCAGGAACAAATCCCATTCTCGCCTATCCAACGCGAGCTCCCGTGACATATCACGAGATAAAGTACTGAGCTTACAAATATAAAATAAATAACAGAAGTGAAAACCTCTTCCTTTTGAAATCGGTTAAAAAACTTATTTGCGGACCGCTCTAATTGTGGGCTGAGCCCGTCGTTGCCCACTCCGGCTGGTTAAATGCTTTAAGGCATGGAAAATGAACTGTAGCTGGTAGCGAGGTGGCAGTGATTTCACACTGCGATTTACTTAGGGCAGTAAATAAAACATATGTGTTTCGTCTTCCTAATATAACATAATATCTTAATTTATATTACTCTACACCCGTACCCTGTAGGTTTTGATTCCCTTGCGAGTGTCGAAAATTTGCGGCATAAATGGCGGTATATTTGTTCTCGGGTCTTGGGTGTTTAATATGTATTTAAGTATGTATCTATCTATATAAGTATGTTTATCCGTTGCCTTGTACCCATAACACAAGCATACTTTGGGACTAGGTCAATTGGTGTGAATTGTCCAGTGATATTTATTTATTTATTTATTTTATCTTTTGATTGCGTTGGTTTATAAGTTTGATTTTTTCACAGCTCCAAGGGACAGTAGAGCTGAGTATTTGATATAAATTTCAGCTTGATAACTCCACGCGTTCCTGAGGACAGACGGACGAACGGACATCAAAGTGATCTTATAAGGGTTCCGTTTTTTCCTTTTGAGGTACGGAACCCTAAAAAGCATAACACGATAACTTCTCACATGCCATTCAACTTCTTCGCGGGTTACAGCAGGTTTTTTTTTAATAATTTCCTTTACGTAAATCTCATAGTAAATATAAATATGTAATTTCTTATATAAATTCCGAAACTTTCAGAGTTCCGAGCCCGGGTTTCAACCCACGAATCTGCTTACAAGAACAGAGGTCACACCACTTACTAGGCTACCACGACTAAGTCACAATGCCACAATCATCATATGCCCTGCCCACTGCCACTTGAGTCTTTCGATTCTTCGAGCTATGTCGGTGACTTTAGTTCTTGCGCGGATTTCATCATTTCTAATGCGATCCCTCAGAGAAACTCCGAGCATAGCCCTCTCCATGGCCCTCTGAATGACTTTGAGCTTTCTTATAAGGCCCATCGTTAGCGGCCACGTCTCAGTGCCATACCATAAGTCATCACTGGCAACACACACTGGTCAAAGACTTTTGACTTGAAACATTGCGGTATATTGAACGCCAAGACATTGTGAGGCTTCTCGAACGCTGCCCAGCCGAGTCTAATTCTTCGATTGACCTCTTTTTCGAAGTTGAACCTACCTAATTGGACACGCGTGTCCACAATGGATCAATTTAACTTTACGAAACCACTGCGCTGTGAACCACGTGTCGTGTGGAAGTGAGATGGCAAGCATGGGCTGCCGCAGAGGATGTTAATTTTCTTTGTGTGAAGACAGGATGTAATACAAAAGGCTTTGACGCAGTGGAGTAGTGGGAGTATGTAGCTGTCACTAGTATTAGATACACACGGCAAAAACTTTTACTTTTTTTTTGAACTGTTGGCGCATTTATTGCACTAAATCCCTTGCTTTATCAGTACTAGCAAGGCTTTAGTTCTGAAATAGCTGGGTTTTAGTGTACAGTCGAGTACAAAATATCGAAACGGCTAAATTAACAATAATAATATATTTTTGCAACTATGGCCGTTAAGATATCTTTGTAGTCGACTGTACAAGAGCCATTTGCTGCATTTGGTTCAATCTCTTACCTAAACCATATTTTTTGCCAAAACACCCGAATTTTCTTACATAAATTTTCCAATACATCCATTTTTAGGGTTCAGTACCTCATAAGGAAAAAACGGAACCCTTTAAGATCACTTTGTTATCCGTCTGTCCGTCCGTCCTTCCATCTGTCTGTCGAGACCCTTTATCTTGGGAAGTCGTGGAGGTATCGAGTTGAAATTAAAACCATAACATAAGGTCTAAGTACAGTCTCTTAAAATTGTGAAAAAATAAAACTTCTAACATAAAGTATCAAAAATATACGATAGTCAAAATTTATAGGGTATTTTACGTTGACCTAGAACTATGAAATTTGCCAAGTAATACTGTATTATACTACAAGTATAGGGAAAAATCTAAAAACTATACATTTGTAATTTTGTAAGGGGTCCCAATTTACCAATATAAAAATGATCCCACACTGCGCACATTTTACTTAAAAGTAGGGCTCTGCTAACACTGGAAAGTAATAGATTATGGCTGTTTACGCCGTATATGTCAACATACCTAAAAATTCATACGGCACCCTCGGTGCGTGAGTCCGACTCGCACTTGCCCGGTTTTTATAAGACCTGTGTTAAAGATAACACGAGTTCGTGAAAAGACAATATTTATCTGCAAATGTTCTGTCGAATAACCTTTGATATTTTTCCGGTGATAAAATACATTTATTGGAAAATTTTCCCTTGAGGAAAACGTCGAGCATCCTGTATTCCGAGTAATTACTTAATTGCTCTCTAGGGACGCGGCTTGAAAGAAAAAAAGTGGTTTTAGTACAACATTTCGTAATTGGAAACTGTCTGATAGTGAGAGCTAACAGATGGTAAACTACAAACAATGTTTTTTTGTTGACTGTATTTTTAAGGTGGTAGAACTTTCCTAACAATATTCTAAGTTTATTACAAAGGTGGTTAACGTGATTTTTCCAATTAAAATTGACATTTACAATTATTCCGAAATATTTATATCCGGTAACCGATTCCAATTCAACACAGGCACACACCACCTTGTCACTTGGCCGGTTTTTAAAACAACTTTTTTAACCTATTAGAGCTTTTTTGGGCTGTTGGCCTTTAATGTGTAGATAATTAATGAGGCGATCCTTTATAAAAAAAATATAAAATCAATAAAACCCGCCTGTAGTATTACTGAAAAGTTTGAAACATTCCCACGGGGATTCCGGAAAAGTATGTAGGTACTCGCAAATGAGACGAATCTAATGACACCTCAGACCTCACACTTTTAAATCCATCGAGCCGTTTAGCCTACACGGCGTGCCAAAGAATGATACAATATACACACAAACATAAATACATACGCTCGAAAAACATAGGTAACTTCTTCGACAGTCGGGTAAAAAAAGACTAGTCTTTTGGAACACTATGCCCGCCACTTACCTCACAGCCGCATTTCTTCTAAACGGGCATGGACGTGTGACGTCACTCCGGCGCAGCTAACGTTGAGACTGAAACACACTGAGACTTCTTAAAACGTAATTAATTATACTTCATATTTTTGGGGTTCCGTACCCAAAGGCCACCAACCAGATGGACGGACGATTTGGTGAAGGCCGCAGGTTCAGGGTGGATGCAAATCGCTTCCAATCGTAATGATTGGGCATCAATGAGGGAGGCCTATGTCCAGATTGTCCAGCAGTGGACGTCCTAAGGCTGAAATGATGATGATGATGACCCAAAGGATAAAAACGGGACCCTATTACTGTGACTTCCCTTTATGACTCATACTTACGTCCCAATGTAGGGCACAGGCTTCCTCTCAGGACGAGATTGCTTGGGCCATAGTTTCCACGCGGGCTCAGTGCGGATTGGCAACTTGAGACACACCGTTGAATTTCGTCGCTTCATCTCTGTTATAATTATGCTCAACACATCTCTGGGCTGGGGCACCCAAGTACCAAATTCTTCCATTTGACCGCATCCAACGTAGAGCTGCTCGATTTGTAGGTAATCAGGCACTCTCTGGCCTACACGATTCTTTGGCTTTGCGGAGGGATGTGGCGTCTCTCTGTATATTGTACCGTATCTATCATGGGGAGTGTTCTGACGAACTGTTCGAATTGCTGCCTGCGGCTTAATTCCACTACCGCACTTCGAGGAACCGTTTGTCTTTCCATCCTCACCATCTTGATGATTGGCATTCTAGTACCGTGCGTTTTAAGCGACACTTCTTTCCTCGCACGACAAAGATCTGGAATCAGCTTTCTGCGGCAGCATTCCCGGAGCGTTACAACTTAGGGATCTTTAAAAAACGAGCCTACCAATTCCTAAAAGGGTCGGCAACGCACCTGTGATGCCCCGACCGCCGCTGCCGTGGTATATGGGCGTAGTAGCCTAGTGGTTTAACCTATACTACTAACCTATAGCCTCGTTAGTAAAGGGTTGTGGGTCGCACCTCTGAGTTTTTCGAAATAGGGATGTTGACACCATTAAAAAATAATTCGAAGACACGACTCCAGTAAAAAAACGCTTTATTTTAGCCCTGAAAACCAGATTAATTTTCGATTAACTGCAAAATTAGATTTTTTGTTGCTTTAAAACAAATAAATAGTTAGTTAATTGAGTATGCGAACAAGTGACGTCATATGTTGCTATTGCCATTCAAACTCTATGGGAGAAATGTGTTTTGACAGCTCATAAAAAGTACGTCAGTTGATTGGTGGTGTCAACATCCCTATTTACGCGCGAAATTACATTTGAAACTTATCATGAGCTTCACGGTCTGCATCGAAATTCAATCGTGTCTGTGCAATTCCCAATCCGCACCGCGTCCGCGTGGGAGCTAAGACCCAAGCCCTCTCGTTCTGAGAGGAGGCCTGTGCCCTGCACTGGGACGTATACAGGCGGATGGTGAAAGACTAAGACCTCCCTTTGTAAGCAAGTCATTACATTAAAGTTATCGAATTAAGTATTATGGCCAACAATACGTCCCGAAAGGCCCTTTTAGGCCCAAAATCCAATTTACTTGCTCTAGTCAATCAATTCTAAATCTACAAGCTAATAGCGGAATTCTTCAGCGGTCAGGAATATTCTAGGCAATCTAAATTCCTATTGATCAAGTATTTGATCAGAATGTAAGGGTCTTTTTTTATGTTAGAAAGGCCAGACAAACGAACTAGTGGGTCACCTGATGTTAAATGATCACCACTGTCCATAGACACCCGCAGCGCTTTACGCGATGCCAGTGCGTTGTCGGCCCTAAAGGAAAGGGAACAGGGGAAGGGGGTGAGGGAGGGGAAGAGGGAAGGGGTGAGGTATTGGGCCCCCGGCACTCTCACTGACCGTACGAAACGCAAGCAGGATTACTGCTGCTTCACGCCGGTGTTCTGTGAGAGGGTGGTACTGCCCCGGACGAGCCGGCCCATTCGTGATGCAGCGGCTAGCTACAACATGGCTCTACCACTACAGAACTCAATTCATTAATCGAGTTAGATTGACATGATTCGGACTAATTCGTAGCCCTCCCTCCTGGAGCACAGGCCACGGCGGCTGCTGTAAAACGCGCACTACGCGCCACCGCTCTGCTCGCACACGTATTACGAATGACGCGTTGTGAGCTACGAATAAGTACAAAATTATGTCGAACTAAACTCGATTGAAGAAGTGAATTCGCCTTTTTTTTCACTATGAATAAATCAGGATACTTACTACTTTTTGGGTATTTATTTTTTATCAACATTCCTATTGTGTGCCTATGGACGGAAAAGTCTGATAATAAATGATTTTTATTTTTTTTATTTTTTATTGGACATAAAAATAATTCATCGCGTAAATTATTTAGAGTAGGATAGAGTATTATACCTCAACTTGGTATTATTTGGGCATTTGTCGATGCAAAGTATGATTTTCGTCGGTTTGGCAAAATGCATTTCAATCTTATCTTCGTTCTAATATATAAAAATCTCGTGTCACGGTGTTTGATATCGAACTCCTCCGAGACGGTACGACCGATTCTCATTAAACTTTTTCTCTGTATTTGGTAGGTCTGAGAATAGGTCATAGGCTATTTTTTTTATACCTACCCCTAATCTTTACAGACGGAGTCGCGGGCAACAGTTAGTATCACTATAATAATACAGTACTTTTTAGTTCGCTTCGGAGCAAAATGCACAAGACGCAAATGTACACTACACGCAAAATGTAACCAATGCAATGTCAAAAGTACAAATAGTATAAAAGATCTGGAATCGAACCCGGGACCTCAAGCTTCGTGGTCAGGTTCTCTAACCAATAGCCGATATAGTCGTCAAAAAAATTTAAAATATTTAAAATTAATATTGAAATATTTCATTTCAAATCCTCTAGTGATCAAAATAACCTAACAAAGTTAAGGGTTTTGCCAAACCTTTATCAAATAATATTCTGCCAACTTTCCCCAATTACTAATGTAAACGAATGCACGACTAAATTATGCGAAAGTTTAGGAACCTTTCGCGAGGTAACGAAAACACAAATGAATGAATTTAAAATTCAAATCGTGATTGGGACACAGCCCTAGGTGTAACGTAATCAAGTAATTGAGGGGGGGGGGAAGTATTTTATAGAGTTAAATTGATTTAAACACAAAATATTACTCATAAGGGGCATTTTCCAAATGTAAAAAATAAGTTATTTTGAAAATGTTATAAAAAAACAGTCTACCAAAATCATTTTGAGTATTTTAAATGTGAAGTTTGAATGGATGGGTGGATGTGTGGATGTTTGTTACATTTTTTATTTACAAGTAATCAGCGACTGACCCCACTTGACCCCTGATAGTAAGCCCAGACGAGGCCAAAGATGTAGATCACAGTTTTAGTAAAAGTCAGGCTTCGCATTTCCTTCAATTTTACTCCAGCAAAAAGACAGAAGCGAATTCCATTCCTTAATAGTCCGCTCGTCTCATCGAACGCCAATCTATTCCTTAGTAGTCCACTCGTTTTATCCAACGCCAATCGAGACAACCATCGAATGACACTAACTAAATATGTTCTTCTTTCTAATATATAAAAATTTCGTGTTACGGTGTTTGTTATCGAACTCTTCCGAAACGGCTTGACCGATTTTTAACAAAATGTTTTCTCCTTTTTTGGTAGGTCTGAGAATAGGTCGTAGGCTATTTTTTATACCCCTAGGTGATACTCGTATATGGCAAAACAACGTTTGCGGGATCAGCTAGTAGTACTAGAAGTTGCCCGCGACTCTCCGCGTGAATAGGAAATCTCCCTAAATATTGGACATAACACATGTCTCGAAACAGCCAGGAACACCGATTGTCAGTCGATATTCAAATCGACTTCCTTCTGAATCGATTACCATTGGATTAATGTGTCTGTCCGGACGTCTATCAATCACACGCGGTTATTGTGCTAGGGCGAGTGACGTAGGCGCGGGGTGTGTTAGGCACTTAGAGTTGATGTTGGGATAAATAGTACTTTACTCGCAAATACAACTACAAATAACTTTATCGAGCTCATCTACTTGAGACTCAATGCCATTGTGTAGTTAACCACAAATTAAGATAATCAGCTCGTAGTAAAAGCAGATTATAACCGCCTTGAAAGGTTAAGGTAGATAATTGACTCTATGTCTTTAAACAATAGACTACAAAATACACGAATAGAAATGGCAAGAATAACTTTTTTTTACATTTAACATTATACAAGGATGAAATCTTTTTGTTGCAAATTTTGTTTCACTTAGGGACATCTACCAAAGAAGACATAGGCCTATCCCATAGCACGCCACTGAGCACGATCTGACCGAGTCTGAGGACGTCCCTAACGGTCGACTAGAATTATGCAAATTGAATAGAATTTCGACTAATATTTGAACCTGTTTTCTGGTAAATCAACTCGCCACATTAGTTTATACAAGTTATGTATGAAGTATCTTTTTCTATTTATTTTTTATTTTTTCAACTTCATTTTTTTTTATTACTTTTACGGTCATCCCGTGAAACCATATATTTCAAACTAAATACAAACTGAAATATAGATGCACAGAAAAAACCCCAGAAAAAAGACCAATGCTGGGAATCGAACCCAAGTCCTCAGCGTTCCGTGCCGCGTGCCTACCCCTACACCATCACTGGTCTAGAAGTTAGCGACGAATCTTTCCCATACATCGTACACTTCAGTCTGTTATAATCACATTTAGCAGTGATAAAGCGCGCATCTATGTTATGCCCTCTACCGAGAGACTTTAACACTCCTTCGGAGCTAACCGCTCACCTGGACCAAGAGATGGCGCTACTAAGCCAACTTTTACAAGTTATGTATGAAGTATCTTTTTCTATTTATTTTTAAAAGTGTAAAAGTTGGCTTAGTAGCGCCATCTCTTGGTCCAGGTGAGCGGTTAGCTCCGAAGGAGTGTTAAAGTCTCTCGGTAGAGGGCATAACATAGATGCGCGCTTTATCACTGCTTAATGTGATTATAACAGACTGAAGTGTACGATGTATGGGAAAGATTCGTCGCTAACTTCTAGACCAGTGATGGTGTAGGGGTAGGCACGCGGCACGGAACGCTGAGGACTTGGGTTCGATTCCCAGCATTGGTCTTTTTTCTGGGGTTTTTTCTGTGCATCTATATTTCAGTTTGTATTTAGTTTGAAATACATTAGTTTATTTTGGATGCCTCGAAAGCCTTCGCGTTAACTTAACGGGGCGTAAGACAAACATAACCGTATTATGTTGAACATGGTTGTAAACCATACCTAGTATTTAAGTATTTCACAAGGACTCTGTACGTATGAGTATAAATACCCCTTACATGATATTGTCGTTGTGTTACAATCGCACGTATCGAGTAAAAATCGTTGGGAGACAATGTAAATTCGTGTCAAAATTAAAAACACTGATCCAAAATGTTCAAGTATCAAATACTTACTACCATGTTTATCAAGATAGGACAGATAACTTTTCGAGAAACTTTTAATGGTATAAGTCATAAGGAACTCCAAAATATACTGTTGCAGGATATTATAACGTTTAAGGATTTTATAATCAGTCGCAGAATAGAATTTAAAGAGTGAAAGGTTGTAATAATGTGTAGGCGCCAACTACTCTCTTCGTGGCGAAACGTATGGCTATGAACTCGGACCGCACCGGGGCGGCAATGGACTTGAAATGGACTCGGTATGACGTGCGCTAAATTATAGTCCAAATTACACATTGTCTTATATATATATATACTAGCTTTTGCCCGCGACTCTGTCCGCGTGGAATTAGTAATTTGGGCACCTTATTTTTTTATCCAATTTCATTTTTCATCAATTATGGCTCTCCTTAGTTCCTCGATATAAAAAAGTACCCCCCCCGCCGGGCCCCCCCGCAAGCCCCCCCCCGCACCCCTCCTCCGAACCCCCCGAACCCCACCCGCGTTCACATTCACCACCGTACTCCCCAGTCAAGCGTGCCTATAGAAGTTTTACTTCAAAAACCCCCGATTTTGGAACATTCTTCCGCTCCGCTCCGCTCCTATTAGTGTTAGCGTGATGATATATAGCCTATAGCCTTCCTCGATAAATGGTCTATCTAACACTGAAAGAATTTTTCCAATCGGAGCAGTAGTTCCTGAGATTAGCGCGTTCAAACAAACAAACTCTTCAGCTTTATAATATTAGTATAGATTATATATATATGGACTGGATAGCTGGTGCCCGCGACTCCGTCTGCGAAAAATTAACGCCGATTTCAGTGCATAAAGTATTTTGTAACAGGTATTATCATAGTGAATCAGCGAGTATTTTTTCAAGCACGCCTCATCACTTGGATGAATAACTAACTATATAACTTGCTTGAATGGAACCTCATCAATAACGTTTCCGCTCCAAGTATTCCGGGACTAGCTAACTAGCGTTTTAGTTTCGCTTGCTTATCTATGATATGTAATTTAACTTACGAAATCAAAATTGTAACATACTAGCTTGTGCTTGGAACTGCCTCTGCGTGGCATTCGTTTATCGCAAACGTGCGGGAACTATAGTATTCTTCAGAGTAAAAAGTCGTGCGTGGAGCTCCTCCGCGCGAAAGAATTGTAACTCGTAATGTGGAAATGAAAAAGGCACTTATACATCAATATGAACCTTATTGCAATAATAACTGAAATAACTAAATTTACTTATGCATCTATGTGTTTAAATTACTCATTAGATGGCGCTTTTATCAAATCTCATACAAATCAGCGAAACAAGTTACATGACTCGTCGCTAGATGGCGTTGCTCCTCGTGCGCACGTTATTTTCAATAATTTTTCTTGATTTCTTCGTAATTATCAAAGATATTGAATACTTTTTTTTACTAAATACATTTAATAGTACATTACTGCAGCGGCCGCGAAATAGGGGATTGCCGGCCGAGTAGTTATAGATGGCCGAGTGTTAACGAGGCCATCTAGAGATACGAGGCCGGCAATCCCTGTTCGTGGCCAAGGCTTGTATAGAGTTTTTCTCAAACATGCATCATCATCATCATCATCATCACCATCACTATCATCATCATCATCATCTTCGTCATCGCCGTCGTCATCATCACCATCACAATCATCACATCATCACCATCACCACCACACCACCATCACCATCATCATCATCATCATCACCATCATCATCACCATCATCATCATCACCATCACATCACTATCATCACCATCATCATCATCACCATCATCATCACCACCACCATAATCATCATCATCGCCATCATCATCACCATTACCAGCACTATCATCATCACTATCATCATCATCATCACCACACCACCATCACCATCATCACCATCACTATCATCATCATCACCATCACCATCATCACCATCACCATCATCATCATCATCACCACACCACTATCATCACCATCACCCACCATCATCATCATCATCATCATCACCACCATCATCACCACCATCATCATCATCATCATCTTACCTTAATTAAGCGTAGTGGCAGAATGTCATAATGAACCAAAACGCAAATATTGCTTATAGTTTTTTTTAAATGGCTAAATGCCATAGACCTATATAAACGCCATGGTGCTGTAGTCACATGAAACAATATACGATCACTTTGCTGGCCAAGGCCAGCAATGTTGTATGAAATTCCATTATTGATCTCTCGTCTAGCCGCACCTTCAACGTGACACTTCGTGGCGTATTTATTATAAGGAACATAATGTCAATATTTCATAGCATGTTTGAGAAAAATACTTTATCATACGATCTACCATTAAAATAGTTTTGATTTTTACAAGTTTTCATACTAAATCACGCAATTGTTCTGGATCGCACTGACGAAGTTTTTAACATCCGTTAGTATATATACAATGCGAACGTCTCGTAAACATCAACTTGCGTTGCGTTACGTTGCGTTGCGTATTTTGAAGGCGCATTAGAAGTTTCACTTCAATAATGTGACTTTTATAAGACTTTAACACGCGGCACTTAATAGCTTTAATTTCAATACTAGATGAAAAAACCCGCCTGTATAATTCCCGTTTCCATTGGAATTCCGGGAAAATTGTTTATCAATGTGTTCGTGGGTATAAGCCACGTTAGAGAGGAGAACCTATGTCACTGGCGAAACTGAGACGAATCTAATGACACCTCACACATTAAAAGCCATTGAGCCGTTTAGGCTGCAGGGCGTGCCAAAGAATGATACATACTAAATAACATACGCTCGAAAAACATAACCCTCCTTCGACAGCCGGGTGAAAATAGTTACCACGCTCGCCCGACTCAATATCTCCTCCGCCGCATAGGGCTCAAAATGAATCATAACAAGTTTTTGTCAAAAAAAAAACATTTTTATTACAAGCTTTTTTGCTGACTGTAAATTTTTGCCCCTGGTTACCAAAATACTCGCCAAGACGAGTCAAACGGGCCCAAACTCGATGCGGTCGTGTCGTTTGTTTACAGAGTTCCTATGACCACCCTCCAGCTTCTGATCAGGGGCTAAATTCAGGAACGGCCCAACACGGTTTGCGAGCGGTAATTCAATCGTTTGCGAGAGGATAGGGATGAACGGGTATGTATTACAATACCGAAGTACGAAAGACCGAATGTATTAAAACATCGAATGGGTCAAAAGACCGACACGATTTTTTTCTGAAACAGTTAACTTTTTAAGATTGTTATAAAACAAACCTAACCTAACCTAATGGGTTCTGTATGATGCCGTTTTAATCAATTCTGAAAAGTTTACGGTTTCAGAAAAAAATCGTGTCGGTCTTTTGACCCATTCGATGTTTTAATACATTCGGTCTTTCGTACTTCGGTATTGTAATACATACCCGGATGAACCGCTATCCAGGAACGCCATAAATCACTGGTTTGCGAGAGGTTTGGGCTGAACTTGGGATGAGCCTTATTTATTTATTCACAAAGCGAATTAACAGTAAAATAAGGCTCATCCCAAGCTCATACCATCCCTGTCCTCTCGCAAACGAATGAATTACCGCTCGCAAACCGTGTTGGGCCGTTCCTGAATTTAGCCCCTGCTCCATGTCATAACAGTATTTATTGCATTGTCATCGGATTTATACACGATTAAAAAAAATCAGCTCAATCAGTTAAAGATAACTACTTACTTCAAATTTGAGTTGAAAGATTCCACCCGAGCATTGTACATTGCAAGTTAATAAAAAGCTTGTAAAAAGTAAACTTAATTCTAAATAAAATAATTGCTTATAACAGTAATATCCTTCCTGTGCTTAAATACAAATTAAACACGCAAAACTCGAAAGCAAAAATTATCAAGTATCTGCCCCGACTGCTGACCGAACCTGAGACCTAAGGCTTTGTGTCTGGTACGCGGATAACCACTAGGCTATCCGCTCATCAAAATCCCCCTAATTATCTGTCACAAATCAATCACAACCCCCATCAATCCACCGTGTCAAACGTCCACCGATCCCAACTTTCAACTAACAATCCCTGACCGCTTTAGGAGATCCCTAGTTAGAGTTCCGAAGTCAATCAGAAGTCAAATTTGATTGCGTTAATTGTCTAGAGGGCCGATATAGTGTAATTGATTCGATTAATCCAGATCTGTGCCACCGGGTTTTAATGAGCATAAAATTAAACCTCGATTAATCAAAGCTGGTGTTTAAGCGACTTTGAGTGCCACTTAACTTGGTGAGGGCATAAAAGTTGTGATGGGAATTTAAGGAGATTATTTTGATTTGTGTATGTGACAGGACCTATTAAGCCACCGACTTTATGTGCAAGATTATATTTGTAATTTACCATGAGCTTTACGGTGAAGGAAAGCGAAGGAATTCAATGGTGTGTGTGAAGTTTCCAATCTGCACTGGGCCTGCGTGGGAACTACGGCCCAAGCCCTCTCATTCTGAGAGGAGGCATGTGCCCTGCAGTGGGACGTATATAGGCTGGGATGATGATGATGATGAGTATCATATATATTATGTACAATGAATATATAAGTATATAAATAAATAAATAATAATAAATAAATATCACGGGACAATTCACACCAATTGACCTAGTCCCAAAGTAAGCTAAGTAAAGCTTGTGTTATGGGTACTAGGCAACGGATAAACATACTTATATAGATAGATACATACTTATATAGATACATACTTAAATACATATTAAACACCCAAGACCCGAGAACAAACATTCGTATTTTTCATACAAATATCTGCCCCGACACGGGAATCGAACCCGGGACCTCAAGCTTCGTAGTCAGGTTCTCTAACCTCTAGGCCATCTGGTCGTCAAATACTTGTACTTGTTGTTGTAAATATGTACTACTTGCGGTCATAACTCGTTGTAATTGATTTTCATGTTCGCTGTTCGCACTTGAGCCAAAAACGGGACGAGGCATAGATCAAGCAATATGTAGACTAACAACTGAGATCGGTTACAAACACCGACTTTTATCGATATAAACACGATGCCATAAGCTTTACGGTGATAGAAAACTTTGTGAGGAAAACTGCACAGACTTGCGACGTAGGTATGAAACTGCCGTGAGACTCAGTCATAGTAAAAAAACCGGCCAAGTGCGAGTCGGACTTGCGCACCGAGGGTTACGTACAAATTTTTAGGTATGTCAAATTATACGCGGTAAACAGCTGTAACTAAAACTCCAGTGTTAGCAGAACCCTGCTTCTAAGTAAAATGTACGCAGTGTGAGATCATTTTATATTGGTTCAACAGGACCCCCTTAATATTTAATATACCTAATTATAATTTTATTATTTGCTGTTGTACGGGCTTCAGTAATACATAATTAGTGAAAATCTTAAGTGTCTAGTTAACGCCATTGTAAAGATCGAGTTAAAAACGCTGAAAAAAACACGTTCTTGTATGGAAGCGCCCTTTAATTTTTAACTTTATTTTATTTTCAACCGACGAAAACAAAAGAAGGAGGTTCTCAATTCGACGTGTATATATATTTTTTTTTATGTATGATCACGCATAACTTTTTACAGAGTAGTCTGATTTTCATAATTCTTTTTTATTGGATAGATAGGGTATACCTTGAAGTTGGTATTATAAATTTGGAAAAAAAATTACCCCAAGGATGGAAAAAAAGTATAAAATAAAACTTTTTAACAAAAAATTTAACCGCCGAAAAAACTGAAAAGCAAAAAATAATACATTTCTTGTTTGACCTTAATCTAGGTACCAGTTTGAAGTCGGTG